>CM055117.1:355705882-356305882 GCA_029206835.1 Rana muscosa | reverse complement strand
TTTTTTGCAAAATTAAAGCCATTATAAGTGAAGTTTTAGTAAAGAAAAATATAAAAGAAAAATACAATAATCTGGTAAGATTATTACTTTTACAAACTTTAATTTAGTCACAGGATAAAGAGGAGGGCGATGAAATGTTGTCTTAGTTAGAATCAGTACAGACTAATAATGTAGATAAAATTCATTGTAAAAATAATTGATTCCAACAATAATGTATGAAGTTATTTTTAAATGAAAATATTTATTTTAGCATATCCAGGTACTTGACTGATTGAATTATTTTTACATGTCCATTACTAAAACCATGGCTGAGCGATTTTGAAATCAGGTTTATTCTAACTGCAGTATGATCTAACCTGTTTCCAAATATTTAGGGACATAAACAATTTTTTTGTTTGTCTTTCAGAAGCTAAATGCCTAAAGTTGTATAATGGTTTTGGGGTAATGCCTGTGTACAAAAGAATTCTTCTAAATTTAGACTTTGCCTTCACATGTGCCTAATGTGATTTTTGGTCTGGACACATGTAAGAAGTGCATTCAGGAGATCTTTTTGGTTTGAGAACATGACATAGTGTCATATTTATAAAGAGTACTTACCTTCCGTGTAGTAACGGAACGACATTTCATAAGGGTTGCTAGATTTTGAATGTTCTAGTGTCATTTAAATGTTGAAATTTGCTTAGGGTTTGCATAGAAATGTATGTCCATATTAATCGCATTATCGCATACTACCAAGTGATTTCGTAGTAGGTTTTAAAGAACCGATTCAGATTGGGCTGTTAGTGACCCGACCAGAGTAGTACAGGACCTTATAGCAGTGAGTGAGCTTATCCTTCCACGCTCTCTTCTGTCTGGGGTGCCCCTGTCTGCAAAAGTATTTTCGCTGTCAGTGATTGATTTCGATTACCTGAAGCCATACAGCTCATTTCGCCCCTAGTCATGCTAAGGCCCTACATATAATAAAGGCGATCAGTACTGTTCCTGCCCTTTTGCCTGTTATGAGAAGCCCTTTTACCTGTTCATATCTGAGATACAGGGCCACGTCTTATGGGTGTTGACACGAACTCATGGACTCTGTAACCACGCTATTGGTTGTTATTTACCCTGTTGATAGAGGTGGCCCATCCTGTCTGCCCAAGCCCTGCTGGGCTAAACTTCTGACATTGTTCTGACCCATCCCCTTCTGCTGCTGTCCCCTCACGATATCTTTGCCTTTCTGTATCAGGTGCAACACAAATGTTTGTCCTATGGTTGCGATACAGTTTCCTCATGCCTGACGGTGTAACTCTACTTTGATGCCAGTGTCCCTACCCTGCTACTCTCCTTCCTCTTGTCCAAGGGGGGTATCATGACATGTCTCTGAACAAACAGGAAGAAGAGAACGCAGACCTACCTGCTTTTACCTGAAATGAAGATGGACATGATTGCTTTGAACTTATGCTGGATGCCCCGATCCCAATGCCTCAACTCACCTTGTAGCAGTACAGGTGGATGATCTTTGGACTGTAGGAACCCGCCTATGTCTCCCCAGAACTTTGTAGCCAGCTGTGGTGCAATGGGCCCATGGAGCAATCCATTTCTCAAAAACTTTGATGAACTCACTTATAAAGAAACATTATGTAGCTCCAGGAATGACTAAACAGTACTGTAAGTCCTGCCACACTTGCCTAGCATGTAACCCCGAAAGGCTCAGGGTGGCCAGAGGCTTATCCTGTCGCAGATCAGACGGCGAAAACCACGGCTAAGAAATTGCTTTTGGAGCCAGTTTTCAGATATGGGGTACCTGGGCTGATAGAAAGTGATCAGGGTCCTGTGTTCACTGCTATAGTCACAAAATAAATATGGTTGGCCCTAGGTAACACATTAGCGTTTTATGCATCTTATCACCCTGTTAGGTTGTTACAGTCTGATACTTTGATAGATTATGTGACCGCTCTTGTAAAAGAATTAACTGACATCTATGTACGAGTATTTTCTTGCATTACAGATCCTGATCTAGGTACCACCAGTACTTACAGTATACTTCCTGGTGATTGGGTGATGGTTAAGAAGTTTTTCTGAAAGCATTCCCTGGAGCCAAGATATGCAACGAGGCTCCAGTTCCTGAGGACCGTGCACCACTCGCACCAGAATGAAACTATATATCTTTTTTCTTATAGCAACTGTGCACGCACAGGAGGTGGCTATTAAACAAAAGGATGGTATAATACAATGTTGGTATAATTCATCAGACACACATGTAGCTACCTTCATATTTGATTTCTGTACTATAATCTTTTGCCCTACAAATGACTGGCAGTGTAACATTTTCCGGACGCAGATCAACACCGGAAATATATATATATGTGATACACCAGACTGTGGTCACTGGGAATCTGTGGGTTGGAATACAGGGGATGACTGGGGATATAGGCCACAGAGTGCCCTGAACAGGAAAGACAAATATGGAGAGTCATTACTCAGCAGACTGACCCTAATAAAAAAAGGCATATGGTCAAACTATGATAGGAAACTCACCCTGACCATAAAAAATCCCAGTCCTACGGATGCAGGCACATATGTTATGGGAGTGCGGTATGATGGGGATAATAGGGGACCAAGTGGACAGTTCCAAGTTAAAGACATGTATAATTCATCTGAATGGGAGGCCCTTCAACCAACAAGTGATCACCTTAAACCACATGCACAGATGCACACCCTAGAAGATATGGTGGCCATAGCAGATCCCACATTTGAAGACACGATGGCTGCAGAGACTAGTTTCTCGGATGTCAACCTGTGGATTGAATGGATGAGGTATAGTGTAGGGAAACATAACAGGTCCAACTGTTATGTGTGTAGTGGAGCTAGACCCCATTTGGGAACAGTACCATTAAACATACCTCCCACTCAAGAGGAGTGCTTTCTGAGCCTGTTTACCAATACTTCCACGGATTCCTCCCAGTGCGAAACATGGAAAAGAGAATATCCCATAATAACTAGGACATCCAAGCCCGGGGAAGGTATTACTATATATCCCGGTAATTACACATGTTATGGGAATTACCAGGGAATAGGGAAGTCCTTAGGGAACTTCTCTATGGGATACTGTGCTTCCTACAGTAGTGTATCCATGGACCTGGTACAGAGTCAGACTCAGTCTTTGGGAGACGTGTATTGGATTTGTGGGGACATGAAGATTAGGACTAGATTACCAGACAGGTGGACAGGGGAATGTGCACTTGCTAAAGTCATAATGCCCCTGCACATCTTCTCGGGAGGTGACTTGTTAGTAAGAATAGAACACTCATCTGAACCCAGCAGGAAGCGTAGAGGTGCTCCAGCTGGTAGTTTTGACCCTCATGTATATATAGATGCCATAGGAGTCCCAAGGGGGGTCCCAGATGAATTTAAAGCAAGAGACCAAGTAGCTGCAGGTTTTGAGTCCCTGCTTCCCATAATTAGTGTAAGTAAGAATGTAGATTGGATTAATTATATCTACTATAATCAACAGAGGTTTGTTAACTATACCAGGGATGCACTCCAAGGTTTAGCTGAACAACTAGAGGCCACTTCACAAATGACTTTTCAAAATCGTATGGCCTTAGACATGATCTTAGCTGAAAAAGGGGGTGTGTGCAAAATGTTGCCTGGGACAAGTACATGTACGTACATTCCGGACAATACAGGCCCCAATGGTAAGGTAACCTTGGCCATTAAGAAATTAGAAGATCTCTCGAAAGAGTTAAAAAGAAATTCAGGACTGACCGATCCCTGGGACCAGTATTTTGGGTGGATGAATGGGTGGCAACGTATTTGTACTCAAATAGGTATAGCAATTTTGATACTGCTTACATTAGCTGCACTAGTGGTTTGCTGTATTCTGCCCTGTATGAAGAAGCTGTTAGGAAAGGCAGCTGAAGAGGTGACTCCTACCTTTTTGAATCTAGGTGATATTAGAGATCCAATAAAGGAGGATGAGGGACCATATGCTCCATTACAGTCCTTACCTGTAACTAGTGATGAGCCGAACACCCCCGGGTTCGGTTCGCACCAGAACCCGCGAACGAACCGAAAGTTCGAACGAACATTAGAACCCTATTAAATACAATGGATGCGAACGTTCGAATTCTAAAGTGCTAATTATAACAACTATTATGCATGTTATTGTCATAAATAGGGTTTGGGAACCCGGGTTCTGCACCAGGGGACATGTATCAATGCAAAAAGAAGTTTTAAAAACGGTCGTTTTTCGGGAGCAGTCATTTTAATGATGCATAAAGTGAAAAAAAAAAAGTCAAATATTCCTTTAAATATCGTACCTGGGGGGTGTCTAAAGTATGCCTGTGAAGTGCCACGTGTTTCCCGTGTTTAGAACTGTCCCTGCACAAAATGACACTTCTAAAGGAAAAAAAAGCCATTTAAAACTGCTTGCGGCTTTAATGTAATGTCTGGTCCCGGTAATATGGATGAAATTCTTTAAGAAAAATGGCATAGCTACCCCATGACCCCCCCCCCCCCCTACCCCAGCCCATTACCAGCCCCTTTGGGTCTTGTATGGATATTAAGGGGAACCCCGCACATAAAATAAAAAAGGCCCTATATACTCTGAACAGCCGTATACAGGCGGTGCATACAAGACAGGGACTGTAGGTTTGTTCTTATGTAGAATCTGTTTGTAATTTTGAACAGGTACATTGTTGAAGTGTAGCTCCAGCCCAAAAATCTATTTTTAAACTTTTTGGGAAACATAGGTAAGGGTTATCACCCCTGTAACATTTGTTTTGCTGTCTGTGCCCCTGTTCAGAACATTTCACCTCACTTTCCGTCCCAATGACAACTGTTTTTGAAATGTGGTGTTTTTCTTGAAACAAGGATTGCTGATAAAGCATCAGTACAGATGAGACCCCTTTCTCCCATATTTATTCTTACAGGAGAGAATTTTCCTTTCTAGGGGTAGATTTCCTCTCACTTCCTGTTGTCTTCTTTCGTTTGCAAGTAGGAGTCGTTTGTAAGTTGGATGTTTGAAAGTAGGGACCTGCCGTATATACTCTGCAGAAATAGGCCCCTTAGTTGTTGGTGTTGGCACAACACTGTAAGCACTCAGTTACTCTTGGTTGGTGCTGGAACGCCCTGCTGTCAACTATTATATCAGGAATTTTAATTACATATAATTGTTGAACAGTGGTAGTAAAAATTGGGGCTTTGATGGTGGTGCTGGTGCCACAACACTGTAAGCCCTGACAGTTACTCTTGGTGGGTGCAGCAATGGGCCCTGCTGTGAATTATTAGATCAAGAATTGTAATTACATGCCCCTTTTGAACAGGGGCTGAAAAATTGGGCCTTTCGTGGTGGTGGTGGTGGTGGCGTTGCCACAAGACTGTAAGCCCTCAGAGTTACTCTTGGTGGGTGCAGCAATGGACCCTGCTGTGAATTATTAGATCAAGAATTGTAATTGCATGCCCCTGTTGAACAGGGGCTGAAAAATTGGGCCTTAGGCACTGGTGGCACAACACTACAACCCCTCACAGATACTGTACTTGGAGCACAGCAATGAGCCCTGTTGCAAAGTATTGCTTCAAAAATTGTAATGACACGCCCCTGTTAAACAGGGGCTGAAAAATTGGGCCTTAGGCACTGGTGCCACAACACTCCAACCCCTCACAGATACTGTACTTGGAGCACAGCAATGAGCCCTATGGCAAATTATTGCTAAAAAAATTGTAATTACACGCCCCTGTAAAACAGGGGCTGAAAAATTGGGCCTTAGCCACTGGTGGCGGCACCCATAAACAAAAATGATCTTCCAAGCTATCATCATCAATCGTATCATTGAGGACTCGGAGGAGGAGGATAGCCAGTCAACATAACAGCACAGGCACTCAGCATCAGCATCAGTCTTGAAGGGATGTGACATGTTAAAATCAATTAGTCTGTTATATCAGCATCAGGTGTGTGGTAGCTGGTGGTGATCCAAGACTGGTTCATCTTGATGAAAGTCAGTCGATCAACCGAGTCGGTGGACAGGCGCACCCTGTGATCCGTGACAAATCCTCCAGCAGCACTGAATGTGCGTTCCGAAAGAACGCTGGATGCAGGACAGGCCAGTAGCTCAATTGCATACTGTGCAAGCTCTGGCCAGTGATCCATCCTCAAGACCCAGTAAGCCAGAGGATTTTCGGTGGGGAAGGTGTCCAAGTCTGACCTTGCCCCTAGATATTCCTGCACCATGTTTATCAGACGCTGGCGATGGTTGCTGGAACCGATCATACTTTGGGGCTGCGGACTAAAGAATTGTCTGAACGCATCGGTCAGACGGCCACCTTCCCCACCGCTCCTTCTTTGACTGGCCGAAGCCTCAGCAACTCGTTGTCCAGGACCAGGAGTTTGTAACCTCCCAGTCTCTGGGAACGCGTTGCACAGACCTTTCTGCAAGGCCTCCCGGAGTTGTCTCATCCTCTGCTCCCTCTGCGACGGTAACATAAGGTCCGCAACCTTACCCTTGTACCGTGGATCAAGGAGAGTGGCCAGCCAGTAATGGTCCCTCTCCTTGATCCGAAGAATACGAGGATCCTTCCGCAGACTTTGCAGGATCAGGGAGGCCATGCAGCGTAGGTTTGCTGAGGCATTCGCTCCGGAGTCCTCTGGGTCACTAAGGACGACATGATCCGCAGCCACCTCCTCCCAGCCACGTACAAGTCCACTGGTTTCTTGGGACTGTAAATCATCCCTAAAAGACTGCTGCTGATGATGCTGAGTGCCAGCCTCCACCTCCATGCTGACACAATCCTCCTCCTCCTCCTCCTCCTCCTCCTCCTCTTCCTGTGCGATGGGTGGGACAGAAGGAACACTGTCTGGGTAAAGGGGGCCTTGAGAGGCAAGGAAGTCCTCCTCTTCCTGCCTCTGTTCTGCCTCAAGTGCCCTGTCCATTATTCCACGCAGCGTGTGCTCCAACAGGTGGACAAGAGGTACAGTGTCACTGATGCATGCACTGTCACTGCTCACCATCCTCGTGGCCTCCTCAAATGGTGCCAGGACAGTGCATGCATCCCTGATCATGCCCCACTGGCGTGGAGAAAAAAAACCAAGCTCCCCTGACCCTGTCCTGGTGCCGTAGTCGCACAGGTACTCATTGATGGCCCTCTGCTGCGTGTGCAGCCGCTGCAGCATGGCCAACGTTGAGTTCCACCTGGTGGGCATGTCACATATAAGGCGGTTCTTGGGCAGGTTCAACTCCTTTTGCAGCTCAGCCAGGCGAGCACTGGCATTATAAGATCTGCGGAAATGCACACAGACTTTCCTGGCCTGCCTCAGGACATCCTGTAAGCCCGGGTACCTGCCCAAGAACCGCTGCACCACCAGGTTAAGGACGTGAGCCACACAGGGCACATGGGTCAGTTGTCCCTGTCGGAGGGCGGAGAGGAGGTTGGTGCCATTGTCGCAAACCACCATTCCTGGCTTAAGCTGGCGTGGCGTCAACCACCTCTCGGCCTGGCCCTGCAGAGCAGACAGGACCTCTGCCCCAGTGTGGCTTCTGTCCCCCAAACACACCAGCGCAAGCACGGCATGGCATCTTTTTGCCTGCGTACTTGCGTAGCCCCGTGAACGGCTACGGAGCACCGCTGGTTCATAGGACAAACCACAGGAAGAGGCCATGGAGGAAGAAGAAGAGGAGGGGGTGGAGGAGAGAGGTGTGTCACAACCAGTAGTAGCATTTTGGAGGCGTGGCGGTGGGACAACCTCCAACACTACTGCACCTTGTCCTGCATCCTTCCCAGCTGCCAAAAGAGTGACCCAATGGGCCGTGAAAGAAAGGTAACGTCCCTGTCCATGCCTGCTGGACCATGAGTCAGCGGTAATATGCACCTTACCGCTGACCGCCCTGTCCAGCGAGGCCAAGACATTGCCTTCCACATGCCGGTAGAGAGCCGGAATAGCCTTCCGTGAGAAAAAGTGGCGTTTGGGAACTTGCCACTGAGGAACCGCACATTGCACAAACTCACGGAAGGGGGCCGAGTCTACCAACTGAAAAGGCAGCAGTTGAAGCGCTAGCAATTTAGCCAAGCTAGCATTCAACCGCTGGGCATGTGGATGGCTGGGAGTGAACTTCTTTCGACGGTCCAGCAGCTGGGGCAGGGAAATTTGCCTGCTAGAATCGGACGTCGGTGTACTGCTAGCAGAGTGGCCGCAAGTACTTGGCTGTGACACACCTAATTCTACACCTTCATTCCTCTCAGTGCATGTTTCAGAGAGGACTGAAGTTATAGTGGGGTTGGAGATCCCAGCTGATGCGGTGCAAGGAGAGGTCCGCTTTGTTCTTTGGTGTGGGTCTTTCAGGTAGGCTTGCCAACGAGCTGCATGGCAGGTCAACATATGTCTGGTCAGGCATGTGGTACCCAAGCGGCTGATGTTTTGGCCACGCGATATACGCTTGAGACATATGTTGCAAACAGCAGCTGTGCGATCTGATGCACTAGCCTCAAAAAAGGCCCACACCAAAGAACTTTTTGAATGACGGGCAGAGGCAGCGCCCTGCACAGGCGGAGCTCTGCGGTGTGATTCCGTCGGTGTACTGCCCTTACGCTGGCCACCAAAGGGCATCCTGCCTCGTTGGAGATGTGCCTCCTCCTCATCCTCCTCCTCCTCCTCTCTCCTATTAGGCACCCACGTGGAGTCAGTGACCTCATCATCACCTCCCTCCTCATCACTGGAGCCAATCTGGCAGTATGCTGCAGCTGCTGGAACATGACTGCCAGATTGGTGTCCTTCTTGAGCATCCCCTCTGTCTGCTCTCACGCTACTGCCTTCCTCTAGCTGGGTTTCATCATCAGACCCTTCGAAACGCTGGGCATCCTCCTGGAGCATGTACCCAACACTGTGCTGAAACAGTTCGGGGGACTCCTCAGGAGGAGGACATGGTGGGTCTAGGGAAGGAGTGACTGATGATGAGTCTGACATTGATACCAGGGAAGAGGACGCTTTGGCAGCTGCTTTTCCAGTACCCTGAGCCTGGGTGAGAGAGGATGAGGAGGAGGAGGAGGAGGGCTTGGTCATCCACTCTACCAAGTCTTCGGCATGATGTGGCTCAACATGTCCAGCTGCCGAAAAGAAGGACAAGCGTGTCCCATGGCCATGTGCTGATGACAATGCACCGCGTCCACGACCCGCACTGTTGCCCCCAGACACAGAGCCTGCTTGCCCTCTTTTATTGCCTCCTGACTGTCTGCCTCTCCTTGTTTGCCTTCCAGACATTCTAATAGATGGCCTGCAGGGAGATGGGAAAAAAGCAATAAGGGCTACCTTCAGGTGTCCTTCTCTGTCCCTTGAAACAAGGACTTTGACAGTGAAAGAAACTGACACACTCTCCCTACCTACAGTTTTCTGTCCCTAGAAAAAATGTTTTTTTTAAGCACAATTTAGCACAAGGAGAATTCACTCACTGTCCTTCCAGGTCCCTGGAAACAAGGACTTTGACAGTGAAAGAAACTGACACACTCTCCCTACCTACAGTTTTCTGTCCCTAGAAAAAATGTTTTTTTTAAGCACAATTTAGCACAAGGAGAATTCACTCACTGTCCTTCCAGGTCCCTGGAAACAAGGACTTTGACAGTGAAAGAAACTGACACACTCTCCCTACCTACAGTTTTCTGTCCCTAGAAAAAATGTTTTTTTTAAGCACAATTTAGCACAAGGAGAATTCACTCACTGTCCTTCCAGGTCCCTGGAAACAAGGACTTTGACAGTGAAAGAAACTGACACACTCTCCCTACCTACAGTTTTCTGTCCCTAGAAAAAATGTTTTTTTTAAGCACAATTTAGCACAAGGAGAATTCACTCACTGTCCTTCCAGGTCCCTGGAAACAAGGACTTTGACAGTGAAAGAAACTGACACACTCTCCCTACCTACAGTTTTCTGTCCCTAGAAAAAATGTTTTTTTTAAGCACAATTTAGCACAAGGAGAATTCACTCACTGTCCTTCCAGGTCCCTGGAAACAAGGACTTTGACAGTGAAAGAAACTGACACACTCTCCCTACCTACAGTTTTCTGTCCCTAGAAAAAATGTTTTTTTTAAGCACAATTTAGCACAAGGAGAATTCACTCACTGTCCTTCCAGGTCCCTGGAAACAAGGACTTTGACAGTGAAAGAAACTGACACACTCTCCCTACCTACAGTTTTCTGTCCCTAGAAAAAATGTTTTTTTTAAGCACAATTTAGCACAAGGAGAATTCACTCACTGTCCTTCCAGGTCCCTGGAAACAAGGACTTTGACAGTGAAAGAAACTGACACACTCTCCCTACCTACAGTTTTCTGTCCCTAGAAAAAATGTTTTTTTTAAGCACAATTTAGCACAAGGAGAATTCACTCACTGTCCTTCCAGGTCCCTGGAAACAAGGACTTTGACAGTGAAAGAAACTGACACACTCTCCCTACCTACAGTTTTCTGTCCCTAGAAAAAATGTTTTTTTTAAGCACAATTTAGCACAAGGAGAATTCACTCACTGTCCTTCCAGGTCCCTGGAAACAAGGACTTTGACAGTGAAAGAAACTGACACACTCTCCCTACCTACAGTTTTCTGTCCCTAGAAAAAATGTTTTTTTTAAGCACAATTTAGCACAAGGAGAATTCACTCACTGTCCTTCCAGGTCCCTGGAAACAAGGACTTTGACAGTGAAAGAAACTGACACACTCTCCCTACCTACAGTTTTCTGTCCCTAGAAAAAATGTTTTTTTTAAGCACAATTTAGCACAAGGAGAATTCACTCACTGTCCTTCCAGGTCCCTGGAAACAAGGACTTTGACAGTGAAAGAAACTGACACACTCTCCCTACCTACAGTTTTCTGTCCCTAGAAAAAATGTTTTTTTTAAGCACAATTTAGCACAAGGAGAATTCACTCACTGTCCTTCCAGGTCCCTGGAAACAAGGACTTTGACAGTGAAAGAAACTGACACACTCTCCCTACCTACAGTTTTCTGTCCCTAGAAAAAATGTTTTTTTTAAGCACAATTTAGCACAAGGAGAATTCACTCACTGTCCTTCCAGGTCCCTGGAAACAAGGACTTTGACAGTGAAAGAAACTGACACACTCTCCCTACCTACAGTTTTCTGTCCCTAGAAAAAATGTTTTTTTTAAGCACAATTTAGCACAAGGAGAATTCACTCACTGTCCTTCCAGGTCCCTGGAAACAAGGACTTTGACAGTGAAAGAAACTGACACACTCTCCCTACCTACAGTTTTCTGTCCCTAGAAAAAATGTTTTTTTTAAGCACAATTTAGCACAAGGAGAATTCACTCACTGTCCTTCCAGGTCCCTGGAAACAAGGACTTTGACAGTGAAAGAAACTGACACACTCTCCCTACCTACAGTTTTCTGTCCCTAGAAAAAATGTTTTTTTTAAGCACAATTTAGCACAAGGAGAATTCACTCACTGTCCTTCCAGGTCCCTGGAAACAAGGACTTTGACAGTGAAAGAAACTGACACACTCTCCCTACCTACAGTTTTCTGTCCCTAGAAAAAATGTTTTTTTTAAGCACAATTTAGCACAAGGAGAATTCACTCACTGTCCTTCCAGGTCCCTGGAAACAAGGACTTTGACAGTGAAAGAAACTGACACACTCTCCCTACCTACAGTTTTCTGTCCCTAGAAAAAATGTTTTTTTTAAGCACAATTTAGCACAAGGAGAATTCACTCACTGTCTTTCCAGGTCCCTGGAAACAAGGACTTTGACAGTGAAAGAAACTGACACACTCTCCCTACCTACAGTTTTCTGTCCCTAGAAAAAATGTTTTTTTTAAGCACAATATAGCACAAGCACAAAACACACTGACACTCTCCCTACCTATCCTTCTCTTTCCCTAAACTAAAGGAATCCAGGTTAAGCAAGAAAGAAATAAAAGTCACTGTCCCTGCCTATGCTGCTCTATCCCTGCTCCGGAACACACTACACTAGGCCGCCGTGCTGGCGGCCTTTTATAGTGTGGGGCGTGTACTAAACACCCTCAGCAATAATTGGCCACAGGCATCCTGCCTGTGGCCAATCATTGCTCTCCTCGCTGCCGGCGCTGTGATTGGCCAAGCATGCGGGGTCACAGTGCATGCTTGGCCAATCACAGCGCCTGGATGACACTGCGATGGCGTAGTGCATTGTGGGCCGTTCGCGTCACTCGAATTTGGCGCGAACGGCCCAAATCGTTCGATCTTCGTCGAACGATCGAACAGCCGATGTTCGAGTCGAACGTATGTTCGACTCGAACACGAAGCTCATCCCTACCTGTAACTAATACATACAACATTCTTAAATGATAAGGGAAAGAATAGTACTTGACTGTTCTCCTGACCGTTTCGTTGAGTAAAGACACTGGGCAAGCCATGTCCGACATCTATGCGAAATGTAAAAAAGATCCTGATGTCAGGAGGGCCAGGTAAGGTTATATAATATAGGGACAGAATTAAATTAATAAAATAGTCATTTCAAGGGGGGACTGTGATGGAGTATATAAAAAGAATATTTTATTTATAATACGTTTTATCCCTATCTACTATCGATTATAGTTTGAGAAGCTTAGCAAGGGTTAAATGTTTCTCTTCTTGATTTTCTGTTTCTGACTGTCTATTTTCAGCAATTCAGGAACACCAGTGTCCTCTTGCTAGAGCCATCTGTTGGGAACAGGAATACATTTTCAGGTCATTCTGTACAAATGAAAAGCTCATTGATCTTAATATTGTGAACCAGAGGGTTTTTGTGTATATTAAGGGTACACGGTTGAAATATTATAGGTGTGTCTTTTAGTGTTTATGAAATAAGAAAAAATATGTTTTCCTTGATTAAGAAATATAGCAGAAATATTTAGCTCTGAATAAAGGAAAAAGAACAGAAGTCCATTACATCACCACGTGGCTATCTTCAACTCCTAGCCCCTCCGAGCAAGACTAAAAAGGAGAAAAGAGTATTTCGGGACACTTGCCACGAGGGAAGAAATTGACGTCAGAAGAAGCTCCATATAGGATCACAAACTAATTATATGCACATACCTGTGACGTAGCCTTTGTAAAAATGTGCCTTTAAAAAGGGCTGACCACCGAGACTAAGGTCTGGAGGAATAAAGAATTTATGCTGATCATCACAGAGTAGCGTATTTTCTTTCAAGCTAGCAAATGGGCCTATTTCTCTCCAGCACAGATTTGGAACAGCGGCAGAACAAGAAAATAGTTTCTGGGATTGGACCAGAATCGATCCATTACACCAGCATAGTGGGAATGCATTCTTCAGTCCCCTCTAGTGCACTACAGGTCCCAGCATAGTGAAATGCATTCTTCAGTCCCCTCTAGGGCACTACAAGTCCCAGCATAATGGGAATGCATTCTTCAGTCCCCTCTAGTGCACCACAGGTCCCAGCATAGTGGGAATGCATTCTTCAGTCCCCTCTAGGGCACTACAAGTCCCAGCATAGTGGGAATGCATTCTTCAGTCCCCTCTATTCTAGTGCACTACAGGTCCCAGCATAGTGGGAATGCATTCTTCAGTCCTCTCTAGTGCACTACAGGTCCCAGCATAGTGGGAATGCATTCTTCAGTCCCCTCTAGGGCACTACAGGTCCCAGCACAGCAGGTTGCTCTGACAGAACAGAAGGAGCCTGAGAAGATTGGCGCCACTCTGCGTGATCCAGGGGCACTGGCAGACTTAATTTGCTGGGCACTGCTAGACTGCAATTGAGGTATTGATCTCTTGTATCATATCTGCAGTCTCTGGCCATGTCTTGTATCATGTCTGCAGTCTCTCACCATCTCCTGTACTATGTCTGCAGTATGTCTGGGGGCTCTTTCTAACAGCCCTCTCTGTGTCCGTTAGAGAGACCCCCCTTCCAGTTCCCATTAGAGCACTCTCTTCCTGTATTTTGTTTATTGTTAAGAGATCATATGAGGATCCCAGGATATCAAAGACTTCTTAGGGGAGCATCTCTGTGTTTAATTCGTTGCCATAGAAACATTTGTAAAGGGGAGGAGTTAGTATAATGAACACACCCATGCGAGGGCGCAGAAATATTTTTGCACCCAGGCGCCTGTGACCCTAGGATCGGCCCTGCCCAAAAGTCGGTCATTTTGAAGGACACCCCAATGTTTCGTCAAAATCTCTTTTACCTCTCTAGATTGCACCGAATAGGTAGTGAAGAAGGACCACCTAAACTTAGTGTCCGTGATCTTTTTGGGCTTTACTTGTAATAGTGAGTCTTGATCAATCCGCAGGATTCGGTCAATTTTGCCATCAAGTTCAGTGGGCAAGTATCCCTTTTCCAAAAATCTCCCTTTAAGGATCGAAGACTGTGCAATTAAGTCCTCCACTCTAGTACAGTTTCTCCGTAAACTGAGAAACTGACTACGTGGTACAGATTTTAACCATTGGGTATGGTGGCAACTATCAACCGGAATGTACCCATTCCGGTCGGTAGGTTTAAAAAAAATAGAGAACTCCAATCGTTGTTCGACTACTTTAATTTCCAGATCTAGAAAGTGCACTGAAGTCAAACTTGCCTCGTGAGTCAAACGTATGCCTCTAGTGTTGGAATTGAGTAGGGACATGAAATCCTCCAGGGATCGCTGGTCGCCCTTCCATAGGAGGAGGATGTCATCTATATATAACGAGCCCAAAGGACCAATTCGGGCCTCTTGTGGGCATAGACGACATCCTCCTCCCACTTGGCCATTAAAAGATTGGCCAGGCTTGGGGCAAATTTAGCCCCCATGGCAACTCCCCTGGTCTGCACATAGAACTGGTTCTGAAACCAGAAATAATTGTGTTGTGCAGCAAACCTGAGGAGGTCCATGATAAAGTTACGTTGGATGGAGGGGAGGGTGGTACTCCGAGATAAGTAATGTTCTACTGCCTCAAAGCCCAAATCATGTGGAATACATGTGTATAGGGCGGCAACATCTGCTGTCACTAGAATCATGCCGTCCTCATACACAATGGACTCCAAGAGTCTAATAGTGTCACCAGTATCCTTCAAATAAGAAGGCATCTGTCTCACTAAAGGTTGGAGATGGAAATCTACATATCTTCCGATGCGCGCTGTGACCGAGTCAATTCCGCTGACTATGGGCCGGCCGGGGGGATTGACTGGGTCTTTGTGCACCTTCGGAAGATAGTAGATCACTGGAATACGAGGTGCTACAGGGATGAGATAGGTTTTCTCTTTTTTGTCCAGTATACCCAAAGAGAAGCCTTCATCAACCAACATGGTCAGGGCTCTCTTATACTGCACAGTGGGGTCTTACTGGATCAGACCATACGTGTTGGAGTCACCCAGTATCCTATCCATCTCCTTAATATAAACATCCTTATCCAGCACGACAATGGCACCCCCTTGTCGGCTGGACGGATGATAAGATTTTTTCGTTCCCAAAGAAGCTTCAAACCTGCTCTTAATTTCGGATTAGTATGGATTTTTTTGGGTGGTAGTTTATCCAAATCCTGCAAAACAAGACTACGGAAAACACTAATCGAAGGTGCCATAGTCCCTGGGGGATTAAATAGTGAAGAATTGGACAGTCCAGTGTGTACATGTCCATCGTTCACTATGGAGGTATTGTTGGAGAGGAAGGTCAGAAAATGCCTCTGGATATTCAGCTTTCTAATGAATTTCTGCACGTCTATAAATATGGAGAACCTGTTCAAAGGTCTCGGAGGGACATATTTCAGACCCTTATCGAGTACCAATTTCTCCTCATCTGATAGACTAGCAGAGCTCAAATTGAAAACCCCAGAGCCAACTACAATCTTTTCCTTTTTGCCCTGGACCCTCCAACCCCCTCTGGTGCCTCTCTTCTTCCCTGGTTTTCTGGGTATCCCAATGGAGCCCTGTGAAAACCCGGGACGATAAGGGGCCCCTGAATGTCCATAGTTATAATTGTATGGGGATTGGTTACATTGATCCTCATCTCTATCCTGATAACCATAGGGGTCGTGAAAAAACTCTCCCATACGGCCATCTGATAGTGTGGGGTATCTATTAGAAGTGCGAGTGGGCATCCTGTATCCATTCTCGTAGCCATTGCGATAAAAATCGCGATGGTCACGCCAGCCGCCAGCTGGTCCCCTCGGACTTCCATGCGAAATAGGGTAACCCTGATGGGGACCTTTTCCCCCGTTTCTAAAACTTCCACCTCTAGCAGTAGGAGGATAGACTACATGTGGCATCTGAGGTTTACCCTGAGGCTCAGGAATCCTAGGTGGTGCACCCCTAGGTGGCTGTAAGGAATTTAGAGGCCGTGTCGAGGTTTCCTTGGGTTCAAAAGTAAGCCTCCTATCAACAATCGAAGTTGCAGGTTGTGAGACTTCCATCCCCAATACATTGTCTTCTGCTGGCACCGATATATTAATTTTCTTTTGCCAGCCGAAAACGAGATTGGTTTTGTAGTCCGTAACATCTCTGTTATACTTCTTTTGTTTTTTAAATTTTTTATTTATTTTTTGATCTTTTTCTTCCTTCTCAAGATGGCTCTTGAGATTTGTGGAAAGAGTAATATATTCTGAAGAATTCTTATTAGGAATAAGTTTTTCTTTTAGATCTTTTATCTCTTTATCAATAGTAGACAGTTTAAGCTGTTTCCTACTGATCAAGAAGGTGCCAGAAGGTGTATATCGGTGCCAGCAGAAGACGAACCTGCAACTTCGATTGTTGATAGGAGGCTTACTTTTGAACCCAAGGAAACCTCGACACGGCCTCTAAATTCCTTACAGCCACCTAGGGGGGCACCACCTAGGATTCCTGAGCCTCGGGGTAAACCTCAGGCTCAGATTCCACATGCAGTCTATCCTCCTACTGCTAGAGGTGGAAGTTTTAGAAACGGGGGAAAAGGTCCCCATCAGGGTTACCCTATTTTGCATGGAAGTCCGAGGGGACCAGCTGGCGGCTGGCGTGACCATCGCGATTTTTATCGCAATGGCTACGAGAATGGATACAGGACGCCCACTCGCACTTCTAATAGATACCCCCCACTATCAGATGGCCGTATGGGAGAGTTTTTTCACGACCCCTATGGTTATCAGGCTAGAGATGAGGATCAATGTAACCAATCCCCATACAATTATAACTATGGACATTCAGGGGCCCCTTATCATCCGGGTTTTAACAGGGCTCCATTGGGATACCCAGAAAACCAGGGAAGAAGAGAGGCACCAGAGGGGGTTGGAGGGTCCAGGGCAAAAAGGAAAAGATTGTAGTTGGCTCTGGGGTTTTCAATTTGAGCTCTGCTAGTCTATCAGATGAGGAGAAATTGGTACTCGATAAGGGTCTGAAATATGTCCCTCCGAGACCTTTGAACAGGTTCTCCACATTTATAGACATGCAGAAATTCATTAGAAAACTGAATATCCAGAGGCATTTTCTGACCCTCCCCTCCAACAATACAGGCATACCCCACTTTTAAGTACACAACGGGACCGGAGCATGTATGTAAAACGAAAATGTACTTAAAGTGAAGCAATACCTTTTTTCACTTCTAGGCTGTAGTGAGGGAGTCAGGGGCTGTAGTGGTGGTGCCAGGGGCTGTTGTGGGGCGTCAGGGGCTTTAGTGGGGGTGTCAGGGAAACACTCACATGTAATTAGGCTCATCTGATGCAAGGGGAGGCCCGCTCCAATCCATCCCTCGGACATTGCGCTGTGCACAGAGGACAGTGCTGTGGAGAGGCTGGATGTCATTCTGTGGCTGACAGGGAAGCTGGAAGAACCACCGAGTGGATTTGATGTCCCCGGAGGTGGGGAGACGGCCAGGAAACAGGAAGAGCACACTGGAATAACACTCGCGGGTATGTCCGTACTCGCGAGTGTACGTAAAGTGAGTGTCCGTAAAGCGGGGTATGCCTGTACCTCCATAGTGAACGATGGACATGTACACACTGGACTGTCCAATCCTTCACTATTTAATCCCCCAGGGACTATGGCACCTTCGATTAGTGTTTTCCGTAGTCTTGTTTTGCAGGATTTGGATAAACTACCACCCAAAAAAATCCATACTAATCCGAAATTAAGAGCAGGTTTGAAGCTTCTTTGCGAACAAAAAAATCTTATCATCAGTCCAGCCGACAAGGGGGGTGCCATTGTCGTGCTGGATAAGAATGTTTATATTAAGGAGATGGATAGGATACTGGGTGACTCCAACACATATAGTCTGATCCAGTAAGACCCCACTGTGCAGTCTAAGAAAGCCCTGACCATGTTGGTTGATGAAGGCTTCTCTTTGGGTATACTGGACAAAAAAGAGAAAAGCTATCTCATCCCTGTAGCACCTCGTATTCCAGTGATCTACTATCTTCCGAAGGTGCACAAAGACCCAGTCAATCCCCCCGGCCGGCCCATATTCAGCGGAATTGACTCAGTCACAGCGCACATCGGAAGATATGTAGATTTCCATCTCCAACCTTTAGTGAGACAGATGCCTTCTTATTTGAAGGATACTGGTGACACTATTAGACTCTTGGAGTCCATTGTGTATGAGGACGGCATGATTCTAGTGACAGCAGATGTTGCCGCCCTATACACATGTATTCCACATGATTTGGGCTTTGAGGCAGTAGAACATTACTTATCTCGGAGTACCACCCTCCCCTCCATCCAACGTAACTTTATCATGGACCTCCTCAGGTTTACTGCACAACACAATTATTTCTGGTTTCAGAACCAGTTCTATGTGCAGACCAGGGGAGTTGCCATGGGGGCTAAATTTGCCCCAAGCCTGGCCAATCTTTTTATGGCCAAGTGGGAGGAGGATGTCGTCTATGCCCACAAGAGGCCTGAATTGGTCCTTTGGGCTTGTTATATAGACGACATCCTCCTCCTATGAAAGGGCGACCAGCGATCCCTGGAGGATTTCATGTCCCTACTCAATTCCAACACTAGAGGCATACGTTTGACTCACGAGGCAAGTTTGACTTCAGTGCACTTTCTAGATATGGAAATTAAAGTAGTCGAACAACGATTGGAGTTCTCTACTTTTTTTAAACCTACCGACCGGAATGGGTACATTCCGGTCGATAGTTGCCACCATACCCAATGGTTAAAATCTGTACCACGTAGTCAGTTTCTCAGTTTACGGAGAAACTGTACTAGAGTGGAGGACTTCATTGCACAGTCTTCGATCCTTAAAGTGGTTGTAAACCCACTACAGGCATACCCCGCGTTACGGACACTCACTTTACGTACACTCGCGAGCACGGACATACCCGCGAGTGTTATTCCAGTGTGCTCTTCCTGTTTCCTGGCCGTCTCCCCACCTCCGGGGACATCAAATCCACTCTGTGGTTCTTCCAGCTTCCCTGTCAGCCACAGAATGACATCCAGCCTCTCCACAGCACTGTCCTCTGTGCACAGCGCAATGTCCGGGGGATGGATTGGAGCGGGCCTCCCCTTGCATCAGATGAGCCTAATTACATGTGAGTGTTTCCCTGACACCCCTACTAAAGCCCCTGACGCCCCACAACAGCCCCTGGCACCACCACTACAGCCCCTGACTCCCTCACTACAGCCTAGAAGTGAAAAAAGGTATTGCTTTACTTTAAGTACATTTTCGTTTTACATACATGCTCCGGTCCCGTTGTGTACTTAAAAGTGGGGTATGCCTGTAATCGTTTTTTTTTTTTTTACCCCACCTGCAAGAGAAAGGCATAATGAGCTAGTATGACTAGCATACTAGCTCATTATGTACCACTTACCTTAGACCGGGGCCCCCGAAGCCGTCCGTGTCCCTGTCTTGAGCCGCAGCCATCGCTGGGGCGATAGCCGGAATGTTACTTCCGGGTATCGCCGCACCAGCCAATCACAGCGCCGCTCCGGCGCTGTGATTGGCCGGAGCGGCGGAGACGTCACTCTGCGCATGCGCGCGGGAGCTGTCACATTCGGCTACGCCCAGCGATTGCTGGGAAGTAGCCGATTTTGTGAATGGGATTACCCCATGAATGCGCCGTTGTCTACGGCGAGCATGCGCCGTAGACAGCGGCGCCTGTCATTTAACTAAATATCTCCTAAACGGTGTAGGTTTAGGCGATATTTCTTGCACCTACAGGTAAGCCTTAATCTAGGCTTACCTGTAGGTGCAAGTTGAAAAAGTGGGTTTACAACCACTTTAACCACTTAAGCCCCGGACCATTTGGTAGCTAAAGGACCAGAGGTGAATTCAGAATTTTGCACTGCGCTGTTTTAACTGTAAATTGTGCGGACATGCAATGTTGTACTGAAACGAAATTTGCGTCCTTTTCTTCCCACAAATAGAGCTTTCTTTTAATGGTATTTGATTGCCTCTGCGATTTTTATTTTTTGCGATATAAACGGAAAAAGACCGAAAATTTTGAAAAAAAATGATATTTTCTACTTTTTGTTATAAGAAAAATCGAATAAACTCAATTGTAGTCATACATTTAGGCCAAAATGTATTCAGCCACATGTCTTTAGTAAAAAAAATGTCAATAAGCGTATATTTATTGGTTTGCGCAAAAGTTATAGCGTCTACAAACTAGGGTACATTTTCTGGAATTTACACAGCTTTTAATTTATGACTGCCTATCTCATTTCTTGAGGTGCTAAAATGGCAGGACAGTACAAAACCCCCCCAAATGACCCCATTTTGGAAAGTAGACACCCAGGGAAATTGCTGAGAGGCATGTTGAGCCCATTGAATATTTTTTTTTGTCCCAAGTGATTGAATAATGAAAAAAATAAAATAAAAAAATTACAAAAAGTTGTCACTAAATGATATATTGCTCACACATGCCATGGTTATATGTGGAATTGCACCCCAAAATACATTCTGCTGCTTCTCCTGAGTACGGGGATACCACATATGTGGGACTTTTTAGGAGCCTAGCCACGTACGGGACCCCGGAAACCAAGCACCGCCTTCAGGATTTCTAAGGGCGCAAATTTTTGATTTCACTCCTCACTACCTATCACAGTTTCGAAGGCCATAAAATGCCAAAATAGCACAAACCCCCCCCCCCCCCCCAAATGACCCCATTTTGGAAAGTAGACACCTCAAGCTATTTACTGAGAGGCATGATTAGTCCATGGAATATTTTATATTTTGCCACAAGTTGCGGGAATATGACAAACTTTATTTTTTTTTGCACAAAGTTGTCACTAAATGATATATTGCTCACACATGCCATGGGCATATGTGAAATTACACCCCAAAATACATTCTGCTGCTTCTCCTGAGTATGGGGATGCCACATGTGTGGGACTTTTTGGGAGCCTAGCCGCGTACGGGACCCCAAAAACCAAGCACCGCCTTCAAGGTTTCTAAGGGCATAAATTTTTGATTTCACTCCTCACTACCTATCACAGTTTTGAAGGCCATAAAATGCCAAGATAGCACAAAACCCCCCAAAATGACCCCATTTTGGAAAGTAGACACCCCAAGGAAATTGCTGAGAGGCATGTTGAGCCCATTGAATATTTTTTTTTTTTTTTGTCCCAAGTGATTGAATAATGACAAAAAGAAAAAAAAAATGTACAAAAAGTTGTCACTAAATGATATATTGCTCAAACATGCCATGGTTATATGCGGAATTGCACCCCAAAATACATTTGGTTGCTTCTCCTGAGTACGGGGATACCACATGTGTGGGACTTTTTGAGAGCCTAGCCGCGTACGGGCCCCAGAAAACCAAGCACCGCCTTCAGGATTTCTAAGGGCACAAATTTTTGATTTCACTCCTCACTACCTATCACCAGTTTTGAAGGCCATAAAATGCCAAGATAGCTCAAAACGCCCACAAATGACCCCATTTTGGAAAGTAGACACCCCAAGCTATTTGCCGAGAGGCATGGTGAGTATTTTACAGCTCTAATTTGTTTTTGAAAATGAAGAAAGACATTTTATTTTTTTTCAATTTTTAAAACTTTGTGACAAAAAGCGAGATCTGCAAAATACTCAACATACCTCTCAGCAAATAGCTTGGGGTGTCTACTTTCCAAAATGGGGTCATTTGGGGGGGTTTGTGCCATCTGGGCATTCCATGGCCTCCGAAACTGTGATAGGCAGTGAGGAGTGAAATCAAAAATTTACACCCATAGAAATCCTGAAGGCGGTGCTTGGTTTTCGGGGTCCTGTACGCGGCTAGGCTCCCAAATTGTCTTACACATGTGGTATCCCCATACTCTAGAGAAGCAGCAGAATGTATTTTGGGGTGCAATTCCACATATAACCATGGCATGTTTGAGCAATATATAATTTAGTGACAACTTTTTGTAATTTTTTTTTTTTTTGTCATTATTCAATCACTTGGGACAAAAAAAAAAATATTCAATGGGCTCAACATGCCTCTCAGCAAATAGCTTGAGGTGTCTACTTTCCAAAATGGGGTCAGTTGGGGGGGTTTTGAACTGTCCTGTCATTTTATGCACAACATTAGGAAGCTTATGTCACACATCATCCACTCTTCTAACCACTTGAAGACAAAGCCCTTTCTGACACTTTTTGTTTACATGAAAACATTTTTTTTTTTGCAAGAAAATTATGTTGAACCCCCAAACATTATATATATTTTTAAAGCAAAGGCCCTACAGATTAAAATAGTGGGTGTTGCATTTTTTTTTTCCACACAGTATTTGCGCAGCGATTTTTCAAACGCATTTTTTGGGGGAAAAACACACTTTTTTTATTTTTAATGCACTAAAAAACACTACATTGCCCAAATGTTTGATGAAATAAAAAAGATGATCTTAGGCCGAGTACATGGATACCAAACACGACATGCTTTAAAATTGCGCACAAACGCGCAGCGGCGAGAAACTACATTCATTTTTAAAAGCATTTAAAAGCCTTTACAGGTTACCAGGTTAGATTTACAGAGGAGGACTACTGCTAAAATTACTGCCCTCGATCTGACCTTCGCGGTGATACCTCACATGCATGATGCAATTGCTATTTACATATGACGCTAGACCGACGCTTGCGTTCGCCTTTGCGCAAGAGCAGGGGGGGACAGCGGTGCTTTTTTTTTTTTTTTTTTTTTTTTATTATTTATTTTGCTTTTTTATTTTATTTTTAAATTGTTCCTTCCATATTTTTTTTTTTTTTATCATTTTTATTGTTATCTCAGGGAATGTAAATATCCCCTATGATAGCAATAAGTAGTGACAGGTACTCTTTTTTTGAAAAAAAATGGGGGGTTAGACCCTAGATCTTTCCTCTGCCCTCAAAGCATCTGACCACACCAAGATCGGTGTGATAAAATGCTTTCCCAATTTCCCAATGGTGCTGTTTATATCCGGGGGGGGGGGGCATTCCCTCCCACTGCTTGTAAAAGCAGTCCAGAGGCTAATTAGCCACTAGGATTGGTTTTACATGAAAGCCGGCCGCTGGCTGAAAAGAATGATACCCGCAGGCATCAATCTGGTATAACCATTCAAAGTCCAGCAACATACCAGTACGTTGCTAGTCCTTGTTGGACATGTATTGTAATCTTTTTTTTCATGCAGCCTGTTGGCTGAACGAAAAAAAGAGATTGATCGGTGGGTATGCCCACCATTATAATACCTCCCTTCATCCACCCACTTCTAATGATGGGCATATATGCCGAAGCATGGGGGCATCCTCCCGCAAAAAAGTTATGCCGCGTACACACGGTCGGACTTTTCCACGGGCAAGCCTTTGTCGAAATTTCGACCGTATGTACGCGGCATAAAAGGTTATGCCGCGTACACACAGTCGGACTTTTCCACGGGCAAGCCTCCGTCGGAATTACGACCGTATATACGCGGCATTAGGAGCAAAATCGCTCCTCCGCCCCTGCTGCCCCCATGCTTCGGCATATATACTCTTTTTTTAACTGTGGTGGTGAAATCACCTCCTACAGCGTTGGAGTCACGGCTTTATGTATCGTGGGAGCAAACGCTGTTGCTGTCAAGATAAATAAATCCGCAATGCAACTGAATGGCGTACCTGCTAAGCAAATGATGGTTAACATTAAAACAAAGTAACATTACAGTACAACAGTAAGACCATACCATACCTGCAAAGCAAATACCAAGACAAAACTTAGTAAAAAATAAAACATTTTTTTTAACGCAACCTGTGCCTAAAATATATATATGCCGAAGCATGGGGGCATCCTCCCGCAAAAAAGTTATGCCGCGTACACACGGTCGGACTTTTCCACGGGCAAGCCTCCGTCGGAATTTCGACCGTATATACGCGGCTTTAGGAGCAAAATCGCTCCTCCGCCCCTGCTGCCCCCATGCTTCGGCATATATGCTCTTTTTTTAAACTGTGGTGGTGAAATCACCTCCTACAGCGTTGGAGTCACGGCTTTATGTATCGTGGGAGCAAACGCTGTTGCTGTCAAGATAAATAGATCCGCGCTGCAACTGAATGGCGTACCTGAAAACAAAAAATGACATACCTGAAAAGCAAGCATGATAAAACATTGCAGAATAGAATACAGTAAAAAATAGCAGAACAATAGAGAGAAAATAGAGAGAGAGAGAGAGAACAATAAAACGACAACTATTTTTGTTTTTTTTATTTTATATTTTTTTGTGTTTTGTTTTTTACGTTTTTTTTTTTCTTTTTTACACTTTTTTTTGTAACTTTAACAACTGTAATGGTTCGGGTCTCTCAAAATGTAATGGCATCTTGGGAGACCCTGTGTAAGTGTGTCCTAGTCTGTGAAATGCTGTACCCTACGCTAAAACTTCACTTTTGAGTGGTAGCGATCAAAACATTCACCAAGGCAAAGACCAGGTTTGTCAGGACAGAGTGGACAAAAAACACGGGTGTCACGCCTAAATCCGCGCTTGCTACAGACACGACATCTTTTTTGGGGGGTTTGTTGGGTTGGGGTACTCCGGAGGGCATACGGATAATGCCTCTCATGCACCCGGCTTACTGCATTTGGTAGGGGATGGTGAGGTGCAGAACCGCCTGGATACAGGAGTTCTGTGACTATCTCATTCTGGAATTTTAGAAGAGATAACGTCCCACCTGAAGCTCTGTATAGCACATGAGCATTCAGCAAAGCCAATTGGAATAAGGATAGAGACACTTTTTTGTACCAGCGTCTCGCCTTACGGTCAATTAGATACGGCGCCATCAACTGGTCGTTGAGGTCCACCCCTCCCATATTTTTGTTATATTCGTGGACACAGAGGGGTTTCTCCACAACACCAGTCGCCGTACGAATTTGGACTGTCGTGTCTGCATGAAGGGAGGTAAGAAGGAAAACATTCTTATTGTCCCTCCACTTCATAGCGAGCAAGTTATTACACTTCACGCAGGCTCTCTCCCCCAGCCTAAGACGGGCATCTACAAGCCGCTGGGGAAAGCCCCGGCGATTAGGTCGCACGGTGCCACATGCTCCAATCTGATGATCAAAAAAGTGACTAAACAGTGGCACGCTTGTGTAATAATTGTCCACATACAAGTGGTACCCCTTTCCGAATAAGGGTGACACCAATTTCCACACTATCTTGCCAGCGCTCCCTATGTAATCCGGGCAGTTGACCGGCTCAACCTGACTATCTTTTCCCTCATAAACCATAAAGCTCCATACATAGCCTGTTGCCCTGTCACAGCACTTATAGAGCTTGACCCCGTATCTGGCACGCTTGCTGGGAAGGTACTGCTTGAAAGCCAAGCGGCCAGAAAATTTAATCAGGGACTCATCAACGCAGACAACTTGATCGGGAATAAACAAGGCTGCAAAACGTTCGTTGAAGTGGTTTATGAGGGGCCGAATTTTATAGAGCCGGTCGTACTCAGGGTCCCCACGTGGACGACAAAGTTCATTGTCGTTGAAGTGCATGAACCGCAAAATCTGCTCGTATCGTGTCCTGGGCATGGAGGCAGAGAACACGGGCATGTGGTCAATTGGGTGCGCGGACCAATAAGCACGCAATGACGGGAATTTATGTGTGCCCATGTTGAGGGAAAGGCCCAGAAAGGTCTTAAATTCGGAAACCGTAATTGGTTTCCAATCTTTGGCAATTTTAGGCAACTGGGGGTTAGCGGCGATGAATTGACCAGCATACAAATTACTCTGGTCCACAATAGATCTATAGAGATCTTCCGTGAAAAACAGCGAATAATAATCGATTGGCATAAAATCAGCTGTTTCCACCTGAATACGATCGCTTAGTGACGCTGGCGTTAGGGGGTGAAAGGGTTACCTGGGGGGCGATCAAGGGGTTAAACCTTTATTAGGGGGGTTAGGGGGCTACCTTGGACCTAAAGGGGCCTAATCCTAACTGCCCTGCAACTTTTTACAGTCACAAATGACACTGATTGCAGTGATCAGTAAAAAAAATGATCACTGCAAACGGTGCACTGTGACTGGGGGTACTGGGGGTGATCTGGGGGTGACTGGGGGGTGATTTGTGTGCCAGTGGGCTGTTGGTGCACTTACTATGTGATGTCTTCTCTCCTCGCACCGGATCGAAAAGACCCACACGAGGAGAGATGACATCACTTCCTCCTGCCTGTGTTTACATTACAGGCAGGGGAAGCTCTCTCATTCGCCGGGAGCAATCGAGAGGGGGTGGCCGGAATCGAACGGCCGTCCCCTCATGCCGGATCGCTCCCGAACACTTAACCACCGCTCACTGTACTGTTATTTGACAGGATGGACATGATGGCCTGTCACATGATCGCTTGGCTGCTAGCGTCACTCTCACTGCACGATCCCATACACTAATTTGGGTGTCCTCCTCCTCTTCCCCTTCCTTTTATTGGTTGATCGTGGTGGGGGCGGCGCTGGCGCGGCCTTCATTCATGTCATTCTGACATGGTGGGCGTGACGCTAGGTCACGATCGCCGCGCTGACGGCGTCGCTCTCACTATTCGATCTTACACACTATAGGCGGCGCGTCGTCTGTTTATATGTAACCTTGACGACGTGCCACGTTGTGTGTCCAGTTAAGTTCCTCCATCAGTTCATGTGACCTCTCGGGTCACATGACGAGTTGGAGGAGATTACAATTGGGTGCTTCCTGGGCACGTTCTTGATCACATGACCCCAGTGTAGGTTTCAATTTCCTGGTCTGTGATCACTATAGATTCGTGCCATTGGTTAGTCATAGCTTCCTTGAGACATGGCGCTCAAGGATTGGGTAATGTTTTGCTACACTCCCTGGTCCAATTGGGTTCCCCTTATTACTTTTATGGATCGCAAGGCCCTATTGGTGTAGATTTTAATGAGTCTATGTTGAGGCAGTGATTGGATTGATACTGTCGCATGACTGACAGGTTGCTATTTGGCGGGCTTTTGGACGATATGTTTGCCATGTGTCATTGCTCGCTACTTCCTTTGTTTTATTGCATTTGAACCAGGAAGGACTTGTTCTTCGTGTGGGGATTGGCTCCCCGTGAGGAAACACTAATATGTTTCGGTCATGTGATCGTTGTCCGTCCAATCACAACCCTCTTTGTAGGAAATGTTGTTTCATTGGTTGGCCACTGCTAATGACTTTCCTAGTTTTTATTATAAATATATGGCAATTTGGGGGAGCAGGTTAATGCCCCTGTAGACGTCCTGTTAGGAACGAAACGCGTCGGTCTATGCATTTTGCTTCCCATATTGCCTTTTAATGTATGAACTGTGATCACTTTTTATTTTTGTATGTGGTGTTTTTTTGATTAAAAACCCCATTTTTTGACCTACACCAGTGGAGCACTAATTTTTTTTCTTCTCTTTGCATGAATTCGGCGAGGAAAAGTTTTTTCTGTTTTCTTCAGTTGGTCCTTTTGCAATACCCTTGTCGGGGTCTTTTTCTATTCAAGCTTGATTGTATCCCATTGTCCGGTTGAGTACCAGGATCCAGAAAGTCAACCTTCCGGATTGAGGTCATCTGATTGCCCAGCTGATATACTTCATCACCCATCAGCGTTCCGGTGACGTTCCTGTGGACAGCCGTTGGGGATACTCTTAAGCTCGATTGATCCGCTGTCGTATGACATTCGGGTCCAACGTTTCTGGTAAGCACACATGTATGTCATCATTCACGTGAAGAATTGTGCAAGAATCACTCCATCCATTCCATGTCATTTATTCACCTTTTTGGACACTCATCACTTTGTTTAGTGCTGTGGACACTTTATACATTGGGTTGGGCGTTCAGCCTGCCCCTTCTTGTTTGTGTTTCTTTTTATGGTCACATTTGAGTTAGAATCCAGTTTTTACTGGTCTATATGTAGCGCTGCACTATCACCTTCCATTTTGTTTGAATTTGTCACATTCCAGTACAGCTGCTTCACCTCCCTCTCTAGGGTTGTTATTATTTATGTGTTTTTGGGTAGCGCATTTATTTCTTTTTACTATTACTCTGGGATGTTAAAAACTATTTTAATCTCTCAGGATTTTTTTTAGTTTCCTTAAATTTTCGAAGCTTGGGTTCTTATAATACTGATTCCAAAATTATTGATTCATTTTAGGTATTTTGTTGTGATTGGGTCTAATATAAGCTGTAAATACTTGTAAAACGGCTTCCAATAATTTTTCTGTATTATCTACCTCTGCAGTTCTGGGCTTTCTATATGTGCCAGAAACCCTGTGGTGTGCAATAATACAGTTGCCATTGTACTTGACAGTCTTTGACTTGGATAATGCACTAATCTGAAATATCCACAAGATGGCAACATAACACTGCCAAATGGCAGTGTTGCATAGTTTATCACAACCATCGGGATTGTTGGACAGCTGGTCTGTAGGTAAATGTGGGGGAACATTTTTAAATTTAAAGAATTAATTTTCCTAAGTACGATCATTAAAGGTATTAACCCCATATAGTGACTAGAATACAATTATTTTCCTTATAGTGATCCTTGTTGCTTGTCAGCCACAGGCAATTGATACTTAATCAAAAGGAAAGGTCATCAGTTTGGGTTGACATCAGAATGCTGCTGGAATTATTACCTTTTAACTGTTAAAGGCCATTATAATGAAACCTTTTGAATACAGTATGTAGCACACGGACCCTTTTTCCTACCTTTGGCTCACTTGCAGGAAAAGGGCACTACGTACTATATGCCCGTACCCTCCTGTTTGAGGAGGTTGAGCGGTGTCATGTATTTGGGTCCCACAGCTAGGTTCTCCATCAGTTGGTTCTCATCTCCTAGGATATAGGGACAAGTCACTGTTTCCCCCCAAGTCATTCCAATGTCCACACCACTCTAAACTCCAACGTTGAGTTTATTTTTCTCAATGCTCAGCAGATAGGAAAGGGTGTATAAGAGACAGGACAGCAAGGTTTTGGGAGGTAGGTCCAGGCACAAGTAGATATTACAATCACCACTCTATCCCAGAGTGGGTTTAGCTCACCCGGGTAGTCCCCTGTAAGAGCGGATCCTAGCAGCGGGAGTGATGCTCGAACGTTCACTTTAGGTTCTTTCCCTAGATACGATCGGGAGACTCTCTGCCACAGAATCTATCATGTCCCGAAATTCTCAGCTTTTGCAATACAAGGACAGGTGCCATCAACAGCACATTACTAGGCCCTTGGTGGATAGATGAATCCCTCCAGAAAGTTACCTTCCTTCACCGTGAACTCTCACCGGTCCTTCAGAAAGGTCCTCCCCCGGCCTCCTCTTCTTAGAAGCGGGCTCCCTCGCAAGGCACACCCTGGGATTCCTCTTCCCAGAAGTGGGCTCCAGCTAATGGTGCTGGGCCCAGTGCTGAAGTTGCAGCCCCAGGGCTAAAGGTGCCTGGGACTGATGCGCACGCGGCCTCAAGGCCTGGAGGGCCGGGCGCCACGCACCTGGACTCTGACTCCTCTTGCGAACTCCAGAGAGCGACCTCTCCCAGGCGGCGCCTGCCCCTTATGTATCCTCTCCCAGCATGCACAGCAGGCCAACCACGCCCACTGTACTGCTGCCGAGAGAGGACACCCTAAGGCACAGCACTATTACTGATGGTTCAACCCTGACCTGTCATGGCAGTGCCACCTACAGGCCACAGGGGACTGCACACCAGTATACCACCTGGAAAAATAAAGTAGCACAACCTATCAATGAGAACGGTCTGAGCCTAACTACTAACTCAGACCAGCCCCCTAAATTTGGGTATATAGCACCCCTAAATGGGGTGGGCGCTACAAGTATATGATTTTTTTATTTTATATGCCTAATGTTTTTCTCTCTTTTTTTTTTTTTATCAGAAAATAAAGCTGTCCAGGAAAAGTGACAATATATATAAGTACTTTTTTTTTCAAGAACGTAAGACTGTTTATATAAGACTCTATACTGTATGTATGTGTTGTGACAGCAGGAAGGTAAAGTCACCTGGTTGCATCCAGGGGGGTAGATATATTTCGCCCAGATTCAGGCTTTACGCCGACTTATACAACTAGGTGGAGAGTTGTATAAGCCCAGCTGAGGATAGTGGGCTCATGGATGACTCATACCTCTAGGGAGAGTGTGGGGCGTCGTGCAGACAGAGATGAGGAGACCAGCTGAACCTTGTCAGCTCATTTAGGCCTCTATAAGAACTCCCAGCTTCATTAGATGTTAGCTCATGCCTGGAACCAGACCTGTGTGGACTGTCTAGGGAGAGTGAACCCCTGTGCGGTGAGGCAAAGCCTGTGTGGCTATTTGTTTGGACTTTTACTAAACCAGGGACTTAGGGACTAGGACAGCACTAGGCTGATCCCAGTTGTTAGTTAGGAAACCTGTATGTTTAGTCAGAGGTCAACTTGACCAGGATTTATTTTGGTTATGTTTCTTTTGCTTTGCTGTGTTTCGTCACTGTAAATAGAAAATAAACCGCACCTTTTTGATTTTGAAAACCACAACCTCCGTTTGCTGGGCCTGTTTTGTGTGGGGAGCCCATCCCAGGGGTCACACACACCCGCTGCCGAGCTAACCCCCTCACAGTTGGTGGAGAACCAGTGGCAGTTTTTTTTTAAGCCAGCATGGAGGAGATACTGAAGCAGCTGGCTCTAGCAAATGCCAATCAACAGCAGACAAATGCAGGTTTGCAAAAGAGCCTTGCAGCTCAACAACAGAGCCTTGCAGCCCAGCAGCAGACAAACGCAAATTTGCAACAGAGTCTGGAGGCTCAGCAACGAGCCCAGCAGCAATCTGAGGCCCGCTTCATAGACCTGTTGCAGAAGCAAGAGCAGAGACTACAACAACAGATGGAAGCAGTAATGCAGCAACGTCCGCAGACCAGTGAGGAAAGCCGTCCCACTAATACCGCGTCCTTTGGGGTGAGTCGTTTATTGACAAAAATGACTGGAGAGGATGATCCAGAGGTATTTTTGACCACATTTGAAAGGACCGCTGAAAGAGAAAAGTGGCCTGAGGAGCAGTGGGCTGGACTGGTGGCTCCTCTGTTAACTGGTGAATCGCAGAAAGCTTACTATGACCTAGAGCCTAACCAAGCAAAAGACTATGTGATGCTAAAAGCTGAAATATTGGCAAGGCTGGGTGTCACCCAGGCTGTCCGGGCTCAGCGTGTGCATAACTGGACTTTCCAGCTTGGAAAACCCCCCAGGTCTCAAATGTATGATCTCATTCACCTGAGCAGAAAGTGGCTACAGCCAGAGACTTTGTCCGCACCAAAGATTGTGGAACGTGTTGTAATGGATCGGTTTTTGAGAGCTCTTCCTACTGCCATCCAAAAGTGGGTAAGCCATGGAGACCCAGAGACGGCCGATGGTCTTGTGGATCGTGTGGAGAAATACTTGGCTACAGAGAACCTGACGGCCTCTTCCAGAGACACTCGGACTTTCCACCCTAAGACCAGACCATCCCCAGGGGCGGATAAGAGGATTCCAAGGGGTGAGGGTGGAGAGAGTGAGAGGGTGGGAGCTCTACCCCAAGTTTGGCGAGAACAGCCTGGGAAATCAGCGGCTCAAGAGGCGGCAAGAAGGATCGTTTGCTACCGCTGCCGGCAAGCGGGACATATTGCAGCCAATTGCCCGGTTGTGGAGGAACCCATGCAGTGTGACTTTCTGACGGGCAGACGTCAGTCGCTGTGTGCGACAGTCGCATGCACTGCCATTCGAGGAACTGAGAAACATTTATGCAAAATGTGTGTTAATGGTAGAAATGTTGTGGTATTGCTGGATTCAGGTAGCCTTGTGACCCTGATAAAGGCTGAGTTAGTTAAAACAGAGGTCTCTGGGAATAGCAAGGTAGCTGTTATTTGTGTGCATGGGGACACCCGAGAGTATCCAGTGACTACAGTGTGTTTCGAGACCCCCAAAGGTACCCTCTCTCATCCAGTGGGCTTAGTATCTCAGTTACCGCATGACGCCATTGTGGGAAGGGATTTTCCGAAGTTCTGGGAACTGTGGGATGATCCTGAGCCCCTCACTGGTGCCCCTATGTACCAGGAATGTGATAGCCAGAACTCCCCTGAGAGTGGTGAGGACTCTCCGGAATTTCCCTTATCAGTATTGGCAGGGGAGACTCAAGAAACTGGAGAGGAGCCCACCTCCTCAGACGAAAACCTACCGTCTGTGGAGTTTTCTGATCTTGAGGTTCACAGGGAAAACTTTGCCACAGAACAGTTGAAAGACCCCGCCCTAATAAAGGCACGGGAAAACGTAGTGAAAATAGATGGCGAGTTAGTGAACCCAGATAATACCTGCACTTACCCATACTTCAGCGTAGAGAAGGACCTACTGTATCGGGTGGCAAAAAGGGCAGAAGAAACCGTTGAGCAGCTTGTGGTGCCCAAACCTTACAGGAAGTTGGTGTTGGAGTTGGCCCATGGGCACATTCTTGGAGGTCATCTGGGGACAGAGAAAACCCGAGAGAGGGTATTACAGAGATTCTATTGGCCGGGGGTGATGAAGGACGTAGAAAAGTATTGTTCCTCCTGCCCTGTGTGTCAGAGGTTGGCCCCGATGCCACATTTCCGTAGCCCGCTGGTCCCTCTACCCATCATTGAGGTCCCGTTTGAGAGGATCGCCATGGATTTGGTAGGTCCTATAATCAAGTCCGCTAGGGGGCACCAGTACATATTAGTTATAATGGACTATGCCACCCGTTATCCAGAAGCGATCCCTCTCCGAAATACCTCGGCCAAAACCATAGCCAAAGAGCTATCTCTTGTTTTTAGCCGGGTGGGTATTTGTAAAGAACTGCTTACGGACCAAGGTACACCCTTTATGTCCCGGGTTATGAAAGAGCTGTGTAAATTGTTCAAAGTGACGCAATTGCGTACGTCTGTGTATCACCCCCAAACCGATGGGCTGGTTGAAAGATTCAACAAAACCCTAAAACAAATGTTGAAGAAAGTGGTGGATAGAGATGGAAAGGATTGGGACTGTTTACTTCCTTATTTGATGTTTGCTATTAGGGAGGTGCCCCAATCCTCTACGGGATTCTCCCCCTTTGAGTTACTGTATGGGAGACACCCAAGAGGGCTGTTGGATATTGCCAAGGAAACTTGGGAAAGTGAGAGTTCTCCCCACAGGAGTGTGATTGAGCATGTCGCCCTGATGCAAGATCGAATTGCACAGGTAATGCCCATCGTGAAGGAACATTTGGCCCAAGCGCAGTTGGCACAGCAGAGAGTGTACAACCGTGGAGCCAAGACCCGTACCTTTTCCCCGGGGGATAGGATATTGGTACTTGTCCCTACGGTTGAAAGTAAATTCCTTGCCAAATGGCAAGGCCCCTACGAGATAATGGAAAAAGTGAGCGAAGTGAATTACAAGGTCAGACAACCAGGAAGGCGAAAGCCCGAACAGATCTATCACGTTAATCTGTTGAAAGCCTGGAGGGATAGAGAGTCCCTAGTCGCAGACACTTGGTCACCAGCTCAAACTGGTTGCGTGATTCCTGAGGTTGGAATAGCAGCCACCTTGTCACAACCCCAACAACAGGAGGTTAAGGAGTTTGTGCTTCGCAACAAGGAGGTATTCTCTGAGCTGCCGGGACAAACATCTGGGGTAGAGCATGACATCATTACCCCGCCCGGTGAAAGGGTGAAGTTAAAACCCTATCGGATCCCAGAGGCTCGACGGGAGGCAATACGGGAGGAAGTACAGAAAATGCTGAACTTAGGGGTGATAGAGGAGTCCCAAAGTGATTGGTCTAGTCCCATCGTGTTGGTGCCTAAACCGGATGGGAGCTGGCGATTTTGTAACGATTTTCGTCAGTTGAACAAAGTTACAAAATTTGACACCTACCCCATGCCACGTATAGATGAGTTGATCGACCGGCTGGGAACAGCCCGATACATGACGACTCTTGACCTCACAAAAGGGTATTGGCAAATCCCCCTGGCCAAGTCGGCCAAAGAGAAAACCGCATTTGTAACCCCAGACGGGGCGTTCCAATATAAAAGAATGCCGTTCGGGTTACAGAATGCGCCGGCCACATTCCAGCGGAAAATGGACCAGATGCTGAGGCCCCATCGGAAGTATGCTGCGGCTTACCTGGATGACGTAATTGTCCATAGCACAGATTGGGCCTCACATCTGCCAAAAGTGAAAGCAGTCCTGGACTCTGTTCGGGAAGCGGGGTTTACGGCTAACCCCAAGAAGTGTACCATTGGGCAGGAGGAGGCCAAATATCTTGGGTACACCATTGGGAGGGGAGTAATAAAACCCCAACTCAACAAAGTCGAGGCCATCCAGAGTTGGCCACGTCCCAACAGCAAGAAGCAGGTACGAGCCTTTCTGGGAATCGCTGGGTATTATCGGCGATTCATTCCCCACTTTGCTTCTAAGGCTGTGCCCCTAACCAACCTGACGAAGGGGAAAGGGTCGGTCATGATTAAATGGACCCCCGAGGCTGAGGCAGCATTCCAATTCTTGAAACAAGCCTTATGTAGCCAGCCAGTGTTGTACTCACCCGACTTCTCTAAAGACTTTGTCGTACAAAGTGATGCGTCAGATGTGGGGTTAGGAGCAGTATTGTCCCAGGTCTGGAACGGGGAAGAGCACCCAGTCATTTACCTCAGCAGGAAATTGAAGTCCCATGAGGTAAATTACGCCACCGTTGAAAAGGAGTGTTTAGCGGTGAAGTGGGCTCTAGATTCCCTTCGGTACTACCTGCTAGGTAGGCACTTTGACATGGTTACGGATCACGCTCCGTTAAAGTGGATGGCTCAAAACAAGGAAACAAATAGAAGAGTGAATAGGTGGTTCCTGGCCCTCCAGGAATTCAACTTCACAGTAAAGCATCGCCCTGGCGTTCAAATGGGGAATGTGGATGCTTTGTCTCGAGTACATGAATGCCTGATTGCTGGTGTTCCAACCCCAAGGTTAAAACAAGAGGGGGGGGGGTATGTGACAGCAGGAAGGTAAAGTCACCTGGTTGCATCCAGGGGGGTAGATATATTTCGCCCAGATTCAGGCTTTACGCCGACTTATACAACTAGGTGGAGAGTTGTATAAGCCCAGCTGAGGATAGTGGGCTCATGGATGACTCATACCTCTAGGGAGAGTGTGGGGCGTCGTGCAGACAGAGATGAGGAGACCAGCTGAACCTTGTCAGCTCATTTAGGCCTCTATAAGAACTCCCAGCTTCATTAGATGTTAGCTCATGCCTGGAACCAGACCTGTGTGGACTGTCTAGGGAGAGTGAACCCCTGTGCGGTGAGGCAAAGCCTGTGTGGCTATTTGTTTGGACTTTTACTAAACCAGGGACTTAGGGACTAGGACAGCACTAGGCTGATCCCAGTTGTTAGTTAGGAAACCTGTATGTTTAGTCAGAGGTCAACTTGACCAGGATTTATTTTGGTTATGTTTCTTTTGCTTTGCTGTGTTTTGTCACTGTAAATAGAAAATAAACCGCACCTTTTTGATTTTGAAAACCACAACCTCCGTTTGCTGGGCCTGTTTTGTGTGGGGAGCCCATCCCAGGGGTCACACACACCCGCTGCCGAGCTAACCCCCTCACAGTGTATATACAGTGCTCAGCATAAATGAGTACATCCCTTTTGAAAAGTAAGATTTTAATCAATATCTCAATGAACACAAGTACAATTTCCAAAATATTGAAAAAACTTAGTTTCATAGAACATTTGTTTAGCTCAGTACATGAAAGTAGGGGTAATAATAGAACTTAGATTACAAAATCTTCAGTTTCACTCATTCATTAGTTGATGCAAAAATGAATACACCCCACAACAAAAACTACTACATCTAGTATTTTGTATGACCTCCATGATTTGCAAGTACAACACCAAGTCTTCTAGGCATGGGATGAAGTTGGCGACATATTGCAACATCTATCTTTTTCTGTTCATTTAAGAACGACCTCTTTGAGAGCCTGGATGCTGGATGGAGAGTGATGCTCAACTTGTCTCTTCACAATTCCCCATAGGTGTTTGATTGGGTTCAGATCAGGAGACATACTTGGCCACTGAATCACTTTCACCCTCTTCAGAAATGCAACATTGGCCTTAGATGTGTGTTTTGGATCATTGGCATGTTGGAAAAGTGCACAACGACCAAGGGCATGGAATGATGGTATTGTTATCTGAGGAAGGGGTTAAACCCTGAAGCATGTAATCGTATACCACTCCAGCACCTGCTGTGATACTCATCACTAGGGATGAGCTCTGGTGTGTTCGCATATTCCACGTGCAGAGCCCGCCAGGAAGTCGGCATTGCGCTGCGCTAATCACAGGCAGTGAGACATTTCCCGATCTCTGCAGCTGCGCATCGGGACAATGTCTCCCTGCCTGTGATTAGCGCAGCGTCGTGCCGACTTCCTGGCGGGCTCTGCACGTGGAGTGTGCGAACACGCTGGAGCTCATCCCTACTCATCACATTCCCTTCTCTGATCCATTTGATCCATCAGGCTTTGCCGATGTCTGCCTGTGGTCAGAACGTGTGACGTGGCCGGGTAGGAGTCCTGTGGCATCCGGACACCTTGCAGCTCAGCTTCGTACCCGCTGCCACCTCCATCATCCTTCCCTGGTCTCACCTGCCGCTGCAGTGGCTCTGCCATTTTCCACTCTGGTTATACAGTGATCGTGCTTCCTGGATCTGGATCCAGCCTTTCCCCTCCCTGATGTAGCCTGGCTTTGGTTATGGTCACCGTTCCCAGCTGTTGGAAAGTGTTTTCAGGTTTCCCATTTTTGGTGCGCAGCCCCCTCTGTCCACAGCCCTCACGAAAGCGGGACATCCATTTCTCCACCACCTTTGGCTCCATTGCTGGCACTATCACAGTGAATTTTGCCATTCTGACGATTTTTCCCATTTCTAGTGTGTATTGGTTACATGTTTTATCAGCAATAAACTGTTTTAAATTTCACATGGATTCCTTGCCACCATCTGGATCTGCGCTTCCCAATTCTGTTTTTGTATGTTTCTCATTTGGTCATTTGAGTGCGGTAGCAGGGGCCCAGTGTGACTTTTATAATTACTTTGGCTCCTTGGTTTATTATCTGCGCTTGGCTCCCTCCCTGCTGGAAAAAAAAAAAAGTGTAAAAAAAGGTTTTGTATAAAATAATTAATTTTTTTAAAGCACCCCCGTGTGAATGCATATGTTACTCCTGCACGCATATATAAACGGTGATCGCACCACACATATGAGGTATTGTCGCGGACGTCAGAGCGAGAGCAATAATTCTAGCAACAGATCTCCTGTTACCCCAAAATGGTAATCTGTAAAGGAGTTTAAAACGCACCATAGTTTGCCGCCATTCCATGGGCAGAGGCAATTTTAAAGCACGACATGTTAGGTACAGTATATATTCAGCGTAACATCAGCTTTCACACTATACAAAAAACTGGGGTAAATATTGTGTTTTGCTTTTTTTTTATTCATTAAAGTATTTTTTTTCCCAAAAAAATTGTGTTTGAAAAACCGCTGCACAAAAGCTGTGTGACATAAAAAATTGCAACACCCATCATTTGATTCTATATTGCCTCTGTAGCACTACCCCCGTAGGAGCTGCTGGTTAGTTTTGGGTTTTGCACGTTACGTCTTCAGCTTCGTTGTCCGGGTAGGAAAGTCTGTAGTAAATGCAATGTATAACTTTGAGAGAAAGTAGAAGGTAGAGAAGAGCAGGGGAAGGTTCAGGCACCCGGCACAAATTGCAAAACATCAGTTCAAAGTCATTCACCACTCTCAATGTTAGAGTGGGTATTGGTCACCCGGACAGTCCCCTCTCACATGGCCTAGCAGCCGGAGTGACACACAAACCAGCAACAGGGCAGTCTCTGCCACAGACTGCCCAAGATAAAATGGGTCTCTGCCACAGACCTTTTGAAGTGAACAAAGTCTCTGCCACAGACCTTTTGAAGTTGAGTAAATGGATAGTCCAGGAATCCTCTGCCACAGGATTTCAAAGTCCCAAACTTCCAACCATGCACTAAAAAGAGCTTTTAAGCCAATCCGGCAAACTGCAGGGCTTGTGATATAGTTACCAGGCCTCTCCCAAGATGTCAGCACTTTTCCGGTCTCCTCCAGGGCAGGTCCTCCCCTGGTTTCCTTCATTAAGACAGCTTTCTTCCCATTTGGACGGATAGCTTGGAATCCCCTCTCCGAATGTAGGCCCCAGCCAGACTAGCTGGGCCTACTAGATAGCGATGCAGCCTCGGGCCAACGTAGCCCCGAGACTAGAATCACACACACACACACACACCTCGCGCCAGGAGGGCCACGAGGTGAAGACCCCGAACAATGGCGTCTGCCCCTTAAGTATCCCCTCCCGGCAGGCACAGCGGGTCGACCACTCCCAGTGTACCGTTGCCGAGAAGGCTCACTCAATGCACCATGGTTTGCCCGTGTTCCAACAGGTGCCTGAGGTGGTAACACCACCTACAGGCAATAAGGGAAACTACCATCGGGTGAACCACAGCCAAAGCAGAGGCAAATCTCAATATAATTCAACAGTCTGAGCCCAACTACTGGCTCAGACATCCCTCTAAATTTGAGATAACGTCCCAAACTTTTGGGGAGGGCGCTACACCTCTGCTAAAAATCTATATATAATGTTTGGGGGTTCTAAGTAATTTTCTAGCAAACAAAAGTAGATTTTTACATGTAGGCACGAACGAAGTGTCAGAATTGGCCTGAATGCGAAGTGATTAAACCCAGCAACACAGATTTCAATCAAGGAGAGAAGTGCATTATCAGATAAACCGTGTGTGTATACAGTATGTATTTATATACAGTGAATATATATAGTATATTGCACCATGCCAAAAAGTGGCCAAACAGGCATTTCTTACCCAGCAAACAACAAATTCTCACAAGATTCTACTAGAGACTGCCAATATGTAAAAATAACCTGTTAGAATGCCTGGTGGGGCGTGGCCTGACGCGGCATGTGAACAGACCTGTTCGACGGAGCTCCCGCTGTAGATCCTGTTTGTGATCCTTTCCTCGCCACCTACAACGCCCGATTCAGCCACAACCTGCGCCTAAAGACTAGAGTTGAGCGGGTAGCTGGATATTCGGGTCCGGCGGGTTCGGCCGAACTTCGGAAAAAAGTTCGGATTCGGGACCGAACTTTAACCCGAACCCGGACCCGGACCCGGACCCCATTGAAGTCAATGGGGACCCGGACTTCTGACGACTAAAAAGGCTCTAAAAAAGTAATGGAAAGGGCTAGAGGGCTGCAAATGGCAGCAAAATGTTGTTAAGAACATGGCAAGTGCTCTGCAAACAAATGTGGATAGGAAATAACTTAAAAGAACATAAAAAAAAATAAAAAATAAAAAAATATGCTGGAGGCCCCCTTTTCAGCAGAAGAGGTACAGGAAGTCATTAAGAACCTCAGAAACTCAACGGCACAATGCCACACATATGGTGGAAATGCCCCAGAATACGCCCTTTCTGGAATAAATTATTTAATTTAATGGATAAGCTAGTGGGAAAATAAAATACTTTGAAATAAAAATGTAGCGGGGTGCTAAATTTAAGGAAAGTGTTTGAGTGGTAAATAGGCTCAAATACCCTAATTCTGTAGGATTCATGGACCATTTTGTCCTCGGGGGACAGTATTGGTGTGCAGTTCCCTGCGGCCTACAGGTGGCGCCTTTTGTGTCCCCTCTTGGCAGTAGTACAGCGGGGCGGGGAACCTGCTGTGCATGCCGGGAGAGCATATAAAAGGGGCAGACCTTTGGCCTGGGGGCTGATGTCCAGTGGGGACCACGCCCAGGTGCCTTCGGCCTGGGTGCATGTGTTCCTGTTCCATCTCGGGCACCTTTAGCCCGGGGTGAGGTACTATCCTGGAGTTCTTGCTGCCCTGGGTATGGAGGCCTAGGGGTGGGAGTAAAGCCTGGAGTCCAGAGCCGCCTCGTGTAGGGGACCCTGTTCCAGGGAAGGGAGGATCATTCTGATGGACCGATGCGGGAGTCACGGTGAAGGAATGGTCTGTTGACTCCCTGGAGAGATGTCTTCCCCTTGATATGGGCTAGGTTCGTAGAAGGAGAAGCTCAAGGTCACCTTGACTGTATCAGAGGCCTTATTCAACCGGCCCGTGGCAGGGGCCTTATACACCCTGGTCTGTGGCTGAGACCAAAGTTCTCCAGGCCCGTGGCAGGGGCCTTGTACACCCGGTCTGTGGCAGAGACCAACCTCAATGTCTGTGGCAGAGACCGTGCGCCAAAAACTGTTTGAGAAACCTAAGCAGTGAAGTGAATGTGCTACGTTTGTGCCTGGACCTCCTCCACACCTTAAGCTGTCCTGTTTCTTTGCTCTAACCTTTTCTATCTGAGTACAGTTTATTTTGCCATGAGAGAATAAGAGTTGGAGTTTCAGCTGGTGTGGACATTGACTTTACTGGCAATTAAAGGACTTGCCTCTACCTACAGTAGAGGTGAGAATCATCCTCTGGAGGAGTTTTGACTCCGGCTGTGGACACGGCCCGTCAAGTACACCGCTCAACCTCTTTATATAGGATGATACGGGCTGGTAGTGCGGTGTGCCTTTCTCCCTCCTGCGAAGAGCCAACAACATAAAGGCAGGTAAGGGGGAAAGGATCTGTGCGCTACAAAAAAATAAAATAAAAAATTTAATCTTGGCCTAGCAGGACGAGGTCCATATGGAGTAGGAGGTTGAGGTGGCGGTGGATGTGGCTGTGTAGGTGGAAGCGGCGGTGGAGGAGGACGAGGTAGCCAACACTGGTTCAAAAATACAACAATGGCTGGGTAAGGCCGGTGATGTGTCGAATTCTGTCCCCTGTCGAATAGTGTCCGCCCTGTACTGCGCTTGCTGAGTATGTAGGACAAGGGGATTTCAAAAATCTCCCAAGACTAACGGCGCCTGCGTGTTGAGTTCAGGTGAAGGCCACACCATCCGTGGTTCAAGCCGAGCCAAGCAAGGCCGCGATCGAAGCGAGCCCGTGAGGGGCCCTGTTACTATGTGCTACCGTATGTCCTCTTGGATGGTGGGGCTTGAACCTGCACTCACAGCGCAGGCGCCGTTCATCTTCGGAGATTTTGTGAATCTCCTTGTCCTCTGTACTGCGCAAGCGCTGCGCCTGCGCAGTACGGGCCGGGCACAATCCGATGGCCGGACAGTTTTTGTCACAACACCGGTATACATGTCTATTCTGCACAAGGTACGGACAAGTCCTGTGGGATCCATGCCTGGTTCATTTTAATGAACGTGAGCTTGTCCACATTGGCTCTGGACAGGCGGCTGCGCTTGTCTGTGATAACGCCCCCTGCCGTGCTAAATACACGTTCAGATAATACACTGGCTGCAGGGCAGGCCAGCACCTCCAAGGCATAAACGGCAAGCTCAGGCCATGTGCCCAATTTGGAGACCCAGAAGTTAAAGGGGGCAGACCCGTCATCCAGTACGTGTAGGCCTGTGGACACATACTGCTCAACCATGTTGGTGAAATGCTGCCTCCTGCTAAGACGTTCCATCTCAGCTGGTGGTGCTGGTTGTTGTGGCGTGCTGACAAAGCTTTTCCACATTTCGGCCATGCTAACCCTGCCTTCTGAGGTGCTGCCGGTGCCCCGGCTGCGTTGGCGACCTCTTCCTCCTCCTCTGCCTTCGCCTTGTGCTTCCACCGTACGCCCGCTGTCAGGTGGGAATGCCACCAGCAGCACGTCTACCAGCGTGCGCTTGTACTCGCGCATCTTACGATCCCGCTCCAGTGAGGGAATTAAGGACGGTACGTTGTCCTTGTAACGGGGATCCAGCAGGGTGGCCACCCAGTAATCAGCACCAGTTAAAATGTGGGCAACTCGGCTGTCGTTGCGGAAACACTGCAGCATGTAATCGCTCATGTGTGCCAGGCTGCCCAGAGGCAAAGAAAAGCTGTCCTCTGTGGGAGGTGTATCGTCTGTGTCCTCTGTATCCCCCCAGCCACGCACCAGTAATGGCCACGAGCTGGTCTGAGTGCCACCCTGCTGTGAATATGGCTCCTCCTCCTCCTCCTCCTCCTCCTCCTCCATCTCCTCCTCCACCTCGTCATCCTCCAGAACTGTGCCCTTTCTGCCGGACAATTGTGTACCTGGCGTTTGTTGGTGCAGGAACCCACCCTCGTAGCCACTTGTGAAAGACTGCCCTGAAAGCCTTTGAAATGATCCCGCTTCCTCCTCCTCCTCCTCATCCTCCTGTGCCACATCCTCTTCCATCATCGCAAGAAGCGTTTTTTCAAGGAGGCATAGAACTGGGATAGTAACGCTGAGAACGGCGTCATTGGCACTGGCCATGTTGGTGGAGTACTCGAAACAGCGCAACAAGGCACACAGGTCTCGCATGGAGGCCCAGTTATTGGTGGTGAAGTGGTGCTGTTCCGCAGAGCGACTCACGCGTGATTGCTGCAGCTGAAACTCCACTATTGCCTGCTGCTGCTCGCACAGTCTGGCCAGCATGTGCAAGGTGGAGTTCCACCTTGTGGGCACGTCACATATGAGGCGGTGAGCTGGAAGGCCGAAGTTACGCTGCAGCGCTGACAGGCGAGCAGCAGCAGGGTGAGAACGTCGAAAGTGCGCACACACAGCCCGCACTTTCTGCAGCAGCTCTGGCATATTGGGGTAATTTTTAAGGAACCTCTGGACCACCAAGTTCAGCACATGCGCCAGGCAAGGGATGTGCGTCAAACCGGCTAGACCCAGAGCTGCTACGAGATTTCGCCCATTATCGCACACCACCAGGCCGGGCTTGAGGCTCACTGACAGCAACCACTCATCGGTCTGTTGTTCCATGTCCCTCCACAACTCCTGCGCGGTGTGGGGATTTTCCCCCAAACAGGAAAGTTTTAAAACTGCCTGCTGTCGTTTACCCCTGGCTGTGCTGAAGTTGTTGGTGAAGGTGTTACGCTGAATGGATGAGGAGGCGGTAGAGGATGAGGAAGCGGAGAAGGAGGAGTTAGCAACAGGAGGCAAACTGAAGCGCCCTGCAATCCTCGGTGGTGGAAGGACATGCGCCAAACCGCTATCTGCCTCAGGCCCAGCAGCCACTGCATTTACCCAGTGTGCTGTTAGGGAGATATAACGTCCCTGACCGTGCTTACTGGTCCACGCATCCGTAGTTAGGTGGACCTTGCCACAGATGGCGTTGCGCAGTGCACACCTGATTTTGTCCCCCACCTGGTTGTGCAGGGAAGGGATGGCTCGCCTGGAAAAGTAGTGGCGGCTGGGCACGACGTACTGCGGGACAGCCAATGCCATCAGGCTTTTAAAACTCTGCGTCTCCACCAGACGGAATGACAGCATTTCAAAGGCCAGGAATTTTGAAATGCTGGCATTCATGGCCAGGGATCGCGGGTGGCTAGGGGGGTACTTCCTCTTCCGCTCCAATGTTTGGGAGATAGAGAGCTGAACGCTTCCATGGGACATTGTGGAGATGGTCGGTGACCCAGGTGGTAGTGTTGCTGGCAGATCCTCTGTTTGCGGGGTGACAGGTGCCACTGTCACTACAGAGGTGGATGAAGAGGCCGAGACTGCAGCAGAAGAGGAAGCAGGAGGAGCCAGAGACCTTTCTTGGTTTCTGAGGTGTCTACTCCACTGCAGCTCGTGCTTTGCACTTAGATGCCTGGTCATGCAGCTTGTGCTCAGGTTGAGAACGTTTATGCCTCGCTTCAGGCTCTGATTGCACAGCGTGCAAACCACTCGTGTCTTGTCATCAACACACTGTGTGAAGAACTGCCACGCTAGGGAAGTCCTTGGACCTGGCTTTGGTGTGCTCGGTCCCTTGCTGCGTTGGGCAGTAGCAGATGTACTGTCTAGGGGACGAATGCTCCGTTTTTGCACCCTGCTCCCTCTTCTGCTGTGCTGGTAGCTCTGTGCGACCACCGCCTCTTCCTCCGAACTACACTGGTCACCTGCATAACGTTGATTCCATGTGGGGTCGAGGACCTCATCGTCCTCCACATCATCTTCCACCCAGTCTTCACCCCTGCCCTCCATGTCTGTCTGCACAATTGCGAAAGCAGCAGCAGTTGGCACCTGTGTTTCGTCATCATCCGAGACGTGCTGCGATGGTCCTCCCATGTACCCATCATGAAACATAAGTGGTTGGGCATCGGTGCACTCAATCTCTTCCACTTCTGGGGCAGGGCTAGGTGGATGGCCCTGGGAAACCCTGCTAACAGAGTCATCGAAAAGCAGAAGAGACTGCTGCATGAATTGGGGCTCAGACTGCTTGGCTGATTTGCAAGGGGGTGAGGTGAAAGACTGATGGACAATGGGCTTCAGGTGCCAACTCTGATCTTTCAGCAGAAGAGTGGGTGGGAGACAATGTGAAGGAACCCGAGGCACTGTCAGCAACCCAATCTACTATCGCCTGTACTTGTCCTGGCCTAAACATTGGTACAGCCTCATTAGGCGTGACAAAATACCGCCGCAGGCTCGGTCGCCTACTCGCACCTGAGGAAGGTGTTTCACTTGTGCGTGTAGCTGGCACAGATCCACCACGTCCTCTCCCTGCAACAGGAGCTCCACCAGCAGCACCACGACCGGGGCCACCACGTCCCTTTGACCTTCCCCTCATATTTTCCAAATTTAGGATCTTGCCCTAAATGGCATTTTTTGGAAGACCACAACACACCCACAGTACGTAATGGCTGAAACGCACAGCTATAGAAGTGCAAAGAATGCTATTCAAAAAAAAGGTTGTTTTTTTTAGTATAGCACTGTACAATATATAGAAATTGTTTATTTTACACACCTCCACATGTGTATTTCACACTGCAAAATATTTTCTGTGGCCCTAAATGGCGTTTTTTGAAAGAGCACAACACAACCACAGTATTTAACCACTGAATCGCACAGCTATAGAAGTGCAGAGAATGCTATTCAAAAAAAATGTTGTTTTTTTTAGTATAGCACTGTACAATATATAGAAATTGTTTATTTTACACACCTCCACATGTGTATTTCACACTGCAATTTATTTTCTGTGGCCCTAAATGGCGTTTTTTGCAAGAGCACAACACAACCACAGTATTTAACCACTGAATCGCACAGCTATAGAAGTGCAGAGAATGCTATTCAAAAAAAATGTTGTTTTTTTTAGTATAGCACTGTACAATATATAGAAATTGTTTATTTTACACACCTCCACATGTGTATTTCACACTGCAAAATATTTTCTGTGGCCCTAAATGGCGTTTTTTGAAAGAGCACAACACAACCACAGTATTTAACCACTGAATCGCACAGCTATAGAAGTGCAGAGAATGCTATTCAAAAAAAATGTTGTTTTTTTTAGTATAGCACTGTACAATATATAGAAATTGTTTATTTTACACACCTCCACATGTGTATTTCACACTGCAATTTATTTTCTGTGGCCCTAAATGGCGTTTTTTGCAAGAGCACAACACAACCACAGTATTTAACCACTGAATCGCACAGCTATAGAAGTGCAGAGAATGCTATTCAAAAAAAATGTTGTTTTTTTTAGTATAGCACTGTACAATATATAGAAATTGTTTATTTTACACACCTCCACATGTGTATTTCACACTGCAAAATATTTTCTGTGGCCCTAAATGGCGTTTTTTGAAAGAGCACAACACAACCACAGTATATAACCGCTGAATCGCACAGCTGCAGAGAATGCTATTCAAAAAAAAGTTTTTTTTTTTTTTTTTAGTATAGCATAGTACAAGAAAAATATATAGAAATTGGTTATTTCACACAACTAGAGATATACACTGCAAAATATTTTTTTTGCCCAAAAATAGGTCTTTTTTGCGCACAACAAAGTGCCTTTTTTTTTTTGCAACAGCACAATAAAGTGCCTTTTTTTTTTTTTGGGGCCCAAAAATGGGTCTTTTTAGCAAAAGCACAATAAAGTGCCTTTTTTTTTTTTTTCTGACCAAAATAGGTCTTTTAGCAAGAGCACAATACAGCCACAGTATGGAATAGGTGTATCACTCAACGTAATGCAGTGCTGGTGCACTGAGCTTGCAACACAAACCGATAAACCTATGCAGATCGCTGAGCTATTATATCTCTCAATCTGGACTCCTATCTAAATCTCTCTCCCTGAAAGCACAAACAGGATCCTGCCCCTACACTACACTACACTACACTGTCTCCCTATCTTTTCTATCAGTAGATTGCAGAATCAGGACTAACTCCTATCATATAATTCTCTCCCTCACAGCAACAGCAGCCAGGATCCTTTCCCTACACTGTCTAAAAGCAGAGTGACGATCTGTGCTGTGTGCCTCTTTCTTATATAGAAGCTGGTCACATGCTGGGTCACATGTTGCACTGACCAATTACAGCCATGCCATTAGTAGGCATGGCTATGATGGCTTCTAAGGGCACACCAGCTAATCAAATGGTGATTGGCTGGCCCCTGAAGCATTTCTAACTGCGCCATTAAATTCCCGAATCCGAACCCGAACCCGGACTTTAGCGCAAAATCCGGGTCCGGGTCCGGGGTCGGGAAAACGCCAAAATTCGGTACGGACCCGAACTTTACAGTTCGGGTCCGCTCAACACTACTAAAGACCCCCAGAGACCCCCGGTTCCAGCGGTGCTCGATAATCCCGGCATGATGACCCGGGGAAACAAAGGAGACGCCGCGGCTGTGGCCTCCCAGGCCTTCCAAGATGGTGCCTGGATGTCTCAGTCTCTGCCTCCCAGGACTCCACGAGGACAGGAGAAGAAGACGGAGCTGGGGGGTAAGTCCACCAAAGCCCCTAAAGGGACAGACCAAACGAGAGACATGCTATATTATGCCAGGAAACTGACAGGCCCGGAAGATTCCCTGCAGACTGTTGCACAGGGTCATGCAATACCCGCAGAGCAGGCTGAGCAGGGACACACTGACATGCAGGAAGCTGAGGATGATGAAATGGAGTCAGCCCCTGGTTCTGTTCCAGCCTTGCTTGACCAGCAGACAGAGGACAGTCCCCAGCCCACACTCAGTGAAATCCTGCATGCTGTTCACAGGTGCACTGCCTCAGTGGATGCCCTGAAGGAGAGATTTGGGGGGCTGGAGGAGAAAGTTAATCTCCTGAGACATGATATACAGAAGGTCAGGGAGAGGACCACGGCCGTGGAGGGCAGAGTCAGTGATATAGAGGATCAGATGCCACACATGACCCGGGAAGTGAGAGTCGCTGCTCAGCAGGCACGCCAGGCCTTTGATCGCCATGATGAGATCGAAAATCGCCTGAGACGCAACAATGTACGCATTGTGGGGCTCCCAGAAAAGGTGGAGGGCAGGGACCCCACGACGTTCATAGAAGGCTGGCTACAGGAGACCTTTGGTAAAGAGGCTTTTTCTCCGATTTACACGGTGGAAAGGGCGCACAGGGTGCCACCTCGCCCCCTCCCCCCCGGTAATCCCCCGAGATCCATGCTTGCTAGACTCCTTAACTACAGGGACCGGGAAGTGATACTTCGAATGGCCAGAGAAAGGGGGGCTGTACATTATAACGGTGCCCGGATTTCCTTTTATCCTGATTTCTCTGCAGAAGTGCAACGCAGAAGATCAAAGTTTATAGATGTCAAGAAAAGGCTGCAGAGGCTTCAGCTGTCCTATGCCATGCTATACCCAGCCAAGCTTCGCGTAACAGCCAGAGATGAGGCCCACTTTTTTGAGAATGCACAGGATGCTGCTGACTTACTAGACCGCAACGAACAAGACATCCGCAGGAGGGGCCCGGAGAATGGTGCAGGTTGATGCGGACAATCCTATCTATATCAAGAGCAATCCGGGCAAAGAAGTGCTGTTGCTGAAATGATGGAAAACAGAAATAACCTAAGGTTAGGGTTGGGACTTTAAATGAGGTAATGACTACATACACCTCCATCCCCGATAATGTGAAACAAGAAACTAGATGGTGGGACTTTATATGAAGCACACTACTATTAAATGGACCAAATTATATTAAGCATAGTTTATTCTTACAAAAGGGGCATAGCATACACATAAAAAATGGCAAAATGGTATTAATGGATAGCAATAATTGGAGTCTAGATATTACATGATTGTACATAGTGTTCCAACGTAACATACATGGTAATGCATGATAATCACAAGTTTCAGCAAATGAATTCTAGACACACCATAATAAGACATAAATCTCACAAGGTAACATAACAGTATGTAGCCTTGGGTATGTAAACCACAATTGTAGGGGTAACATGTAAACAGTATAATAATAATAATAGGTTCATTAAAATAGGATAGTAAAATACAGATAATATGCATGTACACTGTGACGTATCATCATAGGAGAGCTCTACGCGTTTCGTGGTTAATATACCACTCATCAGGAGCAGATACGCAGTATAGGGGTGTCTATAATGAAACAGAAAATGCCAAAATATTACGATAGTAGAATATTTTAGAAAAACATATAAAATATAGAAGGAAGAGGGGGAACAAACAGGTCCCAATCACTCTTACCTATCTGTAGTATATGGGTAGGTTTTGGCATAGTATCAATGGTAAAGTGTAGGCAGCTATGAGAAGCATCCTTCCCGGGAGTTGAGACGGTGACAATTGGAACACGGCGGTGGCAGCAGCAGCCAAGGGTAGTGTGGAAGTGAAGTAGCCAGTGAACACCTGTGATAAATCTAGTCATGTGTAATTCCTTATATAGTGAAATCCCAGAGGTATCTGTGGAAATCAATGGGTAAATAAAGTTATTTAACAGCTGATGAACTGGAAACGGGGTAACCGTGAAAAAAAGAAGAGTTAATTAAAACATGGTGGCTAGTGTTGTTACCTATCAAATCAAGACATTGATAGATACCAGGGTCAAAGTGTAAAAATGGTGATAAAGGGGTTGAACCATAAGTACCTGTGAGGGTATAAAGGAGGAATTGGTCCAGGAGGTGCCGACGTATAATGAGAATGAAAACAACCCAAGGTAATGGCGCGGTGCAAGCAGAGTATAAGTACCAGCCATGAACCAATGGTGACCATCAACGTCACGCAGCGTCATGGGAGGAGGGCGGCGTCACGCCCAAGCAGCATAGCGCGCTCGGCGTTTGGCGCCCAAACCTCCCTCGTGGTAAACGCAGAATGACAACCAAGCCGGCGGTGCGGCGTCACCAATGACGTCACCCGCCGACCATGTGAGCGTGGCGTCAACACGCAGCAAGTGCCCGACCCGCCCCCCACAGAGGGAGGGGAGGGGGAGGTCTCGGTGCGTGTTGCAACTCCTGGGGACGATGAAAGCAAGCTAAACCCGAACTCCCAGAGCTGACCTCTCTAGGAGGAAAGGAAACGGTGTGGCAGTAGATAGATCACAGTAATAATAAGAGTACATATAGAGTTATGGTAATGTGCTTCCATCTACGGAATATTGGAAAACAGAAATAACCTAAGGTTAGGGTTGGGACTTTAAATGAGGTAATGACTACATACACCTCCATCCCCGATAATGTGAAACAAGAAACTAGATGGTGGGACTTTATATGAAGCACACTACTATTAAATGGACCAAATTATATTAAGCATAGTTTATTCTTACAAAAGGGGCATAGCATACACATAAAAAATGGCAAAATGGTATTAATGGATAGCAATAATTGGAGTCTAGATATTACATGATTGTACATAGTGTGCCAACGTAACATACATGGTAATGCATGATAATCACAAGTTTCAGCAAATGAATTCTAGACACACCATAATAAGACATAAATCTCACAAGGTAACATAACAGTATGTAGCCTTGGGTATGTAAACCACAATTGTAGGGGTAACATGTAAACAGTATAATAATAATAATAGGTTCATTAAAATAGGATAGTAAAATACAGATAATATGCATGTACACTGTGACGTATCATCATAGGAGAGCTCTACGCGTTTCGTGGTTAATATACCACTCATCAGGAGCAGATACGCAGTATAGGGGTGTCTATAATGAAACAGAAAATGCCAAAATATTACGATAGTAGAATATTTTAGAAAAACATATAAAATATAGAAGGAAGAGGGGGAAAAAACAGGTCCCAATCACTCTTACCTATCTGTAGTATATGGGTAGGTTTTGGCATAGTATCAATGGTAAAGTGTAGGCAGCTATGAGAAGCATCCTTCCCGGGAGTTGAGACGGTGACAATTGGAACACGGCGGTGGCAGCAGCAGCCAAGGGTAGTGTGGAAGTGAAGTAGCCAGTGAACAGCTGGGATAAATATAGTCATGTGTAATTCCTTATATAGTGAAATCCCAGAGGTATCTGTGGAAATCAATGGGTAAATAAAGTTATTTAACAGCTGATGAACTGGAAACGGGGTAACCGTGAAAAAAAGAAGAGTTAATTAAAACATGGTGGCTAGTGTTGTTACCTATCAAATCAAGACATTGATAGATACCAGGGTCAAAGTGTAAAAATGGTGATGAAGGGGTTGAACCATAAGTACCTGTGAGGGTATAAAGGAGGAATTGGTCCAGGAGGTGCCGACGTATAATGAGAATGAAAACAACCCAAGGTAATGGCGCGGTGCAAGCAGAGTATAAGTACCAGCCATGAACCAATGGTGACCATCAACGTCATGCAGCGTCATGGGAGGAGGGCGGCGTCACGCCCAAGCAGCATAGCGCGCTCGGCGTTTGGCGCCCAAACCTCCCTCGTGGTAAACGCAGAATGACAACCAAGTCGGTGGTGCGGCGTCACCAATGACGTCACCCGCCGACCATGTGAGCGTGGCGTCAACACGCAGCAAGTGCCCGACCCGCCCCCCACAGAGGGAGGGGAGGGGGAGGTCTCGGTGCGTGTTGCAACTCCCGGGGATGATGAAAGCAAGCTAAACCCGAACTCCCAGAGCTGACCTCTCTAGGAGGAAAGGAAACGGTGTGGCAGTAGATAGATCACAGTAATAATAAGAGTACATATAGAGTTATTTCTGTTTTCCAATATTCCGGGGATGGAAGCACATTACCATAACTCTATATGTACTCTTATTATTACTGTGATCTATCTACTGCCACACCGTTTCCTTTCCTCCTAGAGAGGTCAGCTCTGGGAGTTCGGGTTTAGCTTGCTTTCATCGTCCCCGGGAGTTGCAACACGCACCGAGACCTCCCCCTCCCCTCCCTCTGTGGGGGGCGGGTCGGGCACTTGCTGTGTGTTGACGCCACGCTTTCATCGTCCCCGGGAGTTGCAACACGCACCGAGACCTCCCCCTCCCCTCCCTCTGTGGGGGGCGGGTCGGGCACTTGCTGCGTGTTGACGCCACGCTCACATGGTCGGCGGGTGACGTCATTGGTGACGCCGCACCGCCGACTTGGTTGTCATTCTGCGTTTACCACGAGGGAGGTTTGGGCGCCAAACGCCGAGCGCGCTATGCTGCTTGGGCGTGACGCCGCCCTCCTCCCATGACGCTGCGTGACGTTGATGGTCACCATTGGTTCATGGCTGGTACTTATACTCTGCTTGCACCGCGCCATTACCTTGGGTTGTTTTCATTCTCATTATACGTCGGCACCTCCTGGACCAATTCCTCCTTTATACCCTCACAGGTACTTATGGTTCAACCCCTTTATCACCATTTTTACACTTTGACCCTGGTATCTATCAATGTCTTGATTTGATAGGTAACAACACTAGCCACCATGTTTTAATTAACTCTTCTTTTTTTCACGGTTACCCCGTTTCCAGTTCATCAGCTGTTAAATAACTTTATTTACCCATTGATTTCCACAGATACCTCTGGGATTTCACTATATAAGGAATTACACATGACTATATTTATCCCAGCTGTTCACTGGCTACTTCACTTCCACACTACCCTTGGCTGCTGCTGCCACCGCCGTGTTCCAATTGTCACCGTCTCAACTCCCGGGAAGGATGCTTCTCATAGCTGCCTACACTTTACCATTGATACTATGCCAAAACCTACCCATATACTACAGATAGGTAAGAGTGATTGGGACCTGTTTGTTCCCCCTCTTCCTTCTATATTTTATATGTTTTTCTAAAATATTCTACTATCGTAATATTTTGGCATTTTCTGTTTCATTATAGACACCCCTATACTGCGTATCTGCTCCTGATGAGTGGTATATTAACCACGAAACGCGTAGAGCTCTCCTATGATGATACGTCACAGTGTACATGCATATTATCTGTATTTTACTATCCTATTTTAATGAACCTATTATTATTATTATACTGTTTACATGTTACCCCTATAATTGTGGTTTACACACCCAAGGCTACATACTGTTATGTTACCTTGTGAGATTTATGTCTTATTATGGTGTGTCTAGAATTCATTTGCTGAAACTTGTGATTATCATGCATTACCATGTATGTTACGTTGGAACACTATGTACAATCATGTAATATCTAGACTCCAATTATTGCTATCCATTAATACCATTTTGCCATTTTTTATGTGTATGCTATGCCCCTTTTGTAAGAATAAACTATGCTTAATATAATTTGGTCCATTTAATAGTAGTGTGCTTCATATAAAGTCCCACCATCTAGTTTCTTGTTTCACATTATCGGGGATGGAGGTGTATGTAGTCATTACCTCATTTAATGTCCCAACCCTAACCTTAGGTTATTTCTGTTTTCCAATATTCCGGGGATGGAAGCACATTACCATAACTCTATATGTACTCTTATTATTACTGTGATCTATCTACTGCCACACCGTTTCCTTTCCTCCTAGAGAGGTCAGCTCTGGGAGTTCGGGTTTAGCTTGCTTTCATCGTCCCCGGGAGTTGCAACACGCACCGAGACCTCCCCCTCCCCTCCCTCTGTGGGGGGCGGGTCGGGCACTTGCTGCGTGTTGACGCCACGCTCACATGTTCGGCGGGTGACGTCATTGGTGACGCCGCACCGACGACTTGGTTGTCATTCTGCGTTTACCACGAGGGAGGTTTGGGCGCCAAACGCCGAACGCGCTATGCTGCTTGGGCGTGACGCCGCCCTCCTCCCATGACGCTGCGTGACGTTGATGGTCACCATTGGTTCATGGCTGGTACTTATACTCTGCTTGCACCGCGCCATTACCTTGGGTTGTTTTCATTCTCATTATACGTCGGCACCTCCTGGACCAATTCCTCCTTTATACCCTCACAGGTACTTATGGTTCAACCCCTTTATCACCATTTTTACACTTTGACTCTGGTATCTATCAATGTCTTGATTTGATAGGTAACAACACTAGCCACCATGTTTTAATTAACTCTTCTTTTTTTCACGGTTACCCCGTTTCCAGTTCATCAGCTGTTAAATAACTTTATTTACCCATTGATTTCCACAGATACCTCTGGGATTTCACTATATAAGGAATTACACATGACTATATTTATCCCAGCTGTTCACTGGCTACTTCACTTCCACACTACCCTTGGCTGCTGCTGCCACCGCCGTGTTCCAATTGTCACCGTCTCAACTCCCGGGAAGGATGCTTCTCATAGCTGCCTACACTTTACCATTGATACTATGCCAAAACCTACCCATATACTACAGATAGGTAAGAGTGATTGGGACCTGTTTGTTCCCCCTCTTCCTTCTATATTTTATATGTTTTTCTAAAATATTCTACTATCGTAATATTTTGGCATTTTCTGTTTCATTATAGACACCCCTATACTGCGTATCTGCTCCTGATGAGTGGTATATTAACCACGAAACGCGTAGAGCTCTCCTATGATGATACGTCACAGTGTACATGCATATTATCTGTATTTTACTATGCTATTTTAATGAACCTATTATTATTATTATACTGTTTACATATTACCCCTACAATTGTGGTTTACATACCCAAGGCTACATACTGTTATGTTACCTTGTGAGATTTATGTCTTATTATGGTGTGTCTAGAATTCATTTGCTGAAACTTGTGATTATCATGCATTACCATGTATGTTACGTTGGAACACTATGTACAATCATGTAATATCTAGACTCCAATTATTGCTATCCATTAATACCATTTTGCCATTTTTTATGTGTATGCTATGCCCCTTTTGTAAGAATAAACTATGCTTAATATAATTTGGTCCATTTAATAGTAGTGTGCTTCATATAAAGTCCCACCATCTAGTTTCTTGTTTCACATTATCGGGGATGGAGGTGTATGTAGTCATTACCTCATTTAAAGTCCCAACCCTAACCTTAGGTTATTTCTGTTTTCCAATATTCCGGGGATGGAAGCACATTACCATAACTCTATATGTACTCTTATTATTACTGTGATCTATCTACTGCCACACCGTTTCCTTTCCTCCTAGAGAGGTCAGCTCTGGGAGTTCGGGTTTAGCTTGCTTTCATCATCCCCGGGAGTTGCAACACGCACCGAGACCTCCCCCTCCCCTCCCTCTGTGGGGGGCGGGTCGGGCACTTGCTGCGTGTTGACGCCACGCTCACATGGTCGGCGGGTGACGTCATTGGTGACGCCGCACCGCCGACTTGGTTGTCATTCTGCGTTTACCACGAGGGAGGTTTGGGCGCCAAACGCCGAGCGCGCTATGCTGCTTGGGCGTGACGCCGCCCTCCTCCCATGACGCTGCGTGACGTTGATGGTCACCATTGGTTCATGGCTGGTACTTATACTCTGCTTGCACCGCGCCATTACCTTGGGTTGTTTTCATTCTCATTATACGTCGGCACCTCCTGGACCAATTCCTCCTTTATACCCTCACAGGTACTTATGGTTCAACCCCTTTATCACCATTTTTACACTTTGACCCTGGTATCTATCAATGTCTTGATTTGATAGGTAACAACACTAGCCACCATGTTTTAATTAACTCTTCTTTTTTTCACGGTTACCCCGTTTCCAGTTCATCAGCTGTTAAATAACTTTATTTACCCATTGATTTCCACAGATACCTCTGGGATTTCACTATATAAGGAATTACACATGACTATATTTATCCCAGCCGTTCACTGGCTACTTCACTTCCACACTACCCTTGGCTGCTGCTGCAACCGCCGTGTTCCAATTGTCACCGTCTCAACTCCCGGGAAGGATGCTTCTCATAGCTGCCTACACTTTACCATTGATACTATGCCAAAACCTACCCATATACTACAGATAGGTAAGAGTGATTGGGACCTGTTTGTTCCCCCTCTTCCTTCTATATTTTATATGTTTTTCTAAAATATTCTACTATCGTAATATTTTGGCATTTTCTGTTTCATTATAGACACCCCTATACTGCGTATCTGCTCCTGATGAGTGGTATATTAACCACGAAATGCGTAGAGCTCTCCTATGATGATACGTCACAGTGTACATGCATATTATCTGTATTTTACTATCCTATTTTAATGAACCTATTATTATTATTATACTGTTTACATGTTATCCCTACAATTGTGGTTTACATACCCAAGGCTACATACTGTTATGTTACCTTGTGAGATTTATGTCTTATTATGGTGTGTCTAGAATTCATTTGCTGAAACTTGTGATTATCATGCATTACCATGTATGTTACGTTGGAACACTATGTACAATCATGTAATATCTAGACTCCAATTATTGCTATCCATTAATACCATTTTGCCATTTTTTATGTGTATGCTATGCCCCTTTTGTAAGAATAAACTATGCTTAATATAATTTGGTCCATTTAATAGTAGTGTGCTTCATATAAAGTCCCACCATCTAGTTGCTGAAATTATGTCACTATGAGAGGATCAATACCTACTTGAAGTTACCAGCGAATAGTTTTCCACTAACTTTTCTGGGTTTTTTTTCGCTGACCTGAGTTTATGGGTGGAGTGTGTCTCTGCACCCCCCCTATGTACCGTTTGCTGTCATGGTGGACATGGCTTATGTTTTTGTGCCCTGTTGGCACTGGAAATGCCAGTGTTGCTATTACTCAACACCGGTGGGGAGTCCCCAGTGACGCCCAGTTGGCAGTCCAGGAGCCACTGGCAGATGCAGATAAGTTTTACTGTTCTTGTTTTTCTTATGCTTCCTACTTCTATTTTTACTGTACTGACACCAAAGCGCCGATGCGCAGGAATCTCTGCCACAGTTTCTGCAGGATTTTTTTTTCTTTCCCAAGGGACTGTACTGTTCTAACTGATGCACCACAGTCAAAGATGTTTGAACCACAGGGCTGTTTTTTGCTAGCTGGATGGGGGAATACAGGACTGTTGCTCTCTTCTGGGTACTCCTCCCATTCAGACAGAACTCTTAGTATACACTCGCCATGTCTTCTACACCCATAGTGTCGTGGAATGTCAGAGGGGTAAATGATCCTCTGAAAAGGACCATGATATCCACTGTATTGCGTAAATTTCACCCGGCCATAATTGGCTTACAGGAGACCCATCTATTGAAAGACACGACTAGTTTCTTGGGATATGCGTGGGTGGGGCAGGCCTATCACTCCACTCACTCCGCCTATTCACGCGGAGTGAGCGTATTGATTCACAAGGCTCTGGTATACCAGGAGTTAGATTTGCTTATTGATATATCTGGGAGATTTGTATTTCTTTATTGCAAACTGTTTACCGTTACTATGATTCTGGCGTTTGTATATGTGCCTCCACCTTTTTCTAGAGAGGTGCTGCAGTTGCTGCTGTCTTACCTGGCAAACAAGCCTGACGTCCCACTACTGTTGCTAGGGGACTTTAATTGCTACCTAGACCATAAATTGGACAGACACCCCCCGGTGATGCCCCCTAAGGGCAACCGGGGTACGGCTCTTGGACGCCTGATGGAGGAGGTGGGGTGGGTTGACATCTGGCGGGTTAGGAACCCCAAGTGTAAACAATTCTCCTGTTTCTCCAAGTCGCATGGTTCCCTCTCCCGTATAGACCTGTGTCTGGGCACTCCCAACATGGTTAGTTGCACCTCTAAGGTGGAGTATTTCCCACGGGGGGTATCAGACCACTCCCCGCTAGTACTTTGGTTGGTAACTCAACCGTCTAGCTCCCTACCTAGAGCCCCATGGAAACTGAATGCTTATTGGCTCAAACTGTTTACATCCCCAGAACGTATTGAAACCAAGATTGAAGTCTTTCTCCGGGCCCATGAGCACTACCTAGACCCACTGCTAAAATGGGAAACTTTGAAAGCCTATCTTAGAGGGGTATTTATCGAGGAAATACACATTGTCAGGAACAACTCCTCTGCCTTGGTGGAGCGGGTGGGAGACCAGGTGAGACAGCTGGAACTCGCTTATGTGACTAGCCCCACTGACTCGGCCAGGGAGGCTTGGATGTCGGCCCAGGACTCTCTGGACCGTCTGCGATCCTCACGGGCAGAGCGGAAGAGGTTCTTTACCAAACTTGCATTTTATGAGGAAGGGGAACAAACTGGGCGATTGCTGGCCAAGATAGCGAGGTCTCAAACACAATCCCCGGCCATCGGTGCTATACGCGCCTCTACGGGTAAGGTGGTTAATACCCCTGAAACCATTATATCCGAGCTGGCATCCTTCTATGAAGGCCTTTATGGATCGAGGGATGCCTACTCGGATGCGGACCTTGAAACATACATGGCTAGTATTGATCTGCCTGCTCTCTCCACATCTGCCAGAGAACAGTTAGATGCACCAATTACTCTGGGCGAGCTGCAATTAGCGGCAAGCTCTTTTCCTACATGTAAAGCCCCGGAGAGAATGGCCTGCCCATAGAAGTGTACACTCAATTTGGGGAGCACTTGTTACCTGAACTATTGAAGGTCTTTAACGCCGCACTAGAGGGTGGTCAGCTGCCTGGTTCCATGGCTAGGGCTAATATTATTTTACTGTTGAAGCCGGGGAAGGATCCGGTTGACCCTGGCTCCTATAGGCCTATATCGTTGCTGCAGAGCGATGTAAAAATCCTGGCAAAGGTCCTGGCGCGCAGGGTTAACGGGATAATCACGTCTATTATCCACCCATACCAGGCTGGCTTCATGCCGCAGAAGTCCACCGCCACCAACTTGAGGCGCATGTTCTTGAACATGCAGGTGCAGGCAGACAGTGGGGGCCGTAGGGCGCTCTTATCCCTTGATGCCAACAAGGCATTTGATAGTGTCAGTTGGAGGTTCCTCTGGGTGACGTTGGCCAAGTTTGGCTTTGGGGACAAATTTATAGAGTGGGTCAGGCTGCTGTACGCGTCCCCCCAGGCGACCATTAGGGTCGCGGATAGGATGTCACCGGCCTTTGCTCTGGGTAGGGGGACGAGGCAGGGATGTCCCCTGTCCCCCCTGCTCTTCGCGATCGCTATAGAGCCATTGGCAGCCCTGATACGGGGTAGTGCCCGCGTCCGGGGATTCCAATACGGCACGCTGCAAGAAAAAATCATGCTGTACGCGGACGACATGCTGCTGTTCCTGGAGGACCCCACGCACTCCATCCCCGGGGCTATGTCAATAATAGAGCAATTCGGCCACTACTCAGGATTGACCATTAATTGGTCGAAATCCGCCCTGATGCTGTTGGATGAGGATGGTGGGGTAGCCCTGCCGGACTCTTGTCCCATCCCAGTTGTATCTAGCTTTAAATATTTGGGGGTACAGGTGTCGCCCAGGCTGGGGGACTACTGCTCCCTTAATGTGCACCCATTGCTGTCCCGGTTTAGGGACAAAATTAATACCTGGAACACCCTAAAAATGTCACTTGCAGGTAAAGCCAATCTGATCAAAATGATTTTAATGCCACAACTACTCTACTTTCTTCATAACTCGCCTGTAGTGATACACCTGAAAATCTTCCGAATAGTGAACACTCTCTTCCGACGGTTGTTATGGCATACTGGGCCCCCTCGGATTAGACTGGAACACTTGCAGCGGGCCAAGGACAGTGGGGGGCTGGCGGTTCCCAATCCTTGGCTGTACTACATAGCGGCCCAGTTACAGCATTTGATCGGCTCTATGTCCCAGGACCCGGGGAGCTCGGCGGCACGACTGATGCTATCGGCCACTGGCGCTGAGACTATCCCGATGGGGCTGGAGGCGCAAATGTTCCTAAAATCCAACAAGCGGACCCCGACGCTCGCACTTATCCAAAAAGTCTGGAATAAGGGCCGACAACTCCAGGGAGTGCAGGGATTCACAGAAGACAGCCCAATATGGGGCAATAGGTCTTATGTGGAGTTGGTGAAGCTGCAGCAGGGGCCCAGATGGCGTGCCCATGGTGTGGCTCTGCTGTCCCACATTTTCGTTAACGGCAGGCTTCTCACTTTCCCCGAACTGCAGGCCAGATTTGACCTCCCAGCTCATATGCATTATTACTACATGCAGCTTCAACATGCGGTTGCGGCACACGGGAATGCGGTGGAATGGGTTCAGTCGCCCACCCCGGTGTTCCGTGTGCTGCACACTAGCACTGAAACAAAAGGATTTATCTCACAATGCTACCAGATGTTACTGGCAAGTCACCTACAGGCATTCCCGAGCAGGGCGGAATCCATGTGGGAGAAGGACATAGGTACACTGTCAGGGGACCAATGGGAGGAGGCGTGGCAGTCAGTCACTACTTGTTCTTTAAACGTTGCGCAGAAAGTGTCACAGCTATATATATTATTGAGGGTACATTACACCCCGCTGAAATTATATAAGATGGGTAAGCTCGGGGACCCTGTGTGTGGTAGATGTCAGAGGCACAATGGAGATCTCATTCATCTCCTGTGGAGATGCCCTAAGCTTCACAGGTATTGGACTGAGGTGGTGGGTACAATAAACAGAGTGTTTCAAACTACGATCCCTTTGGACCCTAGGTGCTGCCTGCTGGGGATCTTGGAGGAAGCGATCCCTGGGGAGTTGACCAGGGTCGCGGTCTCTAGGGCCCTGTTTCAGGCTAGGAAGCTTATTTTGATGGGTTGGAAGTCAGTCTCACCGCCTACCACCACCTCTTGGGTAGCACACATGGGGAATACTCTTATAATGGAAAAGTACATATACCAGCACAGGGGAAGCCCGAGCAGGTTTGAGAGAATTTGGTCCCAATGGCTTGATACCCCTGGCCTGAGCCCCAGGGAGCTGGTGATGTCCCGACTTTTGCAGTAAATTTGAAACCAAGCGGCCAAGGATTAATATGCTTATATATGCAAGATTGTGGTGCTGTTTTTTATGTGATCTTATATGTTGTTTTACAGTTCGCCAGCAGAGGGAAACCTTTGCTATTTTTTGTACAATGGAAACTGTTGTGATCTATCTGGTGTTCAATAAAAACCTTTTTGATAAAAAAAAAAAAAGAATGCCTGGTGCCATGCGAGACTAAAGATTTGTTAGACCACTTTGACACAGGGGCTGCCGTCACAATAGGACTAAAGCGCTGCTCGTTTTAGCAGTGCTTAAGCGCTGTTTAAGCAGCGCTTTTTGGCCACTAACGGGGCACTTTTAACCCTGAGGAAGGAGTTAAAAACGCCTGTGTTGCGGCGCTTCCGATGCGCTTTTCAAATACGATTTTTTTTTTATTACGATTTTTTCCGAAAATGAACAGGGTTAACATAATATTACAAAGTTTACAGAATAGGTGGTTATTACCTCTTTAAAGTAATTCACTTAAGTACATAACATTAGATTATACATATAACATATAACGAGTTTTAAGGCCAAAAAAATAACCTCTTATCACACTGCACTTTTCATTCCAATGGGCAGAGCATTTTGAGAGCGCTAAATACAGAAGATGCTGCTTGCAGGACTTTTCAGAACATCCAGCAAGCACACTGCCACAGCGTGAAAAGTCACTTGCAGTGGCGGTGCGTCCATAGAGGGCGCAGGAGCGCCGCCCCCTCTCGCTCCTGCACCGCTACTGAAAAACAATACATAGATTCATACATTGCATGAATCTATGTATTGTCGCCGCTGCCGCCCACTGTTCAGATGGCCGGTTCCCTGGCGAGCACCGGCCATCTAAATAACGGCAGCTGGTTGGCTGTGGAAGTGTCTATCAGAGCCAGCCTGAGGGCTGTAATCGGCTTCCAAATAGTTAGCCAGGGTACGCACGGGGGGTGCGTTCCGTGGTTAACGCTGACACGCATATCAGCCAATCAGGTTCACCGGATCTGGCTACCGGTAACCTGATTGGCTGAAGCGACATTGAGGGTGGGACTACATCGAGGGATCATCGAGGAGGATCCGAGGATGGCTGACCGAGAAAGGTAAGTGCCAGGCGGGGGCAATCTGGCGGCATTTTAGGGGCAAACTGGCGGGAATTGATGGGCACAGTGGCGACAATGGCATGGCAGAGTGGCTTGCGTTTGGCATGGCACAGTAGTGACAACTGATGGGCACAGTGGTGACAATGGCATGGCACAGTGGCTGCGTTTGGCATGACACAGTGGCGACAATTGATGGGCACAGTGGCGACAATGGCATGGCACAGTGGCTGCGTTTGGCATGGCACAGTGGCGACAATTGATGGCACAGTGGCTGCGTTTGGCATGGCACAGTGGCGACAATTGATGGGCACAGTGGTGACAATTGATGGCATGGCACAGTGGCGACAATTGATGGGCACAGTGACGACATCTGATGGCACAGTGGCTGCGTTTGATGGCATGGCACATTGGTGACAATTGATGGGCACAGTGGCTGCGTTTGATGGCAGGGCACAGTGGTGACAATTTTATGGCACAGTGGCGACAATTTTATGGCACAGTGGCTGCGTTTGATGGGCACAGTGGCGGCAATTGATGGGTTTTTTTTTTCGTTTGTTTGAGCCCCCCCAAAAAAATTTGAGCACCAGCCGCCACTGGTCACTTGAATGAATGGAAGGCGGTTTTCAGGCGCTTAGGAGAGGCTACAGTGCTTCTTACCTATTTTGTTACATTATAGCCTTTAGTTCAATGTTTTTTTTTTTTGTGATGGATCAGAACACAATAGTCTAAGTTGGAGAAGTAAAATTAGAAAAAATATATACATAAAACAATTTTTCAGAAATAAAAAACGGATAATTGGCACGTGCGTATGTATTCACCCTCTTTGTTATGAAGCCCATAAAAAGCTCTGGTGCAACCAATTACCTTCAGAAGTCACATAATTAGTGAAATGATGTCCACCTGTGTGCAATCTAAGTGTCACATGATCTGTCATTACATACAACACACCTTTTTGAAAAGCCCCAAAGGCTGCAACACCTATGCAAGAGGCACCACTAACCAAACACTGCCCTGAAGACCAAGGAACTCTCCAAACACGTAAGGGACAATGTTGTTGAGAAGTCCAAGTCAGGGTTAGGTTATAAAAAAATATCAAAATCTTTGATGACCCCGAGCAGCACCATCAAATCTATCATAACCAAATGGAAAGAACATGGCACAGCAGCAAACCTGCCAAGAGACGGCCGCACACCAAAACTCATGGACCGGGCAAGGAGGGCATTAATCAGAGGGGCAGCACAGAGACCTAAGGTAACCCTGGAGGAGCTGCAGAGTTCCACAGCAGAGAATGGAGTATCTGTACATAGGATGACAATAAGCCGTACGCTCCATAGAGCTGGGCTTTATGGCAGAGTGGCCAGAAGAAAGCCATTACTTTCAGCAAAAAACATAATGGTACGTTTTGAGTTTGCGAAAAGGCCTGTGGGAGACTCCCAAAATGTATGGAGGAAGGTGCTCATGGGATCCCACGGCCCATGTCCTCTTCTGAATAGAGGTGAAGGCCTGAATGTATTTTTACCATCGGGTTGTGTGTATAACCCAGGGTCAAGTCTTTCCTTGATATGACCCCCCCCTTTGCTCCCAGTAACCGGAGTTCCACACCACTGAAAAGGTCCAACTCTTATTTATTCCTTAGCAGCAAAAAAATCGTCACTCACAGACAGGTTGTGACCAAAGAACAGTTCAGTATTGGTGGGGAGTAGGTCAAGGCACAATCCTTAATCAATCGAAACCATTGAGATATCATCAATGGTTATAACGCACAGTGGCTGTGAATGTACTTCTTTCCTTTTCTGAGTCTCTACCAGCAACTCTAATGAACATGAAACAGGAGTTACCTTCTTGTGGCTGCGGCCCCTGTCAGAGGGAAGACATCCTTCTGAGAGAGTTACCGGAGGCCCCGTCGTCACCGGCAATGTTCCCCCGGGCTGTTCGGAAGGGTTACACTCCCCGGCCTCCTCATCTCAGATTCGGGCGCCCAACACCTTAGGGCCCCTCGGACTCCTCCACCCTCGCGGAACCTAGTCGAAGGTACTGGGTCCCAGGCCTCCTCAGTAGTATCTCACCCCAGGGCTAAAGGTGCCTGGGATGGACTCCATCACCCGCTCCGGCCAGGTCAAGGGCACCTGGGTCCGGAACGCCAGCACCCAGGCTGAAGGTGCCTGGGCGCGGCCGCGTCCTCCGACTCTGAACCCCGTGTTCAGGGCGTCCGCCCCTTTTATCTCCTCTCCCTTTGCGTCACAGCAGGTTCCCCGCCCTGCCGTACAAGCGCCAGGAAAGGACAAAGGAGATGCAGTCTTGTGGTGAGGGTTCAACTTCGTCCCAGGGCAACAGCGCCTCCTGCAGGCCGCAGGGAACCTCACACCACCAGAGTCCTCCGAGAACCATAAAATGGTCCCAGATTCCCTAACAATCAGTGCATCTGGGTTACACTACCACCCAGATACTTCCCCTAAATTCAAATACCCGCTACACATTCTAGGGGTAAAAAACAAAAAGGTCTTCAACGTCTTACAGCTTTCTTTCTAAAGTAGCTTCAGCCTGAGTAGAAAAGCTTGTACCTTGCCAGCAGCTGCAGAGTGAGAACCTTGCTCTCTGTGTGGAGTCAGCGGTGTCTCCAGAGATTTGACAAACACACACTACGGAGAACGACCTATAACTCTGCAATCAGCAAATCTCATAATGCCTGCAGGTTGGATAGCTATGGCTGTGACTTGGTGATTTTTTTTTTTTTTTTTGCAGAGGCCCTTCTTACCCCCTGCAAGTCACAGCAAGAGCTTTTCTGCTAGCAAGACCGACAAGGAGCATGGGGAAATACAATAAACGCAATGGCATTAGCATCACTTAGGCTGGGTTCACACCTATGCAAATTGAATGAGGGCTCTCCACATCAAATTCGCATAATAGGTGATTGTATCCCTGCTGGGGCTCTGATGCAAATTTGCACAGGAGTCCTGTGTGTCTTTTGGTCCGTTTCAGGTCTGAATTCAGTTCACAAAATTCGGGCTGAAATCTGACCTGAAACGGTGAACGGGAACGCACCGGACCCCCTGCTGTGAGCCGCATGCTGCAATAGTGTGAACCCAGCCTTATGCCACGTACACACAATAGTTTTTAATGTCATTTTCAAAAACGACGTTTTTCTTGACGTGATTTTTCTCGTTTCCTCTCAAGCCTGTCTTGCATACACACGTTCATTAAAAAAAACGCTCGAGCAAAGCGCAGTAACGTACAACACGTACAACGGCACTATAAAGGGGAAGTTCCGTTCGAATGACGCCACCCTTCATGTTAGTAAAGTTTGTTGAGCGACGATTCGCGCTTTTCAGCCTCGTGCTTTTCAGTCCGTTGCAGCGTGACGAATGTGCTATCTCCATTACGAACGCTAGTTTTACCAGAACGAGCGCTCCCGTCTCATACTTGATTCTGAGCATGCGCGTTTTTTTCCCCCTCGTAAAAGCATACACACTACCGTTTCTCACTTCGTTAAAAAAACGACATGAAAAAATAGAGCAGGTTCTCATTTTTTTTAGGCCATTTTTCACGTCGTTAAAAATGCTCTGGAGCCTACACACGATCGTTTTTAATGCCCAATTTAAAAAAATGCATTTTTAACGTCGTGAAAAACAGTCGTGTGTATGCGGCATTAGTGTTTGAATTCTGGAAGCCAGGCAAAATTAAGATGGTCCTGTCTGTGTTGGGTCTGATGGATGCTGCAGCCAAACAAAGAATATCTATTGGTATTCACACAAGCCAGACATAGAAAGAGCACTATTTGCAAATTGATGCTATTGCACTGAAGCACACTCACATTGGGCTAATGAAAGCCTTACTATAATGCATTTACCAACCTTGAAAGTGCTGACCGAACAAGTTCTTATTTAATATCATAAGCATAATTATCCACATAGTAAAATCATTTTAATGGACTTTGCTGCTGACTTGTTTATTACAAAGATATCTTAAAACCCCATGGTATAATACGAGTGTCATAAGTATTATTGGTATTTAAAATAAGTATAAAATGATAGGTTACGGAATTATTTCTGAAAAATCTGGGCATATGGTAAGAACTGAATGTAATGTATATTTTTTTTTTTTTTGCTGTTTATTGTCCAAAATGTCTATGAGAACACATTTCCAAGGAAAACTAAAGAGCGAGGATAACTGGTTAATAATAATAATATTATAGGGCACTTTCTTATTTTTCTTAATAACCACAAGGTGGCATAGTCTCTTTACAAAATGCATGTGATCTGTGTGTGCCATGACCTATAAACACCAAAGCCCTGCCATTAAAAACAATTCAAATTTCAGCTAGTGGTATTTTTTGTCTGCATTTTAAATCATACCTCAAAAAGGTATATGGAGGACAAAATCTACCTTCTCATGGCTTGTGTTTTTCAACCAAGCACAGCTGTAGTATAGCAGGCCAACTCACTGTTTAAAATCACATGCTAAATGGCCGAGTCACATAGAGCAAGCTAGCTGTTCTCAAGTCATTCCCACTGTAGCCATCTTTCTGCCTCTCAGAGATTAAGATGGGAACTGTGCAGTATTCAAACATGCAAAAAGAAGATTAATTTCACCCTGAGACACATGTAAGACCTTGCAGGTGGATTTCAGAGTGAACTATTTGACTTTTGCATAGGTCTATGTTTCCTAGTATTTCCTAAGTGAATTAAAAGCTCACTGATTGATTTAACTTGTTTTTTAGAGTTGCTCTTTAAAGTAAACTTGTCATACCTGCAAGTAAAAAAATTTAGATAAGACATTAAAAGCATGTATAGCGATACCCCCAGCTAAGAGGGCTGCCTTGATTGTTTTGGGCCCTGTAGTGCACCGCTGTCAACCCTTGGCAATCTGCTTTAACCTCGTGTGGCACAGTTAGTAAAGGGGATGATAGAATTGCAATCACTCTAATATTCTCTATGACACAATCCCACAGTAAGGCACACAGTAATGGTATAGAACAGTAAATGACACTGACAACCAATATACTTAACTCTAATATTTTACTGTTGGTAAAGGTTAAAATGATAAACAGTATGCAATGTCACATGCAGAGCCCTGCAATATGGATATACTTATTAAAACATCAAGACGTTCAGCCATATGATAGAAAGTTTAACAGACCCCGCTGCAGCTATCCTCCCTCGTGGACAAAATGGCGCCCAGCAATGTCCTACACTACCCAGTCAGGCCTGACTATGATTTGGGTATAGTTCTGTGGAAGAAATCTTCTCTAGCAAACACAATGGTGCACTTTAAGAACAAATAGTAATCCAACAAAGTAACGATGATCTGTAACTTTATAATGCCAGGGAGACTGATAGCTCAGTTCTGTAGATAGTCTCCTCAAAGTGTAACTACAATCACTGTGGTGGCCCTGAATACAGTCAGTGGGCCTAAAGATACTGTGGTGTAGTTCTGAGCAGGTGCTCTCTCACCCAACCGGACTAGTCCTTGTCCATTACTTCCGTTGCTGTGACTTGATTCACAGTGTCCACGACACCCGGGTCTTCGGTCCTCCTGGTAACAGCACTCAGCAACAGGATCAGATGCTCCGCAGGTTCCTTGGTGGAGCGGAAAGCTCTTTGGAAAAAGCACAAGGCCCAGGCTTCAGGCCTTTTACACACAGCAGGTCAGCACAGGGATCCTCTTGCTGGGAGGGCGGTGTCCAAAGAGAAAGAAGTGTTGGTCCCGATTATCATAGAACTTGTGTTGGCTCCTGATGGGTGGGGGCAAACTACTGCCAGGGTGTTGAAGACTTCTGCCTTTCCTGTCACCGAGGGATCAAAGGCCAGCCTGATTGAGACATAACCGTCGTAGGGAAAACTATGAGTACCAATTCCCCCTATCTGTAGGTCTTCCAGCTTCTGTAGGGGCACATGACTGGGAGTCTAACTGGGACGTAGCACTCAGCGGAGTGACGTCACGACCAGCACGCAACGCGTTTCGACGTTAGAGCAGAGAGACGATCTGAATCCCTGCACGCATCTTTATCAAGCAGCCTTTACAGCTTACACACCCCCAAAACAATCGGTGAGCCACCACTGTGCTTCACAGTAGGGATGGTACTCTTGTCGTGATAGGCCTTGTTGACCCCTCTCCAAACATAGCACTTATGGTTGTGGCCATAAGCCCTGTTTCACACTGGTGCTCTGTCGATTTCATTGCGGCTTGTGACTTCATTTAACAGAAGTCTATGCAAGTTGCAATGAAATCTGTAAAAAGTAGTAGAGGAACCTTTTTCATTATCGCTGTGACATGAGTTATGGCAATATGAACAGTTCCATTGCCAGCAATGGGGTGCAACTTGTCATCCGATTTGGAACTGTTGTATGAAAGGGGGGCTAAAGTTCTATTTTTTGGTCTTGTCGCCCCAGATTACAGTGTGTCAGAAGCTGTAAGGCGTGTCAAGGTGTTGTCTGGCATATTGTAAACAGGCTTTTTTGTGACATTGGCACAGTAAAGGTTTCTTTCTGGCAGCTCAACCATTCAGCTCATATTTGTTCAAGTATAGTCATCATATTGTGCCCCTTGAAATGACCACGCTGTCTTTTTCCAAAGCAGCCTTTATTTCTCCTGTGGGTTTTTCTTTGTATCCCAAACAATTCTCCTGGCAGTTGTGGCTGTAATCTTTCTTGGTCTACCTGACCCTGGCTTGGTATCAAGAGATTCACAATTGTTTCCACCTAAGTGATTGAACAGTACTGGCATATTTAAGGCTTTAGATAACTTTTTATATCCTTTTCCATCTTTAAAAAGATCAATTGCCTTGTTACGCAGGTTTTTGACAGTTCTTTTCTGCTCCCCATGGCTCAGTATCTAGCCTGCTCAGTGCATCCACGTCAGAGCTAACAAACTCATTGACTATTTATACATAGACATGAATTGTAATTTAAAAAGCCACAGATGTGGGAAATAAACCTTTAATTGCAATTTTAACCTGTGTGTGTCCCCTTGTGTTTCTGTACCAACGCCAAATATTCCAGGGTATGTAAACTTATGATCAGGGCAATTTGGGTGATTTCTGTTATTATGATTTTTGTATTAGCCTAGGAGTCTTGTGCTGCTGTTTTGTGTCGTTCGATTCTGTTTGCCTGGATACCAGGCTGTTGTATATTTACCAATGTAAAAACAATGATTATACAACAACTGTGTGATTATACAGTAAATGGCTTCATATTATCACTATCCTTCAATAAGACAGTTGTTTGGCACAATTAGTCATATTTTCAATGTCACTGCCAAAATGTCACGATTTCTGCCAGGGTATGCAAATTTTTGAGCACAACTGTATGTGTTAATAATTGTTACAATTTTTTTGTAATAACTTTGGTTTTACCCATATGCTCCACTGCCCTATTTTGCAGTCATAAAGAAAATATACTAATGGCAGGTTAAGATGGCAGTAGTTTGTTAGGGTGAGGGCCCAATGGAGAGGGAAATACATTTTCTACACACTCCACACCTAGGGGGCACCAGCCCAATATATATTAGAATGAAAAAAAGTCTACCATTTAAAAGCCTATTTTCTACGAAACTTTTTTCATTTTAAGATGACAGTATACTTACGTTTATGTAGAGACTCTTACAATTGTGATTCGGTTATACTTGTTTAAATTGTCACTCTTTAAAAGCTTGATGACCTGTGTTGCTCAAAGTACTAATATTTCTGTAAATATTCTAGGTACAGCATATTTCTGCTGTCTGCACATTGTCAATATACACATTCTTTGTGAACATGATAGTACATGTAGCTACAAGGAAGGATGGCCTCTAGTTGACCCTTGACATATGACCTCCCAGTCTAGGCCTCTACTGAGCTTCTAACCCACTGCAACCCCCTCTCCAAGAGAGATGTCTCATTAATAACTTGAATCTTGAGTGAAGTGAGATTGCTAGAAGCTTTATAATGAGACCCTTTTACTCACAGGACTGCTTAGTAACAGGCGCACAGAATCTGAAAGAGTAACCAAGGAAAAGTTTTTTTTTTTTTTCAACAAAAGGCCACTTTCTCAGTTTGTAAAAAGACTGGACAGCCAAGGAATTGTGTCAGAATAATAACTAGTAGTTATACAGTTGAAATGTATATATGCTCTTGGATTGTCGCAAAGTCATTGTAAGGGATAGTTGTAGGATATAGCGATAATCCAGCTACTTAATTGCTTGTTTAATCACTTGGACAATAAGATTCCTCTTCTTCTATATCTTGCTTTTTTTTTAATGTTTGGGGCTCCTTAACCACTTAAGGACTGAGCCTCTTTCTGAGATTTGGTGTTTACAAGTTAAAAACAGTTTTTTTTTTTGCTTGAAAATTACTTAGAACCCCCAAACATCATATATATATATATATATATATATATTTTTTTCTAACACCCTAGAGAATAAAATGGTAGTCGTTGCAATACATTTTTTCACACCCTATTTGCGCAGTGGTCTTACAAGCGCACTTTTTTTGGAGGAATGGCGATAAACTTTTACTCTTAAAAATCTCCATAGGCGAAGTTTAAAAAATTCTACAGGTTGCATGTTTTGAGTTACAAAGGAGGTCCAGAGCTAGAATTATTGCTCTTGCTCAAACGATCGCGGCGATACCTCACATGTGTGGTTTGAACCCCGTTTTCATATGCGTGCGCTGCTCAATTTGTTTTAGTTTTTTCTTATTTATTTTACTTTATTTTTTTTTCTTTGACACTGTTTTAAAAAATAAATACATTTTGGGTCACTTTTATTCCTATTACAAGGAATGTAAACATCCCTTGTAATAGAAAAAAGCATGACAGGTCCTCTTAAATATGAGATCTGGGGTCAAAAAGACCTCAGATCTCATATTTAGACTTAATGCAATAAAAAAAAAAAATGTTATGTCATTCTAAAAAAATAAATAAAAATGTCCCTTTAAGTGACGTTTTGATGTCGCTTCCGCCCTGCAGTGATATAGAGATGGGTGGGGGCCATCTTCCCCTCACTCGTCTTCATACCCAGGCAGGGGGTCAGAACCGGATCGCCTCCTCCGCTGCCGACGGCTAAGGTGAGCGGCGGAGGGCACCGGAGAGCAGCGGGGGGCCCTCTCCTGCCACCGATAAAAGTGATTTTTCAGCGTATCCGCCACAGAGACCACTTTTATCTGAAAGAGGACCGCCCGCTGAAGAAGAGGATATCAGGGTTATGGTAGCTAGCTGCTACCATAACAACAGTATTCCTCTTTAAAGTAGCGACGTATTCCTGCGGCGGGCGTTCCGTAAGTGGTTAATCTCCTTAATGTTGTAAAGCGATATGCAAAATGTTGACATTGTGTAGCGGACCCCCCCAAAACTGGGGTCGCTATGCCTAAACTTAGGGGTTAGCCTGAGCAAATAGTTAGGCTCAGGCTGTTGGAATTCCTTTAATTGGCCTCTGCTCTGTTGTGATCTTGCCTGGCAGTACAGTTCCCTGTGACCTGTAGGTGGCGCGGTCGCCCAGGTCGAACCACAGGTGGCATTGCAGCGCTATTGGGTATCCTCTCTTGGCAGCCGTGCAGTGGGCGTGGTCTACCCGCTGTGCATGCTGGGAGAGGGTACATAAGGGGCAGACGCCATGATTTAGGTGGAGTTCGTGCCCTTTGGCCTTCCAGGCCAGGGGTGCGTGTGAGTGTTCAGTCCCGGGCACCTTTAGCCTGAGGTTGCATCGTTCCAGGTAGGCCCAGCACCTTTAGCTGAGGCCTATGCCGAACAGCAGAATCCCAGGGTGCCCGTGGGTGGGTGACCCGCTCTGAAGGAGAGGGAACCAGGGGAGGACCTATCCAGGGGATCGGTGAAGGAAGTCACTGTCTCGGGAGAGGCCTGGTTACCTGTCAGAGGGAAGGATTCTATCATCCGCCAAAAGTCTTGTAACATGCCCCATTGGCACCTAAGGTCTCAAGTGTTACAAGTGCTGGGAAGTTCAGGACTTAGAGGTTCATATCCTGATCGTATCCTTAGGAAAAGGACTTAAAGTGAATGTTCGTGCTCCACACCGGCTGCTAGGCCGCAAAACCCACTCAGGCTTGAGGGGCGATGAGGGTAATTAAGTGCCGTGTGCCTGAACCTGCCTCCCTGTTCAACTTTCTCTATCTCCAACCTTTCCTGTCAAGTTGCAAGCAAGAAAAATAAACTCTTTTATTGGGTTTAATACTGTCTGGACAATGGCCTTCGAGAGAGAGATCGAGAGAGAGATCGAGAGATCGAGAGAGAGAGAGAGAATAGACTTTTCCCTACACTCTAGGGACGAGAACCAACGGAAAGAGGTAACTCGCTGCAGGACCCAAAACTATTAACACCGCTTACCCTCTACAAGATGGAGGATACTGGGCATGTGGCATGGTGTGTCCCACTCTGCAAGTGGAGGTAAGCAGGGTAGAGATGGATCAGTGTGCTACACGTGGGGGCTCGAGTCCGGGTATTTGCAGCTACCCCTGGAAGTTGGACTATTTTTTTCTCTCATGTCTGTGTGTTCTGTGGAGATCGGCTATTAAAGGAAAATTGGACTGCGTCATTTATCGAGCGAAATGGAGGTTCAGGACTGTGCTTTGAGTTTTTTTCTAACTGTGTAGTTCATGGGCGTGCCTCAATAGAAGAAAAGCCTGCGAGCAGGAAGAGAAAAGGGGGAGGAGCCCCCGCCAATTGTGAGTTGCACGTGGTGCATTTGGCACGAAGGGACAGTAAGAGCCTGGACTAGTAAGGAAAAGCGCCATGTCTGCCTCTCCATGGACTTCTATTTCATCGGGACCTTGGATGTTCCCAACTACCTCTGCCATGGACATTGCGCCCATTGCTGCTCCCCTCACGAATACGGGGATCTGGCTCAAGCCTAGGGGCCGTTTTGCACTCTATACGTGCCGAGATGCGGAGGGCCTGGGCGTGCTCTGTCCCAGATGTGGTGGCTTGGCTGTGCAGATACGGCCATTCGGAAGGTGTTTGACCTGCAGGGAATTTCTCTTTGAGGTGGACCAGCCCACCGAGTCACCCCGAGCCTACCAGGTCAACTGTATTACAAGGGCCGTTACTTCCGAGGAAGACAACTACGCCCCTACAGCCGAGCCCACGTGCATCACCGCGGCTGCAATGGATGCCAAAGAGGGAGCTCCAGCCACCACGGAGCCAGCGACGGACACCACAGCGGATGCTGCCTCCGTCACTACCGAAACTTCCATCTAGCCTGCCAAAAGGAAGGTGGGATACGTTAAGGCCTCCCGTGGCCACGGTAGAAGCCTGCCCCAGCGCCTGCCTGAACCGGATCTTCGAGGCGGAGGGATCTTCGGGAAGTCCATGTCAGGGGATGGTAAGGAGGCTGGGGAAACTGTGATAGCAAGTTTGTCGGGGAAGGGAAAGAAACCCATACCCCATACTACTGGGGATGTGTGGACAGCCAACCCAAGGGAACTTTTATCGTCTGGGGATAGTGTGACGGTGTCTACAAAAAACTATCTACCCGCCGAAGAGTATAACTCATCAGATTTTGAATCATCCTCTGAACCGGGTAACGAGGTGGAGATTGATGAGATCTTTGTTCAGAAGGGTTGGGACAGGATCTCAGGGACCTCGACCCGCAACTTTAGAGAGGGATCGCTCATGGACTCTGGAGAAACTACGCCCCGGGTGAAAGCCCCTGCTCTGGAGGAAGAGGCTGTTTCCACACCCACACTGCCTGCACCTGCATTGTCCATGCCTGCTATTACAGAGGGACGTCTGCCGTTACGGCCGCCCCTACCAATGTCAGATGCAGCATCAGTCAAAAGGTCCCCGGATGCCATTGTTTTGCCAGGAGCAGGAGACCGTGCAACTCTGCCACACATTGCCCGGTTGCAGCGGCTCCTTAACAAAAGAGTTGCTAAGGAGTATGGTTGGGAGTACCCTTATGTTCCTAGGGAGCTCTTATTTGAGATAGAGGCCTACCGTGAGAGGTGGTACTCTGACTTTGTTTGGGATCACCTGGAAGTGCCTAAATCTCGTAGGTACTTTGCCTGTTCAGCCGCTGTGGCTGATCGCTTCAGAGGTTGCCGCAAAGAATGGAACTATGGTCGGCACATACATGCGGACCGAGTGGTGATCTGCAACAAAGAAAAAGAGGATGCTGTATACTTTCTAGAGACACTGGACAAACAGTGGAAGACTCTTATTCTCCCGAATCCTCACTACTACCTCTAAAACAGGAATTTGTGTGTTTTCTTCTTTATCCTGTTTTGTATGGACAAGCTGCCTTGGATTCAGTAACTTTGCCCTCTGCTACAGAGGAAGTCTACTCTGTTGAGGAAATAGGAGAGCCGTTGTTTCTTTTCTCTCCTCTGCTCTTCGGAAGAGAAAAAGAGACAGTATTTTCTTCTGAGTTGAACTTTGGGGTAGCTTAGCCAGGGCCAAAGCACGAAGGACGTCGTGGTCAAGACTATAAGTGTTTTATGTGTGCAGTGATTCTTTCCCATGCGCAAATATGGTGAATGTAGTAACTTTGCACTGCCACTAGGTGGCAGCGGTTTGCCGAACTTTTTTTTTTATTATTAGGAAAAAGAAAAGTAATAGAAAAGAAATGATATATAATATATACCAAGTAATGCTAGGATTAGCATGTTATACTTGTAGAAGGAAGTCATTTCTTCCCGAAGAAGTGGCTCACTTCTCTGTGCAGTTAGTGTATAGAATGTTTACTATGATGCATGTTGTTTTTCCCTCTCTCTCCCTCTGCATGTGTGATCTGCTATCAACTCTACCAGAGAATGGGTGGGGTAGATAAGTTAGGAGAGGGTGGGATATGTGGTTGTCCTCTCTTGGCAGCCGTGCAGTGGGCGTGGTATACCCGCTGTGCATGCTGGGAGAGGGTACATAAGGGCCAGACGCCATGATTTAGGGAGAGTTTGCGTGCTTTGGCCCTCCAGGGCAGGGGTGCGTGTGAGTGTTCAGTCCCGGGCACCTTTAGCCTGAGGCTGCATCGTTCCAGGTAGGCCCAGCACCTGAGGCCTATGCCGAACAGCGGAATCCCAGGGTGCCCGAAGGAGAGGGAACCAGGGGAAGACCTATCCAGGGGATCGGTGAAGGAAGTCACCTAAGGTCTCAAGTGTTACAAGTGCTGGGAAGTTCAGGACTTAGAGGTTCATATCATGATCGTATCCTTAGGAAAAGGACTTAAAGTGAATGTTCGTGCTCCACACCGGCTGCTAGGACCGTGAGGGGAGACTATCCGGGTGAGCAAAACCCACTCAGGCTTTTATTGGGTTTAATACTGTCTGGACAATGGCCTTATTCTGAGAGAGAGAGAGAGAGAGAGAGAATAGACTTTTCCCTACACTCTAGGGACGAGAACCAATGGAAAGAGGTAACTCGCTGCAGGACCCAAAACTATTAACACCGCTCACCCTCTACAAGATGGAGGATACTGGGCATGTGGCATGGTATGTCCCACTCTGCAAGTGGAGGTAAGCAGGGTAGAGAAGGATCTGTGTGCTACAACTATATAAATCTTGTATAATAAATAAGGAGTTCCTTGCGATCCCTGATTGCTGTCCGACTGGTGGATTTTCCCTGTTAAAATAGAACACATCTGTGTGTGAGAGGCGTGACGCAGTTCTGAAAAAACCTGAGCAGAGAAAGGTCATCCTTTTTTGTTTCTCTAAAGAGCCTGTGAAGATTAAGCCTCCTACTTGGAGGTGTTCTGGTTGCCACATTCTGAGATGCATGAAAGTTTTGTCAGTGTACCTGTCATACAGCAAATGCTCGTTCCCATTAAGACAAGAACATGCACGCGCATTTGCACATATACGCTGTGACGGTATGCTAGGTGAGATACATGATAATAGGTACATTTGACCTCGCATCCGTTCCATTGTAAGGGACTGAACCGGAATCCGGCCCAGTTTTTCCAGCCTCTGTGGCAGGCTGGGTTCCGGTCTGGATGTTTGGGTTCACTGGAGTCCACAGTCAGCTGGACTTTAAATATCCAGGAAGAGAGCACAGCAGGGCTCTGGTTTTGAAACTCAGGAGGGGACCTGAGTGAGAGGAGCTCTGTTAGAGTGGATCAAAAAAGAAAAGGTTTGCTTTACCGCATGTTTGTGGGTGACGGGGACCAGCCCCGCACTGTATAGAGAGGAGACTATTTGTTTAGTTTAGCGCCGGACGGCAAGGATTTTATTTACTGTTTTGTTTATTTTTACTTGCAAACCTCCTGTAAATAAACCTGGCATTCGCCAGATTTTAAAGAAAGTGCCTGTTTGCTGACCTTCCTTCCTTCAGAAAAGGTGATCCTTCACAAACTAATCTCCCACACGTGGTGGATTCAGCGGGCACTTCCTGAAGATGGAGAAATTGTTAAAGGCCCTGCTACAGGCCAATGCAGCTCAACGGGAAACCAACCGCCAAGTCGCAGAGGCTCAGCAGGAGATGAGCCGGCAAGTCGCAGAGGCCGCGGCAGCAAAACAGGTGGCCCAGCAAGAGATGTACCGCCAAGTCGCAGAGGCCAGTGCAGCACAACAGGCAGCCCAGCAGGAGATGAACCGGCAGTTCGCAGAGGCTCTGGTGGAACTGAAAAAGGGGTCCACACCCATGTGCCAGTTGAACCAAAGATGGTACGTGCATCCTACCACCTACAGAAAATGACACCTGCGGATGATGTTGAAGCATACCTTACGACTTTCAAAAGAGTCGCTGTCTGCGGTTCAAGATATTGGGGAAATTTGATAAGACTGTTGTTACAGCTGATGAGACTGTGGGTCCTAGACCTGGAGACTGGCCAAAGAAGCCAGGAAGGTGTTTGGGACCGTTAAGAGGACTGGGGGTAGAGCATATACAATGTTTTCGTTGCCATGCATTAGGGCATATTGCTGCAAACTGTCCTATGAATGATTAACCTATGCAATGCAATCATGCTTATATGAAAATACTGGGTGACACGCACATGCATTGCGCACGCGCGAATCAGCCTTTGACAGAAACTCGGAGCTTTTTTATTTCCTTGCAAGGATTTTCTCGTTTTATCATTATTTTTATACCTATGTGAGAGCTGTTTTCTCTTCTGTTCATTTCTAATAAAACTTCCCTGATGAATGCTACACTATGGAAAGTTTTTCTTTCTTCTCTTTGGACATCATTTTAACTGCTGAGGATTATTCACTCTGATCAATCAAGAGTGTTTTTCATCTCCGATTTGGATCAGCTGTGCAGACACGTCTCTGGAGACTCGCCTATTGTGGATGAAGTGTCTTCACTGGAATTTCTCTGCCTTCCATGGAGTGAACATCGCTCTACTAAGCTTGTTTTGACCCCCCTGAGAAGGGCGGTCGCAAGCTGTTTGGTAAGCCTTCATTTTTCACTTTGGTGGCGGGATCTTCACTTATTGTTGGAATAGCACTTACCAGCTTCATCGGATATCTTCTCTGTGGAACTCTTATCATCAATATAGAGGAAATCCTCTACACATTTATTTGATAATCTTCTTTCTTCACGGGCACTTATGAACTTGATTGGTTTATTTGCATTGTTTTATTAGTGTTTTTGATACTTTTTTCACGTATTTAATTTTAACTGTATAGATATATACAGTTCTTTCCAGCGCTACACTATTTTTGTATACTCATTTTATATGAAAATACGCATTTCTCTCTTTGCACAGGTCGCATGTACTGCATCTTGTCAGAGTCGCATTGAAAAACAGATTTGTGTTATTTCAGTGGATGGAAAGCCACTGACAGCCCTGCTAGACTCTGGTAGTGTGGTGACCCTAGCCAGGAATGATTGCATCAACCCCACAAAACTACACTCCAGTACTATTGGGGTAATTTGCATCCATGGGGACACTCGGGACTAACAGACAGCGATGGTGGAGGTTGATACCCCCTGGGGCAGTGAAACACATTCCGTGGGGGTGGTACTTTCACTGCTTCATGAAGCTTTAGTGGGAAGAGATTTTCCCGATTTTTGGAATTAATGGGAGAGCAAAGGGAGGCTGGTAGATAGAGCTCCCCCTGCTGGTGAAGCACGGGAACTCTCACCAGACCCTTTTTGCCAAACGGAAGGGGATGCTGGTGGTGGGATTGAGGAAGCCGGAGATCCTCTTTCTTTCCCTGTCATGGCTGGGGAGTCAGAGGACCTGGAATCTAGCTCCCAGCCTGAGGGTAATGAACAGGAGACCCCCTCTGACCCTGACATTGAGAGTAGCCAAAATGTGGTACCCGGCTTAGAGGTCAGAAGAGAAGATTTCTGTACTGAGCAATTGCGAGAGACCACCCTCATCAGAGCCAGGGAAAACATTAAGATGTTGGATGGGGAACCGGTGGATCCTAATTGGGTGGTGTCTTTCCGCTACATGGCCATTAAAAACAATTTATTGTATCGAGTGATAAAACATGGAGAGGATGAGGTAGAACAGCTACTGGTTCCCAAACCCTTCCGTAGGGTGGTGCTAGACCTGGCCCATGGTCATGTAATGGGGGGGACATCTCAGTATCGAAAAAACCAGGGAGAGAATTGCCCAAAGATTCTTCTGGCCCGGGTTGCATGCAGAAGGAGTACTGCGAATTGTGCCCCAAGTGCCAAATGTCGGCACCATCGCCCCATTTTCGCAGCCCTCTTGTCCCTCTACCAATATTCAAGGTCCCCTTTGAGAGGATTGGCATGGACCTGGTGGGGCCGGTTGTGAAATCTGCCCGGGTCACCAGCATATTCTGGTGATCCAAGACTATGCAACGCGCTATCCTGAGGCCATACCCTTGCGCAAAACCTCCGCTAAGGCTATCGCCAAGGAATTGGTTCAGGTGTTTAGTCGAGTGGGGATCCCAAAAGAGATCTTAACCGATCAGGGCACTCCATTTATGTCTAGGGTTACCAAGGAACTGTGTAGACTATACAAAATCTCCCATCTCCGTGCCTCTGTCTACCACCCCCAAACGGTTGGTCTGGTCGAAAGATTTAATAAAACTGAAAAGTATGCTGAAAAAGGTGGTCGACAAAGATGGGAGAGACTGTGATTTTTTGCTACCACATCTCATGTTTGCCATATGAGAGGTTCCGCAGGCATCCACAGGCTATTCCCCCTTTGAACTCTTGTATGGTAGACATCCCAGGGGACAGCTAAATGTTGCCAAAGAAACGTGGGAAGGAGAGGCCACCCCATATAGAAGCATCATAGAGCATGTCTCCTTGATGCAGGATCGCATCACAGCTGTCCTGCCCCTGGTGCAAGAACATATGGAGCGAGTCCAGGAGGCCAAGAGGAGGGTCTATGACCGGGGTGCCAAGGTCCGTACTTTCAGCCCCAGGGACAGAGTGTTGGTACTGGTTCCCACGGTGGAAAGTAAGTTCCTATCCAAGTGGCATGGTCCCTTTGAGGTTTTCAAAAGGGTGGGGGAGGTAAACTACAAAGTCTACCAGCCAGGGAAAAGGAAACCACACCAAATTTACCATGTGAATCTCTTAAAGCCCTGGAAGGACAGAGAGACTTTACTGGCCATGTCCCCGCCTCTAACAGACCGGGTTTCGGTGGCCCCTGACATCCCCATAACGGATTCCCTGTCCGTGGCACAACAAAGTGACATTGAGGCGTTTGTGCATAAAAATAGAGACTTTTTCTCCCCCTTACCCGGACTGACCAACATGACATAGTGACAGAACCAGGGGTTCGCGTAAATGTAAAGCCGTATAGAATCCCAGAGGCCAGGCGTGAGGCAGTCGCGAAGGAAATAAAAAAATGTTAGAGTTGGATGTGATAGAAGAGCCCCACAGTGAGTGGTCGAGCCCCATAGTGCTGGTCCCAAAACCTGATGGCACTATCAGGTTTTGTAACGACTTTAGGAAACTCAACAGTGTGACCAAGTTTCGATGTGTACCTGATGCCCCGGGTCGACGAACTCGTGGACAGGTTAGGACAGGCTCGCTACATAACGACCCTAGAATGAAAGGCTATTGACAAATACCGCTAACTGAATCGGCCAAGGAGAAGACTGCCTTTTCCACTCCTGAGGGCTCATTTCAGTATAAGCGGCTGCCTTTTGGTCTGCATGGAGCCCCTGCTTCATTCCAGCGAATGATGGACAAAGCCTTGAGACCACATCGCCCGTATGCAGCTGCGTATTTGGACGATGTGGTCATCCACAGCCCAGATTGGGAATCGCACCTGCTCCATGTACAAGCAGTGATAGATTCCCTTAGGGAAGCAGATCTCACGGCCAACCCCAAAAAATGTGCCATAGGCCTGGAGGAGGCCAAATACCTTGGGTACATTATTGGCCGGGGAGTGGTCCAGCGGCAGACTAATTCAAAAATGGCCCCAACCGATCAATAAAAAACAAGTGAGGGCCTTCCTGGGTATTACAGATGGTTCATACCCAACTTTGCCACCATGGCCGCCCCTCTGACCGACCTGACGAAGGATAGAGGGTCGGTCATGGTCAAGTGGAATCCCTAAGCCAAGGAGGCATTTCAGAATTTAAAGCATGCCCTTTGTGGGTAACCGGTACTAGTGACCCCGGACTTCAGTAAGGAGTTTGTCATACAGATTAATGCCTCTGAGGTGGGCCTAGGGGCTGTACTGTCACAGAACAGGGATGGTGAGGAGCACCCAGTTTGTATACCTGAGCCGGAAGCTGAACAAGCATGAAAAGAACTATGCCATCATAGAAAAGGAGTGTCTCGCCATTAAATGGACTTTTAGACTCCGAGGTATTGCCTACTGGGGAGGTCATTTAAGCTGATCACCGACCATGCTCCCCTAAAGTGGATGTGTGACAACCGGGAGAAAAATGGCCGCATGATAAGGTGGTTCCTGGCTTTACAGCCCTTTAAGTTTATGGTGGAGCACAGGCCGGGAAAGTTAAAAAATAACGCAGATGTTCTCTCCCGCATGCACTGTATGGTTGAGTCAAGTGCTCAGCCGCAGGGGCTTGAGCAGAGTATTTATGCGACAACGATACATATTTTAGCACATATTCTATATATTTCCTAGGATCAACCCCCTTTTTCCCAAATTTGTGCAATTTGTGGAATAGAAATAGACATAGAAGATCTTTTTGGCAATTTTCAACAGCTCGGCATTACTTTCTATATACAAAAGGTACATTTCACCTCGCATTCGTTCCATTGTAAGGGACTGAACCGGAATCCGGCACGGTTTTTCCAGCCTCTGTGGCAGGCTGGGTTCCGGTCCGGATATTCGGGTCCACTGGAGTCCACAGTCAGCTGGACTTTAAATATCCAGGAAGAGAGCACAGCAGGGCTCTGGTTTGGAGACTCAGGAGGGAAGCTGAGTGAGAGGAGCTCTGTTAGAGTGGATTAAAAAAAGAAAAGGTTTGCTTTACCGCATGTTTGTGGGTGACGGGGTCCAGCCCCGGACTGTATAGAGAGGAGACTATGTGTTTAGCGCCGGACGGCAAGGATTTAATTTACTGTTTTGTTTTTCTATTTATTTGCAAACCTCCTGTAAATAAACCTGGCATCCGCCAGATTTTAAAGAAAGTGCCTGTTTGCTGACCTTCCTTCAGAAAAGGTGACCCCTCACGAGCAAATCTCCCACAGCACGCACGCCCACAAATTTTCGTGCCCAGTGGCCTATTTAAACCCAGACTCTGCTTGGCATCAGTGATGGATTATCTTCAGCTCTGGTTCCTAATTCCTGAAAGTCTGCTTACCTTGTTCCTGACCCGGCTACACCTGACATCTCTCTTGGATCGCCTCTGCTTATGTTTGCTGCTCACTTGTGTTACTGACCTCGGCTTGGACTTCTGATCACAATTATGCCTCCTGACATGGTAGCTCGTTAACTACACATTACCGACTCCTGCGTGTTCCTGTCCATCAACTTGATTATGACTCTGCACCCGTTTGCCTGGCAGCTACTGAACATGGCTTATGACCAGAATTCAAACTGCCACTGGAAGGATGCCTGCATTTCCAAACTTCCATTCACTACTCTGGCAGCCTGGCACCTGCGCACTTCCACTGCCTTAGCAGTCCCTGTCTCTACTATGAGGGATGCTTGGACAGGAATTGCTCAAAAGGCCACCCTTGTCATCTCAAGCTCCACAGTCGGGTATGTGACAGTACCCCTGGAAGTGTTCCAAGTGTGCCCCCTCTAAAGAGTAGACAAGAGAAAGGAGGATTCTTAAACTTTTGTCGCCTGGCCTATGGCAAGATGATGCCGGGGCCGGCCTCTCATCTCTCCGGGTGAACGTCATATGATGTCCTCCTGGATCGCGCTTTCTACAGGGCCGCACTGTGCCACGATCTGTCACCGGCTGTGTCCACAGCTGATGACTGATCACTGTACCGGCCCGCTGCCGGTACCATGTGACCGCTGTAATCAATCACAGCAGGTCACATGACAGTTGTAAACAATGGCTGGTTTCCTTTTAAGCCATCCATTGTGTACAATTGTGTTTTTCTAGCTGTGATTGGTCACAGTGATCACATGGTACAGACTTGGCCAATCACAGACCATCTATGCCATGTGATCAGCTGTGGCTAATCACAACAAAACAAACTGAATTAATCGATTTCATTCAGTAAAATGCTTGCCTATAGCAATGAAATTTATTGCTATTAGCAAACATAATGTGTAAGAAAAAAAAAAGTAGTAAAATGTTATTATGGTAACATTATATTGCTCTGGTCAAAGTGTGTTAAACGTATTTTTTTCATACTCCTACTGTCATCAGTCAATGTCCCTGATCACCGCCACACCAGTTATATGATGACACTGTATTGCACTGGCGACAGTATGTAAAAAATAAAATAAATATTTTTTTCATTTTTTTTTAAATTACAAATTCAAAAAACATGCCATACAGCTTACTAAATACCTTGGACTATCTACATTCCAAAAGGGGTCATTTGGGGGATATCTGTACTGTTTTGACATTTTTGGGCCTCAATAAATGTATATCAGGATTGATCAATTTCCTGATATATTCCATAGTTTGTGTACTGTATAACTTTCCTACAGACTAAATATCCGCTGATTTGTGTTATTTTCACCAAAGAAATGTAGCAAAATACATTTTGGCCTAAATTAATGAAGAAAGATTTATTTGCAAAAATGTATAACCGAAAAAGAAAAACGTGGGTTTTTTTCCCTAAAATTTTGAAAGCTCTATTTGTGTGAACAAAATGATAAAAATTTGGTTTCGGCACAGTGTTGTATGACTGCGCAATTGTCATTCAAAGTGTGACAGTGCTGAAAGCTGGAAATGGCCTGGGCAGGAAGGGGGTATTAAAGTGGTTAAAGTGGAGTTCCACCCTTAAAAAAAATAAATAAAATTTCACCAAAAATCTACAAATAAATAATAAAAATAGTTTTTTTTTTTGACTTACCAAAAATAGCGGTTGCTATGCGGAAGTCCCTAATCTGCCTCTTCATCCTCCGCGTTGGATCTTCTTCCTCGTCCTACACTCGGTGTCGTCTTGTGAATAGGGCACGCTGCCTTCTGGTAACTGTATCCCAGAGAGCAGCCGGCCCATTCACAAAAGCGCTGCGCTGCTCGCGCATGTGCAGTAGGAAACTGGCTTCACTGCCTGTTTCCCTTACTGAGGATGGCGGCGCCGGGAGCTGCCAGGATCAAGGGATCGGCCTTGGTAGGGGCTGACATCGCGGGCGGGTAGGACAGGTAAGTGTCCTTATTTAAAGTCAGCAGCTACAGTGTTTGTAGCTGCTGACTCTAAAAAAAAAAAAAAATCGGGGGTGGAACCCTCCTTTAATCTTCTGTGTGAAGTGAATAGCATTAAGGGATGGTGATGACTATTGTCACCTTTTTCAATACACTTGTGTGAACTCCATTCACTCCATAACACAGGCAAGTCCAAGGGGCAGAAGTTGACGATGGCTGATCAGGAACAAAGGAAGTCCTCCAGATACGGTGATGTCAGCTAGAGTTACAGCTCCCTCCATGTCTCTTATGCCGCGTTACGACGATCGGACATTCCGACAACAAAACCGTGGATTTTTTTCCGACGGATGTTGGCTCAAACTTGTCTTGCATACACACGGTCACACAAATGTTGTCGGAAATTGCGAAGGTCAAGAACGCGGTGATGTTCAACACGTACGACGAGCCGAGAAAAATTAAGTTCAATAGCCAGTGCGGCTCTTCTGCTTGATTCCGAGCATGCCTTGAATTTTGTGCGTCGGAATTGTGTACACACGCTCTGAATTTCCGACAACAAGCTCCCATCGAACATTTGTTGTCGAAAATTCTGAGTGTGTGTACGTGGCATAAGAGACACGGTTGGATGGTTGTTTGCTCTCCTCAGTTAAGCCGGGTTGGATGGAAAAAAAAAACGGTCAGTTTTTTTAACCGGCCGTTGTCTCCCGACATTTGCCTCATGTGTTCGGGGCTTTAGAGAGGCACTAGCGCAACTCTGATTAGCCCGAGACCTAGTGAGAGCCCTGTACATTGACTTTCTCAAGCCCCATACTCAAGGTTAAACATTACATATTATACAGTATATGTGTGTGTACACAGCCACTGACAGTTCCTTGACAAACTCACTGCTGGCACAGAGACCCGGATTTCACCGTCTGTTTGCCCGCATCCAACAACCACTGTAACATCGGGGGATGTCTAGCTCAGTGATAGATACATTGTAATTGAGTTCACAGCCAACAGGAACTAAGGTTTAAGGGCGTGGTAGCCCACTTTTATTGAAAGAAACAAAAAGGAAAGTTCATACGTGCATTTGGTTTCCCACACAGGGGCTCTTCTCCCAAAAACATCAACACATGAAAATGCCATTGCCAATCCACCTGGCTCTTAAGGCTCGCTCAGATTTGGGCGCAGTTCCTTGCTGCACAGGCCCACTCCTGGCCTATAGAAAGGGCTCTCCTGACACTCCAGGCTTTCATACTCCTCTAAGACTTACCGTCCCCTCTGGTCCTCAAGACTCTCTTCCAGTTGTCTCAGCTATAGTCTCCCCGACTCTCTCAGCTGGCCCAACTCTCTCAGTCTACTGACCTGGAACCTCTCCCACATGGAGAACTGTCTCAAGGATGTTGCCTGAGTTCTTCCACAGTAGCACACTTCCCTCCAGCAATTTCTGGCACACCAACTCCTTTCCCACACACACTGAGCTATCTTCAGCTCTGCCTTATAACGAGTGTGTGCACCTGGACACACACAACCTGCAGAGCTCCTGGAAACCTGGACACATGACTGAAGACTCCATCCCTCCCAATGCTCTTTGAAGTCTTCAAGTTTTCAGCCCCAATCCAGGCTTACAAAATCCAGAGAAAACTTAAAGCATAGTTTTCTCTGCTCAGCAATCTTTTGCTGGAACTTCTCAAATTGCTTCTTTGAAAGTCCTGTGTCCATTTTAGACACATTTTCACTAAGACAGGGGCTCTCACTCTCACATATCCCCCCCCCTTTGTTTCGATCTGGAGGGAGGAACACCAGCACACATCATCAGGGTTGGGACACCTCTGTGCCGGCTGTCAGCCGCGTAGGCCCAACCCTTTTTTCGGGTGCGCTTCCAGGTAAGTCCTTCCTTCACTCTCCATGGGATCCCAATCATTTCTATCCTATGTTTTTTTTCCTCTTCTGGGGTTCCTGAGCTTATTTGCTTTTCTCGGGGGAACTCTGCCTTCCCTGATACCCTCACTTTGATATAGGGAACCTGTCCCTAACACTTCACCTAATGGGGAACCACCTTTTCCTTCACCGATACCAGTTTTTCGCATCACAACAGTTTTTTTTGGTTTAACAACTTTTCTTAGGGGGCGTGGCCGGGATGTGAGCGAGGAAGGACGTGTGCAGCATAGGCTCCCGCCATCCGTCCACTTAATCTGCCTTAATCCTTCTATTCCCCTGCCATCCTGCTCAGCAAGCACCGGGCTGTGGTCTGGGGGGACACCCCGGTCCTCCCCATGACTGGGAAACGTAACTTGGCTAAGAAGGCAGCAGCGAAATCCGGCCATCTCTCGCCGCCTGTCACTCGTGCGGCTGCCATCTTGCCAGCCATCTCCCTGTCTCTGAGCTCTATTGCGGTACAGACGGACCCAGGGATGGCGGCTCTCGGGACATCTGCTCTGGAGGGAGCCTCGGCAGCATCTCGTGGGGATCCGGAGCTCTTGGGGGAGCAGTCCACCGCGGCAATCCTGGCGGCCATTGCAGACAGTAAGGCCTCTGTGGAGGGTAAGATTGATACCCTAGCCATCAAGTGTGGGCTTATTAGGCAGGACATGGACAGGTTCAGGGGCCGACTTACGGAAGCAGAACACAGCATATCTGCTGTGGAGGACACTACCGCCACCGCATTGCGCTCCGTGTCTGAGTTGCAGCAGCAGGTTAAAGTCCTTATGGCGCGCTCTGAGGATGCCGAAAATCGCCTCAGGCGCAATAATGTACGGGTGGTGGGGCTCCCTGAGGGTGCGGAGGGCCCCAACCCTGTTGTATTTGCAGAGACTTTTTTTAAACAACTCCTTGGCCTGCAGAACCTGTCACCAGTATATGTTGTGGAACGTGCCCATAGAGTGCCCACTGGTCGGAGGCCTGCCGGCGCATGGCCGCGTGCGTTTCTGGTCCGCCTGCTTAACTTCAGAGACAGGGATCTGATCCTGGCGGAGGCCCGCAAGCATCAGGAATTGAAACATGATAATGCTATAATACATCTCTATCCTGACTTTTCTCCGGATTTACAGAAGAAAAGGCGCTCTTTCACGGATGTCCGCAAGCGATTGAGGGAGAAGAACCTGGTCTACAGTATGCTGTACCCGAGTCGTCTAAAGGTTATTCATCATGGCTCTTCAAAATTTTTGATTCCCCTTTGGAGGTGGCGGAATGGCTAGACTCCATTGCCTAGAGAGGTGTGCAAGTGACGGGTTGGTTGTGAATCCTGACTCTGGAACTGCTTGTCCCCCTGCTGGGACAAGTGGTTGTTGTTTCCAACATGAATATCCGATACTGTGCGGTCATCTAGCTGCAATTATCTTTTTTTTTTGGGGGGAGGGCAATGTGTCTACTACCCGGGGTCTTTGGTCCGTTCATCATCGGGAGCCCTGCTGGATGATACTACGAGTCCGCTGGAAGTGACCCCCTACTGAGTGGATGAACTCTCTGAATTATCCACTACTGTTTCTCTGGTTTCTGGGAACAAAGTTTCTCTGGCGTGTTTTTGGTTTAGTTCGCCTAGAGCAAACAGGGCGTTGGGATGTTGAACTGTTAATTTTTTGGACTGTTTTTCTTTTTTTCTTTTTCCTTTTTGTTGTTTGGGGTTATTTTTTTTACCCCGCTTGCACCCTGCTTCACAAGCTGGTGCAGATGGGTGGGTACCTTGCCTAGTATGGTTCCTATTGTGCAACTGCTGTTATATGGTGGTCCGTGGCTCTCTGTGTTCAGGTTCTCCCCCCCCCCCCGGCCTCCCCTGTCTGGTGCTCTTCTCCTTCCCCCATATTGTATTCTCTCCAACGTGATGGGTGACCTAACACTTATTTAATGGAACGTCCGTGGGTTGAACTCTAAATTTAAACGCTCGCTGGTCCTGCAATATCTTAAAACCCTTGGTCCCCACATTATCCTTTTACAAGAGACCCATCTCATGGGCTCTAGGATACTGTCCCTTAACAGGAACTGGATACAGAGGGCCATACACTCCACCTACTCCTCTTATGCGAGAGGGGTGGCTATTTTAATCCATAAGAAACTGGTATGTAACATTGAACATGTGGTGACGGATCCGGGTGGCCGTTATGCTATTGTGGTCCTCACTGTTGAGTCTCAATTAATCGCAATAGTTAATGTTTATGTCCCCCCTCCCTTTAGAAACGAGGTTCTCTATCAGGTCCTGGACAAGGTGGCCGCATTTGGCCCCCTGAGGCTATTTGTGGCTGGGGATTTTAACAATGTTCTTGATTACTCCTTGGATTCCTCAAATCCAAATAGGGCGCGGAACCTTGACCTGGGGCTTTGGGCAGACGCGGCGGCTTTGGAGGAGGTCTGGCGGTGGAAGCATCCTGGTGAAAGAGGTTACTCTTATCTTTCCCACGTCAGTACCTCCTCTTCCCGTATTGATTTGGCATTTGCCAACCCTGCTCTCTTGCCCCACGTTGAGGAGGTCCGTTACCTGGCCGGGGGTCTTTCTGACCACACCCCCCTGTGGGTGGCAATGACTTGTGCTGCTCGGGGCCGCAGGAGGGTGTGGAGGCTACACCCTAGTTGGGTGGACGAACCCTCTGTCGAGGCCCTGGTTTCACCCCATTTGCAGGAATATTGGCAACATAATGAGGGCTCAGCGGGTGGGCCGGTGGTGTGGGACGCGTTTAAAGCGTCTACACGAGGGGCATATGTGTCGGCCATAAAGGCTGCTAGGATGGAGAAAAACTCAAAATCTGAGGAGTTGCAGGCCCATGAACTTCTGTGCGCACAGACGCATGCCAATGCGCCTTCCCCCGCTTCTCTGATTGAGCTGCAAATGGCCAGGAGGGCCCTTCTGGTACATTTTCAGGACTTGACCCACTGCACTCGCAAGAGTAGGGCTGAAGAATTGTTTGAGAGGGGCGATAAGAATGGGAGGCTGTTGGCATGCCTCTCTGCGGACACTAGGGCGCATACCGTCGTCCCGTGTGTCTCTTCCCCAGATGGGACCATAATAAGAGATAGTGGGGGCATAATGCAGGCCTTTGTGTCCTACTATTCGGAACTTTATTCAGCTATCCCGCCATATGACCACCGGGACCTGACTGACCTGCTGGGTCCCCTTCAGATCCCGGAGTTGTCCGAGGAGGTGGTGGCCAGTCTGGAGGCCCCCTTCACGGACAAAGAATTGGCGTCTGCCATTGCATCTTTCCCTAACTAAGTCGCCAGGCCCGGATGGACTCCCGGCAGAGTGGTATAGGCAGTATTTGGATGTTTTATCCCCCAGACTCTTAAAACTATATAGTGACTGTTTTGACTTAGGGGACCTTCCGGCATCTTTCTACGAGGCGCATGTTGTGTTACTCCCCAAACCCGATAAGGACCCTCTCTGCTGTTCTTCCTATAGACCCATAGCGCTCTTAAATATGGATCTGAAAATCCTCACCAAAATGATAGCTAATAGACTGATGGAAATTATACACCTCTTGGTATCGCCTGACCAGACTGGATTCATGCCCCAGAAAGCCACTGATATAAACCTGAGGCGGGTGTTTACTCACACACAGTTGGGGGCTGGGGTATCTTCGGGGGGCTCTGGTGTTCTTTGACCTGGAAAAGGCCTTTGACTCCATTGATTGGGGTTATATGACCTATGTCCTGCAACGCATGGGGTTCGGCCCCAGGTTCCTTAAATGGATTTCGTTGTTGTATGACCACCCGGTTGCGGCCCTCCGCTTTAATGGAGGGGTGTCTGGGACTTTTCCAGTGTGCAGGGGCACCAGGCAGGGGTGTCCGCTTTCACCCGGCCTGTTTGCTCTCGTCATGGAGCCTCTGGCGATTGCGCTACGTTCTTCCTCCCAAATCCAGGGCATCTGTGTGGGCACACTAACTGAAACCACAGCACTTTATGCGGATGACTTAGTGTTGTTTATCAGAGATACTGGGCCTTCTCTACGGGCGGCGTTGTCACTTTTGGAAAAATTTGCTGCAGTCTCTGGGCTCCGGGTTAACTGGACTAAGTCTAAGATACTTCCCCTGTGCTCCCACCCTGTCCCTGACCGGGCTGATCCTGACGCTCCTTTGCAGTGGGTCTCCCAAATTAAATACTTAGGGCTCCAGATCACTAACTCTGTGACGGACTTTGTTAATCTCAATATCTCTCCGCTACTCATTGCAATATCTAAAAAATGTCAGGCTTGGAAAAATCTCCCACTGTCCCTCATAGGGAAAATCAATTTGATTAAGATGAAGGTTCTGCCACTATTGCTATATACCCTTAGAAATTCTCCAGTGTGGATTCCCAAGTCCCTTTTTAAATCCATTGATACCATGATTTCCTCCTTTTTGTGGCGGGGAGGCGTCCCTCGCCTTAAATTGGCGATTTTGCAGCAGCCATGTGGGGAGGGAGGGCTTGCAGTCCCTAACTTCCATAAATATTTTTTGGCTGGGCAATTAGCGGTGGCCCACCGCTGGTTAACTGTTCCTCCGGATGATACGTCTGTATCCCTGGAGGCTGCCTGTGTGGGCTCTTATGAGGCATTGTCTCATTTGGTCTACAGGGGCCTGAGGGCTCCTTACCCTTTGACACACTCCATGCGCTCAGTGATGAGGGCCTGGGCTGTGGTCCAGGGATTGTGGTCACCTAGCTCTACTAGATTATCACCTAGTCTCCCCTTGTGGAGGAACCCTAACCTACCACATTTTTTCTGCTACCCGTATCCGGCGGTTTGGACGAGGTGTGGAATTAAGCTTTTGGCCCATGTTGTGTCCGATGGTACCCTATTGACCTTTGATGAACTGAAACAAAAGTATGATTTACCCAACTCCCACTTTTTCAGGTATCTGCAGTTGAGGCATGCCTTTCACTCGCAGTTTGGGGGGACCCTTAGCCTGGAGCCCAGTGATCTTGAGCTATTGGCACGCAGCGAATCTCTATCAAAACCAGTTTCCAGTTTTTACAAAGACCTGTTCCCGGAAACTGCTTTCCTACTCAGACCCTGCAGAGATGCTTGGGAGGCTGTGGCCCCGGGGTTGGACAGAGATGATTGGGATGACATGTGGGGGACGGCTTTTCAGTGTTTGGTCTCGAGTAGGGACAGACTGATCCTGTATAAGTTTCTGCACAGAGTTTATCTTACTCCGGCAAGACTGGCAAGGATGTATGGGACGCAGAGCTCTCTCTGCTGGAGATGCTCTGCACCCTTAGCCACCTTTATGCACATCTTTTGGGAGTGTCCACCAATTAAACACTACTGGCAGGCCGTTGCTGACTGTATTAGGTCGGTCACATCTATATCTATCCCCATGTCTGTTGAGGTTTGTCTCCTACATTTGGTTGAACCCCTGGCCACTACCAGGGCTATACGAACCTTACTCATGCTTTTGTTATATTATGCTAAAAAGTGCATCATCCTATCATGGAAGTGTTCTGTAGCTCCTACTGTTGACGCCTGGAAGGCGCTGGTCAATAAAGCAATACCCTTTTATAAAGCTACTTATTTGAGTAGGGGGGCACTGACTAAATTTGACAAGGTTTGGGGGGGTTGGATGGCTACTATAGATACGGCATCCGATTGATCTATTAAAATTGTAGGGATGGGGTTGTGTCTCCTTTCCTGAGGTCCTGTGTCTGGGTGGGGGGGTTTGGGGGTGAGGGGGGAACTGTTTTCATAAGCTTTATCTAACTTGTTTTTGCAGGGAGCTACTGGACTGTACTTCTCTAACATGGCGGGCCGCATCTGGTGGCTGGCCCGTGACATCTGTGTTCCTATCTAGGCAAGGGGGGGGGGGGTATAATTTGTTGGTTTTGGGGGGTTGGGGTTGGGAGTGTCACAGGTTTAATGTGATAATTTGTGTTCTGTTTTATAACTGTATACGCCGGCAAATTTTGTGGCTGGCTGTCTCCACGATGTGTGGAGTGTTGTTCTCTGTACTGTGAAAAAACCAATAAAAACATAATTTACAAAAAAAAAACTTTTCTTAGGTTACCCACGGCAATTAAACCCTTTTTAGCAGTACCAACCAGTGACAGATCACAAATTCTGATGTGGCCACTTCCAATACCATCAGTGCTTCCCCTCACAGTGTCTCCGGGTACTTTAATTTGTACCTTTGTGCGAATGACATGAAAAATCTCTGCTACTGCCACGTCTATTTTGGTCCCTTCCTTCACGTGAGGTCTAGTGGGTGAGGCAGTGTCCGTGCCCTCTATTGACCACTGCTCAGCCGCACTTTGGACCACACCAGCAGAAGTTTTCCTAGTCACTACATCATGCGGAGAGACCTCTGATGTTTTCAAACGTTCTCCTGAGCGCCTTCCATCCAAACCGGTAACTGGAAGCACCCTCTCAGAGAACCTTGAGACCATTTGCCACACTGCTAATAAATATGGTACCAACCAGTTCCTCTCGTGATTAACATCAAGCATGGCTTGTACTACTTGGCTCCACCTACTGGTACTACGCAGTACCACCTTGTCCGACCACGGTGGAGACACCCAGGTGTACAGCAAATGTGTTTTTTGAACTTCAAGAATTTTCAACAACACATTTGTCATCTTAATGCAATCCACGTCTACATACAAGACCTTTCTAGGGACTTTTCCCTTATCAATGACATGGAGAGGCTCATCCACTGAAGCTGGAAAGGTAGGGACGTTTACAGTGCCCTCCACCTCACTGGCGGTATCAGTCTTCACAGCCTGGTGCTAAACTGGAGCGCTGTCAGATGTGCGTCTCACATTTACCCTCTCTGTCCCAGCATCAGCGAGCCGCAGCAGGTCATAAGTCACATTGCCATTTTTTGCACTCCCTATTTTCCAGCGGTTGGGCTGCAGATAACACAACTGCCATGCATGCGCCCTTAACTGGTCCTTCTGATTGGATGGGGCCAATCTCTGCCGGGGCCAACACGCCCTTGGCCACTGGCCACCCTGCAATCCCTCCATTGGGCATAGCAGGTGTTATGTCAATGTAGCGGCCTCACCCCCCGTCCCCTTGTGAATAAAACGGCTGGCTTGTCTAGGGGGTATGCGGGAGGAGGATGAGGTTCTGATGTGCAGAGGTGAAAGCCAACACTTATTTTACCTTCGGACCTGTGTTCTGGATGGAGCCTCTGCTTCTCCTGCGGAAGTTTGACTGTCAGTAATAGAGCCCCACACCAAAAGTCCAACGCTCCTTTATTCTTCTTGACAAGTGAACAGTATCAGTTGAACTTTTGAATAAACAGACAGGGTGTGGATACGAGTAGGTCCAGACACAGTGAACTCTCCTATTCCTTCTAGTGCAAATAGGCTTGGCGCACAGTCTCTGCCACCGACCGTGAGATTGGTCGCTGCCACCGACCGGATGAACTGTTGAGGCCCCTGCCACAGGCCTGATAGCAGGTCTCTGCCACCGACCTGAGTGAATTAGATGAACCGCTGCCACCGGTCACAGAACATGAACCACCTTCCTAGATGAATTGGCCCTTGTTGGGAAAAGACATCCATCCGGACGGTCTCCAGAGGTCCACCCGGCAACTGGCAATATGCTGTACCAGCTCTTCGGGAGGATCCCCTCTCTGGTCCCTTACGCCCTGGATTCAGGTGCCTGACACCCGGGGCACCTTAGGACGATCCCTCCCTCGCGGGACCCAGCGGAAGGTACTGGGCCCCAGGTCTCCGGCTGAGTACCTCACCCCAGACTGAAGGTGTCTGGGATGGAACATGAACTCCACGTGTACAGGCCAAGGGCGCCTGGACACCGATCACGGACAGCAGCCCTCAGGCTAAAGGTGCGTGGGACTCGGACCTCGTGGCGAAGATGTCCGCCCCCTTTATACCCTCTCCCAGCAAGCACAGCGGGTTCCCCGCCCCGCAGTACAGCTGCTGCGAGAGGTCACAAAGAGTACAGCACTGCAGTGATGGTTCAACCCCGGCCCAAGGCGACAGCGCCACCTACTGAGCCACAGGGAACTGAACACCACTGATGTCCTCACACGAATAAAACACAGCCCTACTGTACCAATTAGTGCATCTGGGTCATACTACCACCCAGATGCTTCCCCTAAATAGTACATACCCGCTACACTCTCCCCCCAGTAATTTAACACTGGTCCCCAGTGTCTGGAACAAGCCATTTGTCCCAACGGGAGCCAACATAACCCGATCCAGAGACTAGCTAAGGGAAAATTCAAAAGCAACAAAAAATTATTTTTTTTGAAAGAAAAAAAAAAAAAAAGACACTGTGCCTGAACCTGACATGGAAGAGAAAGGAAACAAACACATAACAAATTATCAACACTTCAACCTTATTGACATATTTTTTTTTTTCCCACATCACCAACTAAAACCCTCCCCATTCTCAGCGGTCTTGATGGACGTTCTCCTGCAGATGGGAGACAAAAAAGTCAGTCACACCATTTATCTCCACACATTTTTTTGGATTAGCAGCAACCGCATCACGTTGACCATCAGGTCTGACATAATTTTTGTCACCCATGGTAACCAAACCATCAAAAATTGCCAATGCGCTGCATTTTTCATCATGGTCAGAAATATCAATGCGTTTGTCATATTTCATTTCACCCATGTTTGGCAGGGCAGTGTCTGGAGAGGAACTGCACCCAGGGGAGTGGTTGTCTATGGCACCTTCACTACACACAAACTCCATTGGCATGAGATCCTCTGCCAGCAACTGTCCTGACCCCTGACCATCATCGCATAAAACAACATTTGGACTATAACCACTTCATTTATTGCAGTGCCATCTGGCACTTCCACCAACACCAGCTCATTTGGCACGGCACCAACCATTAACACATCATTAGGCCCTTTGTGGATCACAGACATGACCTCCTCTGTGCATTCACCCTTACTTGGCGCTTTCATCGCAAGTGCACCATTGCATATAAGTTGCTCTGCATCTGGCACTGCAGAAATCATGTCTGCTCCACTCCTATCAACAGAGGCCTTTTCCAACAAAGCCAACAGGCTTTTTGCCCACCTGTCCCAGTCTGTTATCTCTGCGTTTCCAGAGGGAGAGAGTGGCACAGCAACAGACACTTTGCACATGTCACTTTTATTTAAACCAGACTGTGGTAATACATTTTTAACCAGAGCAGGCTGCAATGCCACACTCTCACCACCTTGCTCTGGTGGCGCTTCATTAAACGCATGAACACCTTCACATTTGTCATTGCCAGACTGCAATAACCCATTTCCCTCATGAGTGTTTTCAAACATATCAGTTTTAGCATTAACCATTTTTTTATCACCATGTTCAGGTACCCTCTTATCCCTTAGAGCGGCACCCTAGCTGTCCCAGGCAACCTCCGGCTCCAAAATGCAGAGCTCCCTGGGGGTTTCTAGGGACACCTCTATAGCCTTCATCTCAGTTGCTAGTGGAGATAGCACACCTTTAACGGCATTCATAACAATGTTTTTTATCTCTAGTGAGCTGCACTAGCCTATTAGCAACTGTACCATCAACTTTAGCCAACACAATATTAGCAGTTTTACCCATTACATTGTCATAATCAAGTTTACCACTTGCCTCCCCACTGGACAGGGCACTGCAGCGAGGCAAGTCCTTTTCCACACAGACAGTGGATCTCCCATTTGGGGTCACTTCCACTCCAATGTGCACAGTCACATAGTCAGTCTCTTGAATGCATTTATCAGCAATCGTCTTACCCATCACTGTACCAGGGATTGCCATGTTCACTTGAGTGCGTTGTCTATCCTTTGTTGCACTTTCGCTGGCCAACTCTCTCTGGTGGCCATGGGATGAAACTGCAGCAGCCATTTCTGACTCCATAGCACCCCCTGCAGGCACAACAGGTACTTCCTCACTATTGCCAGAGGTGACTGAAAACATTTTTAAACAGGAACCTGGGCTTGCTGACAAAGACTTCTGCCCAGTAGCCATATCTCCAGCCATGTTCCATAACCTGGGACAAGAAAAAATTCCATGCCCAAGTTGACCACATTCCAGGCATGGTACATTTCTGCACATATCTTTAGTGGGACGCCGCTCCACATCTCCACTGTAGCTCCTTTCGGTTAACATTTAATCTCTCGTTGCTAAGGGAGATGGCACTCTTCCAGCTGTACTTTGCTGACTTTCCCAAACGCAGCAACTTTGCGATTCTTGGAGCATTGTTGCTTTCAACTTGCCACGATCCTCTGTCGGCAATACATTTTCTCACGTGGTCCGCAGACTTGACATCACCGCCGTTTCTACGGGCAGCCACATACCTCTTGAACTTCTGATCAGCCTTTTGAACACTCCTGGGACTCAAATCAGGCTTCCCAAACATTGTTGCAGACCTTTGTCTGGCCACATCACCTTGTCTTGGAGACTGAGACAAAGGGCACTTGGAGACAATATGCCCCCACTCTCTGCACCGCAAACAGCGCTCTTGCTTCAGAGCCTTAACAGGGCTTCCCCAATTGCATCCTCTTGTAAGCTTGGGATTTTGCACATTAACAGCTGGCCTGCTTGCACCAGTGTTGCCAGGGGAAACAGCATGCATGTTCCCTTTAACTGGAGTTGGTGTAGCAAAAAACAGTCGGCAATACTCTTCGGCAGGCTCAAACCCTTGTATCATCTTTGCAGTCACTCCACCAAACTTTTGCGCTGTACAGCAAAAATTAAGCACTGTCACTTTAAAGCAAGTTGCTTTTCACTTCATGCAAGCTTTCCTCACCTGCACACACAGATTGTGCTGTCTCATGCACACAAACACAGTTCATATAACAGATAAACTTACTTTATCCAGGGATCTCCAGTTCTGCCAGCATTCGAGCCACCACTTGTAATGTTTGGGGGTTGTTAGCTCAAGTGTAGCACCCACTAGCGAGAACAGTGCCGAACAAATGTTTCTTTTTGAGGGCTTTTTGGCCCACTTTTATTAAAGAAAATCAAACAAAGTTCCAGAAATGAAAACAAATGTGGTTTCCCTCGCAGGGGGTTTTCACCATCAACATTAAATGGTAGTATGTTCAGCCTCCTGGCTCACACATGCAAAAATGCAAATGAAAATACAGAGCCACCTGGCTGTCTTCAGCAGCAGCACCACTGCTCAATCTCCCACATGGAGCCCTCCTGACTCCTGTCAGCAACCTCAGACTCAGGTCTCTGGGTTTCACAGTGCAGCCTGCATGGTCTAGCTACTCCAGCTTCTCTAGCTACTTCAGTGGACACCTGCACACTCTGGGTTCTCCCTTGCAAGCCTGGACTCCTCGGGAGGGTGGAGCCCAGAACCATGGTCAGGTGTCTACAAATAGGCCAGCACACACCTGACTAGTCAGTGTGCTGGTAAATCTCAAAATCTGGACCCAGGACTGGGGATTTCATCCCACCCAGATCTCTACTAAATCCCCGGGCTCCAGGTCCCAAAGTGGACTTTATTAAATAATGAGGAAACCGAAACGCCAGTTTCCTCTGTACATTATAAGCTCCCTGGAGCCCCTCAACCCATCCAGTTGAGAAATCTGGGTCACTACACTGGTGGGGTACCACACTACCACAATATATATATGTGTATGTATGTATATACACAGGGGATGGTAAAATTAGAATGATCACAGCATCACAGCATTTAAATCCAACCCCATCATTATTTGAGAGGATGATCTACTTACATAGATCTGATATACATAGTGTTTGAGAGAGGGAGATGCTATGCAGCCATGCCTGTGTGTCCTCTACTGGCTCTCCCAACGATGTCATCCTATCAGCAGAGTAGGGGGTGGGAGGAGCTGGAGATCTGCACAGAGAGCGGGAGTCTCCCGTAATCACCTGTTTGTTAATATGATCCAGATCTACAGCTCTTCCCGCCCCCTACTCTGCTGATAGGATGACATCGTTGGAAGGGTGGGAGAGCCGGTTGAAGACACACAGGCTGAATCCTGCCTCTGCCCTGCCAAAAGGTAGGACTGTGCAGGGGAGGAAAAGAGTAAAAGGGGCTAATGTGATTACAGAGAAAAAGAAGGGGGCGTGACTGCAAGGAACACTGTAATGGAGGACTGTGATTGGTAGGCGCACTGTGATGAAAAGGGAACTGCACTGTAAAGGGAGACTGTAATCATTAAAGTTTCCTTTACAGTGCAGTCCCCTTTATATCACAGTGCCCCATTACAATACAGTGCGGAGGACCGACTCTGTGATTATTCCGTCACCAACCGCCCTCGTGAACGGGCGGGTGCTGGAAAATTGGCTGCTCAGTCTAAATTACCCAGGCCTATTTTTTGTCCCAGTCCGGGCCTGGGCATAACTGCAATATCTGTAGGGTACCTAGAGTAGCCAGCTCCCCTGAAGTTTCCAGTTGGGTAGAAGATAGCCAGGTGGAGTTGCACAAGTCCCAGTAATTTAGAACATTTCTCTATATTGTGTACTACTGATCCATTACATCTGTTTTGTACCTATGGTATGTAATCACTTAACTGTGCTTACTGCTGAACAGATAAAGACATAACAAGGTTCTTTTAGCTTTCTGTGGCGAGTTAAATGTGATCTCTGTGGTAGTTCCCAAAAAATGTACGCATTTTAGCGCAGACATACAATACACCCCAGCACAGAAAAAAATTTGATGTGTGCATTATCTTTTTTTGAAAAGTGTTTGCACCAGGAGATTTCTGTCCTGGCTATGTGTCTGACTCACGTAAACCGTAAGTGTAGCATTTGGTCAAACCTCACATCAACTGGAAAACTAAAAACTTATCTTCCTTAGTACAAACTTTGCAAGTAGTCAGATAACTCCTTCTAACTTGGTCAGAATATCCACTCAAATGGGGAGAGGGTATTAATAACCTCTGTGTCTCCTACAAACCTCTAGGAATTATCTTCTGCATCTCAAATGAAGCAGTTCCTGGCAGGTCAGTTAAAGCTGCTCTTTCTTCCTACAGTGTTTTGAAATAAGAGGATTTGGTAGGAAGTGTTTCCTGACAGTTAAATTGCGATGTAGGCTGAGGTTAGGAGAGGGATCCTGCCTCTTTAACATGGAAACAAGACAAAGGTTCATTCTATGAGTGCAGGATCACAACTGTCAGACCATCTTCATGCACTTGGGAGACTCTGCAAAGTCATAATTATATCTCTTAACCTGTCTTGCTCTTTGCAATAGAAAGATCCTATTATATTGAAATGAGATCATTAGCAATCACGTACTTTTCTTTCAGCTTTTTTTTATTCAAATACCTTAACTGCTGGCAATGGAATATTTATAAGTATTTTGTACAGTAATTGATGGCATGTTTCTATAGAGGTGAAAAATTAACCTCTTTATAGCCCCTTGTATGTGTTAAGATAGTGTTTCTCGAAAAGTAAGCCATGTCTACAGGAATCTCAATAATGTGATCCGAAAATGTTACTTTATATAACTGACAATTTTTGAGAAAGGTCTCAAAGTTTCTCCTTTGTGCCCGACCAGGGGCACAAATCTTTTATCATATGGGCACAGCAAGAAAATAACAGCACAACACAAACATAGGAAGCACTTTTCACTGTTGCTAAAATATTATAGGTAATTACCATGTTATAGAATAAGTAGTTTTTCAAATGCAGTTATGTAAATAGTTTAAAGCAAGGGAAGGGAGAAAACAGCCTAGACCTCTGGTGTAGTTACCTGAAGAAGAGGAGTCCTCGAAACGTGTCCTACAACCCCACTTTTACGGGAGACCATCATCCACTGAGAGCTGTCCTTGAGGTTTGAGTGAGCCGAGCAGGAGCAGTAGAGATTTCTGGCATCCAGCCCAGCTCTTCACCTATCATCTGCCCAGTGATCCGGACCCTGTTGGTGCTCATTTATCCTTTAGTTTGTGTTGAGTGGCCTCTTTCTCATGGACTATATGCGCTCTTTCACATTTTATTTTGTGAGTATATAATATGTTTTTTTTTTTTTTTTTAAATAAAGCCCTTCTTTTACTACAACCGAGGTCTGTGCTATTTTCTTCCTTCCCTTGCTTTTGGCTTCACGGGTGCAGTTTCCACTCCCTGATTACAGCAGAACTTTTCTTAGCGTGTAGTAGTTGTTTGTCTAGGTGTTGAGCTACCCGCTCAGTAGTTCATATTATTTATTGATTGCTGTATTTATATTTACATTTTAATTTTGATTTCATATTTATGTAATACATAGTTTTGGTTTGTTATGATCAATTCAGGGAGAGTGTAGCGATGTAGACTGGACACCATCCTGTTGTAAGGCCTTTTGTGATTTTTGGCATTGGTTATGTAAGAAGTTTAACCACTTCAATACCAGGCACTTACACCCCCTTCCTGCCCAGGACAATTTTCAGCTTTCCGTGCGGTCGCTGTTTAAATGACAATTGCGTGGTCATGCTACACTGTACCCAAACAGAATTTTTATAATTTTGTGCCTACAAATAGAGATTTCGTTTGGTGGTATTTGATCACCTCTGCGGTTTTTATTTTTTACTAAACAAATAAAAAAAAGACCGAAAATTAAAAAAAAAAAAAAGTTTTTCTTTTTGTTTGTTATAAAATTTTGTAAATAAGTTCTCTCTTTCACTGATGGGCACTGATAAGGAGGCACTGACGGGCACTGATAAGGCGGCACCGATGAGGTGGCACTGACGGGCACTGATAGGTGGCGCTGATGGGCACTGGTAGGCGGCACTGATGGGCACTCATGGATGGCACTGGTGGGCATTGATGGGCACTGATATGCGACACTGGACACTGAAAAGCTGCACTGAAGCATGCTTATGAGAGGCACTAGCAGGCAGAACTGCTGGGCACTGATGGGTAATGATAGGCGGCACTGCTGGGCATTGATGGGCTACAGCATTGTGCATTGCGATTTGCCACAATTTACTGCGTGAAAATCGTGGCAAAATCGCAGCACGATTGGGTTGCCATTAGAAGTAATGGCATTGCAAATGCGCCCCGCGTTTTGTAGCCATTTCAAATTGCAGGGGTGGAATTTTGGCAATTCTGCCCACGATCATGTGTGAATGCAGCCATAGGGCGTACAGGTTAAAGTAGATGGGGTAAGAGCCTTATGCTACTGTATTTGTTTACTGTACTGCTGGGGTGGAAAAGCGAAAGAGGTTAGCAAGTAACAAGTTTTCCTTCTTTCTCCTCCTTTTTCTTTTCTTTTTCTCTACTTTTAATTACTGGCTTGTCCTTTTGTGTTTCTCTGTTCACTTCCCCTTGCCTGTTCTGGACTGAAGGGCACTCTCCACTGTCCAATAGGGATGAGCTTCGTGTTCGAGTCGAACATACGTTCGACTCGAACATTGGCTGTTCGATCGTTCGACGAAGATCGAACGATTTGGGCCGTTCGCGCCAAATTCGAGTGACGCGAACGGCCCACAATGCACTACGCCATCGCAGTGTCATCCAGGCGCTGTGATTGGCCAAGCATGCACTGTGACCCCGCATGCTTGGCCAATCACAGCGCCGGCAGCGAGGAGAGCAATGATTGGCCACAGGCAGGATGCCTGTGGCCAATTATTGCTGAGGGTGTTTAGTACACGCCCCACACTATAAAAGGCCGCCAGCACGGCGGCCTAGTGTAGTGTGTTCCGGAGCAGGGATAGAGTAGCATAGGCAGGGACAGTGACTGTTATTTCTTTCTTGCTTAACCTGGATTCCTTTAGTTTAGGGAAAGAGAAGGATAGGTAGGGAGAGTGTCAGTGTGTTTTGTGCTTCTGCTATAGTGTGCTTAAAAAAAACATTTATTCTAGGGACAGAAAACTCTAGGTAGGGACAGTGTCAGTTTCTTTCACTCTGCAAGTCCTTGTTTCCAGGGACCTGTAAGGACAGTGAGTTAATTGTCCTTGTGCTATATTGTGCTTAAAAAAAACATTTATTCTAGGGACAGAAAACTCTAGGTAGGGACAGTGTCAGTTTCTTTCACTCTGCAAGTCCTTGTTTCCAGGGACCTGTAAGGACAGTGAGTTAATTGTCCTTGTGCTATATTGTGATTAAAAAAAACATTTATTCTAGGGACAGAAAACTCTAGGTAGGGACAGTGTCAGTTTCTTTCACTCTGCAAGTCCTTGTTTCCAGGGACCTGTAAGGACAGTGAGTTAATTTTCCTTGTGCTATATTGTGATTAAAAAAAACATTTTTTCTAGGGACAGAAAACTGTAGGTAGGGAGAGTGTTTTTTTTCTTTCACTCTGCAAGTCCTTGTTTCCAGGGACCTGTAAGGACAGTGAGTTAATTGTCCTTGTGCTATATTGTGCTTAAAAAAAACATTTATTCTAGGGACAGAAAACTCTAGGTAGGGACAGTGTCAGTTTATTTCACTCTGCAAGTCCTTGTTTCCAGGGACCTGTAAGGACAGTGAGTTAATTGTCCTTGTGCTATATTGTGATTAAAAAAAACATTTATTCTAGGGACAGAAAACTCTAGGTAGGGACAGTGTCAGTTTCTTTCACTCTGCAAGTCCTTGTTTCCAGGGACCTGTAAGGACAGTGAGTTAATTTTCCTTGTGCTATATTGTGATTAAAAAAAACCTTTTTTCTAGGGACAGAAAACTGTAGGTAGGGAGAGTGTTTTTTTTCTTTCACTCTGCAAGTCCTTGTTTCCAGGGACCTGTAAGGACAGTGAGTTAATTGTCCTTGTGCTATATTGTGCTTAAAAAAAACATTTATTCTAGGGACAGAAAACTCTAGGTAGGGACAGTGTCAGTTTCTTTCACTCTGCAAGTCCTTGTTTCCAGGGACCTGTAAGGACAGTGAGTTAATTTTCCTTGTGCTATATTGTGATTAAAAAAAACATTTATTCTAGGGACAGAAAACTCTAGGTAGGGACAGTGTCAGTTTCTTTCACTCTGCAAGTCCTTGTTTCCAGGGACCTGTAAGGACAGTGAGTTAATTTTCCTTGTGCTATATTGTGATTAAAAAAAACATTTTTTCTAGGGACAGAAAACTGTAGGTAGGGAGAGTGTTTTTTTTCTTTCACTCTGCAAGTCCTTGTTTCCAGGGACCTGTAAGGACAGTGAGTTAATTTTCCTTGTGCTATATTGTGATTAAAAAAAACATTTTTTCTAGGGACAGAAAACTCTAGGTAGGGAGAGTGTTTTTTTTCTTTCACTCTGCAAGTCCTTGTTTCCAGGGACCTGTAAGGACAGTGAGTTAATTGTCCTTGTGCTATATTGTGCTTAAAAAAAACATTTTTTCTAGGGACAGAAAACTCTAGGTAGGGAGAGTGTTTTTTTTTTTTCACTCTGCAAGTCCTTGTTTCCAGGGACCTGTAAGGACAGTGAGTTAATTGTCCTTGTGCTATATTGTGCTTAAAAAAAACATTTATTCTAGGGACAGAAAACTCTAGGTAGGGACAGTGTCAGTTTCTTTCACTCTGCAAGTCCTTGTTTCCAGGGACCTGTAAGGACAGTGAGTTAATTTTCCTTGTGCTATATTGTGATTAAAAAAAACATTTATTCTAGGGACAGAAAACTCTAGGTAGGGACAGTGTCAGTTTCTTTCACTCTGCAAGTCCTTGTTTCCAGGGACCTGTAAGGACAGTGAGTTAATTTTCCTTGTGCTATATTGTGATTAAAAAAAACATTTTTTCTAGGGACAGAAAACTGTAGGTAGGGAGAGTGTTTTTTTTCTTTCACTCTGCAAGTCCTTGTTTCCAGGGACCTGTAAGGACAGTGAGTTAATTGTCCTTGTGCTATATTGTGATTAAAAAAAACATTTTTTCTAGGGACAGAAAACTCTAGGTAGGGAGAGTGTTTTTTTTCTTTCACTCTGCAAGTCCTTGTTTCCAGGGACCTGTAAGGACAGTGAGTTAATTGTCCTTGTGCTATATTGTGCTTAAAAAAAACATTTTTTCTAGGGACAGAAAACTCTAGGTAGGGAGAGTGTTTTTTTTTTTTCACTCTGCAAGTCCTTGTTTCCAGGGACCTGTAAGGACAGTGAGTTAATTGTCCTTGTGCTATATTGTGCTTAAAAAAAACATTTATTCTAGGGACAGAAAACTCTAGGTAGGGACAGTGTCAGTTTCTTTCACTCTGCAAGTCCTTGTTTCCAGGGACCTGTAAGGACAGTGAGTTAATTTTCCTTGTGCTATATTGTGATTAAAAAAAACATTTATTCTAGGGACAGAAAACTCTAGGTAGGGACAGTGTCAGTTTCTTTCACTCTGCAAGTCCTTGTTTCCAGGGACCTGTAAGGACAGTGAGTTAATTTTCCTTGTGCTGTATTGTGATTAAAAAAAACATTTTTTCTAGGGACAGAAAACTGTAGGTAGGGAGAGTGTTTTTTTTCTTTCACTCTGCAAGTCCTTGTTTCCAGGGACCTGTAAGGACAGTGAGTTAATTTTACTTGTGCTATATTGTGCTTAAAAAAAACATTTTTTCTAGGGACAGAAAACTGTAGGTAGGGAGAGTGTTTTTTTTCTTTCACTCTGCAAGTCCTTGTTTCCAGGGACCTGTAAGGACAGTGAGTTAATTGTCCTTGTGCTATATTGTGCTTAAAAAAAACATTTATTCTAGGGACAGAAAACTCTAGGTAGGGACAGTGTCAGTTTCTTTCACTCTGCAAGTCCTTGTTTCCAGGGACCTGTAAGGACAGTGAGTTAATTGTCCTTGTGCTATATTGTGATTAAAAAAAACATTTATTCTAGGGACAGAAAACTCTAGGTAGGGACAGTGTCAGTTTCTTTCACTCTGCAAGTCCTTGTTTCCAGGGACCTGTAAGGACAGTGAGTTAATTTTCCTTGTGCTATATTGTGATTAAAAAAAACATTTTTTCTAGGGACAGAAAACTGTAGGTAGGGAGAGTGTTTTTTTTCTTTCACTCTGCAAGTCCTTGTTTCCAGGGACCTGTAAGGACAGTGAGTTAATTTTACTTGTGCTATATTGTGCTTAAAAAAAACATTTTTTCTAGGGACAGAAAACTGTAGGTAGGGAGAGTGTTTTTTTTCTTTCACTCTGCAAGTCCTTGTTTCCAGGGACCTGTAAGGACAGTGAGTTAATTGTCCTTGTGCTATATTGTGCTTAAAAAAAACATTTATTCTAGGGACAGAAAACTCTAGGTAGGGACAGTGTCAGTTTCTTTCACTCTGCAAGTCCTTGTTTCCAGGGACCTGTAAGGACAGTGAGTTAATTTTCCTTGTGCTATATTGTGATTAAAAAAAACATTTTTTCTAGGGACAGAAAACTGTAGGTAGGGAGAGTGTTTTTTTTCTTTCACTCTGCAAGTCCTTGTTTCCAGGGACCTGTAAGGACAGTGAGTTAATTTTCCTTGTGCTATATTGTGATTAAAAAAAACATTTTTTCTAGGGACAGAAAACTGTAGGTAGGGAGAGTGTTTTTTTTCTTTCACTCTGCAAGTCCTTGTTTCCAGGGACCTGTAAGGACAGTGAGTTAATTGTCCTTGTGCTATATTGTGCTTAAAAAAAACATTTTTTCTAGGGACAGAAAACTGTAGGTAGGGAGAGTGTTTTTTTTTTTTCACTCTGCAAGTCCTTGTTTCCAGGGACCTGTAAGGACAGTGAGTTAATTGTCCTTGTGCTATATTGTGCTTAAAAAAAACATTTATTCTAGGGACAGAAAACTCTAGGTAGGGACAGTGTCAGTTTCTTTCACTCTGCAAGTCCTTGTTTCCAGGGACCTGGAGAGACATTGAGTGAATTGTCCTTGTGCTATATTGTGATTAAAAAAAACATTTATTCTAGGGACAGAAAACTCTAGGTAGGGACAGTGTCAGTTTCTTTCACTGTGAAAGTCCTTGTTTCAAGGGACAGAGAAGGACACCTCAAGGTAGCCCTTATTGCTTTTTTCCCATCTCCCTGCAGGCCATCTATTAGAATGTCTGGAAGGCAAACAAGGAGAGGCAGACAGTCAGGAGGCAATAAAAGAGGGCAAGCAGGCTCTGTGTCTGGGGGCAACAGTGCTGGTCGTGGACGCGGTGCATTGTCATCAGCACATGGCCATGGGACACGCTTGTCCTTCTTTTCGGCAGCTGGACATGTTGAGCCACATCATGCCGAAGACTTGGTAGAGTGGATGACCAAGCCCTCCTCCTCCTCCTCATCCTCTCTCACCCAGGCTCAGGGTACTGGAAAAGCAGCTGCCAAAGCGTCGTCTTCCCTGGTATCAATGTCAGACAAATCATCAGTCACTCCTTCCCTAGACCCACCATGTCCTCCTCCTGAGGAGTCCCCCGAACTGTTTCAGCACAGTGTTGGGTACATGCTCCAGGAGGATGCCCAGCGTTTCGAAGGGTCTGATGATGAAACCCAGCTAGAGGAAGGCAGTAGCGTGAGAGCAGACAGAGGGGATGCTCAAGAAGGACACCAATCTGGCAGTCATGTTCCAGCAGCTGCAGCATACTGCCAGATTGGCTCCAGTGATGAGGAGGGAGGGGATGATGAGGTCAATGACTCCACGTGGGTGCCTAATAGGAGAGAGGAGGAGGAGGAGGATGAGGAGGAGGCACATCTCCAACGAGGCAGGATGCCCTTTGGTGGCCAGCGTAAGGGCAGTACACCGACGGAATCACACCGCAGAGCTCCGCCTGTGCAGGGCGCTGCCTCTGCCCGTCATTCAAAAAGTTCTTTGGTGTGGGCCTTTTTTGAGGCTAGTGCATCAGATCGCACAGCTGCTGTTTGCAACATATGTCTCAAGCGTATATCGCGTGGCCAAAACATCAGCCGCTTGGGTACCACATGCCTGACCAGACATATGTTGACCTGCCATGCAGCTCGTTGGCAAGCCTACCTCAAAGACCCACACCAAAGAACAAAGCGGACCTCTCCTTGCACCGCATCAGCTGGGATCTCCAACCCCACTATAACTTCAGTCCTCTCTGAAACATGCACTGAGAGGAATGAAGGTGTAGAATTAGGTGTGTCACAGCCAAGTACTTGCGCCCACTCTGCTAGCAGTACACCGACGTCCGATTCTAGCAGGCAAATTTCCCTGCCCCAGCTGCTGGACCGTCGAAAGAAGTTCACTCCCAGCCATCCACATGCCCAGCGGTTGAATGCTAGCTTGGCTAAATTGCTAGCGCTTCAACTGCTGCCTTTTCAGTTGGTAGACTCGGCCCCCTTCCGTGAGTTTGTGCAATGTGCGGTTCCTCAGTGGCAGGTTCCCAAACGCCACTTTTTCTCACGGAAGGCTATTCCGGCTCTCTACCGGCATGTGGAAGGCAATGTCTTGGCCTCGCTGGACAGGGCGGTCAGCGGTAAGGTGCATATTACCGCTGACTCATGGTCCAGCAGGCATGGACAGGGACGTTACCTTTCTTTCACGGCCCATTGGGTCACTCTTTTGGCAGCTGGGAAGGATTCAGGACAAGGTGCAGTAGTGTTGGAGGTTGTCCCACCGCCACGCCTCCAAAATGCTACTACTGGTTGTGACACACCTCTCTCCTCCACCCCCTCCTCTTCTTCTTCCTCCATGGCCTCTTCCTGTGGTTTGTCCTATGAACCAGCGGTGCTCCGTAGCCGTTCACGGGGCTACGCAAGTACGCAGGCAAAAAGATGCCATGCCGTGCTTGCGCTGGTGTGTTTGGGGGACAGAAGCCACACTGGGGCAGAGGTCCTGTCTGCTCTGCAGGGCCAGGCCGAGAGGTGGTTGACGCCACGCCAGCTTAAGCCAGGAATGGTGGTTTGCGACAATGGCACCAACCTCCTCTCCGCCCTCCGACAGGGACAACTGATCCATGTGCCCTGTGTGGCTCACGTCCTTAACCTGGTGGTGCAGCGCTTCTTGGGCAGGTACCCGGGCTTACAGGATGTCCTGAGGCAGGCCAGGAAAGTCTGTGTGCATTTCCGCAGATCTTATAATGCCAGTGCTCGCCTGGCTGAGCTGCAAAAGGAGTTGAACCTGCCCAAGAACCGCCTTATATGTGACATGCCCACCAGGTGGAACTCAACGTTGGCCATGCTGCAGCGGCTGCACACGCAGCAGAGGGCCATCAATGAGTACCTGTGCGACTACGGCACCAGGACAGGGTCAGGGGAGCTTGGTTTTTTTTCTCCACGCCAGTGGGGCATGATCAGGGATGCATGCACTGTCCTGGCACCATTTGAGGAGGCCACGAGGATGGTGAGCAGTGACAGTGCATGCATCAGTGACACTGTACCTCTTGTCCACCTGTTGGAGCACACGCTGCGTGGAATAATGGACAGGGCACTTGAGGCAGAACAGAGGCAGGAAGAGGAGGACTTCCTTGCCTCTCAAGGCCCCCTTTACCCAGACAGTGTTCCTTCTGTCCCACCCATCGCACAGGAAGAGGAGGAGGAGGAGGAGGAGGAGGATTGTGTCAGCATGGAGGTGGAGGCTGGCACTCAGCATCATCAGCAGCAGTCTTTTAGGGATGATTTACAGTCCCAAGAAACCAGTGGACTTGTACGTGGCTGGGAGGAGGTGGCTGCGGATCATGTCGTCCTTAGTGACCCAGAGGACTCCGGAGCGAATGCCTCAGCAAACCTACGCTGCATGGCCTCCCTGATCCTGCAAAGTCTGCGGAAGGATCCTCGTATTCTTCGGATCAAGGAGAGGGACCATTACTGGCTGGCCACTCTCCTTGATCCACGGTACAAGGGTAAGGTTGCGGACCTTATGTTACCGTCGCAGAGGGAGCAGAGGATGAGACAACTCCGGGAGGCCTTGCAGAAAGGTCTGTGCAACGCGTTCCCAGAGACTGGGAGGTTGCAAACTCCTGGTCCTGGACAACGAGTTGCTGAGGCTTCGGCCAGTCAAAGAAGGAGCGGTGGGGAAGGTGGCCGTCTGACCGATGCGTTCAGACAATTCTTTAGTCCGCAGCCCCAAAGTATGATCGGTTCCAGCAACCATCGCCAGCGTCTGATAAACATGGTGCAGGAATATCTAGGGGCAAGGTCAGACTTGGACACCTTCCCCACCGAAAATCCTCTGGCTTACTGGGTCTTGAGGATGGATCACTGGCCAGAGCTTGCACAGTATGCAATTGAGCTACTGGCCTGTCCTGCATCCAGCGTTCTTTCGGAACGCACATTCAGTGCTGCTGGAGGATTTGTCACGGATCACAGGGTGCGCCTGTCCACCGACTCGGTTGATCGACTGACTTTCATCAAGATGAACCAGTCTTGGATCACCACCAGCTACCACACACCTGATGCTGATATAACAGACTAATTGATTTTAAAATGTCACATCCCTTCAAGACTGATGCTGATGCTGAGTGCCTGTGCTGTTATGTTGACTGGCTATCCTCCTCCTCCGAGTCCTCAATGATACGATTGATGATGATAGCTTGGAAGATCATTTTTGTTTATGGGTGCCGCCACCAGTGCCTAACGCCCAATTTTTCAGCCCCTGTTTAACAGGGGCGTGTAATTACAATTTTTGAAGCAATACTTTGCAACAGGGCTCATTGCTGTGCTCCAAGTACAGTATCTGTGAGGAGTTGCAGTGTTGTGCCACCAGTGCCTAAGGCCCAATTTTTCAGCCCCTGTTTAACAGGGGCGTGTCATTACAATTTTTGAAGCAATACTTTGCAACAGGGCTCATTGCTGTGCTCCAAGTACAGTATCTGTGAAGGGTTGCAGTGTTGTGCCACCAGTGCCTAAGGCCCAATTTTTCAGCCCCTGTTCAACAGGGGCATGTAATTACAATTCTTGATCTAATAATTCACAGCAGGGCCCATTGCTGCACCCACCAAGAGTAACTGTCAGGGCTTACAGTGTTGTGGCACCAGCACCACCATCAAAGGCCCAATTTTTACTACCACTGTTCAACAATTATATGTAATTAAAATTCCTGATATAATAGTTGACAGCAGGGCGTTCCAGCACCAACCAAGAGTAACTGTGAGTGCTTACAGTGTTGTGCCAACACCAACAACTAAGGGGCCTATTTCTGCAGAGTATATACGGCAGGTCCCTACTTTCAAACATCCAACTTACAAACGACTCCTACTTGCAAACGCAAGAAGACAACAGGAAGTGAGAGGAAATCTACCACTAGGAAGGAAAATTCTCTCCTGTAAGAATAAATATGGGAGAAAGGTGTCTCCTCTGTACTGATGCTTTATCAGCAATCCTTGTTTCAAGAAAAACACCACATTTCAAAAACAGTTGTCATTAGGACGGAAAGTGAGGTGAAATGTTCTGAACAGGGGCACAGACAGCAAAACAAATGTTACAGGGGTGATAACCCTTACCTATGTTTTCCAAAAAGTTTAAAAATAGATTTTTGGTCTGGAGCTACACTTCAACAATGTACCTGTTCAAAATTACAAACAGATTCTACATAAGAACAAACCTACAGTCCCTGTCTTGTATGCACCGCCTGTATACGGCTGTTCAGAGTATATAGGGCCTTTTTTATTTTATGTGCGGGGTTCCCCTTAATATCCATACAAGACCCAAAGGGGCTGGTAATGGGCTGGGGTAGGGGGGGGGTCATGGGGTAGCTATGCCATTTTTCTTAAAGATTTTCATCCATATTACCGGGACCAGACATTACATTAAAGCCGCAAGCAGTTTTAAATGGCTTTTTTTTCCTTTAGAAGTGTCATTTTGTGCAGGGACAGTTCTAAACACGGGAAACACGTGGCACTTCACAGGCATACTTTAGACACCCCCCAGGTACGATATTTAAAGGAATATTTGACTTTTTTTTTTTCACTTTATGCATCATTAAAATGACTGCTCCCGGAAAACGACCGTTTTTAAAACTTATTTTTGCATTGATACATGTCCCCTGGTGCAGAACCCGGGTTCCCAAACCCTTTTTAGGACAATAACATGCATAATAGTTTTTATAATTAGCACTTTAGAATTCGAACGTTCGCATCCATTGTATTTAATAGGGTTCTAATGTTCGTTCGAACTTTCGGTCCGTTCGCGGGTTCTGGTGCGAACCGAACCCGGGGGTGTTCGGCTCATCACTACTGTCCAAGCCATGGTCTGAATACACATACAGTATATAAGCTAGACGAAAGCCCTAAACACAAATATGATGACTAGTTCACAGGGACTGTTGATGGATTTGTGTGAAAGGGGTGTGTTTATTCCTGTATTATCTGTTCTCTATTTTGATATCTTAAACCAATTGAATAAATGTGGTGCGAGTCATTTATGGGGTTCGAATTATCCCACATACAGTTTGATAATTACAGTTGTAAGTGTAATGGTGGGCCTTTGCTGCAGTTGAAAGCCTAATACAGAGAAGACATGCATCTGAAGATCTGATTTGTAACTCGCATCCTTCAAGGATTTCATCTTAAAAGAACAGGGATCTTCCATGTCCCTCCCTATTCACTTCCCTCCACTCAAGATCCTTTCTGTAATGCAGATGGTGCTATATACAGTATCTCACAAAAGTGAGTACATCCCTCACATTTTTGTATATATTTTATTATATCTTTTCATGTGACAACACTGAAGAAATTACACTTTGCTACAATGTAAAGTAGTGTAACAGTGTAAATTTTCTGTCCCCTCAAAATAACTCAACACACAGCCATTAATGTCTAAACCACTGGCAACAAAAGTTAGTACACCCCTAAGTGAAAATGTCCAAATTTGGCCCAATATCCCTCCCCGGTTGCATGTGACTCGTTTGTGTTACAAGGTCTCATGTGTGAATGGGGAGCAGGTGTGTTAAATTTGGTGTTATCGCTCTCGCTCTCTCATACTGGTCACTGGAAGTTCAACATGGCACCTTATGGCAAAGAACTCTGAGTATATGAAAAAAATAATTGTTGCTCTACATAAAAGATGGCCTAAGCTATAAGTAGCACTATATCCCCTATCAGAAAACTGTTATAACATTTGTAACATCATACAGTGTACATTACATCATAAATCAATATGTAAGTAATAAAAGTTCACCAAGCACCCCCACCATAGCAATTTTCTGATGAAGTCTCTGTGACCAAGTGTGTTAAGGCGGAAGTGATGTCAGACATAAGCCAAACTTGTAACTGGTGGATTTCCGATCCGTGGCTTTGGTGTCATGTTATGTGATAAAAGGATTTTAATATGAGTAAGTAATTTATATATAATAAAAGTGCTTTTCTAAATCAATATTACAATATAGGATATGTCTGTTTTTTACAGTAATATGTATGGTACACGAGTAATATCGGAGGATCATATTTCAAGGGGGATCCCTAGACCAGTGGTGGATTGGAGAGGGGAAAGATGCTGGAGGACTTTCAGTTTTCTGATAGGGGATATATTGCTGATATTTTTATGAGAACCGAAAGGTGACAGTGCTTTGTCATATCAACAAACTTTTGTCGAATTTTGGTACTGACCGCAGCTCAGGAAGAGAAAAAGGCATTGTATGCATGCCACCGCCTTGTTTTAAAGTAAGACGTAGATGGTTGCAGGAAAGAAAATTGCTTGATTCCCCCATCAACACAGTCAGGCAGGGTTGATGGGGAAAATCCTCCCCATGAGCTATTGTGTTGTCCCAGTGGAGGGGGGGGCGCAGGGAGCTGTCCCTGCCAGGAGAACACAGTGATTATTGCTAGCAGCTATAGCCACTGTCAATAATTGCATCCTAAAAATCTGACATGCTGGTTATACCCAAGTCGATAGATGGATTGACTTGGGTAGAATCAGCCTGCCCATACATGGTTCGAATCTCTGCCAGTCCCTGCTGAACCGACCAAGATTTGAACCATCTATGGTGGGCTTATCTGTGCCATGCCCTTGTCGTGTAAACAAAACCATTAAAATACATCAGTTTTTCTAATTCTAATTCTAACTAAAGATTGTCAGTGAATCAACTGTTTTTTTTTTTTTCTTTTGAACTTTGGCCAATCAGCCATATACATATATTTGTGTATATGTGTTGGAATATGAGTGTGAATATGAGTGTATGTGATACCACCAGGCATACACATTAACACTGGGAAGGAGAGTCACACAATGTTCCAGTAGGGTGCCATTGTTAATACATATAAGGTAGTAGTGTTTTTTTTTAGATTAGGGACTCCCAGTGTTACTTTGCAATTTTGTATACGTGCCGAAAGGCATCAAATATAATCATTTTTATCCTGGGCATGATGTAGGGTGTGTGTGCTGTTTTGGAAAGAAGCACTGAAGTCCTGAAACACCATCTCAGTACAGACAAATATGATGTTCTATTACAGTGTGAGATAAATTCAAAATTTCATACAGTTGAGTTCTGTTATTTCAAAGCTACTGTTTCTAATTTTTAAAGACTCTAGAGCTCTAGTAGATAACTTCAGCCTTTCATGAATCCATGCTATCAAACAAAGATTTTCTTTTTATGAAGAAACATGCAAAAAGTATACTTTTACTTGTGCTCAAGTGTCTGGCAAAGATATGCAAGTTAAATTCTATAGATTTAGAAAATTCCACTTGTAAATGGATAGAAAACTGGCTAGAAATATCATATTTAGAGAGTCCTGCTTTATCTATTCATAGACTGAATGGTCTAGGGTTGCTAGCAGTGTACCCCAAGGTTCAGTATTGGAACCCTAACTTTTTAACATATTTATAAATTATATAAAGTTTGGGATTAAAAGTACCATTTCAAGGTTTGCAGGTGATACCATGCCATGTAATGGAATAACGTCCTTACAGGATGTCTCCAACTTAAAAGCAGACCTTAATGCATTATTTGATTGAGCAACTATGTGGCAGATGAGGTTTAATGTTTATAAATGTAAAGATATGCACTTGGGGGATAAAAACATGTATGCATCATAAATTCTAGGAAGAGTACAACTGGGGGAGTCAATGGCTGAGAAGGACCTGGATATTCTGGTAGATCATAGACTTAATATTGTATACAATGCAAAGCTGCATTTTCTAATGCAAGCAAAATACTTAGAGGAGCTCCAGTAGTTTTTGTGTTTATTAAAAGTCAACAGCTACAAAAACTGTAGCTGCAGACTTTTTATAAACACACATTCACCTGTCCCAGGATCCAGCGATGTGCTCTCCCGAGCTGTCCCTTCTTTCCTCAACAGTGGGAACCTGGCTGTGACAGCTTGCGGCTTCCCAGCCGGGTGCCCACTGTGCCTCCTAAATGGTGCTTCAGTCTTCTGGGACCTGTGACATGTCCCAGAAGACTGCATGGAGGGAGGGGAAAGGAACTAGGTGATCCGAGTGGAAGTGGGAGTGGGTACCTGTCAAAACTAAGTACCCACTCCCCCCCCCCAAAAAAAATTGCATGCCAAATGTGGCAGGAGAGGAGGGGAGGAGTACTTAAAGCAGAACTTCCCCTTTTGGGTGGAGCTCCACTTTAAGGAAAGATGAGCTTAACTAAATTTGTTCTCTTTTAAGAAGAGGCAAATATGTGGGGATAGGATCACCATTTATAAATACATAAGTAACCCATATAGTGAACATGGTGTAGAATTCTTATTTTTAAGGTCATTACCGAGGACAAGAAGGCACTCTTTATGTCTGGAGGTTTACCTCCACATTCAGAAAGGCTTTTTCACAGTAAGAGCTGTGAAAATGTGAAATAGACTCACTAGTTCTGGCCTGCTCAGTAGGTTGTTTAAAAAAAAAAAAATAGCTAGACACATTCCTAAATGTACAAAATAAAGCTGGATATTAAAATATATAGGTAATAACACTAGATATGGTTGATCAAGGGAATATCTGATTGCCTTATAGGGGATCAGAAAGGACTTTATTTTACCCCACTGGAGCAAATAGGACCCTGCATATTAAAGGAGAAGTCCAGCCTCCCCTTTTTTTTTTTTTTTTATAGGCTAGGCTTCTCCTAAGGGTCACAGGAGTGTAATTCGTTTTGCACTCCTGTGACCCGTTTTCAGTGGAAAGAGTGGTCTGAAGTCCGCTGACGTCACTGAAATCAGTCGAGGCAGCGCGTCATCCCGACTTCAGAAGTCTGGGTCCGCTAGGTGCCTTGACTGATGCCAGTTTCAGCGAGACACTGAGACGGCCACTCCCCGCCCCTCCACAGCTCAGCGCTCCAGTGAGCGTGGAGGATCAGAGCAGGAGAGATGCTGACTGACAGTCAGCAGCTCTCCTCTCAGGGAGCTGAGAGAACCAAGCCATTGGCGGTGTTTGGTGGCTCGGTTCTCGGTGCAGAGACACCGGGGGACAGATGCAGCATCGGTCTGATACTGCATCCACCTAGTTAGGTATGAATCTAAAAAATAAAAATACTTCTCTTTTAAGGGTTTTTGTGCCATCCTCTGGACCTCTGGTTTTCTATTTATTTATGTTATTTGTTTTTTATTGTTTGAACTAGAAGGACTTGTGTCTTTTTTTTCAACCAGACTAACTATGTAACTGTAATGGTCGTGCGTACTGGGCACACAAATAGCTGTGTGTGTAGCAGCTATTTTGTGCACGTCACAAATCTCCCATGCCATTTTGTCAAAAGAAAGCATGGCCACAGTGACTTTTCCCCCCTCCTTCCAGTTTTTACAATACACAAACTGTTAACTGATGCCAGGACTTTCTCATCAGCCCATTGAGCGGACACACACAGACCCTCTCTATTAACTAATACACAATTCTCGGTACCCTCGTAAAACTTACCAATTTGCAAGCTCGAGCAACCTGGAAAACAGAGATCTGCCAGACCACCCTATCGTATATGATAATAAATGTATCCAACCACTAAGTGTATCAATTCTCCTGTGAAAATATGAGTGCCAACATAATAACATGTGAATGTACGATAATATGATACATTCATGTGTATTTCATCTTGCAATAATATAAATCCCGTGCTTGAGTGCAGTCAAATATTTATTAATGGAAATGTCAGAAAAAAATTGTAACTTGTTGAGTCTTCACAAATTCTCAAAAATACGTGCTTTGTTTCTATTCACCTCAATGCTCCCCCATAAGAAATGCGCTCACCTCACAGAGTGTGACCTCACATAAAGCTTTTTAGTCACCCAAGACTAACAGATCATGCTTTTCTCCTCGGTGCTCCATTGATGTGCCTCCGTTATGACTCGATATGACACGGTGTCCTCAGTTGTATGAATTCTAAGTACTGTTTTACAGTTGTATGATGATCTGCATGTCCACCAGCATGTAGTGTGTTATAAAGGACTATGGTTATATTAAGAATATCCTTAGCTCCCTCCGGAGTCTCTTTAAGAGATTGCAGCAACTGTTGTCTACCTTATTGAACAATGCATTGTGGGACTTATGGTACAGTGAGAAAGGGACCCTATTGCCATGATGTAGCTAATAGACTATGGTACCCACAGTGCAGCTGTACTCCCAAAGTACATTGCATTCTCGCACAGCTTTCTGGAGGAGGTTACTTAAAGGAAGGGAGGGGCTACGCTAGCTGTCTCTCGACTTCGCCCTCAATCAAGCAGGAAGTCTGTGTGAGGCCTGCTGCTGAAGCAACTAGGCCTAAAGCCTGGGCCTACAGCTTTTGCGGAGGATCATCCAGCTAAAAGAGGTATCCTTTTCTGTGTGACCAGCTTGCGCTTCTCAGAGACCGGAGTCATCCTTCAACCGACATCCACTGCGGCTGTGAGAGGAACCGAAGACTGCAAGTTGCGGAGGGGTCGCGGATCAAGGAACCGACAGCGGGACGTACAGGAGGGACAAAGCCTACTTTGGTGAGAGGGCACCTGCCTGGATTTCATTAACTGTTTATATAGGCCTGTGACTTTGTAAGGCCCACCATTATTAGAAGTGCGCCACACGCCAGGACATAGCGCATCTCACGGAGGCCGCATGGCTTAAGGTTGGCGTTTGCACCGCTATAGAGTTTCATTCACAAACATTGTGGACGTTTAGTTTGCTTTCCTTTTAATACCCATTTGGATTACAAATATTATGTGCACCAACGTTTGCTAGCGAAGACTCCTACCACTGAAGGAACTGGACATTGAACTTAGTCAGGCCTGACTAGGATTGATAGTGACGGGAGGCGGGCACAGTATTGCCCATTAGGGGGAGCTCGCGAGCGTAGGCCCTTTCATTTATTTAAAAAGTGTGCATTTAGATTGTGTTATAACATTGCCATATATCATTGACTCTGCAGGGCCCTGCACAAGTCAACTGTACAGTTGTTTAACTCTGCTATTTTTATCACTAAGTAAACGTGATTTTTGGTTAAGCAGAATACTGTGTGAAGTTCTCTATATTATCCTGCCAGACCAGTGGCTATACAAGGTAACAATTCTATGTACCATTTTACTGTTGTGTAGTATTATTGTGTATCCCTTTGCCATTGGGTTCCACAACCTAATTGCAGACCAGCTGTGCCAAGGGGGGGGTTCGAGCCTGATTCTTGGGGTTGATAGCTAGGGTACAGACCCAAAACAAACCAGCAGCTCTCTTAACTGGGGGTAGTGCTACATATACATACACACTAGATGTCTGTTCAGTGCCCTTATAGTCTCACCCCTAGAGGGTTTTCTTCTGATTACACGGATTCTGATCCAGTGCTTCCTGTTTGGTCAGTAGGTGTTATTCATCAGCGGAGGATCTGGACGAACTTTTTTACACATTATAGGTCTAATCCTATATGAGGTTGTGCCCTCTGTGTGTGTGTTGTGTTTTTAAATCACAACATTGTTATTACAGTGTCAGGTGGAGATTTTGATGTTTTATTGTGATTTAAGTATACAAGTCCAAAAAAAGTATACTTTTATATCTTCACATACCGTTTTTGGTCACTCTATACCTACTTTTTGTTGGGGTACCTTTCCCCCTACATTTTTGTCTGTTTGATCCTTACCTGCTATATCTGCTATTGAACCCCGGCTTTCCTACCTCCAGGTGGGATGATCTTGAGAGCTGGGACCTGGTACTAACACGCAGCAAAACCCATCTCCACCATCAGGAGCTCTGGTGAACACCGATTAGTACTTACAGGTTCGCACCTCAGGTGAGCCAGAGTGAACTGCTTGTATACCTATCCTGCTGGTCGGTGGGAGTCCCCCTATTGCTATAGCTACTCGTCTCTGAGCCTGACCCCTAATCGTGACATATGGGATATTGAAGAATTATTAATACCTTTGGGTATTAAGTAATAACTTAAAGTAGAAGTTCAGCCTAAAACTAACTCTAAATCTACTGGCAGCCACATTCTAAGACAAATCTATCTAACCCTGTAAAGCAAAAATCCCTATACATACCTTTTCTGCAGCCGATCCAGTCCGGTCTCCAGCGGTAGATGCTGTGTGGAAGAGACAGCCAACAATGGCTGGAAAATGCCTGGGAAGTGACGTCACCCACAGACTTACTATGGGGCTTCCGTTGTCGGCTGCTTTTCCTGCAAATGCCTACACAGAGAAACCACTGCTGACAGCTCACCGTGGGACCAGACCAGAGCGGCTGCAGAAAAAGTATGTATAGCGATATGGTATTCTTTCACCATTTTTAAAAAAAATTGTTACCTATATGTATATCATTTGTAACCTGTTCTAATTTTTGTATTCATGAACTGTCAACCTAGTTGGTTTTTGGGTGCTCTAAACTAATTTAAAGCACAAACCCTGTAGCTGAAAGTAACTGGTTTGGCTAATCTTTTACCTTCTAGACCAGTGTTTCTCAACCTTTTTGTATTTGTTGTGACACCCTTTGAAAATCTGCACAGTCTATTCTAAAAATGTAAAAAAACCAAAAAACAAATCTGTTTACATAAATACATAAAGCCGCAGCATCCACCTACGTAAGGCACCCAATATTAGAGGTGATGTATTCTGATGGCGGGAAGGGATTTCCCCATCCACGTCATTGTGTGGATAGGGCAATTGATTAATTTATTTTGTTTAACCTGCTGGTTGAGCAAAAGAATTGAATAATGTATGGCTCCCCAGCATGTTATCCTATGTGTCCATGCATAGGCTGTTATCAGCATTTTTTGGCAGGGTGTTTTCTGGTATGAAAAAATCCCAGAAATAGTGGGTTTTAAGAGGAGTTTTTGAGCTGTAAAAACACTCTAACTCTGATAAAAGCTTAAAAAACACTGAAAAACATAGCTATTCTGCGTTTATCAGCTTTTATGAGCCATACGCTTTTGTGGGAGTATAATTTTGCTAAAAAAAAAGCCAAAAAACGCTGCAAGACTCTATAAATTCTACAGCTATCTACAGATAACGCTACTGGCGTTTTTAGAACGTCCCGTGTGCATGAGGCATAATGCTGCATAATAAAAACCTGTGGCTTTGTGCAGCAAAAGGGCAGGCTTGATCCACTTGCTGGCTTGTGATACATTTTTGGGCATTTTGCCAGAACACCAGGTTTTCTGCCTATTACAAGCCTGTAATTTGTGAGTGTGGAAAGCCAAGTTATGTGTGTTTTCCCATATCTAAATTGCAGAATGTTACAGTATGTTTGGTACTGTATATTTTGGCTTTGGGCATTTATTTAAAGTGATTGTAAATGTAATAAAAAAATAAACAGTTTTATACGTATCAATGGAATTGCATAGAGTTTCCCCAAACTTCCTCTTCTTGGGTCCCCTGCCAGTGCTTCTGGCTCTTTCCCCCCCTGCCGAGTGCCCCCATAGGAAGCCACTTCCTATGGGAGCACTCATGTGGGCTTACTCCAGAGCCACCCTGTCTGCATCTGTTCACACAGACAGCAGGGCTTGGCCCTGCCCCCCATCACTGGCTTTGATTGACAGCAGGGGGGGATAATATTATACTATACTAAAAATGTTTAGGCTTTATAACCACTTTAAACTTCTGTACTGTTCTACATATTTAATCAATATACTACATAAAAAATATTTATTTTTTTAACTTAAACACACCTACTTGAATCCTAGAGGAAATGGCAGTCTCCTGGATGGAGAGGCTGGAACTGTTAAAATGACACTTTGAACACTTCTCAAGTCCTAGGTAATACCTAGCATATATTATGCTTTACATGAAGTTCAACTAAACTTCATCTTCCCAAATACACTTTATTTCCCATGAAAGATAGGTTATCTTTCTGTAGCTCATTTAGCACAATATTTTGCCAAAGTTGAAACCCTTCTTTGCCACCCCAATAGCAAATTTTCAGATCAGGGATGCAGCATTAAATAGCACAATTATCATGCATTCTCTTGTCTGGGACAATTGAAGCGCTACCCCCGTAGGAACCGCTGATTAGGATGGGTCTCCTGTTCTTTGCCTCAACGTTCTCAATTACCTCAGGCCCTCTAACACATCAAGTTGAGTGTACAAACATACAATATCACAGGAAATCACTGAAAGTAATACTTGGTACCACGTAATAGTGCTATATCAAAGAAAACAGGCACCAAACCAGGCAGTAAAGGCAAACTTAATATAGTGTCACACAATATTGTTTGTAACTAGGCAAGCATAAAATTAATTAACAATGGTAATAACACAATTTACCATACAAAGTGATTAACAGTATGGGCTAGGTATAAGAGGACAATTGGCATCCAGATCAGCATAATCAGTAGCAAGGACACTTCAAGTGTGGCAATGAGCAATAGTAAAGTTTAATGTGTGTGCGAGTGCTGGAACTATACTGCCAGAGTGCATTTATGGCAGCGATGCTATCCAGAAGAAAAGGAGGATGATAGTATAAATATGGTATAGTCTCAGGCCATGGGCGTCCGCTGAAATTTTTTCAGGGAGGGGCGATTCGGCAGCGGCGATAGTCGCATTTAACCCTTTCTTCGACCACTAGCGGGGGTTGAAAGCGCGCCCCCCCACGTTAAAATGTAAAAAACAGCCACTGTGCCCCCTGCATCTTTCAATATCTCTTTGTCACTACTGTGTACCCCCTCTCCACAACTGCACCTCTGGACCCCTTTACATTACACAGCACCCCACAGCTCTGGACCCTTTTACATTACACAACCCCCTGCACCTCTGGACCCCTTTACATTACACAACCCCCTGCACCTCTGGACCCCTTTACATTACACAACCCCCTGCACCTCTGTACCCCTTTACATTACACAACCCCCTGCACCTCTGGACCCCTTTACATTACACAACCCCCTGCACCTCTGGACCCCTTTACATTACACAACCCCCTGCACCTCCTGGACCCCTTTACATTACACAGCATCCTGAAGCCTTTGGACTTCTTTACATTACACAACCTCCTGCACCTCTGGACTCCTTTACATTACACAACCCCCTGCACCTCTGGACCCCTTTACATTATACAACCCCCTGCACCTCTGGACCCCTTTACATTACACAACCCCCTGCACCTCTGGACTCCTTTACATTACACAGCACCCTGCACCTCCTGGACCCCTTTACATTACACAGCATCCTGAAGCCTTTGGACTTCTTTACATTACACAACCCCCTGCACCTCTGGACCCCTTTAAATTACACAACCCCCTGCACCTCTGGACCCCTTTACATTACACAGCCCTTTGCACCTCTGGACCCCTTTACATTACACAACCCCCTGCACCTCTGGACTCCTTTACATTACACAGCACCCTGCACCTCTGGACTCCTTTACATTACACAGCACCCTGCACCTCCTGGACCCCTTTACATTACACAGCATCCTGAAGCCTTTGGACCCCTTTACATTACACAACCCCTGCACCTCTGGATTACATTACACAGCACCCTGCACCTCTGGACTCCTTTACATTACACAGCACCCTGCACCTCCTGGACCCCTTTACATTACACAGCATCCTGAAGCCTTTGGACTTCTTTACATTACACAACCCCCTGCACCTCTGGACTCCTTTACATTACACAGCCCCCTGCACCTCTGGACGCCTTTACATTACACAACCCCCTGCACCTCTGGACGCCTTTACATTACACAACCCCCTGCACCTCTGGACTCCTTTACATTACACAGCATCCTGAAGCTTTTGGGTTCACACTGGTGTCCTGAAGTTTGTCGCAGTGCTGGGGTATTGACAGTTTTTCTGCATTTTATCCCCATTTTTAGCTGCAGTCCCACAGACTTCTATTAGCTTGTGTAATTTTACTGTGTTTTCTGAAAGTACACCAAAGATGCAGTATAGAAAACATTTGGTGCGCTTTCAGAAAATGTTGCAAAAATGTGAAATCTAATAGAAGTCTGTGGGACTGTAGTGAAAATGGATGTAAATGCAGGAAAACTGTGTATACACCAGCACTGCAACTGAACCACAGTGCATCAGTGTGATCCCACTTGAGTCCTGGTTCACATATATGCGATGCAAGGATCAGCACGATTCCAGTGTGGATTCCTGCATTGCATGTTGCTTGTCGGTTGTTTACGCTGCCCTTTGCAAACTGTTATGGGTGTCAATGTAAAATTAATGACCCCCCAGATCGGTTTGCAGATTGCAGTGAGAACTGTGAAATAGTGCAGGAATCGGATTGCATAGGTGTGAACACTGTGACAGCAGGAAGGTAAAGTCACCTGGTTGCATCCAGGGGGGTAGATATATTTCGCCCAGATTCAGGCTTTACGCCGATTTATACAGCTAGGTGGAGAGTTGTATAAGCCCAGCTGAGACTAGTGGGCTCATTGATGACTCATACCTCTAGGGAGAGGGCTGGGCGTCGTGCAGACAGGGAGTTGATGAGTCCAGCTGAACCTTGTCAGCTCATTTAGGCCTCTATAAGAAAGCCCAGATTCATTAGATGTTAGCTCATGCCTGGAAGCAGACCTGTGTGGACTGTCTAGGGAGAGTGAACCCCTGTGCGGTGAGAGAAAGCCTGTGTGGCTATATTTTGCTTGGACATTTAAAACCAGGGACTAGGACAGCACTAGGCTGATCCCAGTCGTTAGTTAGGAAACCTGTAAGTTTAGTCAGAGGTCAAGTTGACCAGGATTTATTTTGTGTTTGTTTTTTTTGCCTTGCTGTGTTTTTGTCACTGTAAATAGAAAATAAACCGCACCTTTTTTGATTTTGAAAACCACAACCTCCGTCTGCTGGGCCTGTTTTTGGGTGGGGAGCCCATCCCGGGGGTCACACATACCCGCTGCCGAGCTAGCCCCCTCACAGTTGGTGGAGAACCAGTGGCAGTTTTTTTTTAAGCCAGCATGGAGGAGATACTGAAACAGCTGGCTCTAGCAAATGCCAATCAACAGCAGACAAATGCAGGTTTGCAAAGGAGCCTTGCAGCCCAGCAGCAAGCTCATCAACAGAGCCTTGCAACTTTACAACAGAGTCTGGAGGCTCAGCAACAAGCCCAACAGCAATCTGAGGCCCGCTTCATAGACCTGTTGCAGAAGCAAGAGCAGAGACTACAACAACAGATGGAAGCAGTAATGCAGCAACGTCCGCAGACCGGTGAGGAAAGCCGTCCCACTAATACCGCGTCCTTTGGGGTGAGTCGTTTATTGACAAAAATGACTGGAGAGGATGATCCAGAGGTATTTTTGACCACATTTGAAAGGACCGCTGAAAGAGAAAAGTGGCCTGAGGAGCAGTGGGCTGGACTGGTGGCTCCTCTGTTAACGGGTGAATCGCAGAAAGCTTACTATGACCTAGAGCCTGACCAAGCAAAAGACTATGTGATGCTAAAAGCTGAAATATTGGCAAGGCTGGGTGTCACCCTGGCTGTCCGGGCTCAGCGTGTGCATAACTGGACTTTCCAGCTTGGAAAACCCCCCAGGTCTCAAATGTATGATCTCATTCACCTGAGCAGAAAGTGGCTACAGCCAGAGACTTTGTCCGCACCAAAGATTGTGGAACGTGTTGTAATGGATCGGTTTTTGAGAGCTCTTCCTACTGCCATCCAAAAGTGGGTAAGCCATGGAGACCCAGAGACGGCCGATGGTCTTGTGGATCGTGTGGAGAAATACTTGGCTACAGAGAACCTGACGGCCTCTTCCAGAGACACTCGGACTTTCCACCCTAAGACCAGACCATCCCCAGGGGCGGATAAGATGATTCCAAGGGGTAAGGGTGGAGAGAGTGAGAGGGTGGGAGCTCTACCCCAAGTTTGGCGAGAACAGCCTGGGAAATCAGCTGCTCAAGAGGCGGCAAGAAGGATCATTTGCTACCGCTGCCGGCAAGCGGGACATATTGCAGCAAATTGCCCGGTTTTGGAGGAACCCATGCAGTGTGACTTTCTGACGGGCAGACGTCAGTCGCTGTGTGCGACAGTCGCATGCACTGCCATTCGGGGAACTGAGAAACATTTATGCAAAATGTGTATTAATGGTAGAAATGTTGTGGTATTGCTGGATTCAGGTAGCCTTGTGACCCTGATAAAGGCTGAGTTAGTTAAAACAGAGGTCTCTGGGAATAGCAAGGTAGCCGTTATTTGTGTGCATGGGGACACCCGAGAGTATCCAGTGACTACAGTGTGTTTCGAGACCCCCAAAGGTACCCTTTCTCATCCAGTGGGCTTAGTGTCTCAGTTACCGCATGACGCCATTGTGGGAAGGGATTTTCCGAAGTTCTGGGAACTGTGGGATGATCATGAGCCCCCCACTGGTGCCCCTGTGTACCAGGAATATGATAGCCAGAACTCCTCTGAGAGTGGTGAGGACTCTCCCGAATTTCCCTTGTCAGTATTGGCAGGGGAGACTCAAGAAACTGGAGAGGAGCCCACCTCCTCAGACGAAAACCTACCGTCTGTGGAGTTTTCTGATCTTGAGGTTCACAGGGAAAACTTTGCCACAGAACAGTTGAAAGACCCCGCCCTAATAAAGGCACGGGAAAACGTAGTGAAAATAGATGGCGAGTTAGTGAACCCAGATAATACCTGCACTTACCCATACTTCAGCGTAGAGAAGGACCTACTGTATCGGGTGGCAAAAAGGGCAGAAGAAACCGTTGAGCAGCTGGTGGTGCCCAAACCTTACAGGAAGTTGGTGTTGGAGTTGGCCCATGGGCACATTCTTGGAGGTCATCTGGGGACAGAGAAAACCCGAGAGAGGGTATTACAGAGATTCTATTGGCCTGGGGTGATGAAGGACATAGAAAATTATTGTTCCTCCTGCCCTGTGTGTCAGAGGTCGGCCCCGATGCCACACTTCCGTAGCCCGCTGGTCCCTCTACCCATCATTGAGGTCCCGTTTGAGAGAATCGCAATGGATTTGGTAGGTCCTATAATCAAGTCCGCTAGGGGGCACCAGTACATATTGGTTATAATGGACTATGCCACCCGTTATCCAGAAGCGATCCCTCTCAGAAATACCTCGGCCAAAACCATAGCCAAAGAGCTATCTCTTGTTTTTAGCCGGGTGGGTATTTGTAAAGAACTGCTTACGGACCAAGGTACACCCTTTATGTCCCGGGTTATGAAGGAGCTGTGTAAATTGTTCAAAGTGACGCAATTACGTACATCTGTGTATCACCCCCAAACCGATGGGCTGGTTGAAAGATTCAACAAAACCCTAAAACAAATGTTGAAGAAAGTGGTGGATAGGGATGGAAAGGATTGGGACTGTCTACTTCCTTATTTGATGTTTGCTATTAGGGAGGTGCCCCAATCCTCTACGGGATTCTCCCCCTTTGAGTTACTGTATGGGAGACACCCAAGAGGGCTGTTGGATATTGCCAAGGAAACTTGGGAAAGTGAGAGTTCTCCCCACAGGAGTGTGATTGAGCATGTCGCCCTGATGCAAGATCGAATTGCACAGGTAATGCCCATCGTGAAGGAACATTTGGCCCAAGCGCAGTTGGCACAGCAGAGAGTGTACAACCGTGGAGCCAAGACCCGTACCTTTTCCCCGGGGGATAGGATATTGGTACTTGTCCCTACGGTTGAAAGTAAATTCCTTGCCAAATGGCAAGGCCCCTACGAGATAATGGAAAAAGTGAGCGAAGTGAATTACAAGGTCAGACAACCAGGAAGGCGAAAGCCCGAACAGATCTATCACGTTAATCTGTTGAAAGCCTGGAGGGATAGAGAGTCCCTAGTCGCAGACACTTGGTCACCAGCTCAAACTGGTTGCGTGATTCCTGAGGTTGGAATCGCAGCCACCTTGTCACAACCCCAACAACAGGAGGTTAAGGAGTTTGTGCTTCGCAACAAGGAGGTATTCTCTGAGCTGCCGGGACAAACATCTGGGGTAGAGCATGACATTATTACCCCGCCCGGTGAAAGGGTGAAGTTAAAACCCTATCGGATCCCAGAGGCCCGACGGGAGGCAATACGGGAGGAAGTACAGAAAATGCTGAACTAAGGGGTGATAGAGGAGTCCCAAAGTGATTGGTCTAGTCCCATTGTGTTGGTGGCTAAACCGGATGGGAGCTGGCGATTTTGTAACGATTTTCGTCAGTTGAAGAAAGTTACAAAATTTGACACCTACCCCATGCCACGTATAGATGAGTTGATCGACCGGCTGGGAACAGCCCGATACATGACGACTCTTGACCTCACAAAAGGGTATTGGCAAATCCCCCTGGCCAAGTCAGCCAAAGAGAAAACCGCATTTGTAACCCCAGACGGGGCGTTCCAATATAAAAGAATGCCGTTCGGGTTACAGAATGCGCCGGCCACATTCCAGCGGAAAATGGACCAGATGCTGAGGCCCCATCGGAAGTATGCTGCGGCTTACCTGGATGACGTAATTGTCCATAGCACAGATTGGGCCTCACATCTGCCAAAAGTGCAAGCAGTCCTGGACTCTGTTCGGGAAGCAGGGTTTACGGCTAACCCCAAGAAGTGTACCATTGGGCAGGAGGAGGCCAAATATCTTGGGTACACCATTGGGAGGGGAGTAATAAAACCCCAACTCAACAAAGTCGAGGCCATCCAGAGTTGGCCACGTCCCAACAGCAAGAAGCAGGTACGAGCCTTTCTGGGAATCGCTGGGTATTATCGGCGATTCATTCCCCACTTTGCTTCTAAGGCTGTGCCCCTAACCAACCTGACGAAGGGGAAAGGGTCGGTCATGATTAAATGGACCCCCGAGGCTGAGGCAGCATTCCAATTCTTGAAACAAGCCTTATGTAGCCAGCCAGTGTTGTACTCACCCGACTTCTCTAAAGACTTTGTCGTACAAAGTGATGCGTCAGATGTGGGGTTAGGAGCAGTATTGTCCCAGGTCTGGAACGGGGGAGAGCACCCAGTCATTTACCTCAGCAGGAAGTTGAAGTCCCATGAGGTAAATTACGCCACCGTTGAAAAGGAGTGTTTAGCGGTGAAGTGGGCTCTAGATTCCCTTCGGTACTACCTGCTAGGTAGGCACTTTGACATGGTTACGGATCACGCTCCGTTAAAGTGGATGGCTCAAAACAAGGAAACAAATAGAAGAGTGAATAGGTGGTTCCTGGCCCTCCAGGAATTCAACTTCACAGTAAAGCATCGCCCTGGCGTTCAAATGGGGAATGTGGATGCTTTGTCTCGAGTACATGAATGCCTGATTGCTGGTGTTCCAACCCCGAGGTTAAAACAAGAGGGGGGGGTATGTGACAGCAGGAAGGTAAAGTCACCTGGTTGCATCCAGGGGGGTAGATATATTTCGCCCAGATTCAGGCTTTACGCCGATTTATACAGCTAGGTGGAGAGTTGTATAAGCCCAGCTGAGACTAGTGGGCTCATTGATGACTCATACCTCTAGGGAGAGGGCTGGGCGTCGTGCAGACAGGGAGTTGATGAGTCCAGCTGAACCTTGTCAGCTCATTTAGGCCTCTATAAGAAAGCCCAGATTCATTAGATGTTAGCTCATGCCTGGAAGCAGACCTGTGTGGACTGTCTAGGGAGAGTGAACCCCTGTGCGGTGAGAGAAAGCCTGTGTGGCTATATTTTGCTTGGACATTTAAAACCAGGGACTAGGACAGCACTAGGCTGATCCCAGTCGTTAGTTAGGAAACCTGTAAGTTTAGTCAGAGGTCAAGTTGACCAGGATTTATTTTGTGTTTGTTTTTTTTGCCTTGCTGTGTTTTTGTCACTGTAAATAGAAAATAAACCGCACCTTTTTTGATTTTGAAAACCACAACCTCCGTCTGCTGGGCCTGTTTTTGGGTGGGGAGCCCATCCCGGGGGTCACACATACCCGCTGCCGAGCTAGCCCCCTCACAACACCCATCCACTCCGGACCAAAAAAAAAAAAAGGGTCTTGCACCAATCGCTTTTGGTGCAAATGCGATTTCAGCCATACAGTTTGTTTGGTTGAATTTGCATCGCACAGACATCGCATGTGATTTGCACAGCAATGCAGGGCAAATCACATGCAATGTCTATGTTCACACACTAGTGAAAACCCTGGCTAAAGGAACATGATGGGGGCAAACTATCAGCATAGAGTTAATGAAAGACTCTGCTGGAGGACAACAGAGGAAAGAGGGGGAGTGAAAGATTTGGGAGAGAGAGGGCAGAGTCTGGACACAGTGACAGTGCTGATAACTCACTTGATGTTCCCAGGATGCTCAGTCTCACACTAGATCAGTCGGCAGCTCTTTAGCTGTCTTCTACTTGTTTAAATGTTCCCCAGGACACAGAAACAGAGGGGAGGGGGAGGCAGAGCCCATGCAGACTCTTCTATTCCTGTGGAGAGGGGGGGGGGGAGTTGTACTCGCTGAGCTTTTAGAATTTAACAGAGAGTGAGATGCAGAGTAGTGTGTGACAATGGGTCAGTCCGCCTGAGCTGTCAGCATATCACATCGCTGCATTACCAAGCTCTCATTGTTTCATACAGGGGAGGATGGGGGAGCCGTCTGACACCCCCCCCCCCACCTAATGTGTGTCTCCCGGGGCGGTGGAGAGCAGGCAGCAGACTTAGAAAAAAAAAGTCTACAGCTGCCGCAGCAGCCATCACAGAGGGCAAGTGTCACTGTCTAATCTTAGGATTCTAGGGGGGGGCAAACGACCCCCCTTGCCCCATGGAGCGGACGCCCATGTCTCAGGCAAAGGTACAATGTAGATGTGGTTCAGATGCTGTAAAAGTTACAGTATCTCACAAAAGCGAGTACACCCCTCACATTTTTGTAAATATTTTATTATATAATTTCATGTGACCACACTGAAGAAATGACACTTTGCTACAATGTAAAGTAGTGAGTGTACAGCTTGTATAACAGTGTAAATTCGCTGTCCCCTCAAAATAACTCAACAAATAGCCATTAATGTCTAAACTGCTGGCAACAAAAGTGTGTAAACCCCTAAGTGAAAATGTCCAAATTGTCAATATTTTGTGTGGCCACCAATTATTTTCCAGCACTGCCTTAACCCTCTTGGGTATAGAGTTCACCAGAGCTTCACAGGTTGCCACTGGAGTCTTCTTCCACTCCTCCATGATGACATCACGGAGCTGGTGGATGTTGGAGACCTTGCGCTTCTCCACCTTCCATTTGAGGATGCCTCACAGATGCTCCATAGGGTTTAGGTCTGGAGACATGCTTGGCCAGTCCATCACCTTTACCCTCAGCTTCTTTAGCATGGCAGTGGTCATCTTGGAGGTATGTTTGGGGTCGTTGGAATACTGCCCTGTGGCCCAGTCTCCGAAGGGAGGGGATCATGTTCTGCTTCAGTATGTCACAGTACACGTTGGCATTCATGGTTCCCTCAATGAACTGTAGCTTCCCAGTGCCGGCAGCACTTATGCAGCCCCAGACCATGACACCACCATGCTTGATTGTAGGCAAGACAAACGTGTATTTGTACTCCTCAACTAGTTGCCGCCACACACGCTTGACACCATCTGAACCAAATAAGTTTATCTTGGTCTCATCAAACCACAGGACATGGTTCCAGTAATCCATGTCCTTAGTCTGCTTGTCTTCAGCAAACTGTCTGAGGGCTTTCTTGCGCATCATATTTAGAAGAGGCTTCCTTCAGGGACGCCCAATTTGATGCAGTGTGCGGCGTATGGTCTGAGCACTGACAGGCTGACCCCCCACCTCTTCAACCTCTGCAGCAATGCTGGCAGCACGCATACATCTATTTCCCAAAGACAACCTCTGGATATGACGCTGAGCATGTGCACTCAAATTGTTTGGTCGACCATGGCGAGGCCTGTTCTGAGTGGAACCAGTCCTGTTAAACTGCTGTATGGTCTTGGCCACTGTGCTGTAGCTCAATTTCAGGGTCTTGGCAATCTTCTTCTAGCCTAGGCCATCTTTTTTTCAGATCCTCAGAGTTCTTTGCCATGAGGTGCCATGTTGAACTTCCAGTGACCAGTATGAGAGAGTGAGAGTGATAACACCAAATTTAACACACCTGCTTCCCATTCACACCTGAGACCTTGTAATGAGTGACTAATGAGTCACATGACACAGAGGAGGAAAAATGGCTAATTGGACCCAATTTGGACATTTTCACTTAGGGGTGTACTCACTTTTGTTGCCAGCAGTTTCAACATTAATGGCTGTGTGTAGAGATATTTTGAGGGGGCAGCAAATTTACACTGTTATTCAAGCTGTACACTCACTACTTCACATTGTAGAAAAGTGTAATTTCTTCAGTGTTGTCACATAAAAAAAAAAAAAAAAAAATTACAAAAATGTGAGGGGTGTACTTACTTTTGTGAGATACTGTATAATGTGGTATAGGTGCAGTATGGGTGCTGTATACATTGGGTATACTTGGTGTCCTGCTCTCAGTGGCTCAGTCCCTGCTCGCAGTATCAGCAATGGGTAAATAGCCCGCTTCTCACCAGTCCCTGGGGTGCTGTGGTGACCTCTCGCTGTAGAAGGGGAGCCCCTTTGGACTCTTCTTGAAAGTCTCTGGTGATCAGTGGTGGGAAGCAGAGGGTGATTGATTGCTCCAGTCTCCCTACTGTAGCGGTGCAGGTGCTGTCATTTGGGTTGTGCTGTGCTGCCCCAAGGTGCCCCCGCTGCCAGTCTCAGGCTCTCCACTGGTATGGTCTCCCACTGGCAAGTGAATATCCAGACAGAGGTTCTCCCTCTCTAACTCCCTCATTGCCAAAAGGAAGAAGTTTCCCCAGCAGTTTAATAAAAATCATCTCTCCACTCCTCCTCCTGCACATTGCCTATTGAGATCTGAAGTGTAAGGTGTCTATTCATCCTATTATATGGCTGCCTTTTCAAACTACAACTTCCAGAATTCTCAGCTCTCTGCATAGACGCCGCTGACCTGAGGGGAGTATGTTGCAGCATGACATCAGTATCTCAGTAGAGGGAGAGAAGAAACTAACGGCAATATCTCCTTCTCCATATTGCTGTAGCTCAGCACCTGACTACATACTTGCAGAGCTTGATATTGGCCTATTTACCACTGATCCACAATTTCCACCAGGTTCCAATTTTCAGAGTGGTACAGAACTGTTCTCAATACATATATAAACAACTTATTTACCCTTAAGGGTTTTAAGTCATTCCATAAATTACAAGGCCCCTTGTTTGATCTGTTGCAAATTTGATATTGTGTAATTTAACAAATGCCCTTGCTTTGTCAGGTGATGATGTCATATTAACCCTCTGCACAAGAAAGAAATAACCTTTTAGTAACAAACCTGCTCATACAGAAAATCCATGATGCTTAGTTTTAAACCTGCCATACTCTGTATTTAGTTTTTTGTTAATTTTCCTGTTGGTTTTTTAGCTGGGGAGAGTGCTAATGCTGCAAAGTGCACACCAAATTGAAAAAAGACCCCTATTCTTCAGCTGCACATATTTTTTCCCGTTTGTTTCATATGAAAACCTGTAGATCTATGTTACAAAACGTTGTGATTCATATGGGAATTTAAAAGGGAATGTATAAGTTCTTTTCAGAATTTTCATGAAAAAAATATTGGCCTTAAAAGAGGCCATTGCAGGAAATTGTAATTGCAAAACAGATAAAGGGGACAGATATTGCAAATCATCAGTGCAGTGGATTTTAAAAAGTTAGCTGATCTGTGAATACTGCATTCGAGAACAGAAAACATACTGCAAGCCAACCTCAATGTTTAATTGGGCAACTGTGTGGCAAATGAGGTTTAATGTTGATAAATGTAAAGTTATGCACTTGGGGGCTAAGAATATGCATGCATCATACATACTAGGGGGAGTACAACTGGAGGGAATCAATGGTGGAGAAGGATCTGGGGGTTTTGGAAGATCATAAGCTTAATAATAGCATGCAATGTCAAGCTGCGGTTTCCAAAGCGAGCAAATTCCTTTCTTGTATTAAAGCGGTGTTCCAGCCGCAATTTTTTTAAAAGTCAGCAGCTACAATCACTGGAGCTGCTGACTTTTAATAAGAACACTTACCTGTCCAGGGAGCCTGTGATATCGGCCCCATGAGACTTCCCTTATGCCGGGTGCACATGATCGTTTTTAATGTCATTTTCAAAAACGACATTTTTCTTGACATGATTTTTCTTGTTTCCTCTCAAGCCTGTCTTGCATACACACGTTCATTAAAAAAAAACGCTTGAGCAAAGCGCAGTGACGTACAACACGTACGACGGCACTATAAAGGGGAAGTTCAGTTCGAATGGCGCCACCCTTCATGTTAGTAACGTTTGTTGAGCGACGATTCGCGCTTTTCAGCCTCGTGCCTTTCAGTCCGTTACAGCGTAACGAATGTGCTATCTCCATTATGAACGCTAGTTTTACCAGAACGAGCGCTCCCGTCTCATACTTGTGTAGCGGCCTCACCTCCCTCTCTTGCTTTATCGGTTATTTGGCTGTTGTCTAGCGGTACCTGGGAGAGAGAGATGATACACACCACGGCCCGTGTCCTCCCGTAACTAGGAGATGAAGGCCAAAGATTGGGCTTTTGTGTAGGTGTCCTAGAGCCAAGTCCAGTCCTTCGTCCCTGACTCCTTTGCTTAGTAACCCAAGTTCCACACAGTGAATAGGTACAACTCAGTTTTATTCTTCTTGCCAAGCAATAAAACAGTCTTTCTCCTTTTGAATAATGGGGGGACAGATCGAGGCACAATCCTTTCCCTTCTTGCTGCTGCCCACTGTACTGTCACCAGTGGTGAATAGTCACTGCCACTGACTAGGTAATTTAGAACATGAATTTACCTTCTCTCACTTTGCCCCTGTCAGGGGAAGAAATCCGTCCAAGGGAGAAATGGAGGCCTCTCCGTCACCAGCGATGCCGCGCCGGACTCTTCTGAGAAGTTACTGCGCACCAGTCCTCACGAACTCAGACACGGGCACCCAAGGCGTTAGGGCCCCCTCAGATTCCTCACCCTCACGGAACTCAGTCGAAGGTACTGAGCCCCAGGCATCTGCCATAGTACCTCACCCCAGGCTAAAGGTGCCTGGAATGGACTCCATCTCTGCTCCAGCTAGGCCAAGGGCGCCTAGGCCTGGAACACCGGAACGCCAGCACCCAAGCTGAAGGTGCCTGGGTGCGGCCACGTCCTCCAACTCTTTCTCCAAAATCAGGGCCTCCGCCCCTCTTATGACCTCTCCCTTTGCATCACAGCGGGTTCCCAGCCCCGCTGTACCAGCTCCAGGGGAGGACAAAAAGGCACGGTTGCAGTGTATGTTCAGCTCGGGCCCAAGGCAACGGCGCCACCCAGGGACCCCAAGGAACTTCACACCACCAGAGTCCTTACAAATTCAAATACCCGCTACACTTGATTCTGAGCATGCACGTTTTTTTCCCCTCGTAAAAGCATACACACTACCGTTTTTCACGTCGTTAAAAAAAACAACGTGAAAAACGACGTGAAAAAATAGAGCAGGTTCTCATTTTTTTAGGCCATTTTTCACGTCGTTAAAAATGCTCTGGAGCCTACACACGATCGTTTTTAATGCCCAATTTAAAAAAATTGCATTTTTAACGACGTGAAAAACGATCGTGTGTACGCGGCATTAGTTGGAATGGCGGTGCCGGCACCTGATCCGATGGACGGATCGGTCCTTCCCCATGCTTTCCAATGATAACCATTCATACAGTGCATCCGGAAAGTATTCACATTGCTTCACTTTTTCCACTTTTTGTTATACTACAGCCTTATTCCAAAATAGATAAAAATTCATTATTTTCCTTAAAATGCTACAAACAATACATCATAATGACAATGTGAAAGAAGTGTGTTTGACATCTTTTCAAATTTATAAAAAAACACATGTATATAAGTATTCACAATCTTTGCTCAATACTTTGTTAAAGCACATTTGGCACCAATTACAGCCTCAAGTCTGTTTGAGTATGATGCTACAAGCTTGGCACACCTATTTTTGGTCAGTTTCTCCCATTTTTCTTTGACCTCTCAAGCTCCATCAGTTTGGGTGAGGAGCGTCGGTGCACAGCCATTTTCAGATCTACCCAGATTTTCAAAAGGGTTCAAGTCTGGGCTCTAGCTGGGCCACTCAAGGACATTCACAGAGTTGTCCCATAGCCACTCCTTTGTTATCTTGGCTGTCTGCTTAGGGTGGTTGTCCTGTTGGAAGATGAACCTTCACCCCAGTCTGAGGTCCAGAGTGCTTTGGAGCACGTTTTCATCAAGGATGTCTCTGTACATTGCTGCATTCATCTTTCTCTCAATCCTGACTAGTCTCCTAGTTCCTGCCCCTGAAAAACATCCCCACAGCATGCAGCTGCCACCAACATGCTTCACTGTAGAGATGGTATTGGCCAGGTTATGAGCAGTGCCTGGTTTCCTCCAGACATGACGCTTACCATTCAGGCCAGAGAGTTCAATCTTTGTTTCATCAGACCAGACAATTTTGTTTCTCATGGTCTGAGAGTCCTTTAGGTGCCTTTTGGCAAGAGCCAGGCAGGCTGTTGTGTGCCTTTTACTGAGGAGTGTCTTCCGTCTGGCCACTCTACCATACAGCCCTGATTGGTGGAGTGCTGCAGAGATGGTTGTTCTTCTGGAAGGTTCTCCTTTCTCCACAGAAAAACGCTGCAGCTCTCAGAGAGGGCATCAGGTTCTTGGTCACCTCCCTGACTAGGGGCCTTCTCCCTGATCGCTGTTTGGCCAGGTGGCGCACTCTAAGAAGAGTCCTGGTGGTTCCAAACTTCTTCCATTTATGGATGATGGAGGCCACAGTGCTCATAGGGACCTTCAATGCTGCAGAAATGTTTCTGTACCCTTCCCCAGATCTGTGCCTCCATACAATCCTGTCTCGGAGGTCTACACACAATTCCTTGGACTTCATGGTTTGGTTTGTGTTCTGACATGAACTGTGTTAACTGTGGGACCTTATATAGACAGGTGTGTGCCTTTCCAAGTCATGTCCAATCTACTGAATTTACTACAGGTGGACTCCATTCAAGTTGTAGAAACATCAAGGATGATCAGTGGAAACAGGATACACCTGAGCTCAATTTTAAGTGTCCTGGCAAAGGCTGTGAATACCTATGTACGTGTGATTTTTTTTTTTTTTATAAATTTGCAGATTGCAAACAAACTTCTTTCACTTTGTCATTATGGGGTAATGTTTGTAGAATTTTGAGGAAAATAATTAATTTAATCCATTTTGAAATAAGGCTGTAACAGCAGGTTGCAGTTGATGCATATTTTAGGTGCATTTTGCATTTTTCTTTTTGAAAAATTGAAAATACACGTTTTTGATTCATTGAAGTCTATGGAACCAAAAACACAACCTGCTGGTCCCTGGCCCTTTCCCTAAAATGCACAGATGTGAACTACATCCATTGGAAACCATGATAAATGGACTGTAGTGTGTTTCTGCAAAACTGAAAATGCAGTAAAAAATGCATAGGTGTGAACCAGGCCTAAAGTTGCTATACATGCACAGGTTTTTTGTTCAGATCACTAGCTGACAGGTGCTTGCATCTACACAAGCGATGCTGGGACACTGTATTATGATGGGGGGACTCCTCACTGTCAGAATACACTGATTAGTGCTGTAGCCGATTGGCTGCAAGCGACTAATTGAACAAGGTTCTGTCTAACAGGGAGAGATATACCCAAACTGAAATTAAGACCATGCCTGCTCAACTGGACTTGCTCCAGCAGGCCCCCTCCACAGTAAAAAAAAGTCCTGCCAGCCGCATCTTTGAGCATCCGAAATACGAATTTCTATTCTTACGAATTTTATACGAAATACAAAATTTTGTTGACCAATTTCGTTTTCGGGAGTAGGAGACTGCTCAAACTGGTACTGGTAGTCGATAGGAGATTCAGAATTGGACAAAATAAGAATGTTCTAAATATCGTTTTATTATTGTCATAATAATTATGATTATTCGTTATGATGAAGTTAAAAACCCAGGAAGTCATCACAGCACAGGAATGATGGGAGCCCCTCATAATGAGCACAGCAGGGGTACAGCGCCAGGAGGAAGTCAGCACAGCACAGGGATGGTGGGAGCCCCTCATAATGAGCACTGCACAGCGATGGTGGGAGCCCCTCATAATGAGCACAGCAAGGGTACAGCCCCAGGAGGAAGTCAGCACAGCACAGGGATGGTGGGAGCCCCTCATAACGAATGTTTGTAATTGTTATGAAAAGTTAACGAACCTAGCGAACTTTCGTATTTCGTACGAATCCAAATTGAATTTCGGACGCTAATTACGAAATACGAATTAACGGGCTACTACAAACCCAGGAAGTCAGCACAGCACATGGATGATGGGAGCCCCTCATAATGAGCACAGCAGGGGGTACAGCCCCAGAAAGAAGTCAGCACAGCACAGGGATGGTGGGAGCCCCTCATAATGAGCATAATGAGTCGACGACTGCCATATTGAGAAAGGTATTTTTTGCTTTTTAAATTCATTATAACGAATGTTCGTAATTGTTACAAAAAGTTAACAAATCCAACGAAAATTCGTATTTCGTACGAAACGAATCCAAATTGAATTTCGGACACGAATTACGAAATACAAATTTTACGTCTAATACGGAACGGAACGAAACAAAACAAATTTATTGACGGTGCACATGTCTAATACCATACTGGGTTAATGTCCCTATATGGTATGTGATGATGTCAAGGCTTTGGGGTGAAGGAAGAGAAATTAGGTAAGTGAAAGAGGTTACCCCCCTCCCCCCACACACTGCAAGGCTGGACTTTTTTTACTGTCCTGGAGTTTACTGTCCTGGAGTTGGGCTGTATTATTATGATAAGAGTTTTTGATAGGTTAGGAATTCCTGGGATTCTGAGGTGCTACATAGATGTATTCCATATACACATACATATTATGAGTTATTAAAAAATGTTTTTTTAACAGGAGATAATGTGTATATGGAATACATCTATGTAATACCTCAGAAGTCCCAGGAATTCCTAACCTGTTCAAGAATTTTACTTTCTCTTTCAGTAAACCTGCCCTGCAAAGTACAGGACAGGTTTACAGCACAGAATTGTATAGTGTAAGGCCCCGTTCACACCTATGCAAATTGGTTGCGGCTTACAACGCATCCAATTCGCATAACATTAAAAAAATACATTCTTTTCAATGAGGCTGGTTCACATATGTGTGATGCATTCGCACTGCGCATTACCAAAAAAACGTGTGCGTTTTCTAGACATTGCGGTGCGGCTCAGGTGCGAATTCAGGTCCATTATCTTCTATGGCCACGCATCTGAATCGCAGATGTGTTGCGGTGTGAACGGAATTTTTCTCCCCTCCTCCTCCACCTCCCCCTTTTCCAAGTTCCTCCCCTGTCTGTTTCATGCTGCTGAGGTGAGGTGCCATGTCTAAAAAACTGAGCCAAAAAGTGACTGCCAAGGTGAAAGAGTCTGTGGATTGTGAGGAGCTGATCCGCCTTGTCAGAGAGAATCCACTGCTCTATGACACCCGGCGTCCTAAATATAAGGACAACTTGGGTTGAAATTGCCAGAACCCTCTTGCCAGAGTGGAGCATGTGCTCATCCCAAGTTCAGGCTGACAAAGGTAAGTTTATTTTTCTTATTCTCTATTTGTAGATTACTTAGGTACAAATCCATACCAGGCCCTTATCCAAGCATGCAGCCTGTCATGGCATGTTAAGTGTGCTACTGAGCCCTCCCCCCTGACCTATACCATGCCATATGCTTTCAACAAAGGCATGGTGTTTGTGGCTCCCTACCAATGCATCTTGTCCCCATGTTGATGATGACAAGGGCCTCATTCCCACATCCTTGCTCATTGTTTTTAGGTGTCTGCGTGCATGTGTTTTTAAAAAATCTGCAAACTCACTTTAACAAGGTTGTTCCCAGATCCTTGGAGGAGTGTCTATATTTTTTAGTCAGCCCCTTTTAACGCTATGACCCATGATGGCCGTACAAAGACGTCATACTGACAAGTGACTATTTAACTTGGCCTAACCCCTTGATTTTGTGTAAAAAGATCCCCAACAGAGCACATATAACGGTGTCACACAGCGACGGATGAGGACATCAATTAAGCTCAATAATCAAGTTAAACTTAGTTTAGGATTCACAAATATTACAATACACAAATGTCCTCAAATAATTTTTATTTTTTCATTATAAAAATTACACATAGTGACATTTTTTACAATATGTCATTTTTATATTTTTAAAGGGCCAGATATTGTTTTTGTTACGCCAAAAAAGGTAACCTTAAAATGGACTAGAATGTATCTGCCAAGGTACCTCACCAGCTGGCGACATAATGTAATTTAGAAATTGTTCTCTAATTAAGTTTCCACTGGTAGTGCCCCTAGTCACATTCCACTGTGCCGCCTCCATATTATGCATCAGGGAATCATCAAAAACGTACCAATCGCGTTCACGCACATAGTTGTGCAGTGCACAGGCAGTTTTGACTGCAGATACAGCATGCTCCAGACTCATGTTGATAGGAGTATGCCAAAATCTCCATTTATTTGAAAGTATACCAAATGCACACTCTACCACTCGGCGTGCCCTAGTGAGCCGATAATGAAATATTAGTTTGTTGTTTGTCAGCGCTCTACTTGAAAAAGGTCTCATAAGATTTTTACTAAGGGCAAATGCTTCATCCCCTACTAAAACATGTGGGAGGGCAGGCTCATTTGTTCCTGGCAAGGCACAATCGTTCGGTAAATCCAGTGTATTGTCCCTCAACATTCTCCCAAATGAGGAATTAGAAAATACGCCAGAATCTGAGCTGCTGCCATAAGCCCCGACATCAATATAAATAAAATTATAATTGGCATCTGCCACTGCCATTAATACAAAAGAAAAATATTTTTTATAATTAAAAAACTGACTCCCACTCTCAAAAGGCTTCAGGATGCGTATGTGTATGCCATCGATTGCTCCCAGACAATTCGGGAAATTACACCGCTCCCAGAATTCATTGGATATCTTTAACCAATCTTCTTTGGTTGGCTTTTTGAAAACCAATTGCTTGAATTCTTCCCAAATAATAAGGCAGGTTTCATGTACAATGCCACTTATTGTAGATTTGCCTACTTTGAACTCATAGTGTAGACTGGAAAATGAATTTCCTGTAGCTAGGTACCTTAAACAAAAAATAAATAATACATTAGTATTAATTTCGCTTTCTTTCAGTGCTATACATAAAGAGAAGGTGGCGAAGCATGCGGGATGCCTACAAAAAATATAATAGACACGTCAGAGAAGTGAAGAGTGGCTCGGGGGCAACAGCTAGGGTACCCTATATGTATGCCGGGGACCTTGAATTTCTCAAACCAATTATAGACATGAGAGAGTAAGTTATCATCTACATCAGGGATATGCAATTAGCGGACCTCCAGCTGTTGCAAAACTACAAGTCCCATCATGCCTCTGCCTCTGGGTGTCATGCTTGTGGCTGTCAGAGTCTTGCTATGCCTCATGGGACTTGTAGTTCTGTAACAGCTGGAGGTCCGCTAATTGCATATCCCTGATCTACATCATCAATGTATCGGGCATACATATTTTTGTTTTGTGGCATTACTAACTCAAACTCTTTATTTTACTACAGGACCGAAGCTAGTTGGGATGAACAAGACGTGTTAGAGGATCAACCCGAGAGCCATTCTGAGGCACAATCGGAGGCACCAGTAAATATAGTTTTTATGGAACCTACTGATGATCTTGGACAAATCCAAATAGCCTCTAATCTGTGGTTAGAAAATACAGAAGAGCAATCTGTAGTGACAGAGGCGATCCCTGGGCCCTCCTCTGCTCCAGCAAACATTGGGCGGCCAGCCAAAGTGGCACGTAAGCGAGCGCATGTATCACAGCCGGACATAAGTGAGCGTCTACTAGAGATGTTACAAATAATGACTCAAAAGGTGGATGCTTTCTTATGTCCGGATACAATACTGGCACTCAATTTTGTACCTCTAATCAAAAAAGTTAAACCAGAGCGATATTTGGAAATGCGAACCACTATAGAACATGTTCTGCAATCCTTCTCACTGCCACGTGAGGAAGCAACATTTGAAAGGCCATATGTGCCACCAGAAAAAAGTCACAATAATTTCCCAATGTCCGGCATGTACCCTGAACCACTACACAAATCTTACCCCTATGTTCCTCCATCCTATCCTTCTAGTTTTCAAGAGGCAACTTCTATATATGATGTACCACACAGTAGAATTCCCTATCCTATTCCATCCCCAATTACTTCAATAAGGCCATCCCCCCAAAATCAGGGGTTGTATGGGCCTCAGCAACATGGGCCACAGCAATATTGGCCACAGCAATATTGGCCACAGCCACATGGGCCTCAGCAACATGGGCCACAGTCACATGGGCCACAGCCACATGGGCCTCAGCCACATGGGCCACAGCAACATGGCGAGTCTAGCCGTGATCCCAGCACTGCCAGTGATGAAACTCCTTATGCAAGTCACTACTCCACTGAGGCAGCTTTACAAAGAACATATCAGAATCTTTGAAATTTGAGTTCTGCACAAAGTTGAGTAGCATGTGTGCATTTTTTGTTAGAAATTTTGTCAAGAGGTATACTTGAGAGCACAGTTTATATTTTGGATATTGAAAATAAGAATTTTATGTTGGCTATTTGAGCTATTATTTTTTCTAAGAAAAAAAAGAAAAAATCTGGAATAAAGATTTTTGTGGTCAACTTCGGTCTCGTTATTAATTTCTAATTACACATGTTTGACTGTTCAACAAAGTTATTATTCCATGCTCACAATTAACAATGACAATGGACATAGGGGGTTAAAAGTACCTTAATGTGATTATTAATCGTTCTGCAGGCTGGATGCTTGCTCTGTAGCACGTATTCTGACGCTCCAAACGAGGGTATATTTTAACAAGCAATTCATCAAAACTTAAAGAACAAATAAAATAAAAAATTACTTGGGTATTTAAAACTAGAAAAAAAAATGTAACTATGGAACAATGGAGGAACTAAATGTATAGCAAGGCAAAAAAAATAAAAAAATACCTATTGATTGACATCCGTGTATAATTAAAAAACTTCTCTTCATGCCCACGGAGATCTTCATATAATACCATGAACTGCCCTCTTTTCTCCCTATTTGCAATTATGGGATGAACCCAGTATCTTCTTCTTCTCCTCCTTCTCCTCCTCTCAACTTCCAGCAAGATTGCTGCTGTTGTTGCAACAACTGTGGGCATAATCATGGGCAGAGCAGCACACATTTTTTTTCAGAAATCACAATCCAATTCCACAAAATACTTACTACTGGACAACCAGGAAGAGTCCAAGAAAGGTCACTCCCTTTTATTAGCAGCATCAGCACACAGATAACAATGATTGGCCTTCACAAAAAACGCAGCTCTGAATCTAAGAACTTCAAATTTGCAGCAGATCCGCACCTAAAAACGCAATGGAACCGCTGAACGACTGATTGCAAACTTGGCAAAGACTCCAAGCTCAAAAACGCAACGCATAGGTGTGAACCCAGCCTAAAGGCAGAAAAGGTCAGTACTCACAGGTAGAGGCTGCTATCTGTCCTCTCACATCTTCAGTCATCCCCAGGGAGAGCTGTTCTGTGTGCTGGACAGGAGGAAAGTGATCGTGGGTGCACTGTGTGTGATGATCTCTTCCTCTTCCTGCTCCTCCCACCTGTACTGGAGCTGTGAAAGCCCTGACTCAGCCAGACAGGAACCCGAGGAGAGAGACAGTTTTCCCCCCAAATGCTGCATCAGAGAGGATTTCGGCAAGATGTCTTGTGGCAACACAGGCATAGGATGGTGGGTAACTAATGTGAGGACTGCAGCCACAGCTGTGAAGTAAGCAGTCAGGAAATATCCGATGCTCTCTGAAGTTCACATGCTTCTTCTCTGACAGCTGGCGGCAGAGTGATATTCAGCTGACAGGGATGCTGTAGCCGGAACAACAGAGTCAGCATCGGAAAATGTGACTGATTACTCCGCGGCCAGTGGCTGCAGTTCCCACAGGAATTGTACACATCTATGACAAATAGTCCCACTTTCAGCTAGCTACCAGTGTCAATTAGAAAAAAAAATGTGTTTTCACACATTTTGGCAGCAAAAAATCCCTGGGGTGTGCCCGGGCATTAGGGTGTGCCCAGGCACACCCGCCACACGCCTATGCTGACTGGTCTGCAGCTTCCTGTTCCTGTGTGTGCTTATGCTTCTGATCTTCTGTTTACGACCTGGCCTGCCCTTGGATACCTCTTGTCTCTCTCCCAGCTCTGACTTTGGATTGTCCACAGATCTGCTCTCGTCTCATGTCCTGTGTATGACTTTGGCTTGCCTGATCATGTCTCTGTTTTGTCTGCTGACCACTGGCTTACCGACCTTGGCATCCGTCTCTGACTATGCTTCCTGCTTTACCCTGTCTGCTGTGATACACCCTGGTGCTTACCTGCAGTACCCATCCTGCTGTACTTACCTGCAGTACTTACCTGCTGCTCCAGCCTGCAATACACACTTTCTGTATCCAGCTTGCTGCACTTCCACTGCACCCTGTTTCCTGCTGTGTGCAGTCTGAACCCGCACCATCATCAGCTCCACTGGGTCCTACTGCTCACCTCATCTGGTATCCACATACTGAGATCTCTCCACACCTGAATATCTCATCTGTGGCACAGCTGGCAATCCCTGGTTCTCTGGGCTTCATGTTTCCTGTTTCCACCTTCAGGGACACAAAGCACTCAGCCACAAGGATAGACCTCTTAGCATTTTGGCTTCAGGATTAGGTATGTGACAAAGTCGTACATGAATATTGTAAAATGCAACAGTTGTCAATTTTCACTGGTCAAAGCCAAAGTCCTATCCAAGTTGCACCCATCCCAAGTTGCATCAAAGTTGCACTCCAAAGTCGGCGCAACGTTGGAGTCGTACAAGTGTGAATGGAGCCTAAATAGGTTTATAACATCTAATGAAACAAAGTCATAGAGAGTTATTCTGATAAGGATGTGCAATTCTGCTTAGGCCCCTTTCACACTTGTGCGACTTGCCCTGCAAAGTCGCATAACAAGTCGTACCCCATGATTTCCATTCATATCTGTGCGATTTCAAAGTAGTCCCTGCACTACTTTTGGTCTGACTTTGATGCGAGTTGAGGTCCATAGACCTCAACATTACACAGTCATTCCCTGAAATCATGCGACTTTGAAGTCGCGGTAGTGTGAAAGGGACCTTAGTAAAACAAATTGCCTGTGTATCCAAAACATGACAACTATGTTTCCTGCTGGATTAGTTTGAAAGATATAGAAAGCTAGGGGCATGAACATTTATATATTGAATTCAAATCACCGTCAAGGATAGTTCATGAATCGTGTAGCACAATATTCCTTTTTTTTTTATGGAAACATGAAAAGCAGACATTAAATATGACTTTTGACATTTTATATCCGAGTGCTTAATTTTTACATCATGCATCTCATTTTGCAAACACTAAAGAAAAATTCAACACAAAGTAAACACCATTCCTAATAATGTGTATAATTGATCCCAGATCTTTCTCACAAAAGATTCTTGTGTTGTGGATCAAGCACTTGTCTGGGTCTATTACCAGTTCCCTAGGGAGCACTGAATGATGGATTCAAGGTACTAATTAAGTGATTTCCTGCTCTGGGGATTTACTGTAGGTAGAGAGGAATTCCTGGCCACAAAGACTGTGTACTACCTGCTAACTCTGAAAAAGATGAAGAGAATCTTTCCACTGCCAACCTGAAGTTACAGAGAATCACTTTGTAGTGTAACAGGTGAGGCACTGTTCTTATTTGTGAATCTTAAAAGAAGCCAGTAAGTTAAATGAACAGACTGCTGTATGAAGCCAAAAAAGGGATGAATGAGATTTTAATTAATTGCAGTTAATTATTAAAATACCTCAAGACATTATTCTACTAGACAGATAATGGTTCAGAGAGCTACTTATTCACTTTTGTTACAAGCTGAGATTCCATTTTTATGTTAAAAATTTAATTTACAGAGAAATATTCAAAGAATATGTCAGATCACATTTTATTCTAGGAGAAACTGAACATCATGTCTGCTGTGGGGTTTATGTATCGGTACCTCTGTACCACTGTGATTTATTGAAGTTTCTGAAATAATCACAGACCTTACTGCATAGGGAACATTTAGTTAGGCCCCTTTCACACTGGGGCGTTTTTCATGCGGTTTAGCGCTAATAATAGCGCTATTATACCGCATGAAAAAATCCTGCCCTGTAGCCTTCAATGTGAAAGCCCGAAGGCTTTCACACTGAAGCGGTGCGCTAGCAGGACCGCTCCAAAAGTCCTGCTAGCCGCTTCTTTACAGCGGTAAAGGAGCGGTGTGTTCACCGCTCCTTTACCGCGGGTGCCCATTGAAATCAATGGGACACCGCGGTAATACCGCCCGCAAACCGCGGCAATAGCCGCGGTTTGCGGGCGGTATTAACCCTTTTTCGGCCGCTAGCGGGGGTTAAATTCACCCCCCTAGCGACCGCATACCGCGGTAAGAACGACGGTATAGCAGCGCTGCAAATCGCGCTGCTATACCGCCACCGCTCCTGCCCGCCCCAGTGTGAAAGGGGCCTTACAGTAGGACAATCATGTGTCATTGCTTTTTTAAATACAACTGGGTACTAAGAGGTAACATTGTGAAATAAAGAAGGTTTCACTCAGGCAGCTAGGTTCAGCCTCTTAAATAAAAAAATATAAAAAATCAGTGCCTTCTTTTCCAGAAACAACATAAGGGCATATGAACGACAGTTACTTGCATTGGTGTTACTTGAGTGAGGTTTTTCTCTGATTCAAACCCCCTCACATGCTCTTTCTTTCCCCTGATCCAGTAGCGCTGAGCTCAGTGTTTCAGAGCTCACTTCTGTGATGGTGGAGGTGAGGTACCAACATCCTGGGAGTATTCCAGTCAGGCTTCATGAGGTACATAAATGGCCTAAACCTATAACAAGGGTATTCACTTTAGTCACATAAGGAAAAAACATAAGGTAAAAGCCGCTCCAAGGGTAGTAAGACCAAAGATTTATTATACCCAATACAGGGTCACTCACGTTTGGTAGCTTAAAGACAGGCTCATCAATAGGTCAGGGATGCCAAGATGAAGATTTGATGGATGACAGAAACCAGATTTCACAGCAGTCTCTCCCCATGGGATGTAATGGAAGTTGTCCTCTTTCTTCCCGGAGATCCGTGGAACGGAGCATGGCATCAGCAGGGATGACGTCACTGAGACCGGAATGCACCGCGTTTCAGAGCATGCACTGTGCCAACCACTGGGCATGGATGCTCCTTTCTTAAAGATCCACCCACCGATGACACCACCAGAGGATCCAGATTGTAACAGGACACATTTCAAGGAAATCTTCCTTCACAGCTGAAGAGGAAGATTTCCTTGAAACGCGTCCTGTTGCGACCTGGATCCTCTGGTGCGGTCATCAGGGTGGTGGACCTTTCTGTCACAGGGACATTAGGTGGCAGCTCAGTGCCTAGAAGAGCCAGCACAGTCTCAGCGGTCCGGACGCTGGGTACCTCTTCAAAGTACAGACGTATAACGACGGCGGGCGGTCTGTAAGTGGTTAAACATTAAGACCATATATACTCTTTCAGTACTAAGTTGCGCAAAACCTCCATATAAAGTGAATCTGTGCAATAAAAAATTGATTGTGCTAAGCTTCCATATAAAGTGAATCTGTGCAATAAAAAATTGATTGGTTATCACACTGTAAATAGTCCATTATATTGAAGATGAATTTCCAGTGTGAGACTGACACATGATACACCCAAGAATTGTGATGAGAATAGATGTAACTTCCACCTCTACACACACTGCCGCTTACCGATTTCAAATGATTTCCTATTTCGGGAGATCACACACACTTTTGGCTTAATACCTAAGCCCGGGCCTTTAAGGTGTAAAGAAATGGTCCCAGCGTCTTCCCTGGTGTTATGCCTCAAAGATTCATATTGCCAAATGGTCCCCATGGGGAAATAAAAACTTCCATAGTGTAAAATCTTTTGGTGGTTTTAATAAGTAAAAAGTATTGCACTTACAATTAGAAGAACAAAAAATGCAGCATAAACACAGAGCCGGCCTGCTCTTGATTGCGTGAACGCAGTGATGTCAGCATGTACCACCGCCTTATATTCATCCAACTATCCAGAAACCACACCTCGCTCTGAGCTTTGAGTGATGCTTCACTGAATCCACCATCTTACAATGGGGCAGATGCCCATAACAATGATCTAGTCATCCACCCTGCAGACAAGGGTGGGGGGATAGTAGTGTTGAACAGACGATATCTCAAGGAAATGCACAGAATAGTTGATGACCGGGACACCTACATTCTGCTAAATGGGAATCCGGTAGTAAAGTATAAGAAAACTTTGGAAGTGCTGATACAAAAAGGTTCAGACTCCAATATCCTCAATACAAAAGAGAAAGCATTCCTGATACCCAAAGCACCACGTGTATCAGTTTTATATTATTTGCCCAAGATTCATAAGAGCCTGACTTGCCCCCCGGGTTGTCCCATTGTCAGTGGCATCGACTCGGTCACGTCCCGGGTGGGCAAGTATATAGATTTTTTTTTTCAGCCTCTCGTCCAGCAAATGACATAATTTCTTAAAGACACACGGCATGTGATTAACTTACTTTCTCAGCTTCAACCCAAAAATAATACTTGGCTGGTGACAGCAGATGTCACATCCTTGTACACCATTATACTGCATAGTTTGGGTATAACAGCTGTAAAACATTATTTGTAAACCTTGTCAAAGGTGCCAACTGATCAGCAGAGTTTCATCCATGGAATTGCTGGAATTCGCGGTGAATCACAATTATTTTTGGTTTAACAACCAATTTTACCGTCAACAACGTGGCCTAGCTATGTGGGCCAAATATGCCCCCAGTTTGGCCAATTTATTCATGGCCAAAAGGGAGGAGGACATCATCTATACTGATCGGAATCCTCATTTGACCTTTTGGGCTAGATACAGTCAGGTCCATAAATATTGGGACATCGACACAATTCTAATCTTTTTGGCTCTATACACCACCACAATGGATTTGTAATGAAACAATCAAGATGTGCTTTAACTGCAGACTTTCAGCTTTAATTTGAGCGTATTTACATTTAAATAAGGTGACCGATGTAGGAATTACAACAGTTTGTATATGTGCCTCCCACTTTTTAAGGGACCAAAAGTAATGGGACAATTGGCTGCTCAGCTGTTCCATGGCCAGGTGTGTGTTATTCCCTCATTATCCCATTTAAAAGGAGCAGATAAAAGGTCCAGCATTCATTTCAAGTGTGCTTTTTGCATTTGGAATCTGTTGCTGTCAACTCTCAATATGAGATCCAAAGAGCTGTCACTATCAGTGAAGCAAGCCATCATTAGGCTGAAAAAACAAAACAAACCCATCAGAGAGATAGCAAAAACATTAGGTGTGGCCAAATTAACTGTTTGGAACATCCTTAAAAAAAAGAATGCACCGGTGAGCTCAGCAACATCAAAAGACCCGGAAGACCACGGAAAACAGCTATGGTGGATGACCGAAGAATTCTTTCCCTGGTGAAGAAAACACCCTTCACAACAGTTGGCCAGATCAAGAACACTCTCCAGGAGGTAGGCGTATATGTGTCAAAGTCAACAATCAAGAGAAGACTTCACCAGAGTGAATACAGAGGGTTCACCACAAGATGTAAACCATTGGTGAGCCTCAAAAACAGGAAGGCCAAATTAGAGTTTGCCAAACAACATCTAAAAAAGTCTTCACAGTTCTGGAACAACATCCTATGGACAGATGAGACCAAGATCAACTTGTACCAGAGTGATGGGAAGAGAAGAGTATGGAGAAGGAAAGGAACTGCTCATGATCCAAAGCATACCACCTCATCAGTGAAGCATGGTGGTGGTAGTGTCATGGTGTGGGCATGTATTGCTGCCAATGGAACTGGTTTTGTTGTATTTATTGATGATGTGATTGCTAACAAAAGCAACAGGATGAATTATGAAGTGTTTTGGGCAATATTATCTGCTCATATTCAGCCAAATGCTTCAGAACTCATTGGACGGCGCTTCACAGTGCAGATGGACAAGGACCTGACCTGAATCCGATTGAGCATGCATTTCACTTGCTGAAGACAAAACTGAAGGGAAAATGCCCCAAGAACAAGCTGGAACTGAAGACAGTTGCAGTAGAGGCCTGGCAGAGCATCACCAGGGATGAAACACAGCATCTGGTGATGTCTATGCATTCCAGACTTCAGGCTGTAATTGACTGCAAAGGATTTGCAACCAAGTATTAAAAAGTGAAAGTTTGATTTATGATTGTTAATCTGTCCCATTACTTTTGGTCCCTTAAAAAGTGGGAGGCACATATACAAACTGTAAAGGAACTGCTGATTCACGTCTGGCGCATACGCGTGCGCATGTTCCCGGACAACAACAGACTTCCAGAATGCCAATGCGCATGCGTGTGCGCAACAAACAGCATGCATGCGCAGGAGCGTGTCCCTAACGCCAGTTGGCGCCAGACGGCCTTTTTAAAGGGTGCTCTGACTCTCTACAAGTGCTGACTGGTCTTCAGTTGTGTCCTGATCCTCTGAACCCTGCTATTACCTGCTTGATACCTGTTTCTGATCCCGGCTTCCTCTGACTCTGCTTCTGGAATCTGATTTGCTTGATTACTGGTACCTGACTCTGGCCTGCACCTGACCTTCCTCCTGCTTATGCCTTGTACTCTGCAGCCCGCCTGTTACCGAACCCGGCTATCTCCACGACTCCGCTTTCATTGTCTGCCCGGCTCTGACACAGCCTCTGGAAACCTGCGCTGGCTCTCTATCTTCTCAGCTCTCCTGTGTCCAGTGCTCTCCTGTCTCCTGACCATAGGTAGTACTGACAAGCCACCAAGCCTGAACTTGCAAGTTAGTTGGAGTTCCTCTTTAACATCCGCTGATCTTCTGAGTTCCACCCCAGCTCTTCACCTGCTGTCCTGCTGGTACCACCGAGCCTACTACTTCCACCGCAGGTTCTACAAGCAACATTCCCAGGCACTCGTGTTCCTCCTGACCCTAGCCACCATCTGTTCCACCTTCAGTGGGGCTTGGGTAGGAGATACAAGGGAGGCCGACCTCATCATATCAGACTCCTACCAGGTACGTGACACAAACTGTTGTAATTCCTACACCGTTCACCTGATTTGGATGTAAATACCCTCAAATTAAAGCTGAAAGTCTGCAGTTAAAGCACATCTTGTTCATTTCAAATCCATTGTGGTGGTGTATGGAGCCAAAAAGATTAGAATTGTGTAGATGTCCCAATATTTATGGACCTGACTGTGTATTGCTGACGTCCTCCTCCTGTGGGATTTTTAGAGGTGTCCCTTCACTTAGGGATAAGGTTGCCCCTAATGTTGTGGATCCCCCCTACTAAAAAACTGAAATCGAACAGGGTATTATCAATGTCGAAAATGCCAAGTCTGTTCCCTAAATAAAAGTAGGAACAGAAGAACGGATGGTTTTGTTTCAACAAGTATCTCAGTGGAGCACCGGATTGAACCATTTATCACCTGCTCCACAACGGGGCTGGTCTACTTGCTGCAATGCCCTTGTGGGTTGCAGTATGTGGGTAGGACCAAACGGACTATGCAGATATGTCTGGGTGAACATATTACCAACATTAAAAATGGTTTCAGATACCATTCAGTTTCGAAACACTACGCCACACATCATAATAGAGATCCAGCTAATACCCTGTTTGTAGGATTAGATAGATTCAGTGCTCATTGGAGGGGTAGTTCCATAGGTGTGCGCAGCCTATTGCATTAGGGTGTGCACCCCAAAGCTTAAACACACACTACCGATCACTCACCATGTTCATTCAGAAAGGGAAGGGGCTGATAAATACATATTTCCCTCCGTCATCGTAAAACATCTCTGCAATAACAGCCGGCAGGAGAGGAGGGAAGCCAGAGGTGCTGCAGAGGGAAGGAGCCAGGGCAGTAGGGGGAATCTGTGCTGCACAGAATGATTAGGGTGTGCCTGGGCACACCCGACACACCCTGTGCGCACGCCTATGGGTAGTTCCCTGGTTAGGGAGCTGTCTCGATTAGAAATGGCATGGATACACAAGGTACAGTGTTATACCCCTTTTGGCCTCAACATAGACGTGGATGTTAACGCGTTCATAGACAATTCTTGAACATATAGATTGTTTTGTTGTAAACCCGATCTGAGTTTTGGGATGACAGTACTATTTTGAAAATAACAAATTAACACCTTGTTGATTCTTTTTCCATTTTTCTTTTGTTTTATAATTTTTATTACAATAAATGAGAACGATTTTACGATTTTTGTGGACATAGGAAGACTTCTGCTGATCTCTTAATAATAGGAAAATTGTAAGCTTTACTCAATTTCATTGGTGTTGCGATTTGGTCAATCAACACTGGAGGTCACTAGTCCCCAGTATCTTAGGTAGCTAATAATATTTCAAATCAGTTCATATCTATTATCACTAGAGGTCGCTAGACTTTAGATTAAGCGCCCTTATTAGGCGTTTTTTTCACTTTTTTCTACCACTAGGGGTCGCTAGTCCTTTCTAGTCGGGTATCCCCAGGGAGGTGATTTAGTTCCCCTCCGCTGTGATCGGACTGCTGTCTGGTTTGCTTTTTATAGATTTTGCTTTTTCCACCACTAGGGGCCGCTAGATTTTTTGAGTCCGGTGTCTCCAGGGAGGTAATTTAGTTTGCCTTCCGCGGTAATCGGACTGTTTGATTTATTTTTTATAGATCCAAATTTTATTTTTATCTTTCCTGTTTTTCCTTTCTTTGCTTGCTCTGCATGTAAAAGGGATGTTTCCATACATGTAGAGAATCTTCTGATTTACTCATAGAAATAATTGGGTTTATTCCTAGTGATTTTAAAGGCTGCACAGTGAATCATATCACCAATATATATCATTTATGTATTTTTTTATACATTTTTGCATAACATCAAGGGGCCACTCCTGTACAGCCAAGATAGGTAAGATTGTTTTGACAGTTAAGGAGTGGTGATCCTTTTATCCACATTCATAATAAAGTTAATCCTGTGGAGTGTGGTCATCTGCCCCTTGTAAGATGGCGGACTCAGTGAAGCGTCATTCAAATCTCAGAGCGGGGTGTGGTTTCTGGATAGTTGGATGAATATAAGGCGGTCAGTCAGCACGCCGCCCGTGCTCCTGGACGACGTCAGTAGGGAGGAGCGATGTGCTGGCGTCACCGTGTTCACGCAGGTCCCTTTTTACTTATTAAAACCACCAAAAGATTTTACACTATGGAAATTTTTATTTCTCCATGGGGATCTGGCAATATGTATCTTTGAGGGATAACACTAGGGAAGACACTGGGACCATTTCTTTACACCTTTAAGGCCCCGGCTGGGTATTAAGCCAAAGGCGTGTGTGATCTCCCGTAATAGGAGATCATTTGGAGTCGGTAAGCGGCAGTGTGTGTAGAGGTGAAAGTTACATCTATTCTAATCACAATTCTTGAGTGTATGGTGTGTCAGTCTCACATTGGAAATTCACTTTATATGGAGGTTTAGCGTAACTTGAAACTTGTTGATTTTGTGTGTATCTCACAGGAAGTTGCAGCTTAGATTTCTATAATAATTTCATTTCATATTTCATTCATTCACTATTTCACTTGACCTTTGTGACAGCGCAGTAATTTTATTTGTTTGTTATGTAGCGACCTCACCCCTCTCACCCCTTCTCATTCTCAGCTTGTCTTTTCTTTGTCTAGGGGTGTTAGTACTGGGGGGGAGGGATAAGATACATCGCGGCTCATGTCCTCCATAGTGACGAGGTGAAGGCCAGAAAGATCGGGCTTCGTGTAGGTGTCCTAGAGTCAAGTCCTGTCCTTCGTCCTTGACTCCTTTGCTCCTAGTAACCAGAATTCCACACACTGAATGGGTCCAACACAGTTTTATTCTTTCAGCGAATAAACATACAGCACAGTCAAGTTGGGACCTTTGCAACAGTTCAGTGGGAGTAGGCCAAGGCACAATCCTTCCAGATAAAGCTAACCACTGTGGTATCACCAGTGGCGAATAGTCACTGCCACTGACTATGTGAAATAGAACATGAATTACCTTCGCTAGCTCGGCCCCTGTCAGGGGAAGGATATCCGTCCAAGGGAGGTACCGGAGGCCTCTCTGTCACCAGCAATGCTGCGCCGGACTCTTCAGAGAAGTTCTGCTCACCAGACCTCACAAACTCAGACACGGGCACCCAAGGAGTTAGGGCCCCCTCGGATTCCTCCACCCTTGCGTTAACTCAGTCGAAGGTACTGAGCCCCAGGCATCCGCCATAGTACCTCACCCCAGGCTAAAGGTGCCTGAGATGGACTCCATCTCTCGCTCCGGCCAGGTCAAGGGCACCTGGGCCCGGAACTCCAGAACGCCAGCACCCAGGCGTAAGGTGTCTGGGTGCGACCGCGTCCTCCAACTCTGCACTCTGAACCCTGTGGTAAGGGCGTCCGCCCCCCTTATCTCCTCTCCCTTTGCGTCACAGCGTGTTCCCCGCCCCGCTGTACCAGCGCCAGGGGAGGACAAAAAGGCACAGTCTCGCGGTGTGAGTTCAACCCCGGCCCCCGGCAACAATGCCACCTATAGGCCGCAGGGAACCTCACACCACCAGAGTCCTCCAAGAACCATAAAAGGGTCTCAGATTCCCTAGCAATCAGTGCATCTGGGTTACACTACCACCTAGATGCTTCCCCTAAATTCAAATACCCGCTACAGTTATATAATCTCTTTCGTTATTTCATTTCTCAAGGTAAACTCTTAATTTTCATTTTCACTTTAGTGATAATCTGATCACAGGTCTGAAGATGGCAATGTTAAGGGGATTTGATCTGAGGTCTGAAAAGGGCAATTTTAGCTGCAGGCATCATTCAGATATCTTTTTTTCTGATGGTGATTCCCTGCATAGTAGAAACAATCATAGCCGCTTGATTGTTTTTACAGGCGGACATCCCCCCTGCTACAGTCCAGTGCTTCTATCGATTTGCCCGTGCGATCGGCAAGCCAGAGAATGAATTGGCCAGCTGCGGAAGTTTACCATAGAGCTATCTCTTTTACCTTCGGAGTCTTGTAGATCCCAGATCACTCTGTTAAGAGGACCTGTCTATTCCTATTAGAAACGGATGTAATAGGAAAAAAAGTGATCAAAAAAATATTTTAAAGGGAAAGTGTAAAAATGAAAAGTACAATAAACAATAAAAACAAACAAATGTTAAAGCGCCCCCATCCCCACGTACTCGGCTCATCATCTATAAGCCTTTTTGAGGCATATTGAGGAGTATCCTCGCAACAATAGTCTTTGTTTGAATTTAGCTGCTTCTGATTGAAACATCTCATCAGAACAGTTATGCCATACCCTAAGATACTGACTATAGGCTATCCCGATTCTCCGCTATTTCCTTTTTATTTGGTTTCTGGAAAGCTGCCCACCCTCCTTGTGTATTTGAACATCAAGGAAGGTGATGGAATGAAGGTCACATAGTAGGTGAGACTGGAAAAAGACACAAGCCCATCAAGTCCAACCTATGTGTGTGATTATATGTCAGCAAATGTCACAGCTCATTGTAAAGATTAAGTTAAAGTCATTGCTGTTAATGGCCTTAATGTACATGTGCAGCAAATCCAAGGTGCCATTTGTCAAGAGAAATAAAGCTGTACCATTTTTGGGGGGGCGCAAAAAAACTTTAAAAAAAACAAACATCAATTGAAGCCACTGTGCCCATCAAACACAGCTACTGTACCATCAAACACAGCCACTGTTCCCATAAATTGCCGCCACTGTGCCATCAAAAGCAGCCACTGTACCCATCAATTGCTGACACTGTGCCCATCAATTGCCGCCAGTGTGCCCCATCAAATGCTGCCAGTGTGCCCCATCAGATGCTGCCAGTGTGCCCATCAATTGCCACTACTGTGCCCCATCAGATGCTGCCAGTGTGCCCATCAATTGCCGCTACTGTGCCCCATCAGATGCTGCCTGCACTTGCCTGTCTTGGAGCGGGTCAGCAGCGGTCTCCTGCATGTCCTCCATGTCTTCTTCTGTCCTCTCTCAGGCGTCCAATCACAGTGCCTGATGTTTTAGCCAATCTGGTGACTGGCAACAGACCCGGCAACCTGATTGGCTGAGAGGCGGTTTCAGTGTTAGCAAAGCGAATTCCTTCGCTTTGCTAACACACAGCTGAGTGAACACCCAGCATGGCGCCCGCTGTTCACATTTTTGGGCGCCTATTAGAGGCTGTGGCTCTAATCAGGCGCTTCCAAAAAACACCCCCGCCGCTGTAATTCTGGTGCCCGGCGAAAAAGGGGCCAGACACCTGAATAGGAGGTGTCAGAAGTGACCATAGATAGATTCATGCATTGCATGAATCTATCTATGGTGATTAGAGCGGTGCAGGAGAGAGGGGGCGGCGCTCCTGCGCCCTTTATGGATGCACAGCCACTGAGCTGTACAATGCTCCTACTTCTATGGCAACCAAATAGGCTGATTCAGTCACATGGAGACCATTTAAAATTTGTAATAGGTGAATCGTATTATGAATATAACTGGGAAGACTCTTCACATGGGGTCAGAGGTAGTCATCATCGTACTCAAATTCTCGATTTTAGAAACAGTTACCTGATATAATTGGTTTTCCAGGTGGGTGGTAAAGATCTTATATGTAATTTTGTGCAGCACCCTGATGTTTAGACAGGGTTGCTCCGAAATTTACCTGCCAGGTATAGTTGCTTTGGCCAATTGTTAGGAATCAATTGATTTCACCCTAAGTCTGAAATTGCTGCACTTCTCTCTTCTGTCGCTGGGTGGCCGGGTACCTGGTGACATTAGATAAGATAAGGGCAATGCATGGACAGATTAGGAGTATATAGGGTGTCTCAGCCAATGGGCATGGGTTTTCTTGGGCCCCATAGCCTGCTGGGAGAACCTATATATTTTGGTGGAGTCAGGTGATCAGTTTTCTGTGCCACAGCTATCTGGGTGGACGTGTGTTGAGCTGCCCGGACTGCTAGGCCGGAGTTCGGGCCTATCCTGGGTACATCTGGCTGCTAGGCTGTTCAAGGGCCTATCCAGAAGCAAGAGAGCAGCGTAGGGTTGGGACTGTGGCTTGCAGTCCAAACAGAAGTGCCGGTTCTGCCGGCCAGAGAACCTGTTGTGGTCGGAGGTAGAGGAGAAGCTGTCACCACTAAGGGACCAACCACCCTATTACCAGGGACCACAGTGAGTAGCTGAAGCAAGTACCAGAGTAGTATTCTCACCAACCGGGGAAGGTGAACAATCGGGAAACAGGTGCCAAGCCAGGGACCCAGCCAGTGGAGTGACGTTTGAGTAGTATCTGAAGTGCCAAGCCAGGGACCCAGCAGGGAACCGGGGGTGACGCTTGAGGAAGATACTAAGTAAGACGATTGGAAAGCTCACGGGGTTCAGTGGCAGTGAACCAGCAAGTCTAGTGAGAGAGACTGGGAGCTCAGTGGGCTGAGCATCTACAAGAAGTGATTGTAGAGGAAGTAAAGGAGTTTGTAACAACTTGGGTTAGGAACTGTTATAAGACTGTTACCATAGGAGACAGCGCTCCTACACATGCAGATGTGGGGTCTTGCTGGATGTCTTTGCCTGCATGGCTGTCTACCTGTAGAAGACTCGGAGTCTGCCAATTAACACTGCAACTGTCCTGGCCCTAACCCACCGTTCTGTTTAAGAGAAAAAACATCTCTTTGCATTCAAGAAGTGTCTGGCGCCCATGAATCTATCTTGCATTACACCCACCATGCCTTGCAACCCACTCTATACAGAAGGATGTCCGCTGTCCCTGGCTCTGGAGGTTCTCATTAGACTAAAGGAGGCCTGGGACCTTGCTACATTTGGAAGAGCATAAAATCTATGTATGCGGGGGAAAGTTGGTTCTGATAAATTCCCAATTTGATTTAGGGATGGTCCATTTAAATATGTCAAATCGAAAAGTAAGTAAAACTCTGATGAATTTTTTAACAAGAGTAATTGATATATGGTGGTACTGATGTCAATTTTTAAGCATTCTGCTGCACATGTCTTACATACTATTTGTTATCCATAATAATGATATTGGTCCCTGTCGAAAGGCTTTATCGTTAAGCTGGAATTCTTGGCCAATTTTGTCAAAGCTGCACTTTCTTGTTTAGTGAAATTTCCTTGCATATTTTTGATCTTAAATTTCATAATTTCCTCACGTTAGTCTTACTGATGTAGCAACATTCAAGTTCAGGCTCAAAGGGGGAAATCTGTCAGACTTTTTCTTGTGGTTGGTCAATATAATAAGGTCCTTGGTGTCAGAGTGATCCACTTTTTGTAATAACTGGGAAATATCTAAACAATCAGACAGATCTGGTGGTTCGTACTCATTCAACAGTAAAATGAGATCTTGTACACCCGACCGGTTTTCCTGACATGCCAAAAACCGACATTTTTCCCGAAGTGATTCCTCTCAAGCTTGCCTTGCATACACATGTTCAGGCAAAAAAACGCTCGACCAAAGCGCGGTGACGTACAATGCGTACGACAGCATTATAAAGGGGAAGTTCCATTCAAATGGCGCCACCTTTTGCTGGTCCTCGTGTTAGAAAAAGTTTGAGAGCCGATTCACGCTTTTCACCCTCGTGCTTTTCAGTCTGTTACAGTGTGATGAATGTGCTATCTCCATTACGAACGCTAGTTTTACCAGAACGAGCGCTCCCGTCTCATACTTTATTCTGAGCATGCGCGTTTTTTTTCCCCTCGGAAAAGCATACACACGACTGTTTTTCGCGACAAGAAAAAGACTGACGGGAAACACGACGAGAAAAAAGAGAGCTGGTTTTAATTTTTTGCGGGCATTTTTTTAGTCGAGAAAACTGCTAGGGAGCATACACACGACCAATATAAAAAATGGCAGTTTTCTCGTCGGGAAAACCGGTCGTGTGTACAAGGCAGAATAGTCTTGTGTGTTTTGCAGGGGAACTTTTATTGTTCTCCTTTTGATTATCCGTTATTTTCAAGATGAGTTTTCTAGCAAACAAGTGGAGGTCCTTAATGACCTCAAACTTGTCAATGTTTTGATCAGAGCAGAAACTTAGTCTACTTGACAGGACACTTATTTCTACATTAAAAAGATTATATTTGGGTATATTTACTATATTGAATCTAGTTTCTCGACACTTAGTTTCCTTAGGTATGGTTCCAGACCCTTCATCCCTTTCAGTGTATTGGAGTTGCCTGGACTGCGTGTCTGTGCTAAAAAAAACTATCTGTTTGTGAAGTATTGCTAATGGTTTTAAGAATTCCCTATAATGTAAGGTTTGACAAAGAAATCCATCACCCATAGATGTGGCAGCACCACTGTCACCACCACATGCATTGCCTACCACTAGTGATGAGCCGAACACCCCCGGGTTCGGTTCGCACCAGAACCCGCGAACGGACCGGAAGTTCGAACGAACATTAGAACCCTATTAAATACAATGGATGCGAACGTTCGAATTCTAAAGTGCTAATTATAACAACTATTATGCATGTTATTGTCCTAAAAAGGGTTTGGGAACCCGGGTTCTGCACCAGGGGACATGTATCAATGCAAAAAGAAGTTTTAAAAACGGTCGTTTTTCGGGAGCAGTCATTTTAATGATGCATAAAGTGAAAAAAAAAAAGTCAAATATTCCTTTAAATATCGTACCTGGGGGGTGTCTAAAGTATGCCTGTGAAGTGCCACGTGTTTCCCGTGTTTAGAACTGTCCCTGCACAAAATGACACTTCTAAAGGAAAAAAAAGCCATTTAAAACTGCTTGCGGCTTTAATGTAATGTCTGGTCCCGGTAATATGGATGAAATTCTTTAAGAAAAATGGCATAGCTACCCCATGACCCCCCCCCCCCTACCCCAGCCCATTACCAGCCCCTTTGGGTCTTGTATGGATATTAAGGGGAACCCCGCACATAAAATAAAAAAGGCCCTATATACTCTGAACAGCCGTATACAGGCGGTGCATACAAGACAGGGACTGTAGGTTTGTTCTTATGTAGAATCTGTTTGTAATTTTGAACAGGTACATTGTTGAAGTGTAGCTCCAGCCCAAAAATCTATTTTTAAACTTTTTGGAAAACATAGGTAAGGGTTATCACCCCTGTAACATTTGTTTTGCTGTCTGTGCCCCTGTTCAGAACATTTCACCTCACTTTCCGTCCCAATGACAACTGTTTTTGAAATGTGGTGTTTTTCTTGAAACAAGGATTGCTGATAAAGCATCAGTACAGAGGAGACACCTTTCTCCCATATTTATTCTTACAGGAGAGAATTTTCCTTCCTAGTGGTAGATTTCCTCTCACTTCCTGTTGTCTTCTTGCGTTTGCAAGTAGGAGTCGTTTGTAAGTTGGATGTTTGAAAGTAGGGACCTGCCGTATATACTCTGCAGAAATAGGCCCCTTAGTTGTTGGTGTTGGCACAACACTGTAAGCACTCACAGTTACTCTTGGTTGGTGCTGGAACGCCCTGCTGTCAACTATTATATCAGGAATTTTAATTACATATAATTGTTGAACAGTGGTAGTAAAAATTGGGCCTTTGATGGTGGTGCTGGTGCCACAACACTGTAAGCCCTGACAGTTACTCTTGGTGGGTGCAGCAATGGGCCCTGCTGTGAATTATTAGATCAAGAATTGTAATTACATGCCCCTGTTGAACAGGGGCTGAAAAATTGGGCCTTAGGCACTGGTGGCACAACACTGCAACCCCTCACAGATACTGTACTTGGAGCACAGCAATGAGCCCTGTTGCAAAGTATTGCTTCAAAAATTGTAATGACACGCCCCTGTTAAACAGGGGCTGAAAAATTGGGCCTTAGGCACTGGTGGCACAACACTGCAACTCCTCACAGATACTGTACTTGGAGCACAGCAATGAGCCCTGTTGCAAAGTATTGCTTCAAAAATTGTAATTACACGCCCCTGTTAAACAGGGGCTGAAAAATTGGGCGTTAGGCACTGGTGGCGGCACCCATAAACAAAAATGATCTTCCAAGCTATCATCATCAATCGTATCATTGAGGACTCGGAGGAGGAGGATAGCCAGTCAACATAACAGCACAGGCACTCAGCATCAGCATCAGTCTTGAAGGGATGTGACATTTTAAAATCAATTAGTCTGTTATATCAGCATCAGGTGTGTGGTAGCTGGTGGTGATCCAAGACTGGTTCATCTTGATGAAAGTCAGTCGATCAACCGAGTCGGTGGACAGGCGCACCCTGTGATCCGTGACAAATCCTCCAGCAGCACTGAATGTGCGTTCCGAAAGAACGCTGGATGCAGGACAGGCCAGTAGCTCAATTGCATACTGTGCAAGCTCTGGCCAGTGATCCATCCTCAAGACCCAGTAAGCCAGAGGATTTTCGGTGGGGAAGGTGTCCAAGTCTGACCTTGCCCCTAGATATTCCTGCACCATGTTTATCAGACGCTGGCGATGGTTGCTGGAACCAATCATACTTTGGGGCTGCGGACTAAAGAATTGTCTGAACGCATCGGTCAGACGGCCACCTTCCCCACCGCTCCTTCTTTGACTGGCCGAAGCCTCAGCAACTCGTTGTCCAGGACCAGGAGTTTGCAACCTCCCAGTCTCTGGGAACGCGTTGCACAGACCTTTCTGCAAGGCCTCCCGGAGTTGTCTCATCCTCTGCTCCCTCTGCGACGGTAACATAAGGTCCGCAACCTTACCCTTGTACCGTGGATCAAGGAGAGTGGCCAGCCAGTAATGGTCCCTCTCCTTGATCCGAAGAATACGAGGATCCTTCCGCAGACTTTGCAGGATCAGGGAGGCCATGCAGCGTAGGTTTGCTGAGGCATTCGCTCCGGAGTCCTCTGGGTCACTAAGGACGACATGATCCGCAGCCACCTCCTCCCAGCCACGTACAAGTCCACTGGTTTCTTGGGACTGTAAATCATCCCTAAAAGACTGCTGCTGATGATGCTGAGTGCCAGCCTCCACCTCCATGCTGACACAATCCTCCTCCTCCTCCTCCTCCTCCTCCTCCTCTTCCTGTGCGATGGGTGGGACAGAAGGAACACTGTCTGGGTAAAGGGGGCCTTGAGAGGCAAGGAAGTCCTCCTCTTCCTGCCTCTGTTCTGCCTCAAGTGCCCTGTCCATTATTCCACGCAGCGTGTGCTCCAACAGGTGGACAAGAGGTACAGTGTCACTGATGCATGCACTGTCACTGCTCACCATCCTCGTGGCCTCCTCAAATGGTGCCAGGACAGTGCATGCATCCCTGATCATGCCCCACTGGCGTGGAGAAAAAAAACCAAGCTCCCCTGACCCTGTCCTGGTGCCGTAGTCGCACAGGTACTCATTGATGGCCCTCTGCTGCGTGTGCAGCCGCTGCAGCATGGCCAACGTTGAGTTCCACCTGGTGGGCATGTCACATATAAGGCGGTTCTTGGGCAGGTTCAACTCCTTTTGCAGCTCAGCCAGGCGAGCACTGGCATTATAAGATCTGCGGAAATGCACACAGACTTTCCTGGCCTGCCTCAGGACATCCTGTAAGCCCGGGTACCTGGCCAAGAACCGCTGCACCACCAGGTTAAGGACGTGAGCCACACAGGGCACATGGGTCAGTTGTCCCTGTCGGAGGGCGGAGAGGAGGTTGGTGCCATTGTCGCAAACCACCATTCCTGGCTTAAGCTGGCGTGGCGTCAACCACCTCTCGGCCTGGCCCTGCAGAGCAGACAGGACCTCTGCCCCAGTGTGGCTTCTGTCCCCCAAACACACCAGCGCAAGCACGGCATGGCATCTTTTTGCCTGCGTACTTGCGTAGCCCCGTGAACGGCTACGGAGCACCGCTGGTTCATAGGACAAACCACAGGAAGAGGCCATGGAGGAAGAAGAAGAGGAGGGGGTGGAGGAGAGAGGTGTGTCACAACCAGTAGTAGCATTTTGGAGGCGTGGCGGTGGGACAACCTCCAACACTACTGCACCTTGTCCTGAATCCTTCCCAGCTGCCAAAAGAGTGACCCAATGGGCCGTGAAAGAAAGGTAACGTCCCTGTCCATGCCTGCTGGACCATGAGTCAGCGGTAATATGCACCTTACCGCTGACCGCCCTGTCCAGCGAGGCCAAGACATTGCCTTCCACATGCCGGTAGAGAGCCGGAATAGCCTTCCGTGAGAAAAAGTGGCGTTTGGGAACCTGCCACTGAGGAACCGCACATTGCACAAACTCACGGAAGGGGGCCGAGTCTACCAACTGAAAAGGCAGCAGTTGAAGCGCTAGCAATTTAGCCAAGCTAGCATTCAACCGCTGGGCATGTGGATGGCTGGGAGTGAACTTCTTTCGACGGTCCAGCAGCTGGGGCAGGGAAATTTGCCTGCTAGAATCGGACGTCGGTGTACTGCTAGCAGAGTGGGCGCAAGTACTTGGCTGTGACACACCTAATTCTACACCTTCATTCCTCTCAGTGCATGTTTCAGAGAGGACTGAAGTTATAGTGGGGTTGGAGATCCCAGCTGATGCGGTGCAAGGAGAGGTCCGCTTTGTTCTTTGGTGTGGGTCTTTGAGGTAGGCTTGCCAACGAGCTGCATGGCAGGTCAACATATGTCTGGTCAGGCATGTGGTACCCAAGCGGCTGATGTTTTGGCCACGCGATATACGCTTGAGACATATGTTGCAAACAGCAGCTGTGCGATCTGATGCACTAGCCTCAAAAAAGGCCCACACCAAAGAACTTTTTGAATGACGGGCAGAGGCAGCGCCCTGCACAGGCGGAGCTCTGCGGTGTGATTCCGTCGGTGTACTGCCCTTACGCTGGCCACCAAAGGGCATCCTGCCTCGTTGGAGATGTGCCTCCTCCTCATCCTCCTCCTCCTCCTCTCTCCTATTAGGCACCCACGTGGAGTCATTGACCTCATCATCCCCTCCCTCCTCATCACTGGAGCCAATCTGGCAGTATGCTGCAGCTGCTGGAACATGACTGCCAGATTGGTGTCCTTCTTGAGCATCCCCTCTGTCTGCTCTCACGCTACTGCCTTCCTCTAGCTGGGTTTCATCATCAGACCCTTCGAAACGCTGGGCATCCTCCTGGAGCATGTACCCAACACTGTGCTGAAACAGTTCGGGGGACTCCTCAGGAGGAGGACATGGTGGGTCTAGGGAAGGAGTGACTGATGATTTGTCTGACATTGATACCAGGGAAGACGACGCTTTGGCAGCTGCTTTTCCAGTACCCTGAGCCTGGGTGAGAGAGGATGAGGAGGAGGAGGAGGGCTTGGTCATCCACTCTACCAAGTCTTCGGCATGATGTGGCTCAACATGTCCAGCTGCCGAAAAGAAGGACAAGCGTGTCCCATGGCCATGTGCTGATGACAATGCACCGCGTCCACGACCAGCACTGTTGCCCCCAGACACAGAGCCTGCTTGCCCTCTTTTATTGCCTCCTGACTGTCTGCCTCTCCTTGTTTGCCTTCCAGACATTCTAATAGATGGCCTGCAGGGAGATGGGAAAAAAGCAATAAGGGCTACCTTCAGGTGTCCTTCTCTGTCCCTGGAAACAAGGACTTGCAGAGTGAAAGAAAAAAAACACTCTCCCTACCTACAGTTTTCTGTCCCTAGAAAAAATGTTTTTTTTAATCACAATATAGCACAAGGAAAATTAACTCACTGTCCTTACAGGTCCCTGGAAACAAGGACTTGCAGAGTGAAAGAAAAAAAACACTCTCCCTACCTACAGTTTTCTGTCCCTAGAAAAAAATGTTTTTTTTAATCACAATATAGCAAAAGGACAATTCACTCACTGTCCTTCCAGGTCCCTGGAAACAAGGACTTGCAGAGTGAAAGAAACTGACACTGTCCCTACCTAGAGTTTTCTGTCCCTAGAATAAATGTTTTTTTTAATCACAATATAGCAAAAGGACAATTCACTCACTGTCCTTCCAGGTCCCTGGAAACAAGGACTTGCAGAGTGAAAGAAACTGACACTGTCCCTACCTAGAGTTTTCTGTCCCTAGAATAAATGTTTTTTTTAATCACAATATAGCAAAAGGACAATTCACTCACTGTCCTTCCAGGTCCCTGGAAACAAGGACTTGCAGAGTGAAAGAAACTGACACTGTCCCTACCTAGAGTTTTCTGTCCCTAGAATAAATGTTTTTTTTAATCACAATATAGCAAAAGGACAATTCACTCACTGTCCTTCCAGGTCCCTGGAAACAAGGACTTGCAGAGTGAAAGAAACTGACACTGTCCCTACCTAGAGTTTTCTGTCCCTAGAATAAATGTTTTTTTTAATCACAATATAGCAAAAGGACAATTCACTCACTGTCCTTCCAGGTCCCTGGAAACAAGGACTTGCAGAGTGAAAGAAACTGACACTGTCCCTACCTAGAGTTTTCTGTCCCTAGAATAAATGTTTTTTTTAATCACAATATAGCAAAAGGACAATTCACTCACTGTCCTTCCAGGTCCCTGGAAACAAGGACTTGCAGAGTGAAAGAAACTGACACTGTCCCTACCTAGAGTTTTCTGTCCCTAGAATAAATGTTTTTTTTAATCACAATATAGCAAAAGGACAATTCACTCACTGTCCTTCCAGGTCCCTGGAAACAAGGACTTGCAGAGTGAAAGAAACTGACACTGTCCCTACCTAGAGTTTTCTGTCCCTAGAATAAATGTTTTTTTTAATCACAATATAGCAAAAGGACAATTCACTCACTGTCCTTCCAGGTCCCTGGAAACAAGGACTTGCAGAGTGAAAGAAACTGACACTGTCCCTACCTAGAGTTTTCTGTCCCTAGAATAAATGTTTTTTTTAATCACAATATAGCAAAAGGACAATTCACTCACTGTCCTTCCAGGTCCCTGGAAACAAGGACTTGCAGAGTGAAAGAAACTGACACTGTCCCTACCTAGAGTTTTCTGTCCCTAGAATAAATGTTTTTTTTAATCACAATATAGCAAAAGGACAATTCACTCACTGTCCTTCCAGGTCCCTGGAAACAAGGACTTGCAGAGTGAAAGAAACTGACACTGTCCCTACCTAGAGTTTTCTGTCCCTAGAATAAATGTTTTTTTTAATCACAATATAGCAAAAGGACAATTCACTCACTGTCCTTCCAGGTCCCTGGAAACAAGGACTTGCAGAGTGAAAGAAACTGACACTGTCCCTACCTAGAGTTTTCTGTCCCTAGAATAAATGTTTTTTTTAATCACAATATAGCAAAAGGACAATTCACTCACTGTCCTTCCAGGTCCCTGGAAACAAGGACTTGCAGAGTGAAAGAAACTGACACTGTCCCTACCTAGAGTTTTCTGTCCCTAGAATAAATGTTTTTTTTAATCACAATATAGCAAAAGGACAATTCACTCACTGTCCTTCCAGGTCCCTGGAAACAAGGACTTGCAGAGTGAAAGAAACTGACACTGTCCCTACCTAGAGTTTTCTGTCCCTAGAATAAATGTTTTTTTTAATCACAATATAGCAAAAGGACAATTCACTCACTGTCCTTCCAGGTCCCTGGAAACAAGGACTTGCAGAGTGAAAGAAACTGACACTGTCCCTACCTAGAGTTTTCTGTCCCTAGAATAAATGTTTTTTTTAATCACAATATAGCAAAAGGACAATTCACTCACTGTCCTTCCAGGTCCCTGGAAACAAGGACTTGCAGAGTGAAAGAAACTGACACTGTCCCTACCTAGAGTTTTCTGTCCCTAGAATAAATGTTTTTTTTAATCACAATATAGCAAAAGGACAATTCACTCACTGTCCTTCCAGGTCCCTGGAAACAAGGACTTGCAGAGTGAAAGAAACTGACACTGTCCCTACCTAGAGTTTTCTGTCCCTAGAATAAATGTTTTTTTTTAAGCACACTATAGCAGAAGCACAAAACACACTGACACTCTCCCTACCTATCCTTCTCTTTCCCTAAACTAAAGGAATCCAGGTTAAGCAAGAAAGAAATAACAGTCACTGTCCCTGCCTATGCTACTCTATCCCTGCTCCGGAACACACTACACTAGGCCGCCGTGCTGGCGGCCTTTTATAGTGTGGGGCGTGTACTAAACACCCTCAGCAATAATTGGCCACAGGCATCCTGCCTGTGGCCAATCATTGCTCTCCTCGCTGCCGGCGCTGTGATTGGCCAAGCATGCGGGGTCACAGTGCATGCTTGGCCAATCACAGCGCCTGGATGACACTGCGATGGCGTAGTGCATTGTGGGCCGTTCGCGTCACTCGAATTTGGCGCGAACGGCCCAAATCGTTCGATCTTCGTCGAACGATCGAACAGCCAATGTTCGAGTCGAACGTATGTTCGACTCGAACACGAAGCTCATCCCTACCTACCACCAAGTTGGAATCACCACTTTGAAGTGCAAGAACTGACTGCTCAACATTTCATTTGCGATTTGTCGTGTGAATTGTCACCTTGGGAACGCCTTTTAGTTTCATGGAAACCTTTGTGCCTAGAGCAACCTTGGGATGAGAGATAAATGGAGGAATTGGATGAGGCATGTGACAAAAGCGAATAAAAATTGTTGAATGTGCTACCATTTCTCCTTGTCCTTTTGTAATGGGTACTCCTGATGCCGTTTATAAGTCCTATTTTCATGAAATTATACTTTATCACGTTTGAACTTTAAAAAAAATAAAATAATTGTTAGTATGTCTTTATTTTTTTTTCTCCAGATGTTTCTTCTTTATTTTCCTGACTTTTATAAGTAAATGGAGTAAATGTTGTCAATCTCCTTATAAAGTACTCAGACCAGTGCAGCCAGTCACAGTGTCCCCAATCACCACCACACCAGTCATTGTGTCACCATCAAGGCCTCATTCATGTGTGCTGTGCTCTCTGAAAAGCTCTTCAGAGAGTATTTGACAGGCAGTGAGGAGGCATTGTATCACCTACTCACCACATGCTTTAACCCCTTGGACCCCACACAAGCACCCTGGTTAACTTAAATGGGTCGGGATCGGCGGGTGTACATGGGGGTATAATATCTGCAAAGCATCGCACCCGTGACATATGTACACCCCCGGGCAATGCTTCTGCAGCTAAGGAGGCAGTGATTGGGGAGTGGTAAAACCACGGCTCAACTGCAAGGTTTACTATCCCCCAAACTCATGTGTGAATGAGCCAGAATAGTGCAGCCAGTCACAGTGTCTTTACAATAACCATCACACCAGCCACAGTGTCGACAGACCAGTGTAGTTAGAAACAGTGTTACTGATTGCTGTCACACCTGACCAGTGCAGTCAGCAACAGTTTTTCTTATCACCACTACAACAGTCTCAGTGTCAGCCAGCAACAGTGTTCCTGATCACTGCCACACAAATTCCAGTGTCACCAGACCAGTGTAAGCCAGCAACAGTGTTCCTAATCACTGCAATACAATTCCAGGTGTCACCAGACCAATGTAAGCCAGTAACAGTGTTCTTAATCTGTTACACCAGTCCCAGTGTTATTGGACAAGTGCAGCCTCTGCCTGTACTAAACGTGGCCTGTTTTGACCACGTTTGTGCCTGCTTGCTGGACTTATTCTTTGCTGGTTTGCTAACTGTAACGACACCCCAAGTATGAAAGGGGTTAAAGCCGTTTATGATATACCATTCCCGAACACCAAGGCAGCTACTGACACTCCACACTCCACAGTCAGGTGAACGAGGCCCATAATGGTAATTCCCCCCTAATAACGAGACACAGCTCTGTTGTTAGGTTTCCAGCAGGTCTGACAATCTTTATTGAGAAAGCAGGCTCTTATATACACTAAAAGAATACTGTAGTCCAAATTGAACAATGACCCAACTCCACCCACAACATCACACAATGGTTACATAACGAGCCCTCAATACACATTATTCTGACATCCCTTAGCAAACAACAGGTGAGTTCATTAACTAATCCCTTTATACAATTACAGAGTTAATTATCACAATCCACAATGAAAAGATCTTTAGAAGTTAGCCTGGACTCATTTACATTACATAGGCAGCCAGGTGGTTGGAGGTGATGACATTAACATCTTTCAATTAACCTGTTGTGTTCAGAATCAACAACCAGTAAATTGTTCTTTACAGATATCCTGGGGAATATTGTGGATTAATATTACAGACCCATTTTAAAACAATCCAAGACATATTCTCAATGTCCATTATTTTCTGGCTCATACTTTCTAAGAGCTTCTGGGTTCCACGGGCCCACCCGTTACATCTCTCCCCTTTCGGCAGGAGACTAACACAGGAGGAGACCCCAGACAGGTTGACTCCGAAGTTAGTCCATAGTTCCATTCCTCTAATGCCTGGACAACCCATCAGCATTGCCATTTTGCTTACCGGGTCGGTAGCTGATGGTGAAGTTGTAAGGCTGCAGGGTGAATAATGGAATTCAGTTCTGGAACAGTCACTTGCTTTGCTCTCTCAATGGCTCCCAAAACTTGTTGCTGATGCTCTTCGGAGAGGTAAGGCAAAACCTGGGTGCAAATCCCATTTAACCTTTTGTCAATTTCAGCCTGTTTGTGCATTTCAATGTTCAAGCCATGGGACATCTCATAATACATGACTTAGTGTGGTTGCATCTCCGATTTCTCACTGGCCAACTTGTCACATTCCAATTTTAAACTGTGATATTGTGCCTGATCTAAGGTACATGTCGGGGAAGATAGTCTTACCCGGGTCTCGGCAGCAAGCGGGTCGGTTCCAGCAGCACGGGTCTGGGCACAGGTAGTCACTGGGTTGGCTTCAGCGGGGCCCATCGGGGCGTAAGCAGAAACGAGGGGGGCCAAATCATTCTCCAGTAGTACATCCGCTGGCAAATCCTTCATCACCCCCACATTCACGTGTCCCGAACCAACCCCCCAATCCAGGTGAACACGGGCAACATGTAGCCGGAAGACGGTGCCTCCCGCTACTCTTACGGCTACAGTGTCTCCGGTATGTTGGCTCTCTGGGATGAGGTTCTTCTGTAGTAGGGTCATGGTGGTGCCAGTATCACGTAGGCCATTGGCTACCTTTCCATTGACCCAGACAGTCTGCCTGTGTTGCTGCCGGTTGTCCCGGTTAGCTGCTTGTATTGGATCAGCCTCGTGCAGGATGCCCCAATGTTCTTCCTCCTCAACGTAGTGGGCCACAGGCATGGATGTGTGGGGGTTCCCCCTTGCTGGCTGTCTCCATGACTGGGACTGCCTGGCTGGATTCAACGGACAGTCTGGCTTTTTGTGCCCTAGCTGTTTACACCCGAAACACCTGATGGGTTGTGAGTAGCCCTGGGAGTTGAACCTGGGCTGCTAAGAATAAGTGGCCGCTGGAGGTGGTGCTGTAGGGTGGCACGACTGGGGTTGGTAGGCGATAGCCGGAGGGGGTGCCACTGATCGATAATCCACCCGAGCTGTTGTCTTAACCACAGGGTTATCCAGTTTGCGGGCGTCTGTGTATTCGTCCACCAGGCGAGCTGCTTCAGGCAAGGTGAAAGGTTTTCGGTCCCGGACCCACTCTCTGACTTCCAGGGACAGTTTGTCAAAGAAGTGCTCCAGCAGGAACACCTGCAGCACCTCTTCCCAGGATTCTGCTTGGCATCCAGCGACCCAGTTGGATGCCGTGCGGTGTAGGCGGCATGCCCACTCGGTATATGAGTCTCCAGTCTGCTTGCTCGTCTCTCGGAACCGCCTCCGGTCTGCCTCCGGTGTGACGGCATACCTGGCTAAAAGTGCTTCTTTTACCAGTCCATAGTTCATAATATCCTCGTCTGGGATAGCCCTGAACGCTTCACTGGCCCGGCCAGACAATTTCCCAGACAATATGGTAACCCATTCCTCTGTGGGAACCCGATGTAGGGCACATTGCCGTTCAAAATCGGCAAGGTACCCATCAATCTCCCCTTCAGTTTCAATTAAATTTTTAAAAGCAGCAAAAAGTATCTTTCTCCTTTCAGTTGGTGCTGCTCTGACTTCTGCTGCTGCAGAACGTCTTTGCTGTAGCCAATTTGCGTCCACAGCCGCTATAACTCGGTCTAGGATCTCCGCTGTGGGGTTAGGACCATAATGTGCCAGTCTTATGTTAACAGCCCGATCAAAACTTGCCTCTTCGGGTGTTCTGTCTGTTACGCTGGGCCTTTCGGCTCCATCCATTTTGACAAGTTCTGCGATAATGTCCCTCTTTTTGCGGTTGTTGGCCGGTCGGCCCCGGTTCTCCAGTAAGTCCTTGAGGGAAGAGAGCTTTAGCTGTCCCTACTATGCTTACATTGTCCTGTGTCCTCTTGTAGCTGTCCTTATAGGCTGTGGAATCATCCCACTGCTTGCCAACAATGTAACGACAGGGGTTAACGTTGTTTAAGATATTCCATTCCCGAACACACGGCAGCTACCAGACACTCCAACCAGCCGAATAAGACCCCATACAAATAATTCTCCCCCCCCCCCACAAATGAGACAACGCTCTGTGTTGAGGTTCCAAAACAGGGAATGAATCTTTATTGCAAGCACATGGTAACACACTTCTCTTCAAAACACTTCCCTCCCATCCTTGGGAAACAGGGCAGGTTAAACTGTCCAATGACAATGGTGATACAGGTCAGGTGTGTTCAAACTTCTCCTTCAGTAAACAGTCTTAGCAGGAGGGGTTGCTGGAGTGATTCCCCCCCCCCCCCCTTTCCTCACAGCAAGACACTTAAACATCCCATAATAGGCAGCCAGACTGTCTACCAAGCTCCTATCCACAGCACCACAGTAGCAGACTTAATTACCACAAGCCACAATGAAAAGATCTTTAGAAGTTAGCCTGGACTCATTTACATTACACAGGCAGCCAGGTGGTTGGAGGTGATGACATTAGCATCACTCAATTAACCTGTTGTGTTCAGAATCAACAACCAATAAATAGTTCTTTACAGATATCCTGTGGAATATTGTGGATTAATTTTACAGACCCATTTTAAAGCAATCCAAGACATATTCTCAATGTCCATTATTTTCTGGCTCATACTTTCTAAGAACTTCTGGGTTCCACGGGCCCACCCGTTACACTAACTATATCTCTGCCTGCCGTCTGAACTGACCCATCTGCATGTCCAACTGACTTTCTTTGAGACATAAGTCCCAGCCATCCCCTACAGACAACTGCACTCCTCAAACCACAGGAACTCTTTTACTCTTCCTTTCTTCAGCTTCTTGTACATCAGCAAGTGAACATGGTATTATAGCCATGTAGGAGTAGGCTAGGCTTGCAGGAAAAAGGAACTGCTATAGGTGACACTACACTAAGCTATATTCCCTGACCACTTGTACAGAGGCCACCATTACAGTACACCGTTTTTTATACAATTGGTTGATTTGTGTTATACACAAGATACAATGTCCGGTACATAATCAGTCCAAACATTGAAAAAATCTCACACATGGTATCACCAGAACGTGTTTTGGGATAAAATTCTACGTATGTCCATGCTGTGTATAAAATATATCTAATTAAATTGTCAACTTTTGTGTATAAAAATAAAAAAAAATTGTTTTAATTTTCTTTCTGCATTTTTCAACAACTTGTAGCAAGACATGAAGTCCTCAAAAGACTCAGCATTAAAGGTGTTTGCTTTCCAAAATGAGGTCATTTTGTTGGTGTTTCTACTATCCTGGCACTCCAAAAATTTGAAAAGTAGTCAGGAAATTGGATGCTTCATTTATGCCCCCTAGAAAGTCTGAAGGTGCTCCTTGAATTTCGGACACCTCCATGCATCTAGGCTGTGAAAAAGTCTCACACATGTAGTATACTTGGAAGGAATAGAAGAATGCATTTTTGGGTGTATTTGTAAGTATGCCTATGCTGTGTGTGAAAAATAACTTGCCAAAACAACAATGTTGTGAAGAAAAGGTTTTATTTTATTTAATTTTCAAAAAAATTGTGGCAAAAAATTACAATCTCAAAAAGCTCACCATGCCTCTTACTAAATACCTTGGACTGTCTACTTTCTAAAAAGGGTAATTTCTGGGGTATTTATTCTGTCCTGACATATTAGGGCATCAAGAAATGGGAGAAATCAGTCAGTACATTTGGATTGATTAATTGTTAAATATATACCATCATTTGTAGACTCTGTACCTTTCCCACAGGCTATATGATATACACTGAGTTGTTTTTTCACTGAAGAAATTTAGCTGATCACAATGTAGCCCAAACTGATCAAGAACGTTTTACAACAGAAACAGAAAAGCAAAGTTGTTGTTTTTTTTTTATTTGTCCTTTTTCCTTTATATTTAAAAAAAACAGAGGTGGTTAAATACCACCAAAAGAAAGCTCTATTTGTCACAAAAAAATATATAAAATTATTTTGGTTTCAGTGCTGCACGATGCTTAAAATAAAATAATGGCCTGGACTGGAAAGGGGTGAAAGTCTGGGTTTCAAGCTGTTAACATATGCTATGTGAATAGGGACATGTAAAAAACCCCAGGAAGGTAGGTGGTATCCCAATTTGGCAGCAAAAGTGGAAATGCACTTTAAATGAAAGTGACAGAAGCACGCTTTGATAGACCAACAACATACTGGCAAAAGTTAATTATGATAGCCTGCTCTCTCCAAAACTGCCTACCTGGAAAAGCACCAGGGAAAACGATATGAGCTATGGAATGAAAAAAAAGCCTGACCTGAAACATATTGAATTTTTTGGAGGCAAAACATACACAAAGGGAGCCTAGATTCTCAAAAAGGTTACAAAATTCTTCACACATGTAGCACCACGGTCCCTCTTTCTCCTCTTCTATCCTTGGCTCGCTCACAGGAGAAAAAGGCGCACCATGACCACCATGCCCGTACCCCCTGGTTTGCAGAGGTTAAGCACACTTGTTTTAACTTACGGGTCTTTGCAGCGAAGCTCTCCTCAAAGTTGGTTTCTGTCCCTAGAATGTAAGGACAAAGTCTCTATACCCCAAGTAACTCCAAGATCCACACCAGTGTCAACTCCAATGTAGAGTTTATTTTTACTTATGCATGAACATCCACAAAGTTGAGAAGAGAGAAAGGTGTTAGGAAGACAGATCAATTCAGGCACTCCTGGCTTCTTCGCCACTCGATCCCGAGGGGGTATAGCTCACCCGGATAGTCACCCAAAGGCACTAGCAGCCGGCATGTAGCTCGAACAGTCTTTCAGATTCCCTAATGGATGCGTTCAGGAGAGCCTCTGCCACAGAATCTATAGTGTCCCAAACCTCCTAATGGTCCCGTTGTTTAGATCCCTTTTTTCGGATGGATGACATCCCTCCGAAGAGTTACTGGGCCCCTTCCTTCACTGTGATCTCTCACCAGTCCTTCGGAACGGTCCTACCCCAGCCTCCTCTTCTAGAAACGGGTCCCCTCGCAAGGCGACACCCTGGGATTCCTCCTCCCGAAGTGGGCTCCAGCTAAAGGTGCTGGGCCCAGGGCTGAAGTTGCAGTCCCAGGACTAAAGGTGCCTGGGACTGAAGCACACGTGGCCCCATGGCCTGGAGGGCCATGCGCCATGCACCAGGTCTCCGACTCTGGAACGAAGAAAAAGAAGAAGAACCTCCCAGGCGGCGTCTGCCCCTTATGTATCCTCTCCCGGCATGCACAGCAGGTAGACCACCCCCACTGCACGGCTGTTGAGAGAGGACACCAAACCGCTACTCCATCACCTGTGGTTCAACCCCGAGTACAAGTGACAGTGCCACCCATACTTCTTAGGGGAACTGCACACCAGGTAAACAGCAGCAAGGCAGAGTCCAGTAAATTGAAAGATTCGAGCCAACTACCACTCGAATCACCCCTAAATTTAGCATAGCAATCCCTAAATTTAGGACCCCCGCTACACACACTAATAGGATACTAAGGTAACAGTCAGCAGAAGTGTAGTTATTAACGAAACCTCTGTGTCCAAAGCCCAATAAAGTTACAGTCAGCACAGTCCAAACAACAACTTGAGCAAGAAGCCAGAACTGCAGGAAAATGAACAGAGCATTACTGAAATTGGCATCAGTGATTTTCCCACTGAAACAGAAAAAACTGAATTGCCTGCAACCTCGGTTAGAACATCTTTGAGATTCAATAAGGGCATTCCAGCTAGGGACTTGTCATTTATTGTTCATACAACACCACAGCCTGAGTTGATATCATGGGAAGACATGCAAAAGCTACCAAAACAAAGCTAAGGCCTCGTACACACGGCCGATTTTCTCGGCAAGAACCAGCAAGAAACTTGCTGGCAGAGATGTCTTGCCGAGTAAATCGGTCGTGTGTACGCGGCTATCGGGTTTCTCGTCGAGAAAACCGACAAGTAACCTCGACGAGAAAATAGAGAACCTGCTCTCTATTTTCTCGTCGAGATTCTCGTCAGCCTGTTTCTCGACGAGAAAAGTGAGTGTGTGTACACTTACCTGTCCGCCGGGAAGCCTGCGCATGTTCGAAATGAATTCGACGCATGCGCGGTAGCTTCCTAGGCATACGTAGGGTATACCAAGATGGCGGCGACGGCATCGAATGTGACGAGCGCATGCTCGTCGTAGTCGATGACGTCACCGCGTACGCTCCATTCAAAGAACCGCGGGTTCTTTGAAACGAGCGTGTGTACACTCGGCCGGGACAATTTTCTTGTCCAGGAATCTCGTCGAAAAAAACGACATGTTTTTTTCGACGAGAATCTCGGCCGTGTGTACGAGGCCTAAGAAACAAAAGTGGATTAAAGCTGCAAATGAAGAGATGACATCTCTCAACCGGCTCCAAGTTTGGGAATTTACAGAATTACCTCGAAGCAAACAATGGACAGTACAGACAAGCAATAGGGGCATTTTTAAACTTTGCAACAACTACGTCTAGATTAGAGATGAGCTGAATGTACGTAGGTTCAGCTTAAGGCAGGATCGGCAAACATTACTAAAGTATGGGGGCCAAATCTGAACCTAATTGAAGTAAATGGAAACCGAATGTTAAAAACCAATAATGGAAAATTATCCTGGCTAATACAAAAGGGATTGTCAAACTAATGACATTGAGAGCTACGTTTTCTCCCTAGCCAACCTTTACATGGGCTGGTGGGAGCGGTCCCGTATCTTTGGAGTGGAAAACCCCTTTAGATCACACATTGGATTGTATTTGAGGTACATTGATTACCTCCTGTTGGCACAGGCTCCTGGAGGACGTCATCCATGAATGGAGACTGCTGATGTCTCATTAAAGAGAACCTATTACCAAAAAAAATTAAAAATTAGATAGGGGACTTTGTGTGATCAATAGTTTTAGTAAAAAAAAAATAAAAAAATAATAATATTGATTGCACTACACTTGTTGCCACACATGAGTGGGAGTAATAATTCTAGGCCCATTATTTATGGTTAACTCTGATGACCTGTAGGGGCTTTTAAAATGTCACGTTTTGTTACTGTGTCACGGGGCCCACAATTTTAAGGTTTGACATGCTGGATATCTATGTAGCGGTTGGTTGCTACTAGTTACAAACATCCACCAAATCACCCTGCTGCCAGACCCCATATATCACTTCTGAGATAATGAGCCGCCATTTGCGTAGTTTTGTTGCGTTTATTGCGGGATACAAGTTGGTTGGAGTAAAGGGAGATATGAGATGCCCATAGCACTTATTGAATTTCCATCACATGTATGGAGCATTGATTAGTAGAATTAGCCCTGAAAATTATGTACTTCTAACATTCAGTCTCTTCTCCTGCATATCTCCACTGTAGACTATTGCTCCTCCTCCTATGTACTGGCTCCTGCAGAGTATCACTCCCTTAAACTCCTCTCTCCTTGTACAAATCCTTTGCTGCAAAACTGTTAGATTACTGTCTCATCACTTCCAGTAAGACAAAAAGGGATCACTCTGAATAACCCCGCCTTGATGGCTGTAATTAGGCACTGTAATAAAGTCTCTTGAATGGTGTTGCTTGAGCAAATCTCTAAGCCAGAGGTATACAGTACCTCTCCCCGGCGGCTCAGTGATTTTAGTAACTACACAGTCTCTTGGATGATATTACCTGCTTTACTAGGCCAGAGATACACACGGTACCTCTCCCTGACGACCTAGCAAGTTAGCAGCACATGGTAATAAACGAACTACTGATCCCAGCCAGTCCAATCTGCAATTTCTGCGTTCCCCGGCTGCAGCAATTTGCACTACTCTCCACAATCTTCTTCTTGCTCCAGTTCTTCACTGTAGTAGACACACTGACCTTCTCCTGCCCCAAGTCCAAGGTAGAAAACTCTATCCGGATACACATCCTAGCTTCTCGTGCTCGGCGTGTCCCCATGTGGGGACGCCCTTCAGCAGCTGCCTAAAACTCCTCCGGCCCTCCTCCACGCTCGGCATGTCCCCAAGTGGGGATGCCCTTCAGCAGCTGCCTAAAACTCCATTTTCCTTTCTGCAGTAGTGATGAGCCGAACACCCCCGGGTTCGGTTCGCACCAGAACCCGCGAACAGACCGAAAGTTCGCACGAACTTTAGAACCCTATTACATACAATGGATGGGAACGTTCGAAATCTAAAGTGCTATTTATAACGACTAATATGCATGTTATTGTCCTAAAAAGGGTTTGGGAACCCGGGTTCTGCAACAGGGGACATGTATCAATCCAAAAAAAAGTTTTAAAAACTGACGTTTTTCGGGAGCAGTCATTTTAATGATGCATAAAGTGAAAAAAAAAAGTCAAATATTCCTTTAAATATCGTACCTGGGGGGTGTCTAAAGTATGCCTGTGAAGTGCCACGTGTTTCCCGTGTTTAGAACTGTCCCTGCACAAAATTACATTTCTAAAGGAAAAAAAGCCATTTAAAACTGCTTGCGGCTTTAATGTAATGTCTGGTCCCGGTAATATGGAATGAAAATCTTTAAGAAAAATGGCATAGCTACCCCATCACAGCCCCCCCCCCCCTACCCCAGCCCATTACCAGCCCCTTTGTGTCTTGTATGGATATTAAGGGGAACCCCGCAAATAAATAAAAAAGGCCCTATATACTCTGAACAGCCGTATACAGGCGGTGCATACAAGACAGGGACTGTAGGTTTGTTCTTATGTAGAATCTGTTTGTAATTTTGAACAGGTACATTGTTTAAGTGTAGCTCCAGCCAAAAAATCTATTTTTAAGCTTTTTGGAAAACATAGGGAAGGGTTATCACCCCTGTAACATTTGTTTTGCTGTCTGTGCAGTGTGCACCTGTTCAGAACAGTTCACCTAACTTTCCGTCCTAATGACAAATGTGTTTTGAAAATTTGGGGTTTTTATTGAAACAAGAATTGGTGATAAAGCATCAGTGGAGAGGAGACACTTTTTTTCCCATATTAACTCTTACAGGAGAGAATTTCCCTTCCTAGGGGTAGATTTCCTCTCACTTCCTGTTGTATCCTTCCATTTGCAAGGAGGAGTCGTTTGTAAGTTGGATGTTTGAAAGTAGGGGCCTACCGTATATACTCAGCTGAAATTTGCCCCTTACATGTTGGTGTTGCCACAACACTGTGAGTCCTCACAGTTACTCTTGGTGGGCGCATGAATGGGCCCTGCTGTGAATTATTAGATCAAGAATTGTAATTGCATGCCCCTGTTGAACAGGGGCTAAAAAATTGGGCCTGGGTGGTGGTGGTGGTGGTGTTGACACAACACTGTAAGGCCTCACAGTTAGTCTTGGTGGGCGCAGGAATGAGCCCTGCTGTGAATTATTCGATCAAGAATTGTAATTACATGCCCCTGTTAAACAGGGGCATAAAAATTGGGCCTTAGGCACTGGTGCCACAACACTGCAACCCCTCACAGATACTGTACTTGGAGCACAGCAATGAGCCCTGTTGTAAAGTATTGCATCAAAAATTTTAATTACATGCCCGTGTTAAACAGGGGCTGAAAAATTGGGCCTTAGCCACTGGTGCTGGTGCCACGACACTGCAACCTCTCCCAGATACTCTAGTTGGAGTGCAGGAATGAGCCCTGCTGCAAAGCATTGCATAAAAAATTGTAATAACACGCCCCTGTTAAACAGGGGCTGAAAAATTGGGCCTTAGCCACTGGTGGCGGCACCCAGAAACAAAAATGTTCTTCCAAGCTATCATCATCAATCGGATCATTGAGGAGGAGGAGGATAGTCAGTCAACATAACAGGACAGTCTCTCAGCATCAGTATCAGTCTTGAAGGGATGTGACATTTGAAAATAAATTAGTCTGTTATATCAGCTTCAGGTGTTTGGTAGCTGGTGGTGATCCAAGACTGGTTCATCTTTATGAAGGTCAGTCGATCAACAGAGTCGGTGGACAGGCGCACCCTGTGATTCGTGACAAATCCTCCAGCAGCACTGAATGTGCGTTCTGAAAGAACGCTGGGTGCAGGACAGGCCAGTAGCTCAATTGCATACTGTGCAAGCTCTGGCCAGTGATCCATCCTCAAGACCCAGTAAGCCAGAGGATTTTTGGTGGGGAAGGTGTCCAAGTCTGACCTTGCCCCTAGGTATTCCTGCACCATGTATATCAGACGCTGGCGATGGTTGCTGGAACCGATCATACCTTGGGGCTGCGGACTAAAGAATTGTCTGAACGCATCGGTCAGACTACCACCTTCCTCATCGCTCCTTCTTTGACTGACCGAAGCCTCAGCAACTCGTTGTCCAGGACCAGGAGTTTGTAACCTCCCAGTCTCTGGTAACGCGTTGCACAGACCTTTCTGCAAGGCCTCCCGGAGTTGTCTCATCCTCTGCTCCCTCTGCGACGGTAAGATAAGGTCCGCAACCTTACCCTTGTACCGTGGATCAAGGAGAGTGGCCAGCCAGTAATGGTCCCTCTCCTTGATCCGAAGAATACGAGGATCCTTCCGCAGACTTTGCAGGATCAGGGAGGCCATGCAGCGTAGGTTAGCTGAGGCATTCGGTCCGGAGTCCTCTGGGTCACTAAGGACGACATGATCCGCAGCCACCTCCTCCCAGCCACGTACAAGTCCACTGGTTTCTTGGGACTGTAAATCATCCCTAAAAGACTGCTGCTGATGATGCTGAGTGCCAGGCTCCACCTCCATGCTGACACAATCCTCCTCCTCTTCTTCCTGTGCGATGGGTGGGACAGAAGGAACACTGTCTGGGTAAAGGGGGCCTTGAGAGGCAAGGAAGTCCTCCTCTTCCTGCCTCTGTTCTGCCTCAAGTGCCCTGTCCATTATTCCACGCAGCGTATGTTCCAACAGGTGGACAAGAGGTACAGTGTCACTGATGCATGCACTGTCACTGCTCACCATCCTCATGGCCTCCTCAAATGGTGCCAGGACAGTGCATGCATCCCTGATCATGCCCCACTGGCGTGGTGAAAAAAACCCGAGCTCCCCTGACCCTGTCCTGGTGCCGTAGTCGCACAGGTACTCATTGATGGCCCTCTGCTGCGTGTGCAGCCGCTGCAGCATGGCCAACGTTGAGTTCCACCTGGTGGGCATGTCACATATAAGGCGGTTCTTGGGCAGGTTCAACTCCTTTTGCAGCTCAGCCAGCCGAGCACTGGCATTATAAGATCTGCGGAAATGCACACAGACTTTCCTGGCCTGCCTCAGGACATCCTGTAAGCCCGGGTACCTGCCCAAGAACCACTGCACCACCAGGTTAAGGACGTGAGCCACACAGGGCACATGGGTCAGTTGTCCCTGTCGGAGAGCGGAGAGGAGGTTGGTGCCATTGTCGCAAACTACCATTCCTGGCTTAAGCTGGCGTGGTGTCAACCACCTCTCGGCCTGCCCCTGCAGAGCAGACAGAACCTATGCCCCAGTGTGGCTCCTGTCCCCCAAACACACCAGCGCAAGCACGGCATGGCATCTTTTTGCCTGCGTACTTGCGTAGCCCCTTGAACGCCTACGGAGCACCGCTGGTTCCGAGGACAAAGCACAGGAAGAGGCCATGGAGGAAGAAGAAGAGGAGGGGGTGGAGGACAGAGGTGTGTCACAACCAGTAGTAGCATTTTGGAGGCGTGGCGGTGGAACAACCTCCAACACTACTGCACCTTGTCCTGCATCCTTCCCAGCTGCCAGAAGAGTGACCCAATGGGCCGTGAAAGAAAGGTAACGTCCCTGTCTATGCCTGCTGGACCATGATTTAGCGGTAATATGCACCTTACCGCTGACCGCCCTGTCCAGCGAGGCCAAGACATTGCCTTCCACATGCCGGTAGAGACTCGGAATCGCCTTCCGTGAGAAAAAGTGGCGTTTGGGAACCTGCTACTGAGGAACCGCACATTGCACAAACTCACGGAAGGGGGCCGAGTCTACCAACTGAAAAGGCAGCAGTTGAAGCGCTAGCAATTTAGCCAAGCTAGCATTCAACCGCTGGGCATGTGGATGGCTGGGAGTGAACTTCTTTCGACGGTCCAGCAGCTGGGGCAGGGAAATTTACCTGCTAGAATCGGACGTCGGTGTACTGCTAGCAGAGTGCCCGCAAGTACTTGGCTGTGACACACATAATTCTACACCTTTATTCCTCTCAGAGCAGGTTTCAGAGAGGACTGAAGGTATAGTGGGGTTGGAGATCCCAGCTGATGCAGTGCAAGAAGAGGTCCGCTTTGTTCTTGGGTGTGGGTCTTTAAGGTAGGCTTGCCAACAAGCTGCATGGCAGGTCAACATATGTCTGGTCAAGCATGTGGTGCCCAAGCGGGTGATGTTTTGGCCACGCGATATACGCTTGAGACATATGTTGCAAACAGCAGCTGTGCAATCTGATGCACTAGACTCAAAAAAGGCCCACACCAAAGAACTTTTTGAATAACGGGCAGAGGCAGCGCCCTGCACAGGCGGAGCTCTGCGGTGTGATTCCGTCGGTGTGCTGCCCTTACGCTGGCCCCCCGAGAGCATCCTGCCTCGTTGGAGATGTGCCTCCTCCTCAACCTCCTCCTCCTCCTCCTCCTCTCTCCTATTAGGCACCCACATGGAGTCAGTGACCTCATCATCCCCTCCCTCCTCATCACTGGAGCCAATCTGGCAGTATGCTGCAGCTGCTGGAACATGACTGCCAGATTTGTGTCCTTCTTGAGCATCCCCTCTCTCTGCTCTCACGCTACTGCCTTCCTCTAGCTGGGTATCATCATCAGACCCTTCGAAACGCTGGGCATCCTCCTGGAGCATGTACCCAACACTGTGCTCAAACAGTTCGGGGGACTCCTCAGGAGGACATGGTTGGTCTAGGGAAGGAGTGACTGATGATGACATTGATACCAGGGAAGAGGACGCTTTGGCAGCTGCTTTGCCAGTACCCAGAGCCTGGATGAGAGAGGATGAGGAGGATGAGGAGGGCTTGGTCATCCACTCTACCAAGTCTTCGGCATGATGCGGCTCAACACGTCCAGCTGCCGAAAAGAAGGACAAGCATGTCCCATGGCCACGTGCTGATGGCGATGCACCGCGTCCACGACCAGCACTGTTGTCTCTAGACACAGAGCCTGCTTGCCCTCTTTTATTGGCTCCTGACTGTCTGCCTCTCCTTGTTTGCCTTCCAGACATTCTAATAGCCTGCAGGGAAATGGGAAAACCAGCAATAAGGCCAAGTTTCAGGAGTATATTTTGCAGGAATCACACTACGCCTGCTGTAGGTGCTGCAAATGCCTGTTGGTGTAACACACCAGGAAAAAGCAGCAATACAGGCTAAGTTCAGGTGTAATATGATCAGGAGGCACACTCCGCCCGCTGTAAGTGCCACAAAATCCTGTTGGTGTAACACACCAGGAAAAAGCAGCAATACAGGCTAAGTTCAGGTGTAATATGATCAGGAGGCACACTTCGCCCGCTGTAAGTGCCGCAAAATCCTGTTGGTGTAACACACCAGGAAAAAGCAGCAATACAGGCTAAGTTCAGGTGTAATATGGTCAGGAGGCACACTCCGCCCGCTGTAAGTGCCGCAAAATCCTGTTGGTGTAACACACCAGGAAAAAGCAGCAATACAGGCTAAGTTCAGGTGTAATATGATCAGGAGGCACACTCCACCCGCTGTAAGTGCCGCAAAATCCTGTTGGTGTAACACACCAGGAAAAAGCAGCAATACAGGCTAAGTTCAGGTGTAATATGGTCAGGAGGCACACTCCGCCCACTGTAAGTGCCGCAAATGTCTGTTGGTGTAACACACCAGGAAAAAGCAGCAATACAGGCTAACTTCAGGTGTAATATGGTCAGGAGGCACACTCCGCCCGCTGTAAGTGCCGCAAAATCCTGTTGGTGTAACACACCAGGAAAAAGCAGCAATACAGGCTAAGTTCAGGTGTAATATGGTCAGGAGGCACACTCCGCCTGCTGTAAGTGCCGCAAAATCCTGTTGGTGTAACACACCAGGAAAAAGCAGCAATACAGGCTAAGTTCAGGCGTAATATGGTCAGGAGGCACACTCCGCCCACTGTAAGTGCCACAAAATCCTGTTGGTGTAACACACCAGGAAAAAGCAGCAATACAGGCTAAGTTCAGGTGTAATATGATCAGGAGGCACACTTCGCCCGCTGTAAGTGCCGCAAAATCCTGTTGGTGTAACACACCAGGAAAAAGCAGCAATACAGGCTAAGTTCAGGTGTAATATGGTCAGGAGGCACACTCCGCCCGCTGTAAGTGCCGCAAAATCCTGTTGGTGTAACACACCAGGAAAAAGCAGCAATACAGGCTAAGTTCAGGTGTAATATGATCAGGAGGCACACTCCGCCCGCTGTAAGTGCCGCAAAATCCTGTTGGTGTAACACACCAGGAAAAAGCAGCAATACAGGCTAAGTTCAGGTGTAATATGGTCAGGAGGCACACTCCGCCCACTGTAAGTGCCGCAAATGTCTGTTGGTGTAACACACCAGGAAAAAGCAGCAATACAGGCTAACTTCAGGTGTAATATGGTCAGGAGGCACACTCCGCCCGCTGTAAGTGCCGCAAAATCCTGTTGGTGTAACACACCAGGAAAAAGCAGCAATACAGGCTAAGTTCAGGTGTAATATGGTCAGGAGGCACACTCCGCCTGCTGTAAGTGCCGCAAAATCCTGTTGGTGTAACACACCAGGAAAAAGCAGCAATACAGGCTAAGTTCAGGCGTAATATGGTCAGGAGGCACACTCCGCCCACTGTAAGTGCCGCAAATGTCTGTTGGTGTAACACACCAGGAAAAAGCAGCAATACAGGCTAACTTCAGGTGTAATATGATCAGGAGGCACACTCCGCCCGCTGTAAGTGCCGCAAAATCCTGTTGGTGTAACACACCAGGAAAAAGCAGCAATACAGGCTAAGTTCAGGTGTAATATGATCAGGAGGCACACTCCGCCCGCTGTAAGTGCCGCAAAATCCTCTTGGTGTAACACACCAGGAAAAAGCAGCAATACAGGCTAAGTTCAGGTGTAATATGATCAGGAGGCACACTCCGCCCGCTGTAAGTGCCGCAAAATCCTCTTGGTGTAACACACCAGGAAAAAGCAGCAATACAGGCTAAGTTCAGGTGTAATATGATCAGGAGGCTAAGCAACAATGCCACTGACACTGTCCCCTGCCTATCCTTCTCTTTCCCTGCACACAAGGTTTATCAAAGTATATGACACTGACACTCTCCCTGCCTCTCCTTCTCTCTCCCTGCACACAAGGTTTAGCAAAGAATATGACACTGACACTGTCCCCTGCCTATCCTTCTCTCTCCCTGCACACAAGGTTTATCAAAGTATATGACACTGACACTCTCCCTGCCTATCCTTCTCTCTCCCTACACACAAGGTTTAGCAAAGAATATGACACTGACACTCTCCCTGCCTATCTTTCTCTGTCCCTACACACAAGGTTTAGCAAAGAATAGATTTGACACTGCCCCTGCCTATCCTTCACTTTCCCTGCTCCGGAACACACTACACAAGGCTACCGCGCTGGCGGCCTTTTATAGTGTGGGGAGTGTACTAAACCCCCTCAGCTATAATTGGCCACAGGCATCCTGGGGTCTAGTGGCGGATAAGCAGATAAAGATTAAACAGCAGCGTGGTCAGTAACAAGCCAAAAGGTCCATCACGAGTGGTTGCAGGTTGGGATCAGGCAGCAGAGTAGTCAAAGAACAAGCCAAGTGTCAATCACAAGTGGTAGCAAAATACAGATGGCAGCAGGGATGTCAAGAGCAAGGCACTGGCTGAGAAGGCACAATAACCTGGCAAAGAGAAAGTTCTGAGACAAGGCTTATATAGGAAGTTCATGGGAGGAGCAAGGAGTTCAAGGTTCAACAGTAATCAAGACTCAAGGCAGGGTTGTCCATTGGATCAGATAGGTTTGTCCAGCAGATCAGGCAGGGAGCTGTCCAGCATCCCAGATAGCTCAATGGGAAGAGTCAATGCCAGACACAGACGAGGTCCCAAGTTTAAGCCCAGGTCCTGACAGTACTCCCCTCCTCTCAGGACGTCCTCTGGATGTCTTAGGGCTGGGTTTGTGAGGAAACTCTGGTGGAATTCTGTTGTTAATCTAGGGGCATGAACATTCTCCTCAGGCTCCCAAGAATTTTCTTCTGGCCCATATCCTTCCCATCAGACCAGATATTGTAGTTTGTTTCTAAAGATCCTGGAATCAAGAATTTTCTCCACCACAAATTCTACTTCACCCTGTACCTCAACAGGTGGAGGAGGTGGAAGAATTCTTCCAGGAAAGGGATTTTAATTAAATTGTTTTAGTAGTGACATGTGAAAAACAGGGTGAATTTTCATACTATGAGGAAGTTTTAAGCGAAAGGTAACCGGATTGATTTGAGCAGAAATCTTGAATGGTCCTACAAACCAGAGGTGGGGGACTCGAGTCACATGACTTGACTCGAGTCAGACTCGAGTCACCTGTTTGAGGACTTGCGACTTGCTTGACAGAATTTAATAAATGACTCGACTTGACTTTGACTTGTCACTAATGACTTGCGACTTGACTTTGACTTGGGCTATATGACTTGCAATGACTTGGCACCACTAACACTAACCGCAAGCCGCCATCTGCCTACCTGATCAACGTGTCATGCAGACAGACGGCGGCCATTGCAGTGTTCAAAAGCCATGCCTCCTCGTCTGTGATAGGCGGAACACTCAATTTCACAGCAGGCAGTGTTCAGCCTATCACGGACATCCTCTCATCCTCGTCTGTGTTATGAGGATGAGCGGATGTCCATGATAGGCATAACACTGAATGCTGGGAAATTGAGTGTTCCGCCTATCACAGACGAGGAGGAGGCGTGGCTTTTGAATACTGGAATGGCCGCCGGGATGCCGCAGATCAGGTACACGGCTGACGGGCACAGTGAGACACGGGCACAGTGAGACACGGGCACAGTGAGGCATTGGGCACAGTGAGACACGGGCACAGTGAGACATTGGGCACAGTGAAGCACGGGTACAGTGAGACACGGGCACAGTGAGGCTGTGGGCACAGTAAAGCACGGGCACAGTGAGACACGGGCACAGTGAGGCATGGGCACAGTGAGGCACGGGCAGAGTGAGGCATGGGCAGGGTGAGGCATGGGCAGGGTGAAGTATGGGCAGGGTGAGGTATGGACACAGTGAAGCATGGGCAAAGTGAAGCATGGACACAGTGAGGCATGGGCACAGTGAGGCATGGGCACAGTGAGGCATGGGAACAGTGAAGAATGGGTACAGTGAGGCATGGGCAGAGTGAAGCATGGACACAGTGAGGCATGGGCACAGTGAGGCATGGGCAAAGTGAGGCATGGGTAGAGTGAGGCATGGGCACAGTGAGGCATGGGCACAGTGAGGCATGGGCACAGTAAGGGATGGGCACAGTGAGGCATGGGCACAGTGAGGCATGGGCACATAACCAATATTATTTATTGTTATCCCTCCTATTATTTTTATACAGTATGGGGTAGATCAGTATTTTGACTTGATTTGTGACTTGACCAAAATAAATGACTTGACTTGACTTGCTTGACTTCTAGCAGGGACTCGACTTGACTTGCTTGCTTTTCGCCACAGTAACTTGGGACTTGCTTGTGACTTGCACATGTGTGACTTACTCCCATGTCTGCTACAAACTTCTGGTCCAGCTTTGCAGATGAAACATGGACCTTCAAATTTTTGGTTGATAACCAAACTTTGTCACCCACATGAAAAGTAGGAAGTGATCTGCGATGTCTATCAGCAGCCTTCTTGTAACATTCCTGAGCCTCCTTCAAAGTTTCGATCAATTTCTCATGAATCTCCTGCAATGTAATTAATCTGTTGGTAACAGAAGGAATTGGAGTTGAGATCAGGAATAAAAACTGGATGATACCCGTTGTTTAAATAAAAAGGACTTTGAGAAGTGGAGCTATGTTTAGAATTGTTATATGCAAACTCTGCTGTAGGAAGATAATCCACCCAGTCATCCTGAAGATAACTGACAAAACATCGAAGGTACTGCTCTACGGTTTGATTGGTCCTCTCAGTCGGACCATTAGACTGGGGATGAAAAGCAGAAGACAGATTAACTGTTACACCTAAGACTGAACAAAAGTTTTTCCAAAATTTTGAAGTAAACTGTACTCCTCTGTCAGACACATCGTCAGGAATTCCATGTAGTTTAAATACCGTACTTCTCGAAGCATTAACTCAGCAGTTTGTTCAGCTGAAGGTACCCCCTTAACAGGTATAAAATGAGCCATCTTAGTGAGACGGTCAACAACAACCAAAATAGTGCCCATTTCTCTTGAGGGAGGTAAATCTACCACAAAGTCCATAGAAATTGAGCCCCATGGTCTTGATGGAACAGGGTGTGGCTGGAGCAACCCCAAAGGAGAAGCTTGGGGAGTCTTACTGCGTGCACAGGTCAGGCATGAGGACACATAGTGTTTGACGTCTTTCTTATAGCTGGGCCACCAAAATGAATGTGACAAGAGCGCTTCTGTTTTGGAAATCCCAAAATACCTAGCAAGTTTTGAGTCATGAACCAACCTGAGGGCTTCAATCCGAGCAGATTAAGGTACATAGAGACTATGTGCATGAGTCCAAAAGCCATTCTTGTACACAAGGTTAATATCCGCAGGCGGATGATTAAGAAGAGGGTCATTTTCATACCCCTCCTTTAGGAGACTTAAGAATGTCTTGAAACCTGTGGCCCCTATGAAGTTCTTTTGAGGCAGAATCATACATTCAGGGTTGTCTTCCTGGCATGGTTCAGTCAACATTCTTGACAATGCATCGGCCTTACTATTCCTTGACCCAGGTCGATACGAGATGATAAAATTAAACCGGGAAAAGAACAGTGACCAACGCGCTTGTCTAGAAGACATCCTCTTGGCAGAGCAAATTAATTCTAGATTTTTATGATTAGTGGGAACAGTTACTGGATGCTTAGCCCCCTTCCAGCAGATGCTTCCATTCAGAAAAGTCTTCCTTAATTGCCAGTAATTCCTTATTCCCGATGTCATAATTTATTTTGGCTGATGACATTAAGCGAGAGAAATATGCACAATGATGAAGCTGCATCTTTTCTCCTTTTCGCTGAGAAAGGATAGCTCCCACAGCAGAGTCTGAGGCATCCACTTCCACTATAAAAGGAACTTCAGGATCGGGATGTACCAATATTGGTGCAGAAGTGAAAAGAGTCTTTAGCTTAATAAAAGCAGTCTGTGCCTCAGCTGACCACACAAAGGGCACCCCTTTCTTTGTCAGCTGTGTAATTGGTGCTATCACTTTAGAGAAGTTTCTTATGAATTTTCAGTAGAAGTTGGCAAAACCAACACATCATTGTATCTCTAACATTACTAGGAGCAGGCCAATCAACCGCTACTTTGATCTTCTCAGGATCCATGCTTACTCCTTTAGGATAAATTATATATCCCAAGAACTGCATCTGGGTTCGTTCAAACTCGCATTTAATTTAAGTTGGTTCTTCCTTAGCCTTTCAAAGACAGTGCAAACATGTTTGCGATGTTCCTCCAGGTTATTAGAAAAGATGAGAATATCATCCAGATAAGCAATCACAAACTTGTCTAATAGGTCTCGAAAAGCATCATTGATGAAGTGTTGGAAAGTGGCAGGGGCGTTGCAGAGGCCAAAAGGCATAACCAGGGACTCAAAATGGCCATATCTGGTTCTAAATGCGGTTTTCCATTCGTCTCCTTGACGCATGCGGATGAGATTATATGCCCCCCGTAAGTCTAGTTTTGTGAAGACTTTGGCAGAGCGGAGTCTTTCCAACATTTCAGAAATTAAAGGAAGTGGATAGCGGTTTTTAATAGTGATTTTATTATGGTCACGGTAGTCAATGCATGGACGCAAGGTGGAATCTTTCTTTGCAACAAAGAACAGGGCTGCCCCTGCAGGAGACGTTGAGGGTCTAATGAAGCCCTTCTCTAAATTCTCATCAATCCATTCCCTGAGAACTTTTAATTCAGGTTCTGAAAGATTGAAAAGGCGACCAAAAGGTATTTCAGCCCCTGGGAGCAGTTCAATGGGACAATCATATGGGCGATGAGGAGGTAACTGTCATTCTTCTTATCACAGACATCCCGGAACTCATGATATTGTGGAGGCAGGTTGTCATATGTCTGCGTAGTAACATCCACCTGTGATTCCTTGACCGGCAAAGAACTTGTTTGACAAGGTTCTCTACAGAATTCCTCGCAATGGGGGAATGTAAAGTTTATAATCCGTGCTTCCCAGTTGATAGAGAGATTATGGGTGGAAAACCAAGGAATGCCCAGGATGACGTTGAAATTTGGGTTATGTAATCAGCTGAAAACTTATGGTCTCATGATGATTAGCCTCAAATTGCAGTACCAAAGGGACTGTCTCATGGGTAACAGGTCCTGAAGTTAGGGGTGAACCATCGACCGTCTCCATATCGATAGGAGCAGACTTATTTCTTGTTTGGATATTATTACTGTGGGCAAAGTCTATGTCCATAAAGTTCCCCCCAGACCCAGAGTCCAGCATAGCAGAGCAAGGAATTTCAATACCATCAGAGATGAGTTTAATAGGGGTGATAAAATGGGATAGTACAGAATTGACTTTATTCTCTTCGTGAATCAATGGGGAGATTGACTGGGTAATAGAGTTTTATTTGTTTAGGCAAAATCATATCAGTTGCCGCAATTGTTCTTCTAACCTTGTTCGGACAGTTAACTGCGTAATGCCCAGAGTCCCCGCAATATAAACACAGGTTTTCTGAACGTCTTCTCTCTTTCTCCTGAGTAGAAATGGATCTCTTAATTGCATCAACCTGCATAGGTTCAGCTGTGTCAGAATCTGAAGAAACTCTTGGATCCTTCTGAACAAATTGACTAGCAGAGAAACGCATGCCACCATTGCTTCCAAACATTCCCAGTCTCTCCTTCCTCCTTTCTGTAAGTCTTTGATCAATTCGAATACATATCTAGCACTACCCCCGCAGGAGCTGCTGGTTTGATTTTGGGCCTTGCCGTTACCTGTCTGTTCACCATATCCGCCATAGGGGTCCCATTGGAGAGTTGTTCACAGATGTCTGCACCAAACACTTATGCCGCGTACACACAACCGTTTTTCATGACGAGAAAACTGCCATTTTTTAGATTGGTCATGAAAAAACGGTCGTGTGTATGCTCCATAGCAGTTTTCTCAGCGAGAAAACTGCCCGCAAAAAAATTAGAACCTGCTCTATTTTTTCTCTTAGTTTTTCCCGTCGTTCTTTTTCTCGTTGCGAAAACCGCTCGTGTGTATGCTTTTCCGAGGGGAAAAAATGCGCATGCTCAGAATCAAGTATGAGACGGGAGCGCTCGTTCTGGTAAAACTAGCGTTTAAAATGGAGATAGCACATTCGTCACGCTGTAACGGACTGAAAAGCACGAGGCTGAAAAGCGCGAATCGTCTCTCACCAAACTTTACTAACACAAGATCAGCAAAAGCAACCCAAAGGGTGGCGCCATTCGAATGGAACTTCCCCTTTATAGTGCTGTCGTACGTGTTGTACGTCACCGCGCTTTGCTCGAGCGTTTTTTTTCCTGAATGTGTGTATGCAAGGCAGGCTTGAGAGGAATCACGACGAATCACGTTGAGAAAAACGTCTGTTTTTTGCATGACAGGGAAAACGGTCGTGTGTATGTGGCATAAGTCTCTTTTTCCAATGGTTTTATTAAAGACTGTCAGTTAGAGGGATGGAGGGTTAGGGGAGATTCAGGTACCTTGCTTTGCGAATCACAGGTACTTCTTTGATCCAGAGGAAAAACAGTTTCCACACTGGATCTAGCAACCACCGGATAGGCCTCTCTCACTGACCTAGCAGCCGGTGCGAATCTCGGTCAAAAGTCTCTGCCACCGACTTGATGAATGTAAGGGAGTTGTTGTACCGTCCTCTGCCACAGGACGGCACAACCACACACTTTGCACAGTTCAAAAGACACAGCTACACAGTACCAGTTTCTTTCAGCCAGCCGGCAGCACTGTGAGGTAGATTGGTCAGGATGCGTCGCCCAATTGAGTCTCCAGGCTCTTCTTGAGATACCAGCCCTTTCGCTCGGCCCACTCTGAGAAAAGTCCTCCCCTGGTTTCTCAAATTGCTTGGCTTCTTCCCGCAGGCAAGACAGCACGGGACCACCCCTGGACCAGTAGGCCCCAGAAGCTCCTGGGCCTACTATCAGTAACAGAGCCTTTGGGCCAGTAGGCCCCGAGACAGAAAAGCTGCTACGACATACCTGAGGCCAGGAGGGCCATCAGGTCAGGGTTGGAAGACCCCAAAAAACGGTGTCTGTCCCTTAAGTACCCTCTCCCAGAATGCACAGCAGCAGCAAACCACTCCCACTGGGCTGCTTCTGGGAAAATAATACTTAACACTCCCAGCCCACTGCATTTCCAACCTTGACCTGTGGTGACAGTGACACCTACAGTCAAGTGGAAAATGCGCAACACAGCTGGACTGGAACAGAAACCAGCAATTTAAAACAATCATTCTGAGCCAAACTACAGCTCAGATAACTTAAATTTACACATAGCGCCTACTCAATAGGAGCAGGGTGCTACACATAGTTGGATGAAGGCCTTAAGATCATTAGGAGTCTCCACTCTGACAAGCTCATCTTTTACCTGTTCAGAAAGCCCTTGGCGGTACTGACTTTTTGCGCTGCTGGGTTCCAAGTGGTATCTGTGATCCAACGTCTGAATTCAGCTGTGTACTCAGCAACAGAACGTTTACCCTGCCGTAAACTATGCAACTTTGCTTCAGCAGTAGCACAGCGATTGGGATCATCAAAAACCTGATTCATCGCAGCCTCAAAAGTCTGGAAATTATTCAGCATGGCACTGTCTTGTTCTATATAAGGGGAGGCCCAGGCTAGAGATTACCCAGTCAGGAGGTTGATAACAAACATTACCTTATGTTTTTCAGAAGTGAATGCAGCGGGTCGCATTTGTAAATATTTGCGACACTGGTTAAGAAAACCTCTGTAATGGCGGCGATCTCCATTAAACTTGGGTAGGTGAGGCATATGTGCATTAGCATCATCTCGGAAATGGAAGGTCCAGCAATTGTTTTTGCAGAGCATGGATCTCTTCACGTTGCCCTTTCACCACTCTTTCCAGTTCGGCAAATTTTTCTTGGTAGGTGACACCAAACTCCTGCAGCTCCGCAATTTGCTGCCTGAAAGGAGCCACAGCATTTGCTATAGCGGCCTCCATGTTTTAGGCCAGGTTATTCTGTCACGATCAGGCATCGGGCTTGAAGACCAGTTGCTATAGCAGTTGCAGGACAGGTATAAAGGCAGTCACTTCTGGCAGATGACACAGGCTCACCTGAGATGCGGAGTCTAAGTACTAGCTTGGTGTTCACCAGAGCTCCTGATGGTGGAGATGGATTTAGCTGCAAGCTAGTACCAGGCCGCGGTCCTCAGGTTTGCCCCACCAGGGTGTGAGCAAGCCGGGGTCCAGTGGCGGATAAGCAGATAAGGATTAAACAGCAGCGTGGTCAGTAACAAGCCAAAAGGTCCATCACGAGTGGTTGCAGGTTGGGATCAGACAGCAGAGTAGTCAAAGAACAAGCCAAGGGTCAATCACGAGTGGTAGCAAAATACAGATGGCAGCAGGGACGTCAAGAGCAAGGCAACTTTCTGAGAAGGCACAATAACCTGGCAAAGAGGAAGTGCTGAGACAAGGCTTATATAGGAAGTTCATGGGAGGAGCAAGGAGTTCAAGGTTCAACAGTAATCAAGACTCAAGGCAGGGTTGTCCATTGGATCAGATAGGTTTGTCCAGCAGATCAGGCAGGGAGCTGTCCAGCATCCCAGATAGCTCAGTGGGAAGCGTCAATGCCAGACACAGACGAGGACCCAGGTTCAAGCCGGGTCCTGACACCTAGCCTAAAGCACAGGCCTGCCTAAATTTGGCTGCACCGATAGTTTAAACATAGAAAAATCATATTCTAACACCTACCTAAAGGTGCTATACACCCCCCACCAATACATTTGCAAAATACCTCCTGAATCCAGGAGTAAAGGCATCCCATATCAATTGATTGGATGGGGAAAAAACATTATATAAAAGTACAAAATAGCACATGTACACAGTAACCATATACATACATTTGCACACTTTATACATTCTATATATATACAGATCCCTGCAGCTAGTGTTACATACAAGTGGAGCCAGAGCACTGCTCCCTCAGGAGGAATACTCTGCCTATCACAGGTCTTCATCTGTTCCAGCAGTGGAGATGGACTGCCGTTGCATCCCAAGTTTTCCTAAAAGAAGACACAAACAAACACACAAACTATCTATACAAACTACCTGTACATTAACACTTCACCAGGCAGAGGGGGTTATAATCCTCTACTTGGTGACTGGAAGTAACGCAGTCTTCAAAAATTCACAAAGGTGACATATGTTCCTTTTTTTTTCTCTCTCCACTCCAGCCGGAGGGATTAAAAGGTGCCCCTTGGTGGGCACAATCAGACATATTTGCCCGTGGGCAAATAGACGTTCTGTTTGGCTTCTGAGTAAAGGAGTCCTTTTTTAAAAGAAAATAGCAAAGGTTTTGGCAGAGACAGCACACCCTAGTGTCCATGATTTTGTCCTTATTATCAGGCACCCTGGGTGGCAGGCATTGGCTGTACCCTGCAACAGTTTTGTCTTTGGGGAAACCCACCCAAACCCTGCTCCAATCCGGCAGTCCTGGTGGGCGCTCCTACCTGAGGCTACACAGCACAGTAGAAAGAAGAAGCCCTAGGGCTAACGCTGCGCTAGATGAAGTGGATTAGAATAGTAATTGATAGAAAAAGAGCAGCTAGCATTAATAGTTCAATACAGAACAAACTATAATAAAATAAAAAATCCAGAAAATGCAGCGCTGAAACATGAGAATATGGGGCTATATAAAATGATCTGGCCCAAAAGTGGATAAACAATGTGATACATGTATACCAAAATAACACAACATAAGTTATATGAAATAGAGCTAGCAAATATATCAAACCAAGAACAAAACCAAGTGAAGGGAATCGTTCTAAAACAAAAAAATTGGCATATGTGACACACCATAGAACGCGAATACAAAGTGACACCTCCAATCAAAAAAGCCAAAAGTGACAGAAAATAGGAAAAAAAATTATTAATAAAAATCCGCGAGATAAAGTCTAATGCCAATAAATGAAACTGGAACATCCAGACATAAGCCAAGAGGGTTACCAAAGAGAGTGATGAAAAGTAAAACTTCTTCCCAAGAAAACTGTGGCAGGTTTCAGGTGTGACACCCAAGTGAGTAGTAATCCTGCTTACCAGATGGCCGTGATGGTATAGAAACAGTCTCACCCAGCATAGGGAATAAGGCTTCCCCGCAGCCTATGGATCTCCTTATCAATGGCTCATCATCCGACATTTATTCAAAATAGAAGAGATAAAAACCTCCATGGTGTAGTATGTAAGACCAAAAATTTATTTAAAATGTAAGGGTTGCACTTACAGAATCATAGAAGTTGGTCAGCAGAAAGCAGCAATGAACCGCACAGCGGTATAGCGGTAAAAACAATCCGGCGTCTTTCCAAACCTTTCCTCTGTTCCTGTGTTCCGTAGCACTACCTCTCGTGTAGTAGACATCATCACGCTTCAATACTCCAGTTGAAGGGCCATTGCTCGAAACATGTCAGGTTTTCAGTCTGCTGCCACCCTTGCCATCACGCACTAATACCTATTTATACCTCGAGGTTACTATTTTTATTTGCATCTATTATTGCTGCATGTAATACTATTTTTATATTAAGATGTTATGCCAATAAAGGCTATACCTTTTTACATCATATCCTGGTTTTACTTACACCATATGGAGCCATCTTCTTCTTCCTTTTATGACATCCTGCCTTTAAGCGATACCCCAATGGACAGTTTGCAGAGAGATACATCTTTCATGTAATAACCATCGGGTGAGCATTCTATCATCGCAGTTCTGATGTTGTCTGGAAGCTGGATTTGAGACATCCATATTGGAGCATCTACCTTGGAGTTCCCGTCCATGCATATTTACATCTGATTCACGGTAAGAGTATTCATTACCTACCTGTTGATTGTGGATGCCGTTATATATCCCTACACCCATCGTGGTCGTTTTGATGCATCACATCTAGAACGTGAATATCTTCAAACTTCACAGTGGATTCAGCATGTCCACCACGGAACAACATAGATTTTGCTGTTTTTTTGTTTACGTATAGGACAATCTTTTGGTGTGGCCTATTCAAATAGGTGCAGTGTTTTGTCACAGGTGCACATGTATTAAGCATGGTTTTCTTATTATCACTTGTTTGAGCATTTGAGTGGAGTCACGTTCAAGTATTTATTTTTTACAGATTTATGCTTAGATTAATTCTCAGGTTTAGCGCTGCATTTTTTCACTTTTATATTCTTTCACAATATTGTCTTATTCTTTATGTCAGCAGCTTTTTTCCTCACAGGTAGCGCAGTTTTTTCCTTATATTTTTGACTATTTCATATCACTAATGTTGTGTTATTTTGGTATACATATATCACATTGTTTATCCACTTTTGGGCCAGATCATTTTATATAGCCCCATATTCTCATGTTTCAGCGCTGCATTTTCTGGATTTGTTACACAGCACAGTAGTCCAACAACCACAGGGTCCGGCAACCTCCTCCGGCTATCCCCCTCCCCTCTGACTGACACTGAGTAGCTCCTAGTGTGTTGACCGGCTTTAACCACTAGGACCTTGTCTCTGTGTATGGCACGCCCAAGCTTCCACTCCCGATGAATGTTCTTGAAAACGGGCACAAACTTCACTTTCGGGCACCCGTTTGGGCTTGGGTACATGCAGGTAGCCCCGGATCAGGTCATTCTCCCACTGCTACCAGGAGTTCTTAACAATGTCTATGATCCGGGATGGGACATAAGTGTAGTCCAGGCCCCACTCCAAGGCAACCCTCCTTTGCACCTCTAGCTGAAACCGGGAAAACCTGGGCAGCTCCTTGGGCTTCCCCCGGCCAGTCAGGACACGGGAATTGGAGGCCTTACTAACCCACTGACGGTAGGTAGGTGCCCTGGTCTGAGTAGTAGAGGGCGTAATTGTGAAGAGTCTGTGGGACTGATCCGGAGTTTGTGCTGGACGTTGTAGTTCCTCCACTATTTCAGCCGGGGTTCCAGTGGATGGAGAGTCCTCTGTAAACCATGGCTCCTCATCACTGGAAGAGGCCTCCCCCGGGGAGGAACAAGCAAACAAGTTCGACGGACCCAAATCTGTCCAGCACTCTAGGCAAACCCCAGTCTATGACCCAGGCCCTCGCTCACCTCATCCAGCTCACCTGAGGGGTTTCCCTCCTGCAGCATGGGCTCCTTCCAGATGGGCACAGCAAGGGTCTTACTTGGAGCCGGCTCTTCAGGGAGATCAACCGAAGGCCGCACAATAGCACTTGCAACCTCCGGGCCCCTGGCCAGGCCACAGGTCTTCCCTATATCCTCTTCTCCCTCCATGTCCCGGAACTCAGGGATGGACGAGCCTGGTGAAAGTTCCTTCACTGCTGGGGTAGGTGATGTATGGCCCTCTCCGGCCTTCCGAACCACCTGTATCTGTGGCATGCATAGTCCTGTGAGCAGGCTTGTGGAGTAATATCTGGTTTCCTGCTGCATCGGCCTAATCGGATTAGTGGATCCCCACAGTGTCCGCACCGGGCCCAGGCACTGACTCCAGACGTAGGTAGGTGGCACCTGGGACATAACATGCACAACACAACATAACATGCAGGACATAACAGTCCTCTTGTAAGTTCCAGCCGCATGCCAGTATCGACCAGCACCCGATCCTGAAAATCAAGCGACCACTGCATAGCAGATAGAATTAAAGGAAATGGGGAGAGGGATGAGCCTGTTTAGAGACAGGCAAAGGGGTTACTTTGGCAACAAAAATAGATCAGACAACAGAAATGTTATGAGTTAAATATTTATTCCTGTAAACCTTATAACATATAAAGATTAAATAAAGTGCAAGGTGGGTACCCAACCTGTGGATGATTTTATAAAACTTGATAAAAGGGACATCACTGGACAGACAAGACTTAACAAAAAACATGTAACAGTACACTGGTCCGGACGTGTGGTTCAGTCCTATGTATTAAGTAACCCAGTAAAAATCTTTTTAAGTTGCCTTCCTCTAAAGGATGTAAGGTAATTGGATCCACCAACAATTGTGTGGATCCCTTTATTAAATCCAAATGGGTACTGTATAACAAAGGGCTGAGCCTGATGGGGCGGGGGGAGGGGGGGGATTGGAGTAAATGGACTGGGGCAGGGGGACCGCTGTTGGTGCGGAGAACCGAGAATCCCCTGATGGTACTATTGGCCGACCAATGTTCCAATGAATTCAGATTTGATAAAGAATGAGAAAGTAATAAATTTCCTCTGACAGTTGCTGGTATAATTTAAATTGAAAAGTTCATCAGTGTGATTTGATTCAAGTGTCAATTATTCATTTGGTACATAGCATTGGTAGGGCAGCAATGCAAGGGATTTTAGACATAGTAAAATCAGTCAATACTCATAGTATTTAGCTCTACTTCGTCCTATACATCAATAGGGTGCGTACGTTACCAATGGACGTCTTCGCTGTTAGAGTTGAGTTTGATCAGATCTGTGTCACTAGATCTCTGATTGCCACATACCTTGCAGCTGATGTTAAGTTATTCTGGCCATTCCAATTAATTTTGTCGGCCGTTGGCGCTTACGGGTATCCAGGGGTGTCCTAGGGCTGTCAGGCGGTGCTCACGCCACTATGTGGAAAATCCAATGTAACGGCATTAAGAATGCCGAGTGTCGCGGTCGTTGCAGCTAGTTTGGATGCTGACTGCTGCCTGCGATCTCCTGTCACTCCACCCGCTCCATTCGAAATCACGTCATGTGACTGTGTGGGGTATGACGTCAATGCGTTTCGCCGTGCTCTGTGGCGTAGCTTCGTCTGGACGTTTCACGTCACTGGTCGGGATACCTATTTATGTATCACTCAGACCGGTGACGCGCATCAGTAAAGGGTTGAGAAATTATAAAAACAACCGATAATTAGGTCCCGTCTGAAGTTTTTCCAGGTTCCTATTTATTCTTCACACAGTTGGGATTATTCTTTGTTACCGTATATAAGACAGAGCAGATAAGGTCCGTAGTAAATAAGGTCCTTCATAGTAAAGTACTCTCTCAGTTATATCTGTCTAACGGGTTAAACAATATCCATCATTTATTTGCTGGGGGATGATTTTCTTATTATCAAAAGGGATGATATGCTTTTATGTATATTTTTCTTGGGGAGGATCGGGAGAAAGACATATAGGTAGACTGACAAATCACAGCAAACACATATTTAGGAGATGAAATTATTAATCTATTTTTCTTAGTAAAATTAATATAATGTTTGTAATTTTCCAATCAAAGTTAAATCAATAACTAAGATTAATTGGAGGGTCCTGCATAGCGGGCATCCTCCGACCACCCTCCACCATCTTCATCAGCCTCGTGTCTGGCAGTCAGCTTGCTGGTCTCCGTCACTGTCCTCCGCTGGGGTGTGACTCCGCCCACACACTCGTTGGCTCGGAGTGCGAGGAACTGTAAGCAGGCTTGAAGCCGCACGTAATGTAGCGACACCTGGTGGCAGGCATCGATGAACTGCAGACACTGTCCAGGCATGATAGTTTTGGAAACTGCGTCACAGTAACTTTGCTGCAGTCACCTAGTAACACAGGAAAGTCTCTCCTTTGCAATGTCCTACTGTAAGGGACTGTCCATGCAGACCCCGTCAACAACACCCCCTTGTGTCTCTGTTACTAAGGGCAACAGTAGACATTCACAAACTCACTCACTCTCCACTGTGTTAAGCAGGATTAATAAAGTCATTCACATTTTGCAAACAGTGGGTAATGCCCGCGCCGTGCAAAGCGCCGGACATATTTGTAATCCAATGAGCGCGATCGCTCGGGTGATAGCACATGGTTACAGTCACTGGTTGCAGGGCTTAGCGCTGTTGTGAGTGTCCATTAGTACAACTGAGTGCAGGGAGCGTGATGGCAGCGCTGATCCTGAATGGTTGCTATGGGCAACAACACTTGGCGGCAAGCTTGGTTCTGGTTACTATGGGCAAATGGCATGTGGCAATAGTCAATTTTTAAAGGCAAACACACAGTCCTTTATATCCCAAACTTGGCAAAACAGGCAAATTCTCCCCCGGCTTTTAACGGTTGCTAGGGGCGATGGCCAGCAGGTTAACCATGAAGGCGGATCTCGGTGGGACCTCCAAATGTAGCCGTTGGTTGCTACTAGATACAAACATCCACCAAATCACCCTGCTGCCAGACCCCCATATATCACTTCTGAGACAATGAGCAGTCATTTGTGTAGTTTTGTTGCGTTTATTGCGGGATACAACTTGGTTTGAGTAAAGGGAGATATGAGATGCCCATAGCACTTATTGAACTTCCATCACATGTATGGAGCATTGATTAGTAGAATTAGCCCTGAAAACGATGCACTTCTAACATTCACAGTCTCTTCCCCTGCATATCTCCACTGCAGACTATTGCTCCTCCTCCTATGCACTGGCTACTGCAGAGTATCACTCACTTGAGCTCCTCTCTCCTTGTACTAATCTTTTGCTGCAAAACTGTTATGCCCCATACACACGATCATTTTTCATGCCATTAAAAATGCCATTAAAAAAACATGGCCATTAAAAATGATCGTGTGTATGCTCCAGAGCATTTTTAACGACGTGAAAAACGGGCATTAAAAATTTCGAACATGCTCTCTTTTTTCACGTTGTTTTTCATGTCGTTTTTTTAACGACGTGAAAAACGATAGTGTGTATGCTTTAACGACGTGAAAAAAAATGCGCATGCCCAGAATCAAGTATGAGACGGGAGCGCTCGTTCTGGTAAAAATAGCGTTCGTAATGGAGATAGCACATTCGTCATGCTGTAACGGACTGAAAAGCACTAGACTGAAAAGAGCGAATCATCTCTACACAAACTTTACTAACATGAAGGGTGGCGCCATTCGAACGGAACTTCCCCTTTATAGTGCCGTCGTACGCGGTGTACGTCACTGCGCTTTTCTTGAACATTTTTTAAAATGATGGTGTGTACGCAAGACAGGCTTGAGAGGAAACAAGAAAAAAAATGACGAGAAAAACGTCAGTTTTAAAAATGACATTAAAAATGATCGTGTGTATGGGGCATTAGATTACTGTCTCATCACTACCAGTAAAACACAGTGGCGACTGGTGCTCAAATTTTTTGGGGGGGCGCAAACAAACTGAAAAAAAAAAAATCATCAATTGCCGCCCATTAAACGCAGCCACTGTGCCCAAACGCCACTAGTTTGTCCCCAAATGCAGCCAGTTTCCCCCCTCATATGCAGTCAGTTTCTCCCCCATAATGCAGCCAGTTTCTCCCCCATAATGCAGCCAGTTTCTCCCCCATAATGCAGCCAGTTTCTCCCCCATAATGCAGCCAGTTAATCCCCCATAATGCAGCCAGTTTGCCCTCATAATACAGCCAGTTTGTCCCCTATATGCAGCCAGTTTCTCCCCCATATGCAGCCAGTTTCTCCCCTATATGCAGCCAGTTTGTCCCCCATAATGCAGCCAGTTTCTCCCCTATATGCAGCCAGTTTGTCCCCCAAATGCAGCCAGTTTCTCCCCTATATGCAGCCAGTTTCTCCCCCATATGCAGCCAGTTTCTCCCCCATAATGCAGCCAGTTTCTCCCCTATATGCAGCCAGTTTCTCCCCCAATATACAGCCAGTTTCTCCCCCATAATGCAGCCAGTTTCTCCCCTATATGCAGCCAGTTTCTCCCCCATAATGCAGCCAGTTTCTCCCCCATATGCAGCCAGTTTCTCCCCCAATATACAGCCAGTTTCTCCCCCATAATGCAGCCAGTTTCTCCCCCTATATGCAGCCAGTTTGTCCCCCAATATACAGCCAGTTTCTCCCCCATAATGCAGCCAGTTTCTCCCCTATATGCAGCGAGTTTCTCCCCCAATATACAGCCAGTTTCTCCCCCAATATACAGCCAGTTTCTCCCCCATAATGCAGCCAGTTTCTCCCCTATATGCAGCCAGTTTCTCCCCCTATATGCAGCCAGTTTCTCCCCCAATATACAGCCAGTTTCTCCCCCATAATGCAGCCAGTTTCTCCCCTATATGCAGCCAGTTTCTCCCCCATAATGCAGCCAGTTTCTCCCCCATAATGCAGCCAGTTTCTCCCCCATAATGCAGCCAGTTTCTCCCCTATATGCAGCCAGTTTCTCCCCCAATATACAGCCAGTTTCTCCCCTATATGCAGCCAGTTTGTCCCCCAAATGCAGCCAGTTTCTCCCCTATATGCAGCCAGTTTCTCCCGCATAATGCAGCCAGTTTCTCCCCCATAATGCAGCCAGTTTGTCCCCCAAATGCAGCCAGTTTCTCCCCTATATGCAGCCAGTTTCTCCCCCATAATGCAGCCAGTTTCTCCCCCATAATGCAGACAGTTTCTCCCCCATATACAGCCAGTTTCTCCCCCATAATGCAGCCAGTTTCTCCCCCATAATGCAGCCAGTTTCTCCCCCAATATACAGCCAGTTTCTCCCCCATATGCAGCCAGTTTCTCCCCCCATATGCAGCCAGTTTCTCCCCCTATATGCAGCCAGTTTCTCCCCTATATGCAGCCAGTTTCTCCCCCATAATGCAGCCAGTTTCTCCCCCAATATACAGCCAGTTTCTCCCCCATATGCAGCCAGTTTCTCCCCCATAATGCAGCCAGTTTTTCCCCTATATGCAGCCAGTTTGTCCCCCAAATGCAGCCAGTTTCTCCCCTATATGCAGCCAGTTTCTCCCCCATAATGCAGCCAGTTTCTCCCCTATATGCAGCCAGTTTCTCCCCCTATATGCAGCCAGTTTCTCCCCCAATATACAGCCAGTTTCTCCCCCATAATGCAGCCAGTTTCTCCCCTATATGCAGCCAGTTTCTCCCCCATAATGCAGCCAGTTTCTCCCCCATAATGCAGCCAGTTTCTCCCCCATAATGCAGCCAGTTTCTCCCCTATATGCAGCCAGTTTCTCCCCCAATATACAGCCAGTTTCTCCCCCATAATGCAGCCAGTTTCTCCCCTATATGCAGCCAGTTTGTCCCCCAAATGCAGCCAGTTTCTCCCCTATATGCAGCCAGTTTCTCCCCCATAATGCAGCCAGTTTCTCCCCCATAATGCAGCCAGTTTCTCCCCCAAATGCAGCCAGTTTCTCCCCTATATGCAGCCAGTTTCTCCCCCATAATGCAGCCAGTTTCTCCCCCATAATGCAGCCAGTTTCTCCCCCATAATGCAGCCAGTTTCTCCCCCATAATGCAGCCAGTTTCTCCCCCAATATACAGCCAGTTTCTCCCCCATATGCAGCCAGTTTCTCCCCCCATATGCAGCCAGTTTCTCCCCCTATATGCAGCCAGTTTCTCCCCCATAATGCAGCCAGTTTCTCCCCTATATGCAGCCAGTTTCTCCCCCATAATGCAGCCAGTTTCTCCCCCATAATGCAGCCAGTTTCTCCCCTATATGCAGCCAGTTTCTCCCCCAAATGCAGCCAGTTTCTCCCCTATATGCAGCCAGTTTCTCCCCCATAATGCAGCCAGTTTCTCCCCCATAATGCAGCCAGTTTCTCCCCCAATATACAGCCAGTTTCTCCCCCATATGCAGCCAGTTTCTCCCCCATAATGCAGCCAGTTTCTCCCCCATATGCAGCCAGTTTGTCCTCATAATACAGCAAGTTTGTCCCCCCCAGCCCTGCACTTACCTTCCTCGAGTCAGCGCCGTCCTTCTTCCGTCCTCGATGTCTTCTCCCGCCCTCGATGTCACTTCAGCCAATCAGGTTACCGGTAACCAGACCCGGTGAACCTGATTGGCCAGGGAACGCACCCCTGTGCGTCCTCTCATTAGGTATTTAGAAGCCGATTACAGCCCTCAGGCTGTAGTCGGGAAGCCTATCAGAGCCTGCTGGCTCTGATAGGCACTTCTAAAGGCCAATCAGACGCTGTGACTCAGATGGCCGGCGCTCAAGGGGCCGGCCATCTGAATAGTGGGCTGCAGCAATACATAGGTTCATGCAATGCATGAACCTATGTATTGTTGTGGTGAGTGACGGCCGGGCGCAGAAGCGAGCGGTAGCGGCGCTTCTGCGCCCTCTATGGTCGCGCCGCCATGTGTAAAAAAAAGACATTAAAAAAAAAAAAAAAAACTCTTAAAGGGCCCGTTTTTTAAAAAATTTTTTATTTTTTTTTTGTGACCACAGGAGGGGGGGGGGGGGTGGCGCCCGGGCGCCCCCTATGGACGGGCCGCCACTGGTAAGACAAAAAGGGATCACTCTGAATAACCCCGGCTTGCTGGCTGTAATTAGGCACTGTAATAAAGTCTCTTGAATGGAGTTGCTTGAGTAAATCTCTAAGCCAGAGGTATACAGTACCTCTCCCCGGCGGCTCAGTGATTTTAGTAACTACATAGTCTCTTGGATGATATTACCTGCTTTACTAGGCCAGAGATACACACGGTACCTCTCCCCGACGACCTAGCAAGTTAGCAGCACATGGTAATAAACAAACTACTGATCCCAGCCAGTCCAATCTGCAATTCCTGCGTTCCCCGGCTGCAGCAATTTGCACTACTCTCTTCAATCTTCTTCTTGCTCCAGTTCTTCACTGTAGTAGACACACTGACCTTCTCCTGCCCCAAGTCCATAGTAGCAAACTCTATCCATGTGGGGACGCCCCGCAGCAGCTGCCTAAAACTCCATTCTCCTTTCTGCAGCCCGACAGAATCCCCCTAGCAGCATGTGACCGCAGCTTATATGGGAGGCCTGCTCCCTGCCAATACTGAATGGGGATTGGTCAGAGCTTCTCACATGAGCTGCCTGCCAATCAAACCTCAGGTCCAACCTCTGTTCAAGAACAATCTTGCTGAAAGCAGGGGAGGTGCCTTAGAGTCAAAGCACAGGTGATCACACCCACTACTGCACTAAACACTCCCAGTCCCAGATCAAAACAAACAGTCCTAGCCTAAAGCACAGGCCTGCCTAAATTTGCCTGCACTGATAGTTTAAACATACGAAAATCCTATTCTAGCACCTACCTAAAGATAGAGGGTGCTACATCTATTTATTTGAGAAACCTCATCTTTTATATGTTGCCAAAATTTGGATATTATACTGTATTTGTGTGCCCTAAAATTTACATTTATTGCATTTGTCCTCTCAGAATCAGGCTTCCCATGGGGATGCCCATCTGTGCCTCATTCATGCTCATCTGTGCCTCATTCATGCCCATCTGTGCCTCATTCATGCCCCATCTGTGCCTCATTCATGCACCATCTGTGCCTCATCCATGCCTCATCCATGCCTCATTCATGCCCATCCCTGCCTCATCCGTGCCTCATCCATGCCTCATCTGTGCCACATCCGTGATCATCCTTGCCTCATCTATGCACATCCTTGCCTCATCCGTGGTCATTCATGCCACATCCATGCCACTACAGTACATATCAGTGCCCTACAGTGCCTCACAAAAGTGTAATAGGTAGTCGGGAAATTTGATTTGTAATCTTATGTCCCTAGAGCACCTGACTTTGCCCCTGGATGTTGGGCCTCTGTACATGGCCAGACTGTGTAAAAGTCTCACATATGTGATATCGCCATACTCAGGAGGAGTAGCAGAATGTATTTTGGGGTGTAATTTTTGCTATGTACATGCTATGTGTTGCTCCATGTGAATGAGGCCGGGATACAGAGCTCTGAAAGAACAGCACGGGTATGCCGTTCCTTCAGGGCGCATGCGTCAGTGATGTCACTGCCTTCTACAGAAGCAAATATCTCCTAAACAGTGCATGTTTAGGAGATATTTACAGTACCTACCTTATTATAGGCTTACTTGTAGGTAAAAGATACAGATTGACTTTACTACCACTTTATAACTTCCCACAAAATTCTGGTCTTTTGTCCTTATTTCCTAATGATATAAAGTTGTTCTGATGTTAATTTCACCATCTGACAAATATAACAATGTACTCTTTTATGCTGAAATGATGTGACATATGTAGACACAAAACTATTCTAAAACTGTTATATAACAGCAGATAAATGATCCATAATAAATTCATAATAATTGTTGGGCTGCGGCCCACCAATAAATTGGTCACAATAAACCAGATTACCGGTACTTGTTTTTGCCTTCACAAGCCCTGTATGTACCTTTTTTCTCTTTGCCATCACTCAGAAATATATATACATTACTTCAGTCTTATATGCACCATAACCTGGAGTATTGAAGCGACAAGTCTGGTAGATTGTCTTTGAGCTAATCCAAGGAGCCCCTGCTCTCACTATAACATTATTAGTTTTAGGCAAATACCTGAATTTCTGTCTGAGAATTTTATGGATCCTCTCTGGTGAGTTAATGTTTTTACAGGGCTTTTCTCCAGCTGTAAAATATATTTAGGTCATGTATTTCTAACATTCGGTTTCGCTGTTTGATGGTGCACCAGAATTACACTGCAGAGAAAGCATAAGATGATGTATAACCTAACATTGCAAGATCAACGGTACTATATCACTTAACACATTCAACTGTTATTAAGTTTAAAAGCAAAAAAAAGTTATGTAAAGTAGAAACTACCTTTGTCCTTGAATGATCCTTAGTATTAGGTTACCTGTGCATTTTACCATGTAATTTTGCAAAATTCTGCCTTACTTCAGCATACAAATGCATATGATCATGGTGCACAGGTAGTTTCTTGCAAAACTAGAATAAACTCAAGAGTTACCTAAAATTGCCACATAATCCACTATAATTTTTCAAAAGCTTTATATCAGTTATAGGAAAAAAGGAGATGTCTTTTCTTAACTGCCGTGTACCTGTGAAGAAATGTCAATGTTTGTTACTAACTTTGGGTACTCCTCAACATTTCAAAGATAATTAGGCCTTAACCAGGTAAATAGTATACCACTGGTATAAGCTGACTTTCTTGAGCAGCCAGACATAACCCCATTTTTAAGACAGGAAGAAATACAGTGCTATGTTTCTGAGTGAGAGGGCCCCACGGGCACATGAGATGCAGGCTTGAATGGGTAGTCATGTCTTGTCACCTCTTGCTTGGCTTCCGGCGAAGATGTCAGAAATGTCTAGCTGTAACCATCATTGCCCATCTCTGGGATTTTGTGGCCTATGTTGCACGCAAGCCTCGTACACACGACCGAGTTTCTCGTCGTTAAAAACACGTCGTTTTTCTTGACGAGATTCTTGCTAACCTTGACGAGTTTCTCGTCAAGCTTTCCATGCGTACACACTGACAATTCCAAATCTCGTCGTTGTTCTGCGCGGTCACGTCCAGCACGTACGATGGCAGTATAAAGGGGAAGATCGATTTCCCTGGCGCCACCCCTTGGGCTGCTTTTGCTGATCTCGTGTTACCGCGTGTGAAGTAAAAGTTTGGGAAGAGACGATTCGCGCTTTTCAGTCTTCGTGCTTTCAGTTCGTTTTCTGCGGTTCAGTTTGTGCTTGTGGGTTCGTATCTTGTCTTTCAGGGCGTGTAGGCAGGTCGTATCTGTTTTACAGTGCGTTCTTGCCCGTTCGTTTCTGAATTTCATTTCGTTCTTCATAGGCCTTGCTGTTCTAAAGTGCGTTCTGTTTAGTACGTTCTGATAAGACGACCGTTTCCTAGCCATGTCGCAGGTACGTTCTCGTCGTCGAGTTCGTGCTGTGCGGGCACTTGGTGTTGGTCTGCTTGTTTTGGACCAAGACGAGTCCATGAACAGGGTGAGAAGGAGTTCATGGACCAAGAATTGGTTGTTCCAGCGGGACCAATTCTGCCATATGCCTCTGCTGCGTGAGATCGTGGAGAATAATCCTGAGGACTTCAGGAATTTTCTGCGGATGTCTGACCCCGTTTTTCAGCATCTTTTGGCTTTGGTGTCCCCCTATATTACCAGGAAGGACACAGTTATGCGGGAAGCCATCAGTGCTGAGCAGAGGCTCATCACCACCTTACGTTACCTGGCGACAGGGAGAAGTCTGCAGGACTTGAAGTTCACGACAGGCATCTCCCCCCAGGCTCTGGGCCTCATAATCCCAGACACCTGTTCTGCCATTACACAAGTCCTGCAGGAGGACTATATTAGGGTAAGTTTTCTCCATTAACATCACATTTTATGTATTTCATGTATGCTAATGTATTTTATTTCTTTCATCCTTCCCTAATTGCCATGATTGTAATATACTGAGAATCTCCCCTTTGTCCTCATGCATGCTGCAAGCTTTTAAATGCCCCTTTTTTCTCCTACATGCATATTTCCCTTCACTAACCTCTCCAGCAGTGGCGACTGCTGCTCCAAATGTTTGGGGGGGCCACCCCCAAATTAGATATATAAACTTCCTCCATTTTTGCGACTGTGCCTATTAAACGCCACCAGTTTGCCCCCTCCAATGCAGCCATTTTGCCCCCTCCAATGCAGCCATTTTGCCCCCTCAAATGCAGCCATTTTGCCCCCTCCAATGCAGCCAGTTTGCCCCCTCAAATGCAGCCAGTTTGCCCCCTCCAATGCAGCCATTTTGCCCCCTCCAATGCAGCCAGTTTACCCCCTCAAATGCAGCCAGTTTGCCCCCTCAAATGCAGCCAGTTTGCCCCCAGCCCTGCACTTACCTTCTTCTGGTCAGCGCCATCCTCCTTCTGTCCTTGATGTCTTCTCCTGCCCTCGATGTTGCATCAGCCAATCAGGTTACCGGTAAACAGACTTGGTGAACATGATTGGCAGAGGAGCCTGTCAGTGTTTACCCAAGGAATGCCCCCCCTGGTTAACTTTTATGAAGCCAATTACATCCCTCAGGCTGTAATCGCCAAGGCTATTTGCCCCCCTGTCTCGGATAGGCAATTTTCACCACAAAAATGCCGCAGTTATTCATATGGCCGTCGCTCAACAGGGAGCCATCCACCTGAATAGTGGGCAGCATTGACAATACATAGGTTAATGCAAGGCATGAACCTATGTATTGTTCTGAGTGACGGGCGCAGGAGAGAGGGGGCAGCGATCCAGCGCCCACTCTGGACGCACCGCCCCTGCAATGCTATCCTGTGGCCAAACACATCTAGCCCCCCCCCCCAAATTTGATTATAATGGACCATCAGAGGGGGTGATGAATATGATACTTGAGCCTTCCATTATACTTTTTAAAAACACATTAAACTGAGATTTTGATTGATGTTGGGCTCAAATGTATTTTATTATAATCTGCTTGCAATGTTATCTGCAAAAGTACTAATATTTTTTTATCTTGTTTGACTCCACAGCTTCCTTCCATGCCACAGGAATGGCAGACTGTGGCATCGGAGTTTGCCACGCGGTGGGACTTCCCCAACTGCGGTGGAGCTATTGACGGGAAGCACGTCCGCATCGTGCCGCCACCCCGTTCTGGGTTCTACTACTACAACTACAAGGGGTTTCCTAGCATTGTGCTGATGGCGGTGGTGTCAGCACGGTATGAATTCCTCTATGTGGATGTGGGGAAGAATGGCCGGATGTCCGATGGGGGATCCTTCATCCAGATAGAGTTTGCCCTCCGTCTCCAGAGTGACGACCTTGCATTGCCACCGGATGCAGGGAATGTTGAAGGACTCCCCTTTATTTTTTTGGCTGATGAAGCCTTCAGACTCGGACCGCACCTCATGAGGCCATTTCCCCAGAGGACCCTGACCCCAGAGAAGAGGGTGTTCAACTAACGGCTGGCCAGGGCCCGAAGAGTCGTAGAAAATGCCTTCGGGATAATGGCCAGCCGGTTCCGCCTTTTTATGACTCCTATTCACTTGGCGGAGTAAATAATTAACTATGTGGTTTTATGCTGCTGTGTGCTCCATAATTTTCTGAGCTGAAAATCCTTAAATTATATGGCCTCAATATTGCCTGAGGCAGGACTTTCATATGGCAATACCCTGCCGGGCCTCGAATCTGCCCGTCCTGGCTTGCCCCCCCAAAATGCCTGTGAGGTTTGTGAGAAATATATGGAATATTTCACGGGTAGGGGGGCAATTCCTATGCCAGGCCATGTGTAAATATTCTTGGAGAAAGAACTAAATAAAAATCTGATTTAATCTTTTAACTTTTGTTTTCTCCTGTCTCCTAGTTTGTCTTAGTGCATTTGTAGTGCCAAGTGTATTTTCCTTTAGTAAATACCAACCATTTCACTATGAACCACAAAAATATACACAAATAAGGTTAGAGCGTATTTGAAAAAGAAGCTACACTTTGTTGTTGTTCAAAAATTTTACTCGGTGCACATTCACACACATGGTAAATAGAACAGTATGTATATTGTTTTTTTGGCTGGACACAAACGGGCTTTTTTTTTTTTTTACGAAAATACAAAACCATCAGTAGCATTCAACAAACTACAACATTGGATACCTCTTGGCAATATGAGACATTCACTTACACAAAATATGTCTCTATCTGGCCGTCCTAATATGGGGTATTGGCACCCCTGGCCAAGCCAAAATTTGAATATGCACACAATTTGAAGTCATTTCCAATAGGGATTTTAGACTCCTGATCCCTATTGTCAACATGTGCTATCTGCCATCAGGGGTGATCAATGGCCGTGTTTTGGGGGTGCAACCCCTTCTTCAGTTCACCTACTTGAGATACGAGGAAGGGGTTGCACCCCCAAAACCCGTACATGGATATCCCCTGATGGCAGATGGCACATGTTGACACACTGTGTGCATATTCAAATTTTGGCTTGATTGATTGTCTAAAAGCTTAAAAAAGGGGGAAGAACAATCTCAATCAAAAAATGGGGTTTTGTTGCCTTCTTCAATTCTCCCCAAAACATCTAGGATGTCTTTAAAGGTTTGATCCATCACATGAATTCTTTGCTTAATTCTGTCCAGTTCTGTGCTACATTCCATCACTTGCTGTATGATTCGTAGGGCACTGTCAGCAGAGAAACGTGTACTTTCTTTCACCACAACATTTACATCCCCTATAAAAAAATACAAAAGGTATTATAACTCTGCAGGCCTACATCTCTTACCTGAAGCTGTGGTGACAGATACTGACCTGTTGTGGTGACCAGTTCCACCACGTCATCCACTTCTCCTTCCTGCACTTCTCCTTCCTCCACCTCTTCAACTTCCTCAACATCCTCAGGTTGTGGGTCTTGGTGAGTTTGGGGTTGTTTAGAAGGTGTGGGGTTCCTGTGCTCCCTGGAGTGTTCTCCTCCCAGTCTTCTCTCCCCTATGAGAATTAAACAAAAGGTATAGTTATCACACAGAAAAAAAAAGTGTCTGTTTGGGCGGGATTTAAAGATGAAGACATTATTTTTAAAAAATATATTCTTTACTATTCACCTTTGGCTGGCAATTTTTATACATGGAGGCACCACAAAAATTCACTGATGCACCTGTGTGGGACACCCAAAAAAGGCGGTTCTGGTGGCCCACACTATAGTGCTCAAAAGTACAGATGTGGAACCAGCTGCTGAGTGTCATCTCCTTTACACTGATTACAGTTTGCATTTCATTCTCTTTACAAACACATCATCTAGGCAACAATGTAAGAACAACTATTGAATAAAAACAGGCAGCTGTGTAAAAAATTTAAACCCTGTAAAATCTATACAAATCGTGCATAGTGGCCGAACGATGTGTATGTAACGTACGATTACTGTGCCAAACCAAGTTCAAACTATGACATTTTGTAAGGTACAATAGAAAAATGCAATAACATGGAGCAACATGCAAGTTGTGAAATACAATAATAGGAAAAATGGGCAAAAAATACTTACTTTTTTCAAGCATTCTCTTAATGCTCCTTAACTGCTCTGGCTCCCTCAGTTTGAGGTCAGACCACCTCTTTCTGAGCTGCTCATTTGATCGTTTCACCCCGAAATTCTTCTTCAGACTCTTCACGACTTTCTTCAAGATTTTGGCCTTCCTTCGATTAGGTTTGCTATACGGCCCATGCTTTGCGTCATAATCCGACTTTAGCAATATGTCCACCATCTCCGCCATCTCCACGTAAGACATTTTAGATGTCTTGAATCTCCTCCTTCATCGTGATGTTTCCTCAGTCTCCGGGCTTGTCTCCTCCTCGTTATTTGAGGAATTAGCAGACACCTGCTGTGAATCCGCCATATCTGTCTGCGCGCCGAAAGAGAAGGGGCGGGGAAAAGATGTTACTTAGAACGTCATGGGCGGGCGACGTGTGCGGAGCGACGTGTGAGTAGTTTTACGCATGCATGGTGTATATATAGCAAACACACATGTGACTATACTACGTTCGGTGTGCGGAGAGAGGAGTAAAAGTGACGGACGTGTGAACGAAGGTATGTGATTTTGAGACTTTGAGAAATTGGTGGCCTATACTGTCTAGAGAATGTTGGAGGATATATATGGTGACTAAGATTTACAGGAGGTTAGACTGTGTGACTCACATTATTTTTGGTATTTTTTTTTGGGCTTGCAGACCCAAAATTAATGTCTTTATAAGTGACAAGGAATTCCTTGCGGAATTTATAGACCGGGTAAGGGAGCTGCCCGCTCTGTGGGAAACAAAAAACCCCATACATAGAAAAAAAGGGGTAAGAAAAGCAGCGCTGGAGACCCTGCTCCCATTTTGCATACCAAGGTGCCCACAGCAACAGCAAAACAGGTGGACACTAAAATTAGGAGCTTGAGAGGCACATACAGGACTGAACGCTCTAAGGTCCTGGCTTCTCAGAGGTCAGGAGCAGCAGCAGATGATGTGTATGTCCCGAATTTGTGGTACTACAGTAGGATGTCCTTTCTGGATGACCACATTGAGGCAAGGCCATCACTGTCCACTCTTCCCCCCAGACTTCCCTGCAGCCAACCTGAGCCTTCTCTGGAGCAAGAGGAGGCAGCCATCCTGGAAGAAGCTGATTTGGACATCTGGAGCCAGGTATAGTATTTAATGAAAATGTATTGTGATAAAATTAATGCAGGGAAAATAAGTCAAGATGAAAATCCTAAACTATTTTGGGATACAAAAGTGAAATCAAGATCTATAGACATTAGTCTGCCATAAATTGGGTGCAAAATAGTCAATCTGATGTAGTCCTAAAAATCTTTGTATTTTCTCTTCATTTACATTCAAATTGCTACATTCATGATCTCAAATTTGTGTGAAAATAATAAACCAAAATATTAAACTATGTCCCTTTTTCATACACAGGATGAAATCAGCCAGGAGGAGGGTCTGGAAACTGTCAGGCAGGGGGAGGCAGGGCCCACTGTGAGCCAGGAGGTGGCAGGGCCCACTGTGAGCCAGGAGGTGGTAGGGCCCACTGTCAGCCAGGAGGTGCCCGGGTCCAGTGGCAGACAGGAGGTGGCATGGCCCAGTGGCAGACAGGAGGTGGCAGGGCCCAGTGGCAGACAGGAGGTGGCAGGGCCCAGTGGCAGACAGGAGGTGGCCGGCACGAGTAGAAGCACAAGATCTCAGGTGCCTCCCATCCGCCTTCCTAAAAGAAGCAGGAGGGACAGGACCACAAGTGAGGCAGCAATGGCCCTTATTAGAGAGGCACATGCCACCCTCCAGGAGCCCACATCCCCTGAAGAGGCCATTGCCGGCCTAGTTGAGGCCAAGTTCAAGGTGATGAGCATGGAGCAATGCCTCCTATGCGAGCCCCTGCTCATCACCTTGCTGAACAAGGGGGTGATGGAGAGAATTACCCCCAATACGGTCATATGTGAGGTCGCACAGCTATCCCAACCTCAACCTCCTCCTCCTCCTCCACCTCCACCTTCTTCTTCTGCGCCACCCCCTTCTCCTCCACCTCCTCCTCCACCTCCACCTTCTTCTTCTGCGCCACCCCCTTCTCCTCCACCTCCTCCTCCTTCTTCTGCGCCACCCCCTTCTCCTCCATCTCCTTCTCCTCCACCTGACAGGAGTACCCCTCTAGTGGCCCAGCCTCCAGCCACACGCAGAAGGAAGGCTGCAGAGAAGGCTTCAGGGAAGGCTGCAGGGAAGGCTGCGAAGAAGACGAGGAAGTGATGACCTTGCTTCATTGTGGTCGGACAGAAAGCAGCCTGTTGTAGTACCACAGACTTGGGACATATATATCACCTGCTGCTGTTCCTGACCTCTGGGAGGCCAGCATCAGATTGTGCTCACAACTGTTGTGCTTCTCAAGCTCCCAATTTTAGTGTCCACACAGGGTTGATGTGTGCTCTGGGGTCCCATGGATGCACAAATGGCAGCAGGTTCTCCAGCGCTGCCTTCTATTTATTTTGTTCTAGACATGAATAAATGTTTTTTTGGTTTAAGTTCATACTTGACTATGTTTTTTTATAATAATTATTTATTTTCCTTTGGAGTAAGCAGATACATTTGACCCAAAAAAAAAAAGGGACAGATAACACCCAAAAAAATCATTAAAGGTGTTCTTTAAAAAATATAGGGTGTAAACTTGACACAACTAAATTTTAAAAATAAAATGGGAGATCACTATCAAAACATCGACAAATTACAATTAACATCTGTCTAAAAAATATAAAACATTAAAATATTCTGAAGATCTTGCACGATATAATACAGCTAAATCTTCTTAAGAGCAGCATGAAAAAGGTTTAAAATAGATAGTCATAACTCTGTGTGAATATCAGCAGCAAAACAAGTTCATTAGTTTTCATTATTGTAACATTCTAAAGAAGATTTAAATGCACAACATTTAAACGATGCAATAATTTACAGCGTGACGAATGTGCTATCTCCATTACGAAGGCTTGTTTTACCAGAAGATGCGCTCCCGTCTCATACTTGATTCTGAGCATGCGCGCTTTTTGAAGAGTCGTAAAAGCATACACACGAACCATTTTCTCGTCGCAAAACAGGCCGACGAGAAACACGACCAGAAAATCTAGAATCCGGACGAGAAAATAGAGAGCAGGTTCTCTATTTTTCTCGTCGAGATTCACGGCAGTTTTCTCGTCGTAAAACCATACACACGAACGGTTTTCTCGACAATAAAGCTCTCTCGGCACTTTTCTTGTCGGTTTTGGACGAGAAACTCGGTCGTGTGTACGAGGCTTTAGACAGTCTGTTTAGGTAGTTTTCAGGCTGCTGTCAGGCAGGCACCCAAAGGGCATCTAAGTGGTGAGAGACTTTTTGTCATCTGAGTGTGAATCAATCTAGCTGGTTCTTGCTAGATCCTGTTTGCTGACAGTGGAACTATTTTTAAAGGGGAATTCCCCCTCCATTTATTGAGTATTAAAATACTGTTGGGAGTGTTTGTTTACCTGTACAGATGAAACTCGAAAAATGTGAATATCGTGCAAAAGTTAATTTATTTCACTAATGCAACTTAAAAGGTGAAACTAATATATGAGATAGACTCATTACATGCAAAGCAAGATAGTTCAAGCCGTGATTTGTCATAATTGTGATGATTATTGGCTTACAGCTCATGAAAACCCCAAATCCACAATCTCAGAAAATTAGAATATTGTGAAAAGGTGCAATATTCTAGGCTCAAGCCTCGTACACATGGGCGGGAATCCCGTCGGGAAAAAAAACGTCTGTTTTCCCAACGGGATTCCCAGCAAGCTTGCCTTGCACGCCGAGTGTACACACGGCCATTCAAAAGATCCGCCGTTCTTTTGAATGGCAAGAACGCAGTGACGTCATCGTCGTTGATGACTACAACGAGCCTGCGCTTGTCACATTCGATGCCGTCGCCGCCATCTTGCTACACCCTACACTACCCTTGTATGCTACCGCGCATGCGTCAAAGTCTTTTCGAGCATGCGTGGGTTTACCATGGACAGGTAAGCATACACACTCACGGTTTTCTCGGCAGGAAACACTCTGCCGAGAATCCCAACGAGAAAAATAGAGAGCATGTTCTCTATTTTTCTCGTTGAGATTCCCGGCAGTTTTCCTGACGAGAAACCATACACACGAATGGTTTTCTCGGCTAACAGCTCTCCCAGCAGCTTTCTTGACGAGAAAACCGGTTGTGTGTACGAGGCTTCAAAGTGTCCCACTCTAATCAGATAATTAAGCCATAACACCTGCAAAGGGTTCCTGAGCCTTTAAATGGTCTCTGTCTGGTTCAGTAGGAATCACAATCATGAAAGACTGCTGACCTGACAGTTGTGCAGAAAACCATTATTGACACCCTCCATAAGGAGGGAAAGCCTCAAAAGGTAATTGCAAAAGAAGTTGGATGTTCCCAAAGTGCTGTATCAAAGCACATTAATAGAAAGTTATGTGGAAGGGAAAAGTGTGGAAGAAAAATGTGCACAAGCAGGAGGGATGACCGCAGTCTGGAGAGGATTGTCAGGAAAAGGCCATTCAAAAGTGTTGGGGACTTTCACAAGGAGTGGACTGAGGCTGGAGTCAGTGCATCAAGAGTAGGGATGAGCTTCGTGTTCTAGTCGAACTCATGTTCGACTCGAACATTGGCTGTTCGGCCGTTCGCCGAATTTCGAACATTATGGGCCGTTCGCGCCAAGTTCGAGTGGCGCGTCACGGCCCATATCTTACTGCGGCATCGCAGTGCATTGCTGGCTGCTGATTGGCCAAGCATGCACTATGACCCGCATGCTTTGGCCAATCACAGCACCGTCAGCACAGAGAGCCATAATTGGCCAAAGGAAGGGTGCCTTTGGCCAATCATGGTTCAGGGGAGTAGGTACACGCCCCACACTATATAAGGCTGCCTGCGTGTCGGCCTTGTGTAGTGTGTTCCGGTGGCGTTCAGAGACAGACAGACAGAGAGAGAGAGGGAGAGAGAGATTTTTGTTCTATTTCAGTTAGCAATAGCTAGATTGAGAAGCAGTTACCGTATTTATCGGCGTATAACACGCACCGGCGTATAACACGCACCCCAAGTTTAGGAGGGAATTTTAAGGAAAAAAACTTTTAGGAGGGAAATTCAAGGAAAAAAAACTTACATTTAAATGCAGCATGCAGCCTTGCCCAGTGTCCATCTGCAGCCTTGCCCAGTGTCCATCTGTCCATCTGCAGCCGTGCCCAGTGTCCATCTGTCCATCTGCAGCCTTGCCCAGTGTCCATCTGTCCATCTGTCCATCTGCAGCCGTGCCTAGTGTCCATCTGTAGCCTTGCCCAGTGTCCATCTGTCCATCTGCAGCCGTGCCCAGTGTCCATCTGTCCATCTGCAGCCTTGCCCAGTGCCTTTGCGATCGTGTCAGTCCCGGCGGTTTTTAAAATTTGGCGCCGATTTCTGTGGAGAGGAGCGAGCGGGGCCGAGTGTACTTCGGCTAGACTCGGCTCCTCTCGCAGTTCCGCCCATCTCCACTGACTGCGCCGCTGACGGAGAAAGCCGAGTGTACTTCGGCTAGACTCGGCTCTGCTCACAGTCACAGGCAGGACTGTGAGAGGAGCCGAGACTAGCCGAAGTACACTCGGCTTTCTCTATGTCAGCGGCGCAGTCAGTGGAGATGGGCGGAACTGCGAGAGGAGCCGAGTAAAGCCGATTGTACTTCGGCTTCGGCTCCGCTCGCTCCTCTCGCTCGTTTTCAGCAGGGGAATTCGACGAGTATCGGCGTATAACACGCACCCACGATTTTACCCTGATTTTAAGGGGAAAAAAGTGCGTGTTATACGCTGATAAATACGGTAATTGAGCTAGTTAGATCCAGTATATTTAGTATATATATGCACTGCACGCTTTGTATATATATATATATATATATATATATATATATATATATATATACACACACACAGTAGGGAGAACAAGTATTTGATACACTGCCGATTTTGCAGGTTTTCCTAATTACAAAGCATATAGAGGTATGTAATTTTTATCATAGGTACTCTTCAACTGTATGTATGATTTTTAAATAATTAATTTGCATTTTATTGCACGACATAAGTATTTGATCACCTACCAACCAGTAAGAATTCCGTCTCTCACAGACCTGTTTTTTCTTTAAGAAGCCCTCCTGTTCTACACTCATTACTTGTATTAACTGCACCTGTTTGAACTCATTACCTGTATAAAAGACACCTGTCTACAAACTCAATCAAACAGACTCCAACCTCTCCACAATGGCCAAGACCAGAGAGCAGTGTAAGGACATCAGGGATAAAATTGTAGACCTGCACAAGGCTGGGATGGGCTACAAGACAATAGGCAAGCAGCTTGGTCAGAAGGAAAACAACTGTTGGCCCAATTATTAGAAAATGGCAGAAGTTCAAGATGACGGTCGGTCTCCCTTGGTCTGGGGCTTAATGCAAGATCGCACCTTGTGGGGCATCAATGATCATGAGGAAGGTGAGGGATCAGCCCAGAACTACACGGCAGGACCTGGTCCATGACCTGAAGAGAGCTGGGACCACAGTCTCAAAGAAAACCCTTAGTAACACACTACGCCGTCATGGATTAAAATCCTGCAGCGCACGCAAGGTCCCCCTGTTCAAGCCAGCGCATGTCCAGGCCCGTCTGAAGTTTTCCAATGACCATATGGATGATCCAGAGGAGGAATGGAAGAAGGTCATGTGGTCTGATGAGACAAAAATAGAGCTTTTTGGTCTAAACTCCACTCACCGTGATTGGAGGAATAAGAAAGATAAGTACAACCCCAAGAACACCATCCCAACCATGAAGCATGGATGTGGAAACATCATTCTTTGGGGATGCTTTTCTGCAAAGGGGACAGGATGACTGCACCGTATTGAGGGGGGGATGGATGGGGCCATGTATCGCGAGATTGTGGCCAACAACCTCCTTCCCTCAGTAAGAGCATTGAAGATGGGTCATGGCTGGGTCTTCCAGCATGACAACGACCCGAAACACACAGCCATGGCAACTAAAGAGTGACTCCGTAAGAAGCATCTCAAGGTCCTGGAGTGGCCTAGCCAGTCTCCAGACCTGAACCACATAAAAAAATCTTTGGAGGGAGCTGAAAGTCCGTATTGCCCAGCGACAGCCCCGAAACCTGAAGGATCTGAAGAAGCTCTGTATGGAGGAGTGGGCTAAAATCCCTGCTGCAGTGTGTGCAAACCTGGTCAAGAACTACAGAAAACTTATGATCTCTGTAATTGCAAACAAAGGTTTCTGTACCAAATATTAAGTTCTGCTTTTCTGATATATCAAATACTTATGTCATGCAATAAAATGAAAATGAATTACTTAAAAATCATACAATGTGATTTTCAGGATTTTTGTTTTCCGCCTCTCACAGTTGAAGAGTACCTATGATAAAAATTACAGACCTCTACGTGCTTTGTAAGTAGGAAAACCTGCAAAATCGGCAGTGTATCAAATACTTGTTCTCCCCACTGTATATATATATATATATATATATATATATATATATATATATATATATATATACACTGTATACAGTTTAGCTAGATCTCATTGCAGAACGTTCCTGTTATTCTACTCCTACTAATAATACAGGCAGGCAGTGGAGCTAAGCTGCAGTATATTAAGTCAGTGTACTGTACACTGGGCACAGTGTTCAGCTAAAGCTGACTGCAGACCATTCATGTTCTCTTTCTAATAATACAGGCAGGCAGTTGAGCTAAGCTGCAGTATATTAAGTCAGTGTAGGTAGTGTACACTGGGCACAGTGTTCAGCTAAAGCTGACTGCAGACCATTCCTGTTCTCTTTCTAATAATACAGGCAGGCAGTTGAGCTAAGCTGCAGTATATTAAGTCAGTGTACTGTACACTGGGCACAGTGTTCAGCTAAAGCTGACTGCAGACCATTCCTGTTCTCTTTCTAATAATACAGGCAGGCAGTTGAGCTAAGCTGCAGTATATTAAGTCAGTGTACTGTACAATGGGCACATTGTTCAGCTAAAGCTGACTGCAGACCATTCCTGTTTTCTTTTTAATAATACAGGCAGACAGTTGATCTAAGCTGCTGTATATTAAGTCAGTGTACTGTACACTGGACACAGTGTTCAGCTAAAGCTGACTGCAGACCATTCCTGTTCTCTTTCTAATAATAATACAGGTAGGCAGTTGAGCTAAGCTGCAGTATATTAAGTCAGTGTACTGTATACTGGGCACAGTGTTCAGCTAAAGCTGACTGCAGACCATTCCTGTTCCAACTATTCCAATACATCAAATAAAGTATGTCTGGAAGGCCAACAAGGAAAGGCAAACACACACAGGCCAATAAAAGAGGGCAAGCAGGCTCTGTGTCTAGAGGCAACAGTGCTGGTCATGGACACGGTGCATCCTTATCAGCACGTGGCTGTGGGGCACGCTTGTCCTTTTTTTCGACAGCTGGCCGTGTTGAGCCACAACATGCTGAAGAGTTGGTAGAGTGGATGACCAAGCCGTCCTCATCCTCCTCATCCTCTCTCACCCAGCCTCAGGGTACTATGTCTGTCAAAGCTCAATGGCATCAGTCACTCCTTCCCTAGCCCCACCATGTCCTGAGGTGTCCCCCGAACTGTTTGACCACAGTGTTGTGTACATGCTGCAGGAGGATGCACAGCGTTTTGAAGGCTCCGATGATGGTACCCAGCTTGAGGAAGGCAGTAACGTGAGCCCAGAGAGAGGGGGTGCCCAAGAAGGACAGCAAACTGGCAGTCACGTTTACCCAGCTGCAGCATACTGCCAGGTTTGCTCCAGTGACGAGGAGGGAGGGGATGATGAGGTCACTGACTCTACATGGGTGCCTGATAGGAGAGAGGGGGAGGAGGAGGAGGTACATCTCCAACGAGGCAGGATGCCCTCCAGGGGCCAGCTTAAGGGCAGCACACCGACTACATCACACCGCAGAGCTCCGCATGTGCAGAGCGCTGCTGTCTCTGCGCGTTATTCCAAAAGTTCTTTGGTGTGGGCCTTTTTTCAGACATGTGCAGCACCATTGCTATTTGCAACATATGTCTGAAGCGTATCTCGCGTGGCCAAAAAATCAGCCGCTTGGGCACCACATGCTTGACCAGACATATGTCGACCTGCCATGCAGTCTGTTGGCAAGCATACATAAAAGATCCACACCAAAGAACAATGCGGACCTCTCCTTGCTCTTGATCAGCTGGGATCTCCAGATGATGAACCTCACTATACCTTCAGTCCTCTCAGAAACATGCACTGAGAGGAATGAAGGTGTTGAATTAGGTGTAGAATTAGGTGTGTCACTGCCAAGTACTTGCGGGCAATCGGCTATCGGTACACCAACGTCCGATTGTACCAGGCAAATTTCCCTGCCCCAGCTGCTGCACCGCCGAAAGAAATTCCCTCCCATCCATCCACATGCCCAGTGGTTGAATTCTAGCTTGGCTAAATTGCTAGAACTTCAACTGCTGCCTTTTCAGTTGGTAGACTCTGCCCCCTTCCGTGAGTTTGTGGAATGTGTGGTACCTCAGTGGCAGGTTCCCAAACGGCACTTTTTTCACGGAAGGCAATTCCGGCTCTCTACCGGCATGTGGAAGGCAATGTCTTGGCCTCGCTGGACAGGGCGGTCAGTGGTAAGGTGCATATTACTGCTGACTCATGGTCCAGCAGGCATGGACAGGGACGTTACCTATCTTTTACGGCCCACTGGGTGACTCTGCTGGCAGCTGGGAAGGATGTAGGACAGGGTGCAGTAGTGTTGGAGGTTGTTCCGCCACCACGCCTCCAAAATGCTACTAGTGGTCATGCTGCAGTGGCTGCACACGCAACAGAAGGCCATCAATGAGTATCTGTGCCAATATGGCACCAGGACAGGGTCAGGGGAGCTTGTTTTTTTTTGCCACGCCAGTGGGCCACGAGGATGGTGAGCAGTGACAGTGCATGCATCAGTGACACTGTCCCTCTTGTCCACCTGTTGGAGCACACACTGCATGGAATAATGGACAGGGCATTTGAGGCAGAACAGAGGGAGGAAGAGGAGGACTTCCTTACCTCTCAAGGCCCCCTTTATCCAGACAGTGTTCCTGCTGGCCCGCCGATCACACAGGAAGAAGAGGAGGAGGAGGAGGAGAAGGAGGAGGAGGATTGTGTCAGCATGGAGGTGGAGCCTAGCACTCATCATCAGCAGCAGTCTTCAAGGGATCATTTACAGTCCCAAGAAACCCACGTGGCTGGGAGGAGGTGACTGCCTCAGCAAACCTACGCTGCATGGCCTCCTTGATCCTGCAAAGCCTGTGAAAGGATCCTCGTATTCGTGGTATCAAGGAGAGGGAGCATTACTGTCTGGCAACCCTCCTTGATCCACGTTACAAGGGTAAGGTTGCTGACCTTATCCAGCCGTCGCAGAGGATGAAACATCTTCGGGAGGCCTTGCAGAAAGGGTTGTGCAATGCGTTTCCAGAGCCTGGGAGGTTACAAATTCCTGGTCCTGGACAATGTGTTGCTGAGGCTTCGGTCAGTCACAAAAGGAGCGGTGGAGAAGGTGGCCGTCTGACCGATGCGTTCAGACAATTTTTTGGTCCTCAGCCCCAAGGTATGATCGGTTCCAGCAGCCATCGCCAGCGTCTGATTCACATGGTGCAGGTAGAGATGAGCCGAACACCCCCCGGTTCGGTTCGTACCAGAACCTGCGAACGGACCGAAAGTTCGCCCAAACTTTAGAACCCTATTAAATACAATGGACTCGAACGTTCGAAATCAAAAGTGCTAATTATTAAGGCTAATGTGCAAGTTATTGTCCTAAAAAGGGTTTGGGGACCCGGGTCCTGCCCCAGGGGACATGTATCAATGCAAAAAAAAGTTTTAAAAACGGACGTTTTTTCGGGAGCAGTGATTTTAATGATGCTTAAAGTGAAAAGAAAAAAGTGAAGTATTCCTTTAAATATCGTACCTGGCGGGTGTCTAATGTATGCCTGTGAAGTGGCACGTGTTTCCCGTGTTTAGAACTGTCCCTGCACAAAATGACATTTCTAAAGGAAAAAAAGTCATTTAAAACTGCTTGTGGCTTTAATGTAATGTCTGGTCCTGGCAATATGGATAAAAATCATTGAGAGAATTGGCATGGGTACCCCCCCAGCCCACTACCAGCCCCTTTGGGTCTTGTATGGATATTAAGGGGAACCCCGCACCCAAATAAAAAAAAGGCCCCTATATACTCTGAACAGCAGTATGCAGGCAGTGCAAACAAGACAGGGACTGTAGGTTTGTTCTTAAGTAGAATCTGTTTGTAATTTGGAACAGGTACATTTTTTAAGTGTAGCTTCAGCCAAAAAATCTATTTTTAAGCTTTTTGGAAAACATAGGGAAGGGTTATCACCCCTGTAACATTTGTTTTGCTGTCTGTGCACCTGTTCAGAACATTTCACCTCACTTTCCGTCCCAATGACAAATGTTTTTTGAAAATTTGGGGGTTTTATTGAAACAAGGATTGGTGATAAAGCATCAGTGGAGAGGAGACACGTTTTTCCCATATTAACTCTTACAGGAGAGAATTTCCCTTCCTAGGGATAAATTTCCTCTCACTTCCTGTTGTCTCCTTCCGTTTGCAAGTAGGAGTCGTTTGTAAGTTGGATGTTTGAAAGTAGGGGCCTGCCGTATATACTCTGCAGAAATTTGGCCCTTAGGTGTTGGTGTTGCCACAACACTGTAAGCCCTCCCAGTTACTCTTGGTGGGCGCTGGAATGCCCTGCTGTGAACTATTATATCAAGAATTGTAATTACATGCCATTGTTGAACAGTGGTAGGAAAAATTGGGCCTTTGGTGGTGGTGCTGGTGCCACAACACTGTAAGTCCTCACAGTTACTCTTGGTGGGCAAAGGAATGGGCTCTGATGTGAATTATTAGATCAAGAATTGTAATTGCATGCCCCTGTTGAACAGGGGCAGAAAAATTGGGCCTTTGGTGGTGGTGGTGGTGTTGCCACAACACTGCAAACCCTCACAGTTACTCTTGGTGGGCACAGGAATGGGCCCTGCTGTGAATTATTAGATCAAAAATTGTAATTACATGCCCTTGTTGAACAGGGGCAGAAAAATTGGGCCTTAGGCACTGGTGCCACAACACTGCAACCCCTCACAGATACTGTACTTGGAGCGCAGCAATGAGCCCTGCTGCAAAGTATTGCATCAAAAATTGTAAATACACGCCCCTGTTAAACAGGGGCTGAAAAATTGGGCCTTAGCCACTGGTGGCGGTGCCCAGAACCAAAAATGTTCTTACAAGCTATCAGCATGATCATTGAGGCGGAAGAGGATAGTCGCTCAGCATAACAGGATAGTCACTCAGCATGAGCATAGGCAGTGTTGAAGGGATTTGACATTTAAAAAAAAATTATTCGGTTACATCAGCATCAGGTGCTTGGTAGCTGGTGGTGATCCAAGACTGATTCATTTTTATGAAGGTCAGTCGATCGACCAAATCGGTGGACAGGCGCACCCTGTTATCGGTAACAAAGCCTGCCCTATGTACTCTTCAGAAATTTGGGCCTTAGGTGTTGGTGTTGCTACAACACTGTAAGACCTCACAGTTACTCTTGGTGGGTGCTGGAACGCCCTGCTGTGAACTATTATATCAAGAATTTTAATTACATGCCATTGTTGAACAGTGGCAGAAAAATTGGGCCTTTGGTGGTGGTGGTGGTGTTGCCACAACACTGTAAGCCTTCACAGTTACTCTTGGTGGGGCGCAGGAATGGGCCCTGCTGTGAAATATTAGATCAAGAATTGTAATTACATGCCCCTGTTGAACAGGGCCAGAAAAATTGGGCCTTAGGCACTGGTAAGACAACACTGCAACCCCTCACAGATACTCTAGTTGGAGCGCAGGTATGAGCCCTGCTGCAAAGTATTTCAGCAAAAATTATAATTACACGTCCCGTTAAACAGGGGCAAAAAAATTGTGCCTTAGGCACTGGTGGCGGTGCCCAGAAACAAAAATGTTCTTACAAGCTATCAACATAAACAGAAGCAAGAGGATAGTCACTCAGCATAACAGGATAGTCACTCAGCATCAGCATAGGCAGTCTTGAAGGGATCTCACATTCAAAAAAAAATTATTCGGTTACATCAGCATCAGGTGCTTGGTAGCTGGTGATTCAAGACTGATTCATTTTTATAAAGGTCAGACGATAGACCGAGTCGGTGGACAGGCGCACCCTGTGATCGGTTACAAAGCCCCCTGCAGCACTGAATGTGCGTTCCGAAAGAACGCTGGATGCAGGACAGGCCAGTAGCTCAATTGCATACTGTGCAAGCTCTGGCCAGTGATCCATCCTCAAGACTCAGTAACCCAGAGGATTTTTGGTGGGAAAGGTGTCCAAGTCTGATCTTGCCCCTAGGTATTCCTGCACAATGTAAACCAGACGCTGGCGATGGTTGCTGAAACCAATCATACCTTGGGGCTGCATACTAAAAAATTGTCTGAACGCATCGGTCAGACAGCCACCTTCTCCACCGCTCCTTCTTTGACTGACCAAAGCCTCAGCAACACGTTGTCCAGGACCAGGAATTTGTAACCTCCCAGTCTCTGGGAACGCGTTGCACAGACCTTTCTGCAAGGCCTCCCGAATATGCTTCATCTTCTGCTCCCTCTGCGACAGCAAGATAAGGTCCGCAACCTTACCCTTGTAACGTAGATCAAGGAGGGTTGCCAGCCAGTAATGATCCCTCTCCTTGATCGCACAAATACGAGGATCCTTCCGCAGGCTTTGCAGGATCAGGGATGCCATGCAGCGTAGGTTTGCTGAGGCATTTGGTCCGGAGTCCTCTGGGTCACTCAGGACGACATGATCCGTAGCCACCTCCTCCCAGCCACGTACAAGTCCATGGGTGTCTTAGGACTGTAATTGATCCCTTGAAGACTGCTGCTGATGCTGAGTGCTAGGCTCCACCTCCTTGCTGACACAATCCTCCTCCTCCTCCTTTTCCTGTGTGATAGGCGGGCCAGCAGGAACACTGTCTGGATAAAGGGGGCCTTGAGAGGTAAGGAAGTCCTCCTCTTCCTGCCTCTGTTCTGCCTCAAGTGCCCTGTCCATTATTCCATGCAGCGTATGCTCCAACAGGTGGACAAGAGGGACAGTGTCACTGATGCATGCACTGTCACTGCTCACCATCCTCGTAGCCTCCTCAAATGGTGCCAGGACAGTGCATGCATCCCTGATCATGGCCCACTGGCGTGGGGAAAAAAATCCAAGCTCCCCTGACCCTGTCCTGGTGCCATATTACAACAGATACTCATTGATGGCCCTCTGCTGCGTGTGCAGCCGCTGCAGCATGGCCAACGTAGAGTTCCACCTGGTGGGCATGTCACAGATTAAGCGGTTCTTGGGAAGGTTGTAATCCTTTTGCAGGTCAGCCAGCCGAGCACTGGCATTATATGACCGGTGGAAATGCCCACAGAGTTTCCTGGCCTGCTTCAGGACCTCTTGTAAGCCCGGGTACCTGCCCAAGAACCGCTGCACCACCAAGTTAAGGACGTGAGCCAAACAGGGCACATGGGTCAGTTGTCCCTGTCGGAGGACGGAGAGGAGGTTGGTGCCATTGTCGCAAACCACCTTTCCTGGCTTAAGCTGGCGTGGCGTCAACCTGAGAGCCTGCCCCTGCAGATCTGACAGAATCTCTGCCCCAGTGTGGTTCCTGTCCCCCAAGCACACCAGCTCAAGCACCGCATGGCATCTTTTTGCCTGCGTACTTGCGTAGCCCCTTGAACACCTACGGAGCATCGCTGGTTTCCGAGGACAAAGCACAGGTAGAGGCCATGGAGAAAGAAGAAGAGGAGGGGGTGGAGGAGAGACGTGTGTCAGAATCACCAGCAGTAACATTTTGGAGGCGTGGTGGCGGAACAACTTCCAACACTACTGCACCTTGTCCTGCATCCTTCCCAGCTGCCAGCAGACTCACCCAATGCACCGTGAAAGATAGGTAATGTCCCTGTCCATGCCTGCTGGACCATGATATGCACCTTACCGCTGACCGCCCTGTCCAGCGAAGCCGAGACATTGCCTTCCACATGCGCGGTAGAGAGCCGGAATCGCCTTCCGTGAGAAAAAGTGGCGTTTGGGAACCTGCCACTGAGGAACCGCACATTCCACAAACACATGGAAGGGGGCAGAGTCTACCAACTGAAAAGGCAGCAGTTGAAGTGCTAGCAATTTAGCCAAGCTAGTATTCAACCGCTGGGCATGTGGATGGCAGGGAGAGAACTTCTTTCGGCGGTGCAACAGCTGGGGCAGGGAAATTTGCCTGGTACAATCTGACATTGGTGTACCAATAGCAGATTGCCCGCAAGTACTTGGCTGTGACACACCTAATTCTACACCTTCATTCCAATCAGTGCAGGTTTCAGAGAGGAATGAAGGTATAGTGGGGTTGGAGATCCCAGCTGATGAGGAGCAAGGAGAGGTCCGCTTTGTTCTTTGGTGTGGGTCTTTTAGGTACGCTTGCCAACGAACTGCATGGCAGGTCGACATATGTCTGGTCAAGCACGTGGTCAAACGGCTGATGTTTTGGCCACGCGAGATACGCTTCAGACATATGTTGCAAATGGCAATGGTGCGATCTGCTGCACATGTCTGAAAAAAGGCCCACACCAAAGAACTTTTGGAATAACGTGCAGAGACAGCAGTGCCCTGCACATGCGGAGCTCTGCGGTGTGATGCAGTCGGTGTGCTGCCCTTAAGCTGGCCCCTGGAGGGCATCCTGCCTCGTTAGAGATGTACCTCCTCCTCCTCCTCCCCCTCTCTCCTATCAGGCACCCATGTAGCATGTACCCAACACTGTGGTCAAACAGTTCGGGGGACTCCTCAGGAGGACATGGTGGGGCTAGGGAAGGTATGACTGATGCCATTGAGCCGAGGGAAGAGGCCGCTTTGGCAGCTGCATTGCCAGACAAAGTACCCTGAGCCTGGGTGAGAGAGGATGAGGAGGATGAGGACAGCTTGGTCATCCACTCTACCAAGTCTTGGGCATGTTGCGACTCAACATGGCCAGCTGCCGAAAAGAAGGACAAGCGTGTCCCATGGCCACGTACTGATGAGGATGCACCGTGTCCACGACCAGCACTGTTGCCTCTAGACACAGAGCCTGCTTGCCCTCTTTTATTGCCTTGTGACTGTCTGCCTCTCCTTGTTTGACTTCCAGACATACTAATGGCCTGCAGTGAGATGTAGCTGCACAAAGGAGGGATGTATATAAATATATATATATATATATATATATATATATATATATATTATATATCTGTACTGATTATAATTCAGCTATCAGAATCAACTGCCTGCTGTGGTATTAGTATGAGAAAAGCAGCAATTGTCTTCAGTTAGTTTTAGGTGAACACTGTGCAGAGGATACAGTACACTAACTGAAAATACTTGCAGCTCTCTGCCTGTGGTTTTATTATGAGAACACCACAAATTGTATTCAGGTTCCTTTAAGTGAACGCTGTGCAAAGGACAAAAGTACTGCAGTACACTAAATGAAATTAATGCAGCTCCCTGCTGTGGTTTTATTATGAGAACACCACTAATTGTATTCAGGTAAGCTTTAGGTGCAACGCTATGCAAAGCACACAGTACACTAAGTGAAACACTGCAGCTAGCACAATCACCTGCCTGCCTGTCACAGTATAGAGAATAACAGGAACGGATCTAGCTAAACTGAATACAGTGTATAAATATATATACAACAGCTAGGATGCATATATATCCTCTACACACTGTAACTGCAGCTAACTGACTCGCTTGCCTGCTCTATCTAACTCAATATAAATGACACTCTCTGTAAGCTCTCTCTTTAACCAACACCGCAACACACTACACAAGGCCGCCACGGAGGCGGCCTTATATAGGATGGGGAGTGTACTAAACCCCCTGAGACATAATTGGACAAAGCCACCCTGGACACAGGCCCACAATGTTCGCAATTCGGCGAACGGCCGAACAGACGATGTTCGAGTCCAACATGGGTTCGACTCGAACACGAAGCTCATCCCTAGGTGCAGGAATACCTAGGGGCAAGATCAGACTTGGACACCTTTCCCACCGAAAATCCTCTGGGTTACTGGGTCTTGAGGATGGATCACTGGCCAGAGCTTGCACAGTATGCAATTGAGCTACTGGCCTGTCCTGCATCCAGCCTTCTTTCGGAACGCACATTCAGTGCTGCAGGAGGCTTTGTAACCAATCACAGGGTGCGCCTGTCCACCGACTCGGTCTATCGTCTGACCTTCATAAAAATGAATCAGTCTTGGATCACCAGCTACCAAGCACCTGATGCTGATGTAACCGAATATTTTTTTCTTTAATGTGAGATCCCTTCAAGACTGCCTATGCTGATGCTGAGTGACTATCCTGTTATGCTGAGTGACTATCCTCTCCCTTCTGTTTATGTTGATAGCTTGTAAGAACGTTTTTGTTTCTGGGCACCGCCACCAGTGCCTAAGGCCCAATTTTTCTGCCCCTGTTTAACGGGGGCGTGTAATTATAATTTTTGCTGAAATACTTTGCAGCAGGGCTCATTACTGCGCTCCAACTAGAGTATCTGTGAGGGGTTGCAGTGTTGTGTTACCAGCACCAGTGCCTAAGGCCCAATTTTTCTGCCCCTGTTTAACGGGGGCATGTAATTATAATTTTTGCTGAAATACTTTGCAGCAGGGCTCATTCCTGCGCTCCAACTAGAGTATCTGTGAGGGGTTGCAGTGTTGTGGCACCAGTGCCTAATGCCCCATACACACGATCGTTTTTCATGCCGTCAAAAATGCCATTTTAAAAAATGCCCATTAAAAATGATCATGTGTATGCTCCAGAGCATTTTTAATGACGTGAAAAACGGGCATTAAAAAATTTGAACATGCTCTCTTTTTTCACGTCGTTTTTCATGTCGTTTTTTTTAACGACGTGAAAAACAATAGTGTGTATGCTTTAACGAGGTGAAAAAAAACGCGCATGCTCAGAATCAAGTATGAGACGGGAGCGCTCGTTTTGGTAAAGCTAGCGTTGGAACTAGATATGGCACATTTGTCACGGTGGAATTAATTGCATCGTTTTAATGCTGCGCATTCCGTTCTTCTTTTGATAATGCTTAAACAATTACCTTCTTTTGCTAATGACATTGAGAGTTACGCCAAACTTGTTTCTAAAGTAATTCCTAATTGATTTAATGATAGAAAAATATTCTTTTCAAGCCACATCTCCGTCATAAATTCATGAATAAATGTAAAGATCAATTTTTTTATTTTTTTTTTATGTTTTTGCAGTTTATTTTAGTAAGTAAGTTAGCTTATTTATTTTTTTGGTCCTTTTTTTTTTTGTTTTTTTGCTTAAATTATTCTTGTGTAAAGTTACCACACCAACCTTCAAAATGTGTCTAATTTTGCCTCAAGGAGGTTTGTGTCCCTTGTTAATAACAATAATATTATTTCTTTCTCGTACATCACGGGACACAGAGCGACATAGTCATTACTAATGGGTTATATAGATACCGTCAGGTGCTGGCACTGGCAACTTCCAAAACCGGAAGTACCCTCCCCTATATAAGCCCCTCCCATCCGGGAGCACCTCAGTTTTTTGCCAGTGTCTAAGGTGTTGGCCAAGAAGAAACATGTGTTTTTCACTGAGCTTGCGTACAGGTTCTTTTGGGCCTCAGTAAGCTATTCCGGATCCGACCAAAAAAGCTTCATAGCTAAACGGTCGGTACCCGGGCCTTGCAGAGAAGAGCAAGGTTTTGCCTGTAATGCTTCTCTTAGGAGAGCTGGACCCTGGGATCCAGAGCTCTGGTCATACCCACGACCAAGATGTTTTCTGTGCAGGGTGCTATACAGGTCCAGGGGAGTGGAATCCTTGGGAACCCGGTCCCTGAAGGTTTGATTACAATGCCTGCCGTGATAGGTGAAGTTTGGGCTTTTGTGGACCAAACAAAGTCCTGCGGCGGGGAACAGGTAAGTGGGGGCCCCCAGGAACTTGGTTCTATTGGGGGACCCCCAAGCCTAATTTGTCTTTCTGTCTGTTACCTAATGGTATTCCCGCAAAATTCTGTGCATGCCTGTAACTACTAAAAAAATGTAATAATTTTTAATGGTGGTCAAGAAAAAAAAAAATATTTTTTATATATATTTAATATATTAGACTGCGGTACCTGTGTTTGTCCACTAGAGGCCGCTGTGGAATGTTTTCTTGTCATGTGGACTAGCTTCTTCTCAGCAGAGCAAAGTCCAGGCAGATGGTGAGTTCTCTTATAGGAAACTGCTTCCTCTGCCATGTTGCAGTGCTCGTCCATCCCCCGGCCTGCGGCAAAGAGGGGCCCTGGCTCCTGTCCCTTGTTACCATATTTGAAATTAGCGCCGAAGGCGCACGTGCCCGTGCGCGTGTGCGTGCACGCGCCTCTATATATAGAGGTGAGCCGGGAAAGGGGGCGGAGCCTGGGGGATGACGCTCTGTGCGCGCCATGAAGCTGGCTATGAAGTACAGAGACAGAGCTGGCAACATTTAAAGGCATACAGCAAGCGGTTGATACAGGCATCCCCTAGAAAGGCACATTAGTAGACACCAACTGTGATATAGCAGCAATTGTGCTAGACTATTCTCAGTAAAAGTGGTGTATTACGGCTGGAATACCTCAGCTTTAGGCTTAGGAATATGCCGTCCAGAAGCTCCGGAACTGAATCTTCCAGGAAGCGAAGGGGGTCTCATCGGGCTCGGAGGATCTTGGGCATACTCCTGCTGCACCAGTCTCCCCTGAAGTTCAGAGGTAAGTGACCGTAGAGACCCCGCAGGGTACTTGGTACTGTGGCTGTCCTCAGTTCACCTGCTCCTGTGTATGTAACAGAGGAGGATTTTCCTCAGCTCTGGGAGGATTAGAGAGAGATTGTCAACATTTATTGCTGCCTCCCTGTCAGGGAAAGCACGCCCGATCTCCGTCTCCTCCTTCAGAGTGCCTGTTAGCAGAGCAACAGTCCCATACAGGGATCGACCTGCCTGAAGGGGATCAGGATGAGGTTGATTCTGTTATAGAGGAATCAACAGTGGGGGAACCTTTTCTCAGCATCTTAAGCTGAAAGATTATGGGTTCAGTCTCTGACTAACATGGTCCGATCAGCATTTAAAAATGCACCTTGCGGAACCATCAACCACTACTGTATCCTCGTTGGGGTCGCTAGAAGCCCCCAGACTGTTTGTTCTTTTCCACTTCACCCTTTACTGAAAGGGCTCATTTACCAGGATTGGGAACGTCCTGAGAAAATATTTATTCCCCCAAGAGATTTCCGGTGGTCTATCCCATGGAGGATAAGTTCATCAAAAAAAAAGAAAAAAAAAAAAAAAAAAAAAAAATGGAAGGTCCCTACAGTGGACGCAGCCATCTCTTGTATGTATAAATCACTGACATGTCCAGTGGATAATGTCCAAATGTTCAAGAACCCAATAGATAAAAGATTGGAGTCCTTATGAAAATCTGCTTGGTGATACAACCAGCAGTAGCAGCTATTGGGGTCTGCTAAGCAGTGAAGGATCAGTTGAAACAGGTCTTGAGGGACTTGACAGATCAGCAGGCTTTGCCCTAGCTGATCTACCTAGAGCCTTAGGCTTTGCGGTTGACGCCATAGAGGATTCAGTCCATCAGGCCTCCCGCCTTACGCTGTCTATAGTACATATGCGTAGGCTCCTATGGCTCAAAAACTGGTCTGCTGAAGCTCCCTGTAAAGAATGGCTGGTTAGCGTCCCATTTCATGGTGAACGCTTATTCAGGGAAAACCTGGACAAATATATCCAGAAAATTTCCAGCGGTAAAAATACGCTCTTACCGGTTAAAAGCAGAGTTAGAGGTCCCTCTTTAAGAGGCCTGCTTCTCCAGTCCCTGGGGCATCGGCTGTGTAACAGTTCCGACGGCCTCCTCGGTCAAATCCCGGGGGTAAAAAACAGGGACAGTAGCAGGGTAATGAGAAACCCTGGGTCAGGGGAGGTACAAAACCTCCCCCAAAGTTAAATTCATTGAAGCCCCCACTCAGTCGGGTGGGGGGAGGACTCCAGTTGTTCGCAAGAGACCTGGCGGGACACGATCAAGACAGATAGGTGCTCTCCGCAGTAGGTTTGGGATACAGTTTGGAGTTAAAAGACTCTCCTCCTTCCCATTTTTGAGGTCAAACGTGCCAAGGGATCCCCGGAAGAGAGAGCCCCTCCTGTTGGCACTAGAACAACTATTGCTCCAAGGAGTAATTATGGAGGTTCCCCTGGAAGAATGAGGGTTCGAGTTTTACTCAAACCTCTTTACAGTCCCGAAGCAAACGCGGTCGGGAGGCCCATATTAATTCTAAAAGGGCTATACAAATTCCTGTATATCAGGACTTTCCGATGGAGTCGATCCGATCGGTGGCCACTGCCCTACAAGGGGAGGATTGGTTAGCCACGATCGACATCAAAGATGCTTATTTGCACATTCCCATCTTTCCAGTCCACCAAAAATTTCTACGCTTTGCAGTAGAAGGGCGCCATTTTCAGTTCAGAGCCTTACCCTTCGGTTTGGCCACAGCACCACGAGTGTTTACAAAAATTCTGGCCCTTTATTGGCCAATCTAAGAACACAAGGTGTAATGATAATGGCATATCTGGATGACTTGTTGCTGATAGACCACTCAGTGAAAAAACTAGACGTGGTCGTTCACAAGACGATCAAGTATCTGGAATCTCACGGTTGGATTATCAACCGAGACAAGTCAGCCCTAAAAACCAGTCAAAAGTCTGGAATACTTGGGGCTAAGGTTGGATTCAGGCCAGAGAAAAATATTCTTGCCTCGAGGAAAGGTGTTGTCTTTGAAAGATTTGATCCACTTAGTGGGTACAAAAAAGACAGCCGTCCATACGCCTGTATATGAGGCTGCTGGGAAAAATGGTGGCATCATTCGAAGCAGTACCCTACGGTCAATTCCATTCAAGGAATTTGCAAGGGGCCATACTGTCAGCCTGGAACAAAAAAGTTCAGGCCCTAGACTTACAATGTCCTTGTCCCCTTCCGTTCGGAAGAGCCTCCGTTGGTGGTGGGTTCCCCAGAATCTGGAAAAAAGGAAATCCTTCAGTCCGATTTCTTGGAAGGTGGTCACTACAGATGCCAGCCTTATAGGCTGGGGAGCAGTACTGGAGCAATAGTCTCTCCAGGGCAGATGGTCGGATGCAGAAAAGGCCCTGCCCATCAATCTCTTAGAGATACGAGCAGCCCGGTATGCCCTAGTAGCATGGACATCCAAACTCCAAGGGTCCCCTGTCAGAATTCAATCAGACAATGCCACAGCAGTGGCATATATCAATCATCAGGGGGGCACCAGGAGTCGTGCAGCCCAGAGGGAAGTAAATTACATCCTGAAATGGGCAGGAAAAATATGTCCCAGCCATATCTGCGGTATTCATTCCAGGAGTGGAGAATTGGAAGGCGGACTTTCTAAGTCGCCAGCAATTAGGCCCAGAGGAAGGGTCCCTTCACCCCGAAGTTTTCTGGACAATATGTCAGCGGTGGGGAACATCGGATGTAGATCTTCTAGCATCCAGATTCAACGCAAAGGGGGATAGGTTTGTCTCTCGGACAAGGGATCCCCTAGCTTGCGGCTCGGATGCCCTAGTGTTCCCTGGGGATCAGTTCAAGCTGATATATGCATTCACACCGCCACAATGGTTACCTCGATTACTCCGCAGAATCAGGGTAGAAAAGAAACCAGTGATTCCGGTGGCTCCAGCGTGGCCCCGAAGAGCGTGGTACGCGGAGATTGTAAAATTTCAGTGGGGAGTCCTTGGACTCTCCCACGTCGTCCGGCTTTCGCAAGGACCGATATACCACCCTTCCTTACCAGCCCTAGGTTTGACGGCCTGGCTATTGAAGCCCACATTCTAAAAAAGAGAGGGCTCTCTAATGCTGTGGTATCTACCATGATCAATGCCAGGAAGCCGGTATCCAGGCAGATCTACTATAGAATCTGGAAGGCGTACATCGCGTGGTGTGAGGCCAAGAAATGGCATCCACATAAGTACGTAATAGGTAGGATTCTGGACTTCCTACAGTGGGCTGTAGATAGGAAGCTTGCCTTGAGTACTATCAAGGGTCAGATTTCGGCCTTGTCAATATTTTTTCAAAGGCCCTTGGCTTCGCATTCACTAGTCAAAGCCTTTATACAAGGAGTGATGCGTATTAGGCCTCCGGTTAATATTCCCATATGTCCATGGGATCTAAACTTGGTTCTGTCGGTTCTACAGAAACAACCATTTGAACCATTACAGCATATTTCCTTGGTGCTTCTCACCAGGAAATTGATTTTTCTAGTAGCCATTTGTTCGGCTAAAAAGAGTATCGGAATTAGCAGCTATATCCTGTAAGGAGCCATATCTGGTTATCCATAAGGACAGAGTAGTGTTACGTCCTCATCCAGCCTTTCTTCCTAAGGTGGTATCGAGGTTTCATTTGAACCAAGATGTGGTTCTTCCTTCTTTTTTCCCCAAACCTACTTCGGTAGAGGAAAAGTTATTGCATTCTTTGGATGTAGTAAGAGCAGTTAAAGCTTATCTAAAAGCCACTGCTCAGATTCGCAGAACGGATACTTTGTTTATTCTGCCGGAAGGCCCCAGAAAGGGTCAGGCAGCGTCAAAGTCTACTTTAGCCAAGTGGATTCGACAGGTCATTATGCAAGCTTATGGCTTGAGAAGGAGACCGCCTCCGTTCAAAGTTAGAGCGCACTCCACGAGAGCAGTTGGAACTTCATGGGCAGTGCATCACCAGGCCTCCCTGGCTCAAATCTGTAAGGCCGCAACATGGTCTTCGGTACACACGTTTACTAGGTCCTACCAGGTGGACGTTAGAAGTCAGGAGGATGTCGCCTTTGGGCGCAGTGTGTTGCAGGCCGCAAAAGATCCTCATGTCTGATAGCGCTCAGCTTATATATGGTGTATCCCCCCCCTCATTTGGCATTGCTTTAGGACATCCCATTAGTAATGACTATGTCGCTCTGTGTCCCGTGATGTACGAGAAAGAAAATAGGATTTTTATAACAGCTTACCTGTAAAATCCTTTTCTTGGAGTACATCACGGGACACAGAGCTCCCGCCCCTCTTTAGGGACACTTATTGCTTTGCTACAAAACTGAGGTGCTCCCGGATGGGAGGGGCTTATATAGGGGAGGGTACTTCCGGTTTTGGAAGTTGCCAGTGCCAGCACCTGACGGTATCTATATAACCCATTAGTAATGACTATGTCGCTCTGTGTCCCGTGATGTACTCCAAGAAAAGGATTTTACAGGTAAGCTGTTATAAAAATCCTATTTTTAAATGTCCCTGCCTACTCCCTAGCAAAGTCTCTTTTGAAATACAAATCACATAGTGAAGTATTTTAAGCCAAAAAAAAGTATCCTTTATTTAGAAACAAACAAATTAAAGGGGAAGGCAGCACTGGAGAGCCTGCTTGCATTTGTGCATCCTTTGGACCCCACAACAACCATCCAAGATGTGAAAACCAAACTATTGATTGAAAGAAATCAAAAAGGAGCCCAATCTTGGCTTGAACTCCCAGAGGTCAGGAACCGCAGCAGATAAGTCATATATGTCCCCAGTCTGTGGTACTACAGCAGGCATTATTTTTTCCTCTTCCTTGTAGCCTTCTCTCCAGCCTTCACTGCAGCCTTCTCTGCAGCCTTGGTTGGTTTCTTCCTCGGAGGCTGGGGATCAGGAGGAGAGGTTGTGGCAGGAGTAGTAGTAGGAGGAGGAGGAGTAGGGACAACCTCCGTGATGTCGGTGAACTTGGTGAGTTCACCGAGCAATCCCTTGTTAAGTACCTTCAGGAGAAGGGTCTCACTATAGAGCTTTTGACGCAGGTCCATTTGGGCTAGCTTATGTGCGAGGACTGCGGCAAAGCCCTCCTCAGCAGAGGGTGCCTCTCTGAGGGCCGCAGTAGCCTCTTTGATGAAGGCTCTTGCTTCCTCCTCCACCTGCCTACCTCTCCTTGGCCCTCGTGGTTTCATTATCAGGGGAGGCATCTGGGCTCTTGTGCTGGGCCCAGCCTCCTCCTGGGTGCCACTGGGCCCAGCCTCCTCCTGGGTGCCACTGGGCCCTACCTCCTCCTGGTCCCCAACATCACCCTCTTCCTGGCTCTGCTCTGGCTGTAAAAAAAGAAAGGGACTTTATTTATTTTTTGCCACCATCAATCACACACATTGTTCACCTCCAGACATTTTTGAATTGAATGTGAAAAATTAGTAAATTTTCAGAGATTCCGCCTCCCGATATTGTTGCCTTGTCCACATCAAATTTGACCACTACTGTATCTTGCTCTTTAAATCCTTTTTTTTTCGAACATTAAATACCTAACAATACTAACATCAATTTAAATTCATCACTTTTGTAACATATAAATGTAGATATCAATACTTTACCTGGCTCCATATATCCAAATCTGCCTCCTCAAGGACCTGATCTTGATCCTCAGAGGAAGCCAGAGCAGGGTTGCCAGGAAGGCTGGAGGGCTGGCTGCAAGGAAGGCTGGAGGTTTGGCTACAAGGAAGGCTGGATTGACCTCTGGGGGGAAGGGTGGACAGAGATTCCCGCACTTCCAGCTGGTCATCCAGAAAAGATAGCTTGCTGTAGTACCACAGAGTGGGTTTATAAACCTTATCTGCTGCAGCACCTGACCTCTGGGACTTCAGGACCATATTCCTCTGGGTCCTGTATGTCCCCCTGATAGTAGCAATTTTGGTTTTCACATCTTGGAGAGTTGTTGTGGGTATCTGGGTTTGGACAAATGCAAGCAGGCTCTCCAGTGCTGCTGTCCTGGCTGTTTTGTTTTTATTGGAACCACTTTTGGTCTGCCACAGGATAGGGAGTTCCTTCCATTTATCAATGAACTCCCCCATAAACTCACTGTTTTTGAATGTATAAATTCTCTCTGTAAAATCAAGAACCAAGAAAATACGTATGTTTCAGGCACCATTCATCAAATCAGCATTTTGGACAGATATAAAATCCCCAAATCTCCTCCTCTGAGGAAACCCAAATCCTTAAAATGTTATGTACCTTGGTCAACACGTTCGTTGCGAACTCCCTCTCCCGCCAAATGAACGTATTTTCGACACATGGATCTTCACTTGATATACACTGCGCATGCGTGAAACTCCGCACGCTTTCCCCGCCCCTGACGTTCGATATTGTACTTTCGCCGCCCCTTCTCGCTCGTCGTAGTGCTTAGTAACATGGCAGAGACACAGGTGGCTGAGATTACCTCTACAGAGGATGAAATTCCTGAGGAGCCCAAATCCCGATCCAGGAGATATAAGGCATCCAACATGTCATTTGAGGAAATGGTGGAGATGGTAGCCATTTTGAAGAGGGAGGATTATGATGCCAAGCATGGGCCGTATAAAAGGCCTAATCTGGTCAAGACAAAAATTACGGGCAAAGTGGTCAAAAGTCTTCACCAAAAATTTGAGGTGTGCAGAACGAAGGAACAGCTCAGAAAACGATGGTCTGATCTGAAGTTGCGGGAGCCCGACCAATACAAAAGAATCAAGAAAGTTATAGGAAAAAGTAAGTACTTTTTGGCTATTATCCCTGCTAAAGATTATTACTTGTATTATGTTGTGTATTTTTGTCTTTGATATAGTACAGTGAAAGATACCATCTTTCAGGTTCGTCCGCACAGTAAACGGACGTATTAAACCTCTTTCTCCGTCCAGTTCATAAAACGATGTTTTGGGATCATCCAGTGTGAACACCCATTTATTTAATTGTATTTGGGGGAGCAAATTTGGTAACCAATTAGTTTTTGGGATCAAATCCAAAGGACAATAAAAAAAAAAAAAGGATATACATGGTAATGTTAAGGGAGAGAATGCTCAGCAGCTGATGAAACATCTGAACGCAGTAGTACAAGTGTGGGCCAAAAGCCCCAAAGTTTGAGGGTGTCACACACAGGTGATCCTGTGTATATACTTTGGGGTGTTACAATGTGTCAAACTTTGGTTCAAAAAGTATATGCTATGGTTTTCGCTATGTATCCAATCATGTGTTCCGGTTGTCACTGGGGGTACATTTAAAAATGGACCACACTTCCAAATAATGTTTACAAATTATTTGTTCATGGTTTAATTTTCTCAAAAATATATTCGTTACTAATGAAAGTATACCTTTTCTTGCAATCTCCATAGGGCTTCAAAAAGCTACGTCAGATGAGCCTCTAAATCCAAGACCTTCAACAATACCCCCAGAACCACATGATGGAAAGGAACGTGAGGTTGTGGAAGTGGAAAGTGGCACCACAACAGGTCAGTGTCAAACCAGACAGATGCAGATGCAGATGTAGGCCTACATATTCTATACTACATGATTTTTTTTTTATTTAGGTGCAGTTCTGGCCGAAGACCCCGAAAAGTTTACACATCACAGTGCCCAGATCCTGATCCAATACCTCATGGTCTGCTGTCGTTAGCTTAAAAAATTAAAGGGAGACTTGATAGAGATCAGGGAAAATACCAAGCGGGTGGAGGAAAGGCTACAAAAGATCATGGCTGTGCTTGGGCGTGTATAATGTTTTTCCACAAAATAACGTTGAACTTGCTGTGTTTTGGCAGGTTTGTTTTTCTTTTAACCTTTAAGGACTAGTACATGTTTAATTTTTCACAATATTTTTAAAATTATTTTTTGTATGCATGGCTGTTCATGCGTTTTAACAAACAAAAAATGTTTTGGACATCTACATTTAAAAGGAATAGTCCTAAAAAATAATAAAAAATTGTATTTTCTTATCAAGAAATTGTGGCTTCATTATGTAAATGTTGTGCAAAGTGAACTAATCAATGTTTTGTGTTTACACTGACAATGAAGGCTAATTAAGAATGCAAAATACACATGGCAATACTAGTGCACTAAGCAAACCTACGAGAAACATAAAACATTATTAAATTAAAACACCAAACCAATCTTTGATAAAAAAATAGTTTTTCCAAATAATAAGGTTAAAAGTCATCAGGCATTTCAATGGCCCCCCTACCCACAAAATAATCCACATATTTGTCACAGACCTCACGTCCGGTTTGGGGGGCCAAGCCTGGACGGCCAGCTTCCAGGGCCACAAGATGTTCTGCTTCCAATAATGAGGCCTCAGGCCCAGTCAAAGTCAGATAATTTGTTGAATGCACCCAGAGATAATTATGGAGCACACAACACGCCATTACAACATGGTTCCATTTGTAAGGGGCAAGGTGGATGGAGGTGAGGAACAGGCGGAAGCGGCTGGCCATGATGCCAAAGGCATTTTCAACCACCCTTCTTGCTCTGGCCAGCCGATAGTTGTACACCCTCCTCTCAGAGGTGAGGGTGCGTTGCGGGAATGGCCTCATCAAATGGGGACCCAGGCCAAACGCCTCATCCGCCACAAACACATATGGGAGTCCCTCCACATTCTGCTCCGCTGGTGACAAGGCCAGCTGATCCAAAAGGAGCCGTTCCCCAAACTCCGTCTGTGCAAAGACTCCTCCATCAGACATCCTGCCATTCTTGCCAACGTCCACACAGAGGAATTCGTAGGTGGCCGACACCACTGCCATCATCACGATGCTGTGGAACCCCTTATAATTGTAATAAAAGGATCCCGAATGGGATGGTGGGACGACCCGAACATGTTTGCCGTCGATGGCCCCTCCACAGTTCGCAAAGTTCCATCATTGGGCAAACTCCGATGCCACATTCTGCCATTCATGTGGCGTAGAAGGGAACTGTGGAATTAAATTTAAAAAAAAATAATACTTTGAGACAGAAACATTGAAAGCAGATTTAAGAAAAGAATTCATGGCCAACATTGGGAGAAACCGAAAAATTAAAACATTATTAGAAAGCAACAACAAACCCAACAAAAAAAAATGGGGGGGGGTTGAAGATGAGTTGGGGAGATCACAAATGAAGGCTGTAGCACTCTGTATGATTTAGTGAAAAATGTAACATTCCTAGGCAATCTTTAGGGGGCGTTTAGGGTAAATCACTACGATGGAGCATAGATTAAAATACATGGAAATGACTAGGCAAGGTGGGTATGGCCCCAGGATAGCATGCTGGAGAGGTTAGGTAAGGCAAATTTAAATGTAGGCCTAATAAAACAAATCCCAAAAATAAATTACCATGTGGAGAAAGGGGACATTCACTGCAGCTAAGAATCATGGGAATTAGGGACTGCTAATAAACCCAAAATAACAATTAAAACAAATAAATACATACAATGTGATGTTTGAAATAAGAACACTTACCTTAATATAGTCCTCCTGCAAAACTTGGAGGATGGTAGAACACGTCTCTGGTATAATGATACCCAGAGCCTGGGGGGATATGCCTGTGGAGAATTTTAAGTCCTGCAGGCTTCTCCCAGTCGCCAGGTATCGCAACGTGGCAATGAGCCTCTGCTCAGTAGGGATGAGCTTCGTGTTCGAGTCGAACATACGTTCGACTCGAACATCGGCTGTTCGATCGTTCGACAAAGATCGAACGATTTGGGCCGTTCGCGCCAAATTCGAGTGACGCGAACTGCCCACAATGCACTACGCCATCGCAGTGTCATCCAGGCGCTGTGATTGGCCAAGCATGCACTGTGACCCCGCATGCTTGGCCAATCACAGCGCCGGCAGCGAGGAGAGCAATGATTGGCCACAGGCAGGATGCCTGTGGCCAATTATTGCTGAGGGTGTTTAGTACACGCCCCACACTATAAAAGGCCGCCAGCACGGCGGCCTAGTGTAGTGTGTTCCGGAGCAGGGAAAGAGAAGCATAGGCAGGGACAGTGACATTTATTTTTTCTTGCTTAACCTGGATTCCTTTAGTTTAGGGAAAGAGAAGGATAGGTAGGGAGAGTGTCAGTGTGTTTTACTGTGCGAATCCTTGTTTCTAGGGACAGGGAAGGACAGTGAGGGAATTCTCCTTGTGCTATAGTGTGCTTTAAAAAAACATTTTTTCTAGGGACAGAAAACTATAGGTAGGGAGAGTGTCAGTGTGTTTTACTGTGCGAATCCTTGTTTCTAGGGACAGGGAAGGACAGTGAGGGAAATTCTCCTTGTGCTATAGTGTGCTTTAAAAAAACATTTTTTCTAGGGACAGAAAACTATAGGTAGGGAGAGTGTCAGTGTGTTTTACTGTGCGAATCCTTGTTTCTAGGGACAGGGAAGGACAGTGAGGGAAATTCTCCTCGTGCTATAGTGTGCTTTAAAAAAACATTTTTTCTAGGGACAGAAAACTATAGGTAGGGAGAGTGTCAGTGTGTTTTACTGTGCGAATCCTTGTTTCTAGGGACAGGGAAGGACAGTGAGGGAAATTCTCCTTGTGCTATAGTGTGCTTTAAAAAAACATTTTTTCTAGGGACAGAAAACTATAGGTAGGAAGAGTGTCAGTTTCTTTCACTGTGATAATCCTTGTTTCTAGGGACAGGGAAGGAAAGTGAGGGAAATTCTCCTTGTGCTATAGTGTGCTTTAAAAAAACATTTTTTCTAGGGACAGAAAACTATAGGTAGGAAGAGTGTCAGTTTCTTTCACTGTGATAATCCTTGTTTCTAGGGACAGGGAAGGAAAGTGAGGGAAATTCTCCTTGTGCTATAGTGTGCTTTAAAAAAACATTTTTTCTAGGGACAGAAAACTATAGGTAGGAAGAGTGTCAGTTTCTTTCACTGTGATAATCCTTGTTTCTAGGGACAGGGAAGGACAGTGAGGGAAATTCTCCTTGTGCTATAGTGTGCTTTAAAAAAACATTTTTTCTAGGGACAGAAAACTATAGGTAGGAAGAGTGTCAGTTTCTTTCACTCTGATAATCCTTGTTTCTAGGGACAGGGAAGGACAGTGAGGGAAATTCTCCTTGTGCTATAGTGTGCTTTAAAAAAACATTTTTTCTAGGGACAGAAAACTATAGGTAGGAAGAGTGTCAGTTTCTTTCACTGTGATAATCCTTGTTTCTAGGGACAGGGAAGGACAGTGAGGGAAATTCTCCTTGTGCTATAGTGTGCTTTAAAAAAACATTTTTTCTAGGGACAGAAAACTATAGGTAGGAAGAGTGTCAGTTTCTTTCACTCTGATAATCCTTGTTTCTAGGGACAGGGAAGGACAGTGAGGGAAATTCTCCTTGTGCTATAGTGTGCTTTAAAAAAACATTTTTTTCTAGGGACAGAAAACTATAGGTAGGAAGAGTGTCAGTTTCTTTCACTGTGATAATCCTTGTTTCTAGGGACAGGGAAGGAAAGTGAGGGAAATTCTCCTTGTGCTATAGTGTGCTTTAAAAAAACATTTTTTCTAGGGACAGAAAACTATAGGTAGGAAGAGTGTCAGTTTCTTTCACTGTGATAATCCTTGTTTCTAGGGACAGGGAAGGAAAGTGAGGGAAATTCTCCTTGTGCTATAGTGTGCTTTAAAAAAACATTTTTTCTAGGGACAGAAAACTATAGGTAGGAAGAGTGTCAGTTTCTTTCACTCTGATAATCCTTGTTTCTAGGGACAGGGAAGGACAGTGAGGGAAATTCTCCTTGTGCTATAGTGTGCTTTAAAAAAAAAAAAATTCTAGGGACAGAAAACTATAGGTAGGAAGAGTGTCAGTTTCTTTCACTGTGATAATCCTTGTTTCTAGGGACAGGGAAGGACAGTGAGGGAAATTCTCCTTGTGCTATAGTGTGCTTTAAAAAAACATTTTTTCTAGGGACAGAAAACTATAGGTAGGAAGAGTGTCAGTTTCTTTCACTCTGATAATCCTTGTTTCTAGGGACAGGGAAGGACAGTGAGGGAAATTCTCCTTGTGCTATAGTGTGCTTTAAAAAAACATTTTTTCTAGGGACAGAAAACTATAGGTAGGAAGAGTGTCAGTTTCTTTCACTGTGATAATCCTTGTTTCTAGGGACAGGGAAGGAAAGTGAGGGAAATTCTCCTTGTGCTATAGTGTGCTTTAAAAAAACATTTTTTCTAGGGACAGAAAACTATAGGTAGGAAGAGTGTCAGTTTCTTTCACTGTGATAATCCTTGTTTCTAGGGACAGGGAAGGACAGTGAGGGAAATTCTCCTTGTGCTATAGTGTGCTTTAAAAAAACATTTTTTCTAGGGACAGAAAACTATAGGTAGGAAGAGTGTCAGTTTCTTTCACTGTGATAATCCTTGTTTCTAGGGACAGGGAAGGAAAGTGAGGGAAATTCTCCTTGTGCTATAGTGTGCTTTAAAAAAACATTTTTTCTAGGGACAGAAAACTATAGGTAGGAAGAGTGTCAGTTTCTTTCACTGTGATAATCCTTGTTTCTAGGGACAGGGAAGGACAGTGAGGGAAATTCTCCTTGTGCTATAGTGTGCTTTAAAAAAACATTTTTTCTAGGGACAGAAAACTATAGGTAGGAAGAGTGTCAGTTTCTTTCACTGTGATAATCCTTGTTTCTAGGGACAGGGAAGGACAGTGAGGGAAATTCTCCTTGTGCTATAGTGTGCTTTAAAAAAACATTTTTTCTAGGGACAGAAAACTATAGGTAGGAAGAGTGTCAGTTTCTTTCACTGTGATAATCCTTGTTTCTAGGGACAGGGAAGGAAAGTGAGGGAAATTCTCCTTGTGCTATAGTGTGCTTTAAAAAAACATTTTTTCTAGGGACAGAAAACTATAGGTAGGAAGAGTGTCAGTTTCTTTCACTGTGATAATCCTTGTTTCTAGGGACAGGGAAGGACAGTGAGGGAAATTCTCCTTGTGCTATAGTGTGCTAAACCATTCCTCATCAACCATCTTTGAAATCCTTGTTTTTTGGACAGTCAGGGAAATTGTCGTTGTGCTATTCTGTGCAAAAGCAATCATCCTCAACCATATTTAGAACTCCTTAAGTAAAGGGACAGAGAAGGACACCTGAAGGTAGCCCTTATTGCTTTTTTCCCATCTCCCTGCAGGCCATCTATTAGAATGTCTGGAAGGCAAACAAGGAGAGGCAGACAGTCAGGAGGCAATAAAAGAGGGCAAGCAGGCTCTGTGTCTGGGGGCAACAGTGCTGGTCGTGGACGCGGTGCATTGTCATCAGCACATGGCCATGGGACACGATTGTCCTTCTTTTCGGCAGCTGGACATGTTGAGCCACATCATGCCGAAGACTTGGTAGAGTGGATGACCAAGCCCTCCTCCTTCTCCTCATCCTCTCTCACCCAGGCTCAGGGTACTGGCAAAGCAGCTGCCAAAGCGTCCTCTTCCCTGGTATCAATGTCAGACTCATCATCAGTCACTCCTTCCCTAGACCCACCATGTCCTCCTCCTGAGGAGTCCCCCGAACTGTTTGAGCACAGTGTTGGGTACATGCTCCAGGAGGATGCCCAGCGTTTCGAAGGGTCTGATGATGAAACCCAGCTACAGGAAGGCAGTAGCGTGAGAGCAGACAGAGGGGATGCTCAAGAAGGACACCAATCTGGCAGTCATGTTCCAGCAGCTGCAGCATACTGCCAGATTGGCTCCAGTGATGAGGAGGGAGGGGATGATGAGGTCACTGACTCCACGTGGGTGCCTAATAGGAGAGAGGAGGAGGAGGAGGATGAGGAGGAGGCACATCTCCAACGAGGCAGGATGCCCTTTGGTGGCCAGCGTAAGGGCAGTACACCGACGGAATCACACCGCAGAGCTCCGCCTGTGCAGGGCGCTGCCTCTGCCCGTCATTCAAAAAGTTCTTTGGTGTGGGCCTTTTTTGAGGCTAGTGCATCAGATCGCACAGCTGCTGTTTGCAACATATGTCTCAAGCGTATATCGCGTGGCCAAAACATCAGCCGCTTGGGTACCACATGCCTGACCAGACATATGTTGACCTGCCATGCAGCTCGTTGGCAAGCCTACCTCAAAGACCCACACCAAAGAACAAAGCGGACCTCTCCTTGCACCGCATCAGCTGGGATCTCCAACCCCACTATAACTTCAGTCCTCTCTGAAACATGCACTGAGAGGAATGAAGGTGTAGAATTAGGTGTGTCACAGCCAAGTACTTGCGGCCACTCTGCTAGCAGTACACCGACGTCCGATTCTAGCAGGCAAATTTCCCTGGCCCAGCTGCTGGACCGTCGAAAGAAGTTCACTCCCAGCCATCCACATGCCCAGCGGTTGAATGCTAGCTTGGCTAAATTGCTAGCGCTTCAACTGCTGCCTTTTCAGTTGGTAGACTCGGCCCCCTTCCGTGAGTTTGTGCAATGTGCGGTTCCTCAGTGGCAGGTTCCCAAAAGCCACTTTTTCTCACGGAAGGCTATTCCGGCTCTCTATCGGCATGTGGAAGGCAATGTCTTGGCCTCGCTGGACAGGGCGGTCAGCGGTAAGGTGCATATTACCGCTGACTCATGGTCCAGCAGGCATGGACAGGGACGTTACCTTTCTTTCACGGCCCATTGGGTCACTCTTTTGGCAGCTGGGAAGGATGCAGGACAAGGTGCAGTAGTGTTGGAGGTTGTTCCACCGCCACGCCTCCAAAATGCTACTACTGGTTGTGACACACCTCTCTCCTCCACCCCCTCCTCTTCTTCTTCCTCCATGGCCTCTTCCTGTGGTTTGTCCTATGAACCAGCGGTGCTCCGTAGCCGTTCAAGGGGCTACGCAAGTACGCAGGCAAAAAGATGCCATGCCGTGCTTGCGCTGGTGTGTTTGGGGGACAGAAGCCACACTGGGGCAGAGGTCCTGTCTGCTCTGCAGGGCCAGGCCGAGAGGTGGTTGACGCCACGCCAGCTTAAGCCAGGAATGGTGGTTTGCGACAATGGCACCAACCTCCTCTCCGCCCTCCGACAGGGACAACTGACCCATGTGCCCTGTGTGGCTCACGTCCTTAACCTGGTGGTGCAGCGGTTCTTGGGCAGGTACCCGGGCTTACAGGATGTCCTGAGGCAGGCCAGGAAAGTCTGTGTGCATTTCCGCAGATCTTATAATGCCAGTGCTCGCCTGGCTGAGCTGCAAAAGGAGTTGAACCTGCCCAAGAACCGCCTTATATGTGACATGCCCACCAGGTGGAACTCAACGTTGGCCATGCTGCAGCGGCTGCACACGCAGCAGAGGGCCATCAATGAGTACTTGTGCGACTACGGCACCAGGACAGGGTCAAGGGAGCTTGGTTTTTTTTCTCCACGCCAGTGGGGCATGATCAGGGATGCATGCACTGTCCTGGCACCATTTGAGGAGGCCACGAGGATGGTGAGCAGTGACAGTGCATGCATCAGTGACACTGTACCTCTTGTCCACCTGTTGGAGCACACGCTGCGTGGAATAATGGACAGGGCACTTGAGGCAGAACAGAGGCAGGAAGAGGAGGACTTCCTTGCCTCTCAAGGCCCCCTTTACCCAGACAGTGTTCCTTCTGTCCCACCCATCGCACAGGAAGAGGAGGAGGAGGAGGAGGAGGAGGAGGATTGTGTCAGCATGGAGGTGGAGGCTGGCACTCAGCATCATCAGCAGCAGTCTTTTAGGGATGATTTACAGTCCCAAGAAACCAGTGGACTTGTACGTGGCTGGGAGGAGGTGGCTGCGGATCATGTCGTCCTTAGTGACCCAGAGGACTCCGGAGCGAATGCCTCAGCAAACCTACGCTGCATGGCCTCCCTGATCCTGCAAAGTCTGCGGAAGGATCCTCGTATTCTTCGGATCAAGGAGAGGGACCATTACTGGCTGGCCACTCTCCTTGATCCACGGTACAAGGGTAAGGTTGCGGACCTTATGTTACCGTCGCAGAGGGAGCAGAGGATGAGACAACTCCGGGAGGCCTTGCAGAAAGGTCTGTGCAACGCGTTCCCAGAGACTGGGAGGTTACAAACTCCTGGTCCTGGACAACGAGTTGCTGAGGCTTCGGCCAGTCAAAGAAGGAGCGGTGGGGAAGGTGGCCGTCTGACCGATGCGTTCAGACAATTCTTTAGTCCGCAGCCCCAAAGTATGATCGGTTCCAGCAACCATCGCCAGCGTCTGATAAATAGGGATGGGCCCGGTGCTCGATTCGAACCCATGTTCGAATCGAGCATCGGGCGTTCGCTCGCTCGTCGAGCCCAGAACTATTTGGGCCGTTCGCATCACATTCGTGTGATGCGAGCGGCCCCGCAATGCATTGCGGCCGGCGCGGCCGGCGCAGTGCATTGCTGGCTGATGATTGGCCAAGCATGCACTGTGACCCCGCATGCTTGGCCAATCACAGCGCCCGAAACTCGGAGAGCAATAATTGGCTACAGGCAGGACGCCTGTAGCCAATTACAGCTCAGGGGCTTTAGTACACGCCCCACCATTTAAAAGGCCGCCACGCCATCGGCCCCGGTCACATGAGTTCCGGCTTTAGGAGAGATTAGTCTGCTGATTCTGTCTTTGCTTGATACTGAAAGATTTGCTCTTCTTTGCTAAACCATTGGCTATTTCTTTGCTAAACCATTGCTACCTAAGTCATTGATCGTTCATTGCTGCTGATTGCACAGTTAGTGTGTTATTAGCTGCTGCTGGGGATTAGTCTGGTGCGTGCTTACTGTTAGTACAGTATTGCAGTAGTACCAACCGCAGTGCTGTTAGCACAGCATTGCACCCCAACAGCACCCATAGGACTTCTAGTGTGTTAGTGGCAGCAAACAGAGCTCCTATATTTTCTTCTCAGCAGCACCCATAGGACTTCTAGTGTGTTAGTGGCATCACACAGAGCTCCTATATTTTCTTCTCAGCAGCACCCATAGGACTTCTAGTGTGTTAGTGGCAGCAAACAGAGCTCCTATATTTTCTTCTCAGCAGCACCCATAGGACTTCTAGTGTGTTAGTGGCATCACACAGAGCTCCTATATTTTCTTCTCAGCAGCACCCATAGGACTTCTAGTGTGTTAGTGGCAGCAAACAGAGCTCCTATATTTTCTGCTCAGCAGCACCCATAGGACTTCTAGTGTGTTAGTGGCATTACACAGAGCTCCTATATTTTCTTCTCAGCAGCACCCATAGGACTTCTAGTGTGTTAGTGGCAGCAAACAGAGCTCCTATATTTTCTTCTCAGCAGCACCCATAGGACTTCTAGTGTGTTAGTGGCATCACACAGAGCTCCTATATTTTCTTCTCAGCAGCACCCATAGGACTTCTAGTGTGTTAGTGGCAGCAAACAGAGCTCCTATATTTTCTTCTCAGCAGCACCCATAGGACTTCTAGTGTGTTAGTGGCAGCAAACAGAGCTCCTATATTTTCTTCTCAGCAGCACCCATAGGACTTCTAGTGTGTTAGTGGCATCACACAGAGCTCCTATATTTTCTTCTCAGCAGCACCCATAGGACTTCTAGTGTGTTAGTGGCAGCAAACAGAGCTCCTATATTTTCTTCTCAGCAGCACCCATAGGACTTCTAGTGTGTTAGTGGCAGCAAACAGAGCTCCTATATTTTCTTCTCAGCAGCACCCATAGGACTTCTAGTGTGTTAGTGGCAGCAAACAGAGCTCCTATATTTTCTTCTCAGCAGCACCCATAGGACTTCTAGTGTGTTAGTGGCATCACACAGAGCTCCTATATTTTCTTCTCAGCAGCACCCATAGGACTTCTAGTGTGTTAGTGGCAGCAAACAGAGCTCCTATATTTTCTTCTCAGCAGCACCCATAGGACTTCTAGTGTGTTAGTGGCAGCAAACAGAGCTCCTATATTTTCTTCTCAGCAGCACCCATAGGACTTCTAGTGTGTTAGTGGCAGCAAACAGAGCTCCTATATTTTCTTCTCAGCAGCACCCATAGGACTTCTAGTGTGTTAGTGGCATCACACAGAGCTCCTATATTTTCTTCTCAGCAGCACCCATAGGACTTCTAGTGTGTTAGTGGCAGCAAACAGAGCTCCTATATTTTCTTCTCAGCAGCACCCATAGGACTTCTAGTGTGTTAGTGGCAGCAAACAGAGCTCCTATATTTTCTTCTCAGCAGCACCCATAGGACTTCTAGTGTGTTAGTGGCATCACACAGAGCTCCTATATTTTCTTCTCAGCAGCACCCATAGGACTTCTAGTGTGTTAGTGGCAGCAAACAGAGCTCCTATATTTTCTTCTCAGCAGCACCCATAGGACTTCTAGTGTGTTAGTGGCAGCAAACAGAGCTCCTATATTTTCTTCTCAGCAGCACCCATAGGACTTCTAGTGTGTTAGTGGCATCACACAGAGCTCCTATATTTTCTTCTCAGCAGCACCCATAGGACTTCTAGTGTGTTAGTGGCAGCAAACAGAGCTCCTATATTTTCTTCTCAGCAGCACCCATAGGACTTCTAGTGTGTTAGTGGCAGCAAACAGAGCTCCTATATTTTCTTCTCAGCAGCACCCATAGGACTTCTAGTGTGTTAGTGGCAGCAAACAGAGCTCCTATATTTTCTTCTCAGCAGCACCCATAGGACTTCTAGTGTGTTAGTGGCATCACACAGAGCTCATATATTTTCTTCTCAGCAGCACCCATAGGACTTCTAGTGTGTTAGTGGCAGCAAACAGAGCTCCTATATTTTCTGCTCAGCAGCACCCATAGGACTTCTAGTGTGTTAGTGGCATCACACAGAGCTCCTATATTTTCTTCTCAGCAGCACCCATAGGACTTCTAGTGTGTTAGTGGCAGCAAACAGAGCTCCTATATTTTCTTCTCAGCAGCACCCATAGGACTTCTAGTGTGTTAGTGGCATCACACAGAGCTCCTATATTTTCTTCTCAGCAGCACCCATAGGACTTCTAGTGTGTTAGTGGCAGCAAACAGAGCTCCTATATTTTCTTCTCAGCAGCACCCATAGGACTTCTAGTGTGTTAGTGGCAGCAAACAGAGCTCCTATATTTTCTTCTCAGCAGCACCCATAGGACTTCTAGTGTGTTAGTGGCAGCAAACAGAGCTCCTATATTTTCTTCTCAGCAGCACCCATAGGACTTCTAGTGTGTTAGTGGCAGCAAACAGAGCTCCTATATTTTCTTCTCAGCAGCACCCATAGGACTTCTAGTGTGTTAGTGGCATCACACAGAGCTCCTATATTTTCTTCTCAGCAGCACCCATAGGACTTCTAGTGTGTTAGTGGCAGCAAACAGAGCTCCTATATTTTCTTCTCAGCAGCACCCATAGGACTTCTAGTGTGTTAGTGGCAGCAAACAGAGCTCCTATATTTTCTTCTCAGCAGCACCCATAGGACTTCTAGTGTGTTAGTGGCAGCAAACAGAGCTCCTATATTTTCTTCTCAGCAGCACCCATAGGACTTCTAGTGTGTTAGTGGCAGCAAACAGAGCTCCTATATTTTCTTGTCAGCAGCACACATAGTACCTATAGTGTGTTAGTGTCAGCACCCATAGGACCTACAGTGTGTTGTGAGCACACATAGGAGTTCTATTTTTTATACTATATACACTACCGACTACAATGGCTGGAAGACCGCCAAGGAGAGGCAGAGCGTGCCGAGGCAAGAACACAGGGCAGGCAGGCTCTGTTTCTAGAGACAACAGTGCTGGCCGTGGACGTGGTCGTGCATCGTCATCAGCATGTGGCCATGGGACACGCTTGTCTTTGTTTTCGGCAGCTGGACATGTGGAGCCGCATCATGCCGAAGGCTTGGTAGAATGGATGACCAAGCCCTCCTCATCCTCCTCATCCTCTCTCACCCAGGCTCAGGGTACTGGCAGAGCAGCTGCCAACGCGTACTCAATGGCATCATCAGCCACCCCTTCCCTAGACCCACCATGTCCTCCTGAGGAGTCCCCCGAACTGTTTGAGCACAGTTTTGGGTACATGCTCCAGGAGGATGCCCAACGATTCGAAGGCTCGGATGATGATACCCAGCTTGAGGAAGTCAGTAGTGTGCGCGCAGAGAAAGGGGATGCTGAAGGACAGCAATCTGGCAGTAGTGTTCCACCAGCTGCAGCTTACTGCCAGGTTTGCTCTAGTGGTGAAGAGGGAGGGGATGATGAGGTCACTGACTCCACGTGGGTGCCTGAAGGGAGAGAGGAGGAGGAGGAGGAGGATGCAGCGTCACATGTCCAACGAGGCAGGATGCCCCCTGGAGGCCAGCTAGAGGCCAGCACAGCAACTGTACCACACCGCAGAGCTCCGCCTGTGCAGGGCGCTGCCTCTGCACGTTATCACAAAAGTTCTTTGGTGTGGGCCTTTTTTGAGACGAGTGCATCAGATCGCACCACTGCTATTTGCAATATTTGTCTCAAGCGTATCTCGCGTGGCCAAAACATCAGCCGCTTGGGCACCACAAGCATGAGCAGACATATGTCGACCTGCCATGCAGCTCGTTGGCAAGCACACATAAAAGACCCACACCAAAGAACAAAGCGGACCTCTCCTTGCTCCTCATCAGCTGGGATCTCCATCCCCACTATATCTTCAGTCCTCTCTGAAAGCTGCTCTGAGAGGACTGAAGGTGTAGAATTAGGTGTGTCACAACCAAGTACTTGCAGTACACCGACGTCCGATTGTAGCAGGCAAATTTCCCTGCCCCAGCTGCTGGACCGTCGAAAGAAGTATACTCCCAGCCATCCACATGCCCAGCGGTTGAATGCTAGCTTGGCTAAATTGCTAGCACTTCAACTGCTGCCTTTTCAGTTGATAGACTCGGCCCCCTTCCGTGAGTTTGTTCAATGTGCGGTTCCTCAGTGGCAGGTTCCCAAACGCCACTTTTTCTCACGGAAGGCAATTCCGTCTCTCTACTGGCATGTGGAAGGCAATGTCCATGCCTCGCTGGACAGGGCGGTCAGCGGTAAGGTGCATATTACCGCTGACTCATGGTCCAGCAGGCGTGGACAGGGACGTTATCTTTCTTTCACGGCCCATTGGGTCACTCTATTGGTAGCTGGGAGGGATGCAGGACAAGGTGCAGTAGTGTTGGAGGTTGTTCCGCCACCACGCCTCCAAAATGCTACTACTGGTTGTGACACACCTCTCTCCTCCACCCCCTCCTCTTCTTCTTCCTCCATGTCCTCTTCGAGTGCTCTGTCCTCGGAACCAGCGGTGCTCCGTAGGCGTACAAGGGGCTACGCGAGTACGCAGGCAAAAAGATGCCATGCCGTGCTTGCGCTGGTGTGTTTGGGGGACAGGAGCCACACTGGGCCAGAGGTTCTGGCAGCTCTGCAGGGGCAGGCCGAGAGGTGGTTGACGCCACGCCAGCTTAAGCCAGGAATGGTCGTTTCTGATAATGGCACCAACCTCCTCTCCGCCCTGCGACAGGGGCAGCTCACCCATGTGCCCTGTATGGCTCACGTCCTCAACCTGGTGGTGCAGCGGTTCTTGGGCAGGTTCCCAGGCTTACAGGATGTCCTGAGGCAGGCCAGGAAAGTCTGTGTGCATTTCCGCCGATCTTATAATGCCAGTGCTCGGCTGACTGAGCTGCAAAAGGAGCTGAACCTGCCCAAGAACCGCCTAATATGTGACATGCCCACCAGGTGGAACTCAACGTTGGCCATGCTGCAGCGACTGCACACGCAGCAGAGGGCCATCAATGAGTACCTTTGCGACTACGGCACCAGGACAGGGTCAGGGGAGCTTGGCTTTTTTTCCCCACGCCAGTGGAGCATGATCAGGGATGCATGCACTGTCCTCTCACCATTTGAGGAGGCCACGAGGATGGTGAGCAGTGACAGTGCATGCATCAGTGACACTGTACCTCTTGTCCACCTGTTGGAGCATACGCTGCGTGGGATAATGGACAGGGCACTTGAGGCAGAACAGAGGCAGGAAGAGGAGGACTTCCTTGTCTCTCAAGGCCCCCTTTATCCAGACAATGTTCCTTCTGTCCCACCCATCACACAGGAAGAGGAGGAGGAGGAGGAGGAGGAGGAGGATTGTGTGAGCATGGAGGTGGAGCCTGGCACTCAGCATCAGCAGCAGCAGTCTTTTAGGGATGATGTACAGTCCCAACAAACCAGTGGACTTGTACGTGGCTGGGAGGAGGTGGCTGGCGATCATGTCATCCTCAGTGACCCAGAAGACTTCGGACCGAATGCCTCAGCTAACCTACGCTGCATGGCCTCCCTGATCCTGCAAAGCCTGCGGAAGGATCCTCGTGTTCTTCGGATCAAGGAGAGTGACCATTACTGGCTGGCCACTCTCCTTGATCCACGGTACAAGGGTAAGGTTGCGGACCTTATCTTGCCGTCGCAGAGGGAGCAGAGGATGAGACATCTCAGGGAGGCCTTGCAGAAAGGTCTGTGCAACGCGTTCCCAGAAACTGGGAGGTTACAAACTCCTGGTCCTGGACGACGAGTTGCTGAGGCTTCGGTCAGTAGCAGAAGGAGCGGTGGGGAAGGTGGACGTCTGACCGATGCGTTCAGACAATTTTTTAGTCCGCAGCCCCAAGGTATGATCGGTTCCAGCAACCATCGCCAGCGTCTGATATACATGGTGCAGGAATACCTAGGGGCAAGGTCAGACTTGGACACCTTTCCCACCGAAAATCCTCTGGCTTACTGGGTCCTGAGGATGGATCACTGGCCAGAGCTTGCACAGTATGCAATTGAGCTACTGGCCTGTCCTGCATCCAGCGTTCTTTCCGAACGCACATTCAGTGCTGCTGGAGGATTTGTCACCGATCATAGGGTGCGCCTGTCCACCGACTCGGTTGATCGACTGACCTTCATAAAAATGAATCAGTCTTGGATCACCACCAGCTACCAGACACCTGAAGCGGATATAACGGAATAATTTATAATGTCACATCCCTTCAAGACTGCCTATGCTGATGCTGAGTGACTGTCCTGTTATGTTCACTGACTATCCTCTTCCTCCTCCTCAATGATCCATGCCACCACACCAGTGCCTAAGGCACAATTTTTCAGCCCCTGTATAACAGGGGCGTGTAATTACAATTTTTTAAAAAGATGCTTCGCAACAGGTGTGACTGCTGTGCTCAGAGTACAGTATCTGTGAGGGGTTGCAGTGTTGTGGCACCAGCACCAGTGCCTAAGGCACAATTTTTCAGCCCCTGTTGGGGCGTGTAATTACAATTTTTAGGCAATGCTTTGCAACAGGTCTCATTGCTGTGCTCAGAGTACAGTATCTGTGAGGGGTTGCAGTGTTGTGGCACCAGCACCAGTGCCTAAGGCACAATTTTTCAGCCCCTGTATAACAGGGGCGTGTAATTACAATTTTTTAAAAAGATGCTTCGCAACAGGTGTGACTGCTGTGCTCAGAGTACAGTATCTGTGAGGGGTTGCAGTGTTGTGGCACCAGCACCAGTGCCTAAGGCACAATTTTTCAGCCCCTGTTGGGGCGTGTAATTACAATTTTTAGGCAATGCTTTGCAACAGGTCTCATTGCTGTGCTCAGAGTACAGTATCTGTGAGGGGTTGCAGTGTTGTGGCACCAGCACCAGTGCCTAAGGCACAATTTTTCAGCCCCTGTATAACAGGGGCGTGTAATTACAATTTTTTAAAAAGATGCTTCGCAACAGGTGTGACTGCTGTGCTCCAAGTACAGTATCTGTGAGGGGTTGCAGTGTTGTGGCACCAGCACCAATGCCTAAGGCACAATTTTTCAGCCCCTGTTTAACAGGGGCGTGTAATTACAAATCTTGATCTAATAGTTCACAGCAGGGCCCATTCCTGCGCCCACCAAGAGTAACTATGAGGGCCTACAGTCTTGTGGCAACACCGTCCACCACCACCACCACCACCAAAGGCCCAATTTTTCTGCCCTGTTCAACAGGTGCATGCAATTACAAATCTTGATCTAATAACTCACAGCAGGGCCCATTCCTGCACCCACCAAGAGTAACTGTGAGGGCTTACAGTCTTGTGGCAACACCGTCCACCACCACCACCACCACCACCAAAGGCCCAATTTTTCTGCCCGGTTCAACAGGTGCATGCAAGTACAAATCTTGATCTATTAACTCACAGCAGGGCCCATTCCTGTGCCCACCAGTCTTGTGGCTACACCAACATCTAATAGGGCAAATTTCTGCAGAGTATATACGGCAGGCCCCTACTTTCAAACATCCAACTTACAAACGACTCCTACTTGCAAACGGCAAGAGAAAACAGGAAGTGAGAGGAAATCTACCCCTAGGAAGGAAAATTCTATCCTGTTAGATTTAATTTGGGAAAAAGGTATCTCCTGTCTACTGATGCTTTATCACCAATCCTTGTTTCAATTAAAACCCCACTTTTCCAAAAACATTTGTCATTGGGACGGAAAGTGAGGTGACATGTTCTGAACAGATGTGCAAAGACAGCAAATGTTACAGGGGTGATAACCCCTCCCTATGTTCTCCAAAAAGCTTAAAAATTGATTTTTTTGGGATGTAGCTACACTTCATAATGTACCTGTTCAGATTCTACTTAAGAACAAACCTACAGTCCATGTCTTGTTTGCACCACCTATATACTGCTGTTCAGAGTATATAGGGTTGTAGGTATAGGGTTTTATTTTGGGTGCGGGGTCCCCCTTAGTATCCATACAAGACCCAAAGGGGCTGGGGTGGGGGGGGGGGGGGTGATGGGGTAGCCATGCCATTTTTCTCAAGGATTTTCAGCCATATGGCGGCCAGGACAAGACATGACATTAAAGCCGCAAGTGGTTTTAAATGGCTTCTTTTTTTCCTTTACAAATGTCATTTTGTGCAAGGACAGTTCTAAACACGGGAAACACATGCCACTTCACAGGCATACTTTAGACACCCCCCAGGTACCGTATTTAAAGGAAAATTTCACTTTTTTTTTTTTCACTTTATGCATCATTAAAATGACTGCTCCCGAAAAAACTTTAGTTTTTAAAATTTCTTTTTGCATTGATATATGTCCCCTGGGGCAGGACCCGGGTCCCCAAACCTGTTTTATAACATTAACATGCATATTGGCCGTTGTAATTAGCAATTTTGATTTCGAACGTTCGCGTCCATTATAACGAATAGGGTTCGAAAATTCGCGCGAACTTTCGGTCCGTTCGAAGGTTCTGGTGCGAACCGAACCCGGGGGTGTTCGGCTCATCCCTACTGATAAACATGGTGCAGGAATATCTAGGGGCAAGGTCAGACTTGGACACCTTCCCCACCGAAAATCCTCTGGCTTACTGGGTCTTGAGGATGGATCACTGGCCAGAGCTTGCACAGTATGCAATTGAGCTACTGGCCTGTCCTGCATCCAGCGTTCTTTCGGAACGCACATTCAGTGCTGCTGGAGGATTTGTCACGGATCACAGGGTGCGCCTGTCCACCGACTCGGTTGATCGACTGACTTTCATCAAGATGAACCAGTCTTGGATCACCACCAGCTACCACACACCTGATGCTGATATAACAGACTAATTGATTTTAACATGTCACATCCCTTCAAGACTGATGCTGATGCTGAGTGCCTGTGCTGTTATGTTGACTGGCTATCCTCCTCCTCCGAGTCCTCAATGATACGATTGATGATGATAGCTTGGAAGATCATTTTTGTTTATGGGTGCCGCCACCAGTGGCTAAGGCCCAATTTTTCAGCCCCTGTTTTACAGGGGCGTGTAATTACAATTTTTTTAGCAATAATTTGCCATAGGGCTCATTGCTGTGCTCCAAGTACAGTATCTGTGAGGGGTTGGAGTGTTGTGGCACCAGTGCCTAAGGCCCAATTTTTCAGCCCCTGTTTAACAGGGGCGTGTCATTACAATTTTTGAAGCAATACTTTGCAACAGGGCTCATTGCTGTGCTCCAAGTACAGTATCTGTGAGGGCTTGTAGTGTTGTGCCACCAGTGCCTAAGGCCCAATTTTTCAGCCCCTGTTCAACAGGGGCATGCAATTACAATTCTTGATCTAATAATTCACAGCAGGGCCCATTGCTGCACCCACCAAGAGTAACTCTGAGGGCTTACAGTGTTGTGGCAACGCCACCACCACCACCACCACGAAAGGCCCAATTTTTCAGCCCCTGTTCAAAAGGGGCATGTAATTACAATTCTTGATCTAATAATTCACAGCAGGGCCCATTCCTGCACCCACCAAGAGTAACTCTGAGGGCTTACAGTGTTGTGGCAACGCCACCACCACCACCACCACGAAAGGCCCAATTTTTCAGCCCCTGTTCAAAAGGGGCATGTAATTACAATTCTTGATCTAATAATTCACAGCAGGGCCCATTGCTGCACCCACCAAGAGTAACTCTGAGGGCTTACAGTGTTGTGGCAACGCCACCACCACCACCACCACGAAAGGCACAATTTTTCAGCCCCTGTTCAAAAGGGGCATGTAATTACAATTCTTGATCTAATAATTCACAGCAGGGCCCATTCCTGCACCCACCAAGAGTAACTCTGAGGGCTTACAGTGTTGTGGCAACGCCACCACCACCACCACCACGAAAGGCCCAATTTTTCAGCCCCTGTTCAAAAGGGGCATGTAATTACAATTCTTGATCTAATAATTCACAGCAGGGCCCATTCCTGCACCCACCAAGAGTAACTCTGAGGGCTTACAGTGTTGTGGCAACGCCACCACCACCACCACCACGAAAGGCCCAATTTTTCAGCCCCTGTTCAAAAGGGGCATGTAATTACAATTCTTGATCTAATAATTCACAGCAGGGCCCATTCCTGCACCCACCAAGAGTAACTCTGAGGGCTTACAGTGTTGTGGCAACGCCACCACCACCACCACCACGAAAGGCCCAATTTTTCAGCCCCTGTTCAAAAGGGGCATGTAATTACAATTCTTGATCTAATAATTCACAGCAGGGCCCATTCCTGCACCCACCAAGAGTAACTCTGAGGGCTTACAGTGTTGTGGCAACGCCACCACCACCACCACCACGAAAGGCCCAATTTTTCAGCCCCTGTTCAAAAGGGGCATGTAATTACAATTCTTGATCTAATAATTCACAGCAGGGCCCATTCCTGCACCCACCAAGAGTAACTCTGAGGGCTTACAGTGTTGTGGCAACACCACCACCACCACCACCACCACGAAAGGCACAATTTTTCAGCCCCTGTTCAACAGGGGCATGCAATTACAATTCTTGATCTAATAATTCACAGCAGGGCCCATTGCTGCACCCACCAAGAGTAACTGTCAGGGCTTACAGTGTTGTGGCACCAGCACCACCATCAAAGGCCCAATTTTTACTACCACTGTTCAACAATTATATGTAATTAAAATTCCTGATATAATAGTTGACAGCAGGGCGTTCCAGCACCAACCAAGAGTAACTGTGAGTGCTTACAGTGTTGTGCCAACACCAACAACTAAGGGGCCTATTTCTGCAGAGTATATACGGCAGGTCCCTACTTTCAAACATCCAACTTACAAACGACTCCTACTTGCAAACGCAAGAAGACAACAGGAAGTGAGAGGAAATCTACCCCTAGGAAGGAAAATTCTCTCCTGTAAGAATTAATATGGGAGAAAGGTGTCTCCTCTGTACTGATGCTTTATCACCAATCCTTGCTTCAAGAAAAACACCACATTTCAAAAACAGTTGTCATTGGGACGGAAAGTGAGGTGAAATGTTCTGAACAGGGGCACAGACAGCAAAACAAATGTTACAGGGGTGATAACCCTTACCTATGTTTTCCAAAAAGTTTAAAAATAGATTTTTGGGCTGGAGCTACACTTAACCACTTAACGACCGCCCACCGCCGATTTACGTCGGCAGAATGGCACGGACAGGCAGAATCACGTAGATCTACGTGACTGCCTTTGTACAGTTGGGGGGTCCATCCGGACCCCCCTTCTGTGCCGTGAGCGGTCGTTACTTCACCGGGAGCGATCCCAGATGAGGGGGCGGCCTTTCGATTCCGGCCCCCCCCTCGCGATCGCTCCCGGCGAATGGAAATGCCTCCTCTGTCTGTTTCAGACAGAGGAGGCAGGAGGAAGTGATGTCATCTCCTGTGCGGCGCTCACATATACCGAGCGCCGTACAAGAGAAGACATCAGGTCAGTGAGCACAACACTACACTGACACCAGGACACATAGGAACACTAATCGCCCCCCCCAGGACCCCCAGACCCCCCCAGATCACCCCCCAGATCACCCCCCAGCCCCCAGTCACAGTGTCACTGATTGCAGTGACCATTTATTTAGTGATCACTGCAATCAGTGACATTTGTGACTGTGAAAGTGTCACTAAAGTTTAGTTTTAGGTCCAGTGTAGCCCCCTAACCCCCCCTAATAAAGGTTTAACCCCCTGATCACCCCCCAGATAACCCTTTCACCCCCTATCACCGCTGTCGCTATGCGATCATTTTTCTGATGGCTGTCTTAGCATCAGTGATGGCGATCGGTAGCCAGTAATTTTTTTTAGGTTCGCCGCAGGTTTTTATAGCGTCGGGTACCCCAATATATTATCTAATAAAGGTTCAACCCCCTTGATCGCCCCCCAGGTAACCCTTTCACCCCCTATCACCGCTGTCGCTAATCGATCGTTTTTCTGATGCTGTCTTAGCATCAGTGATGGCGATCGGTAGCCAGTAATTTTTTTTAGGTTCGCCGCAGGTTTTTATAGCGTCAGGTACCCCAATATATTATCTAATAAAGGTTAAACCCCCTTGATCGCCCCCCAGGTAACCCTTTCACCCCCTATCACCGCTGTCGCTATGCGATCATTTTTCTGATGGCTGTCTTAGCATCAGTGATGGCGATCGGTAGCCAGTAATTTTTTTTAGGTTCGCCGCAGGTTCTTATAGCGTCGGGTACCCCAATATATTATCTAATAAAGGTTTAACCCCCTTGATCGCCCCCCAGGTAACCCTTTCACCCCCTATCACCGCTGTCGCTAATCGATCGTTTTTCTGATGCTGTCTTAGCATCAGTGATGGCGATCGGTAGCCAGTAATTTTTTTTAGGTTCGCCGCAGGTTTTTATAGCGTCAGGTACCCCAATATATTATCTAATAAAGGTTAAACCCCCTTGATCGCCCCCCAGGTAACCCTTTCACCCCCTATCACCGCTGTCGCTATGCGATCATTTTTCTGATGGCTGTCTTAGCATCAGTGATGGCGATCGGTAGCCAGTAATTTTTTTTAGGTTCGCCGCAGGTTTTTATAGCGTCGGGTACCCCAATATATTATCTAATAAAGGTTTAACCCCCTTGATCGCCCCCCAGGTAACCCTTTCACCCCCTATCACCACTGTCACTAAGCGATCGTTTTTCTGATCGCTGTCTTCGTGTCGGTGATGCCAATCGGTAGCCAGTCATTTTTTTTAGGTTCGCCGCAGGTTTTTATAGCGTCAGGTACCCCCAAATATGATCTAATAAAGGTTTTAACCCCCTAATTGCTCCTAGTTAACCCTTTCACCAGTGATCACCATATAAGTGTTACGGGTGACGCTGGTTAGTTAGTTTGCTTTTTATAGTGTCAGGGCACCCGCCGTATATAACCCAATAAAGGTTTAACCCCCTGATCGCCCGGTGGGTGATATCAATTAGGTTTTAGCGTCAGAGAGGGTCTGCGTCACACCCCAGGCAGCGTCAGGTTAGTGCCAGTAACGCTAACACCCACGCGTAAAGCATACACCCCCCTTAGTGGTATAGTATCTGAACAGATCAATATCTGATCTGATCAGATCTATACCAGCGGTTTAGGGTTCCCAAAAACGCAGTGTTAGCGGGATCAGCCCAGATACCTGCTAGCACCTGCGTTTTGCCCCTCCGTCCAGCCCAGGCCACCCAAGTGCAGTATCGATCGATCACTGTCACTTACAAAACACAACACACATAACTGCAGCGTTCGCAGAGACAGGCCTGATCCCTGCGACTCCAGTGCTGTAGGAGGTGATTTCACCACCACAGTTAAAAAAAAAAAAGCATATATGCCGAAGCATGGGGGCAGCAGGGGCAGCAGGGCGGAGGAGCAATTTTGCTCCTAATGCCGCATACATACGGTCGAAATTCCGACGGAGGCTTGCCCGTGGAAACGTTTGACCATGTGTGTGCGGCATAACTTTTTTGCGGGAGGATGCCCCCATGCTTCGGCATATATAAATGGTGCATGTATGCCCATCATTAGAAGTGGGTGGATGAAGGGCGGTATTCTAATGGTGGGCATACCCACCAATCAATCTCTTTTTTCGTTCAGCCAACAGGCTGCATGAAAAAAAAAGATTACAATACATGTCCAACAAGGACCAGCAACGTACTGGTATGTTGCTGGACTTTGAATGGTTATACCAGATTGATGCCTGCGGGTTTAGGCATCATCTTGGTATCATTATTTTCAGCCAGCGGCCGGCTTTCATGTAAAAGCAATCACAGTGGCTAATTAGCCTCTGGACTGCTTTTACAAGCAGTGGGAGGGAATGTCCCCCCCCCCCCGGATATAAAAAGCGCCATTGGGAAATTGGGAAAGCATTTTATCACACCGATCTTGGTGTGGTCAGATGCTTTGAGGGCAGAGGAAAGATCTAGGGTCTAGAAGACCCCAGTTTTTTCAAAAAAAGAGTACCTGTCACTACCTATTGCTATCATAGGGGATATTTACATTCCCTGAGATAACAATAAAAATTATAAAAAAAAAAATATATGTAAGGAACAATTTAAAAATAAAATAAAAAAGCAAAATTAATAATAAAAAAAAAAAAAAAAAAAAAAAAAGCACCCCTGTCCTGCCCTGCTCTTGCCCAATGGCGAACGCAAGCGTCGGTCTGGCGTCATATGTAAACAGCAATTGCACCATGCATGTGAGGTATCACCGCGAAGGTCAGATCGAGGGCAGTCATTTTAGCAGTAGACCTCCTCTGTAAATCTAACGGGGTAATCTGTAAAGGCTTTTAAAGGCTTTTAAAAATGTATGTAGTTTGTCGCCAATGCGCGTTTGTGCGAAATTTTAAAGCATGTCGTGTTTGGTATCTATGTACTCGGCCTAAGATCATCTTTATTATTTCATCAAACATTTGGGCAATATAGTGTGTTTTAGTGCATTAAAATTAAAAAAAGTGTATTTTTTCCCCAAAAAATGCGTTTGAAAAATCGCTGCGCAAATACTGTGTAGAAAAAAAAAATGCAACACCCACCATTTTAATCTGTAGGGCCTTTGCTTTAAAAATATATATAATGTTTGGGGGTTTAACATAATTTTCTTGCAAAAAAAAAATATGTTTTCATGTAAACAAAAAGTGTCAAAAAGGGCTTTGTCTGCAAGTGGTTAGAAGAGTGGATGTAAGCTTCCTAATGTTGTGTATAAAATGCCAGAACAGTTCAAAACCCCCCCAAATGACCCCATTTTGGAAAGTAGACACCCCAAGCTATATACTGAGAGGCATGTCGAGTCCATGGAATATTTTATATGTTGACACAAGTTGCGGAAAAAAGACAATTTTTTTTTTTTAATTTTTTTTTTGCACAAAGTTGTCACTAAATGATATATTGCTCAAACATGCCATGGGCATATGTGGAATTACACCCCAAAATAAATTCTGTTGCTTCTCCTGAGTACAGGGATACCACATGTGTGAGACTTTTTGGGAGCCTAGCCGCGTACGGGACCCCAAAAACAAAGCACCGCCTTCAGGCTTTCTAAGGGTGTAAATTTTTGATTTTACTTCTCACTGCCTATCACAGTTTCGGAGGCCATGGAATGCCCAGATGGCACAAAACCCCCCCAAATGACCCCATTTTGGAAAGTAGACACCCCAAGCTATTTGCTGAGAGGTATTGTGAGTATTTTGCAGATCTCGCTTTTTGTCACAAAGTTTTGAAAATTGAAAAAAAAAAAAAAAAAAAAAAAATTTTCTTTCTTCATTTTCAAAAACAAATGAGAGCTGTAAAATACTCACCATGCCTCCTCAGCAAATAGCTTGGGGTGTCTACTTTCCAAAATGGGGTCATTTGGGGGGGTTTTGTGCTATTTTGGCATTTTATGGCCTTAGAAACTGTGATAGGTAGTGAGGAGTGAAATCAAAAATTTGTGCCTAGAAATCCTGAAGGCGGTGCTTGGTTTTCGGGGTCCCGTACGCGGCTAGGCTCCTAAAAAGTCCCACACATGTGGTATCCCTGTACTCAGGAGAAGCAGCAAAATGTATTTTGGGGTGCAATTCCACATATAACCATGGCATGTGTGAGCAATATATCATTTAGTGACAACTTTTTGTAATTTATTTTTTATTTTTATTTTTTGTCATTATTCAATCACTTGGGACAAAAAAAAAAAATATTCAACGGGCTCAACAGGCCTCTCAGCAATTTCCTTGGGGTGTCTACTTTCTAAAATGGGGTCATTTGGGGGGGTTTTGTGCTATTTTGGCATTTTATGGCCTTCGAAACTGTGATAGGTAGTGAGGAATGAAATCAAAAATTTGCGCCCTTAGAAATCCTGAAGGCGGTGCTTGGTTTCCGGGGTCCCGTACGTGGCCAGGCTCCTAAAAAGTCCCACACATGTGGTATCCCCGTACTCAGGAGAAGCAGCAAAATGTATTTTGGGGTGCAATTCCACATATAACCATGGCATGTGTGAGCAATATATCATTTAGTGACAACTTTTTGTAATTTTTTTTTTTTTTTTTTTTTGTCATTATTCAATCACTTGGGACAAAAAAAAAAAATATTCAATGGGCTCAACATGCCTCTCAGCAATTTCCTTGGGGTGTCTACTTTCCAAAATGGGGTCATTTGGGGGGGTTTTGTACTGCCCTGCCATTTTAGCACCTCAAGAAATGAGATAGGCAGTCATAAATTTAAAGCTGTGTAAATTTCAGAAAATGTACCCTAGTTTGTAAACGCTATAACTTTTGCGCAAACCAATAAATATACGTTTATTGACATTTTTTTTACTAAAGACATGTGGCTGAATACATTTTGGCCTAAATGTCTGACTAAAATTGAGTTTATTCGATTTTTCTTATAACAAAAAGTAGAAAATATCATTTTTTTTCAAAATTTTCGGTCTTTTTCCGTTTATATCGCAAAAAATAAAAATCGCAGAGGCAATCAAATACCATTAAAAGAAAGCTCTATTTGTGGGAAGAAAAGGACGCAAATTTCATTTGGGTACAACATTGCATGTCCGCACAATTTACAGTTAAAGCAGCGCAGTGCCGAATCCCAAAAACAGGCCTGGTCCTAATGGCCCGAAATGGTCCGGGGCTTAAGTGGTTAAACAATGTACCTGTTCAAAATTACAAACAGATTCTACAAGTGTCATTTTGTGCAGGGACAGTTCTAAACACGGGAAACACGTGGCACTTCACAGGCATACTTTAGACACCCCCCAGGTACGATATTTAAAGGAATATTTGACTTTTTTTTTTTCACTTTATGCATCATTAAAATGACTGCTCCCGAAAAACGACCGTTTTTAAAACTTCTTTTTGCATTGATACATATCCCCTGGTGCACAACCCGGGTTCCCAAACCCTTTTTAGGACAATAACATGCATAATAGTTGTTATAATTAGCACTTTAGAATTCGAACGTTCGCATCCATTGTATTTAATAGGGTTCTAATGTTCGTACGAACTTTCGGTCCGTTCGCGGGTTCTGGTGCGAACCGAACCCGGGGGTGTTCGGCTCATCACTACTGCTCAGCACTGATGGCTTCACGCATAACGGTGTCCTGCCTGGTAATGTAGGGGGACACCAAAGCCAACAGATGCTGAAATACGGGGTCAGACATCCGGAGAAAATTCCTGTAGTCATCAGGATTATTCTCCCTGATCTCCCGCAACAAAGGCATATGACAGAACTGGTGCCGCTGGAGCAACCAATTCTTGGTCAATGAACTCCTGACCCTGCTCATGGCATGGAGTCGGGATACAGCATGAACCCCTGCACCAACTACAGCACGAACTCTACACTGAGTACGTAGCCGCAACATGGCTAGATAACGGTCGGCAGCTCAGAACGAACTAGAAGAACGAACGGAAGAACAGCAAGGCCTATGAAGAACAAGCTGAAAAACAGGAACGAGCAGACAAGAACGCACTGAATAAACAGATACGAACTGACTACAAGCACTGCAAGACAGATACGAACCCACAGGCACAAACTGAACTCCACAAAACGATCTTCAAAGCACGAAGACTGAAAAGCGCGAATCGTCTCTCACCAAACTTTTACTAACACGCGGTAACACGAAATTAGCAAAAGCGTCCCAAAGGGTGGCGTCATTAGAACGGAACTTCCCCTTTATAGTGCCGTCGTACGTGGTGTATAGGGATGAGCTTCGAGTTTGAGTCGAACTCATGTTCGACTCGAACATTGCCTGTTCGCCCGTTCGCCGAACAGCGAACAAATTGGGGTGTTCGCGGCAAATTCGAAAAGTCTATGGGAGAAATCTAAAGTGCTAATTATAAAGGCTTATATGCAAGTTATTGTCCTAAAAAGTGTTTGGGGACCCGGGTCCTGCCCCAGGGGACATGTATCAATGCAAATTTTTTTTTTTTAAAACGCCCGTTTTTTCGGGAGCAGTGATTTTAATAATGCTTAAAGTGAAACAATAAAAGTGAAATATTCCTTTAAATTTCGTACCTGGGGGGTGTGTATGATATGCATGTAAAGTGGCGCATGTTTCCCGTGCTTATAACTGTCCCTGCACAAAGTGTCATTTTTGAAGGAAAAAAAGTCATTTAAAACTCACTCGCGGCTAATAATGAATTGTCGGCTTTTATCAATACATACAAAAGTCATTGATAAAAAAAACAAAAAAAAAAGCGTGGGGGTCCCCCAGAATTCAATTACCAGGCCCTTTAGGTCTGGAATGGATATTAAGGGGAACCCCGCCGCAAATGAAAAAAAAAATGGCGTGGGGTTCCCCCAAATATCCATACCAGGCCCTTCAGATCTGGCATGGATTTTAAGGGGAACTCCACCCCAAATTTAAAAAAAAAATGGCGTGGAGTCCCCCCAAAAATCCATACCAGACCCTTATCCGAGCACGCAACCTGGCCGGCCGCAGGGGAAGAGGGGGGGACGAGAGAGCGCCCCCCCTCCCTCCTGAACCGTACCAGGCCACATGCCCTCAACATGGGGAGGATGTCTCCATGTTGATGGGGACAAGGGCCTCATCCCCACAACCCTTGCCCGGTGGTTGTGGGGGTCTGTGGGCGGGGGGCTTATCGGAATCTGGAAGACCCCTTTAACAAAGGGGACCCCCAGATCCCGGCCCCCCCTATGTGAATTGGTAAGGGGTACATTGTACCCCTACCATTTCACGAAGAAAGTGTCAAAAAATGTAAAAAAAAACACACAAACACCTTGAAAAAGTCCTTTATTAAAAATAAAAATAAAAAATAAAAATATTCCAGCGATGAAATCCAGTGTCCCGCGGCGATCCGATGTCCAGCGCTGTCCATCATTGGTTTTGCCTGAGCGGACCTGATGGGGAACTTCCTCCTCAGTGTTTTAAATGTATAGACCCGCCCCTTCTAAAGTTCCCCATCAGGTCCGCTCAGCGGACCAGATGCGGAACATGACAAGGGGCGGGTCTATACATGTATTACCACAGTGAGAGAAGTTCCCCATCAGGTCCGCCCCCTCGGTATGTCGGACCCGCCTACGTCATTGGCCTGAGCGGGGAACTTCCTTCACTGTGTAATTTAAATTTACACAGTGAAGGAAGTTTCCCGCTCAGGCCAATGACGTAGGCGGGTCCGACATACCGAGGGGGCGGACCTGATGGGGAACTTCTCTCACTGTGGTAATACATGTATAGACCCGCCCCTTGTCATGTTCCGCATCTGGTCCGCTGAGCGGACCTGATGGGGAACTTTAAAAGGGGCGGGTCTATACATTTAAAACACTGAGGAGGAAGTTCCCCATCAGGTCCGCTCAGGTAAAACCAGTGACGGACAGCGCTGGACATCGGATCGCCGCGGGACACTGGATTTCACCGCTGGAATGTTTTTTTTAATTTTTTTTAATAAAGGACTTTTTCAAGGTGTTTGTGTGTTTTTTTTTTACATTTTTTTGCGCTTTCTTCATGAAATGGTAGGGGTACAATGTACCCCTTACCAATTCACATAGGGGGGCCGGGATCTGGGGGTCCCCTTTGTTAAAGGGGTCTTCCAGATTCCGATAAGCCCCCCGCCCGCAGACCCCCACAACCACCGGGCAAGGGTTGTGGGGATGAGGCCCTTGTCCCCATCAACATGGGCACATACTCCCCATGTTGAGGGCATGTGGCCTGGTACGGTTCAGGAGGGAGGGGGGGCTGCTCTCGTCCCCCCCTTTTCCCCTGCGGCCGGCCAGGTTGCCTGCTCGGATAAGGGTCTGGTATGGATTTTTTGGGGGACTCCACGCCATTTTTTTTTAATTTGGGGTGGAGTTCCCCTTAAAATCCATGCCAGATCTCAAGGGCCTGGTATGGATATTTAGGGGGAACCCCACGCCATTTTTTTTTTAATTTGCGGCGGGGTTCCCCTTAATATCCATTCCAGACCTGAAGGGCCTGGCAATTGAATTTGGGGGAACCCCCACGCTTTTTTTTTTTTTTTTTATCAATGACTTTTGTATGTATTGATAAAAGCCGACAATTCATTATTAACCGCGAGTGAGTTTTAAATGACTTTTTTTCCTTCAAAAATGACACTTTGTGCAGGGACAGTTCTAAGCACGGGAAACATGCGCCACTTTACATGCATATCATACACACCCCCCAGGTACGAAATTTAAAGGAATATTTCACTTTTATTTTTTAATTTTAAGCATTATTAAAATCACTGCTCCCGAAAAAACGGCCGTTTTTAAAACTTCTTTTTGCATTGATACATTTCCCTGGGGCAGGACCCGGGTCCCCAAACACTTTTTAGGACAATAACTTGCATATAAGCCTTTTTAATTAGCACTTTAGATTTTGAATGTTCGAGTCCATTGTATTTAATAGGGTTCTAAAGTTCACACGAACATTTTGTCTGTTCGCAGGTTCTGGTGCGAACCGAACAGGGGGGTGTTCGGCTCATCCCTGGTGGTGTACGTCACTGCACTTTGCTTGAACGTTTTTTAAAATGATCGTGTGTACGCAAGACAGGCTTGAGAGGAAACATGAAAAAAAATGACGTGAAAAACGTCGGTAAAAAAAAATGGCATGAAAAACGATTGTGTGTACGCCGCATAAGGCCCAATTTTTCTGGCCCTGTTCAACAGGGGCATGTAATTGCAATTCTTGATCTAATATTTCACAGCAGGGCCCATTCCTGGGCCCACCAAGAGTAACTATGAGGGCTTACAGTGTTGTGGCAACACCACCACCCCCACCAAAGGCCCAATTTTTCTGCCACTGTTCAACAATGGCATGTAATTACAATTCTTGATATAATAGTTCACAGCAGGGCGTTCCAGCACCCACCAAGAGTAACTGTGAGGGCTTACAGTGTTGTGGCAACACCAACACCTAAGGCCCAAATTTCTGCAGAGTACATAGGGCAGGTCCCTACTTTCAAACATCCGATTGGATAAGGGGGGTGACCTGTCCCATCCTGAAACTCTAAACCGACAAACCTCCATCCCTAAATATATATGTATATGGAGAACCAAAAAGGGGTTGGGTTGGGACTTTGAGTGAGGCCTGTGGGTGTTTGTAATAATAAGTTTGTAGCATGAAAATAACCTGAGTGTCACAAACCCCTAGGGGTGATTCATGGTAGTGATATAAGTAAACATAATTAAGCAATATAATCAGATATTTATGATGTAGAAATACAGTCATAAAATTCAACAAAAGTTGATATAATCAAAATACATTTATTGATAAGGGAATTGATCACTAAATCATGATATGTGACAAACAGTAAAATTCATAGCAGATAAAAAGTATATATAATTTAAACATATATGATGCATACATAATTCACATAATAAATACAAACAAAGAACATAATAAATTGAGGTTATTGGAGCAAGCGTGGCTTGGCATCACTGGATGGACACTCTATGCATTTCATGGCCTTTTGCCAATCGTCAGGAGTTGGATGCGTGTGTATTACTATGGGATAATGAGATATGAAATCATTTTTAATGGTTATCTAGGTATTTGACCCTGAGGATGAAAGATAAGGATGGTTACATTATTACTTACATATTGGCCCATGGATGGAGATCAGCTCCAGGGATGGGATCGAGCAAGGGTTAGGTGAAGGTAGTCGCCAGATGATAAACAGGGAAGACATACAGTCACAGAGGCTGGTCGCTGCTCGCTGAATGTGTATGTATTATGCATACTAGATGCAGGGTTCGCATTGAATGGAATCTGTGTGACATAATAGCAAAAAAATAAAATTAAAAGAGGGGATGCAAGAAGGAGATGAAGAGAAGAGGGAAGAGGATGTGAAAAGATGAAGGGATGGAAGTAAGTGAATGTATAAATGAATGACTGTGTGAAGCGATGTGTGGACGAGTGTAATAATTAAATACACTTATATGCACACCTAGAAATAGGTGTGAGTGCTGGAAATATCCTGTTAATAAGTGATGGGGCATAAAATGTAGGAATATGTGCGATTGAAAAAATAAATAAAACTAAAATTAAAAGGTTAATGAATGGGGAATAGATGTCTGTACGTATGAATGTATGTATAAATGTATGTTGAAATGTGTGTGTGTGTGTGTATTGGAGTCTGTGTTAAATGGTATGTGTGAATGAAAGTGAGTGTGTGTGTCTAAAAGAAGGATAAAGAAAAAGGAAAGAAGGTGAATAGCATTTTCAAATACCTGTGTGAATAGTTTGGATATGAAAAGTCCACACATCGCTTCACACAGTCATTCATTTAGACATTCACTTACTTCCATCCCTTCATCTTTTCACATCCTCTTCCCTCTTCTCTTCATCTCCTTCTTGCATCCCCTCTTTTAATTTTATTTTTTTGCTATTATGTCACACAGATTCCATTCAATGCGAACCCTGCATCTAGTATGCATAATACATTCAGCGAGCAGCGACCAGCCCCTGTGACTGTATGTCTTCCCTGTTTATCATCTGGCGATTCCCCGCCTCAGTCCCGGGTGAGACTACCTTCACCTAACCCTTGCTCGATCCCATCCCTGGAGCTGATCTCCATCCATGGGCCAATATGTAAGTAATAATGTAACCATCCTTATCTTTCATCCTCTGGGTCAAATACCTAGATAACCATTAAAAATGATTTCAGATCTCATTATCCCATAGTAATACACACGCATCCAACTCCTGACGATTGGCAAAAGGCCATGAAATGCATAGAGTGTCCATCCAGCGATGCCAAGCCACGCTTGCTCCAATAACCTCAATTTATTATGTTCTTTGTTTGTATTTATTATGTGAATTATGTATGCATCATATATGTTTAAATTATATATACTTTTTATCTGCTATGAATTTTACTGTTTGTCACATATCATGATTTAGTGATCAATTCCCTTATCAATAAATGTATTTTGATTATTATATCAACTTTTGTTGAATTTTATGACTGTATTTCTACATCTTAAATATCTGATTATATTGCTTAATTATGTTTACTTATATCACTACCATGAATCACCCCTAGGGGTTTGTGACACTCAGGTTATTTTCATGCTACAAACTTATTATAACAAACACCCACAGGCCTCACTCAAAGTCCCAACCCAACCCCTTTTTGGTTCTCCATATACATTTCAAACATCCGAGTTTCAAACGACTCCTACTTACAAACGGAGGGAGACAACAGGAGGTGAGAGGAAATCTACCCCTAGGAAGGGAAATTCTCTCCTGTAAGAGTTAATATGGGAAAGAGGTGTCTCCTCTCCACTGATGCTTTATTACCAATCCTTGTTTCCCTAAAACCCCCAAATTTACAAAATCCAATTGTCATTGGGACAGAAAGTGAGGTGAAATCTTCTGAACAGTTGCACAGACAGCAAAACAAATGTTACAGGGGTGATAACCCTTCCCTATGTTTTCCAAAAAGCGTAAAAATAGTTTTTTTGGCTGAAGCTACATTTTAAAAATGTGCCAGTTCAAAATTACAAACAGATTCTACTTAAGAACAAACCTACAGTCCCTGTCTCGTTTGCACTGCCTGTATACTGCTGTTCAGAGTATATAGGGCCTGGGGGCGTCACGCCTTTCCTTTTTTTAATTTGGGTGCGGGGTTCCCCTTAATATCCATACAAAGACCCAAAGGGGCTGGTAATGGGCTGGGGGTACCCATGCCATTTTTCTCAATGATTTTCATCCATATTGCCAGGACCAGACATTACATTAAATGACTTTTATTGCTTTAGAAATGTCGTTTTGTGCAAGGACAGTTATAAACACGGGAAACATGAGCCACTTTACAGGCATACTATAGACACCCCCCAGGCACGATATTTAAAGGAATATTTCACTTTTATTTTTTCACTTTAAGCATCATTAAAATCACTGCTTCTGAAAAAACGTCAGTTTTTAAAACAGTTTTTTGCATTGATACATGTACCCTGGGGCAGGACCCGGGTTCCCAAACCCTTTTTAGGACAATAACTTGCATATTAGCCTTTAAAATTTGCACTTTTGATTTCTCACGTTCGAATCCCATAGACGTTTACGAGGTTCGAAAGTTCGCCCAAACTATAGGTCCGTTCGCATGTTCTGGATGAGAACCGAACTGAGGGGTGTTCGGCTCATCCCTAATCAAGAGCCACCACACACAGACGGATCCTGGACATGGGCTTCAAATGTCGTATTCCTCTTGTCAAGCCAAACAAACAACGTCAGAAGCGTCTTACCTTGGTTAAAGAAAAACAGACTTGGTCTGTTGCTCAGTGGTCCAAAGTCCTCTTTTCTGATGAGAGCACATTTTGCATCTCATTTGGAAACCAAGGACCCAGAGTATGGAGGAAGAATGGAGACACACGGCACAGACTGCAAGATGCTTGAAGTCCAGTGTGAAGTTTCCACAGTCTGTGTTGATTTGGGGAGCCATGTCATCTGCTGGTGTTGGTCCACTGTGCTTCATTAAGTCCAGGGTCAACGCAGCCGTCTACCAGGAGATTTTGGAGCACTTCATGCTTCCTTCCTCAGACGAGCTCTATGGAGATGCCAACTTTATTTTCCAGCAGGACTTGGCACCTGCCCACACTGCCAAAAGCACCAAAACCTGGTTCAATGACTGCGGGATTACTGTGCTTGATTGGCCAGCAAACTCGCCTGACCTGAACCCCATAGAGAATCTATGGGGCATTGCCAAGAGAAAGATGAGAGACATGAGACCAAACAATGCAGAAGAGCTGAAGGCCGCTGTAACGGGAGGGCCCGTGGAACCCAGAAGTTCTTAGAAAGTATGAGCCAGAAAATAATGGACATTGAGAATATGTCTTGGATTGCTTTAAAATGGGTCTGTAATATTAATCCACTGTATTTCCCAGGATATCTGTAAAGGACTATTTACTGGTTGTTTGATTCTGAACTCAACAGGTTAATTGAGAGATGCTGATGTGTTCAACTCTAACCACCTGGCTGCCTGTGTAATGTAGATTAAATCCAGACTAGCTTCTAAAGACCTTCTGATTGTTGTTTGTGGTGATGTGGATTGGAGCTGGTAGACCGTCTGGCTGCCTATTATGGGATGTTTAAGTGTCTTGCTGTGAGGAAAGGGGGGGGGGAATCACTCCAGCAACCCCTCCTGCTAAGACTGTTTACTGATGGAGAAGTTTGAACACACCTGACCTGTATCACCATTGTCATTGGACAGTTTAACCCGCCCTGTTCCCCAAGGATGGGAGGGAAGTGTTTTGAAGGGAAGTGTGTTACCATGTGCTTGTAATAAAGATTCATTCCCTGTTTTGGAACTTCAACACAGAGCGCTGTCTCGTTTGTGCGGGGAGAAATATTTGTATGGAGTCTTATTCGGCTGGTTGGAGTGTCTGGTAGCTGCTGTGTGTTCGGGAATGGAATATATTTAAACAACGTTAACTCCTGTCGTTACAGCCGCTATTGAAGCATCCTGGTCTTCCATAACACCATAGCAGTGCCACAGGCTGATAGCTTCCATGCCATGCCGCATTGAGGCATTAATTGCTGCAAAAGGGGCCCAAACCAAGTACTGATTACATATGCATACTTATACTTTTCAGAGGTTCGATGTTGTTCTATGTACAATCCTTGTTTTATTGATTGCATGTAATATTCAAATTTTCTGAGATTTGTGGATTTGGGGTTTTCATGAGCTGTAAGCCATAATCATCACAATTATGACAAATCACGGCTTGAACTATCTTGCTTTGCATGTAATGAGTCTATGGCCTCGTACACACGACCGATTTTCTCGGCAAGAACCAGCAAGAAACTTGCTGGCAGAGAGGTCTTGCCGAGTAAATCGGTCGTGTGTACGCTGCTATCGGGTTTCTCGTCGAGAAAACCGACAAGAAACCTCGACGAGAAAATAGAGAACCTGCTCTCTATTTTCTCGTCGAGATTCTCCTCGGCATGTTTCTCGACGAGAAAATTGAGTGTGTGTACACTTACCTGTCCTCCCGGAAGCCCGCGCATGTTCGAAATGAATTCGACGCATGCGCGGTAGCTTCCTAGGCATACGTAGGGTATACCAAGATGGCGGCGACGGCATCGAATGTGACGAACCGCGGGTTCTTTGAAATGAGCGTGTGTACACTCGGCCGGGACAAGTTTCTTGTCCAAGAATCTCGTCGAAAAAAACAACATGTTTTTTTCAACGAGAATCTCGGCCGTGTGTACGAGGCCTAACTCATATATTAGTTTCACATTTTAAGTTGCATTAGTGAAATAAATTAACTTTTGCACGATATTCTAATTTTTCGAGTTTCACCTTTAGATTACAAATACCCTCTTCTTGTAGTCTAGTTAACCCTTTCACTACCAGGCCCTGTGCTCCACTTTTAAACTCGACTGGCCAGACCATCTTAGCAATTTTTCCATTGCTTTTTTATTTTTCCCTTACAGCTTTCAGAGTTTGTAAAAGACTCCCCAACCCCCCCAAACCATGTGTTTTCTGAAAGCACATAAGCAGTAGAATAAAAATAAGGTGCTACTGATTTTTAGGGCACAATGATATTTGCGCAAATGTTTATTAAAAAAATATTTTCTCAGGGGGCGTGGCCTGACTTAGCATGGAGTAGGACGTGCATGCTTTGAGCTCCGTCCAATACTCCTTTACTAACCATCCTGATCTCCAGCATTATCCTGCACCAGCCCAGCGGGACCCCCTGAGGACCCTGCACACCTGTGGCCACAAATCCGCCGTCCTCCGTTCGTACGGCGGCCTCCGCGGAGCCGAGATCCCGATTGCGGGTGCCGTATTTAGGAAAGACCGCGGCTTCAGCCTAGCACTGGAAGTCGGCGGCCATCTTGCTCCACCCAACCTGTCGCCTGTACTACTGCTCTCTGGGAACACCCTGCAACGGCTCCCCAAGACCCCGCAGGCCTGCTGAAGCGGATCCGCTGACTGCACGGCGGCCCACACTGCTGCCGCATTTAGAAAAGACCGCGGCTTCGGCCTAGTGCTGGAAGTCGGTGGCCATCTTGCTTCACCCGGCCTGCCGACTAATGATTCCTGCTTCACCCGGCCTGCTGATCCCCTGAGGTCCCTGCACACCGGTACCCGTGGTTCCACTAACCTCTGACTATACTACCCGCACGTGGCTGCCACATTTAGGGAGGGCTGCGGCTTCGGCCTAGTACTGGAGGACGACGGCCATCTTGCTTCACCCAGCTTACTGACCAGTATTACAACAAGGCCTTGCTGGCTCACAGCTCTATACCCCCAGGGACAGCCTGATTAGCCAGACACAGTGGGGGTGAAGACCGCCGCAGATCTTAGCCATGTCCCCGCCGAAAACACCAAAGGCCACCCTGGCTAAACTAGATCAATATCGCCGCCAGGAGAAAGAAAGCGTTGGGGAAGATGGCGGCGCCACGTGCAGCGAGCGGGACACTCCGGGAAATGACACAGCAAAATTGCTTGAGGCGATCACATTCTGCCGGACGTCTTTGACAGCCCAAATAGAGGAGGTCAAGGTGGACATCTCGCTTATACGACAGGACTTCCAAAAACTCAGTGAGAGGGTCACAACAACCAAAACCCACATAGGAGTGGTGGAGGACGCCATTACGCCACTCCAGAACAGCTCGGATTGTATGCAGCTCCAAATCAACCAGATCCTGAGCAAGCAAGATGATATGGAGAATCGGCTCAGGAGGTGCAACCTACGATTCATCTGGCTCCCTTAGGGAACTGAGGGCAAAGATCCCACCACCTTCCTGGAGCACCTACTTGTCGACACCTATGGCCATGAGGCCTTCTCCCCTACCTTGACGGTGGAGAGAGCCCACCGTATGCCTGCCAAACCTCCCCCCCAGGGGGCTCCCCCCCGCACGTTCATAGCGAAATTCTTGAACTACAAGGACAGGGATGCAGTGCTACGCATGGCCAGAGAAAAAGGTAACATCCACGTTGGAAACTCCAGGATCGCCATCTTTCCTGACTTCTCTGCCGGGGTACAGCGCCGCCGCCAAGGCTTCATGGAGGCGAAGATGAGGCTCCGGGCACAACATCTTAAATACTCTATGCTTTTTCCAGCTCGTCTTCGAGTTGAGAGAGATGGTCGAGTGTTCTTCTTTGAGAATCCTGAGGAAGTCCTAACTTGGTTGGAGTGCCCAGAGCCCTCCAGAAGGACAGCGGAGTGACCTGGCCGACCATGTCCATTGGCACTGCATATCGTCTGTCACCATCACTCACATATACTGCACCGCCAAGGGAGTCTGCAAATGCATCGTATCCTGGTACGTTACCTCACAATTGTCCCCCCCTTGGCTGCCAGTGGCCAATACCCCCCGCTCCCCCCTGAGATCTCCTGAGACCACTCCTTGCCTTCCCCTGCCTTTATCCTACCTCACTGTAACTTGCAAGGAGAGTCTCCTACACTCAGGACCTTGTATTAAAAGGTCAATCCCGGGGCGTGGTCTGGACATGCTACTGTGAGGACGTGTTTCTCTCGGGCTCCGGCGCTGACATCTGTTTTAATTAGCATTTCTCATACTTATGCACTATTTTTAGCCGTGGACCATGCGTAATGCCGCGTACACACGATCGTGATTCACCGCGGTGAAAACACCGCCGTGAATCACGACATGAAATTAAATGAAAAACGAGGGAACGGCATTTTCCCCCACACACGACCGTTTTTCCCGTCATTTTTTTCTTTGTCGAGAAAAACGACCGTCTGTGGGCTCCGCGGCAGTGTCTCCCTATGGGAAAACTGCCGCGCAAAAAAATGATGGAAAAAACGATGAGAAAATTTAGAACATGTTCTAATTTTTCTCGTCGTTTTTCCTGCCATTTTTCTCAACGAGAAAAACGGCATAAAGCCCACAGACGATCGTTTTTCTCGGCGAAAAAAAAAAATGTCATTTTTCCCGACGGGAAAAATGATCGTGTGTACGCGGCATTAGAAGGCGGGCAAGTCTCTCCCAAAACCCGGGACCCAGCTAGGCTCCATAAAGAGATTTCTGGCCACAGAACCGGAGGAAGAGGAGATTATGGACGGACTAGGCCGCTCGCCTCATGGCAGGGGCTCGGGTGCAGGCTCCGCCTCCCGTCACAAGCACCCTTCTCCTTCCTTCTCGGCCGGCTCGGACGGTGAAGACAGTGCATCCCGGCAGTCAGAGCACGCTACTCGGGCCGACGGTTTGCCGACTAAACTAGAACTGACATCGATGTTCCAGATCCTGGAGAGGTCTATTAAGAAAGAGCTGTCAGCAGTGAGGTCAGACTTATCCCAGGTTTTGGACCGCGTGGAGGAATCTGAAAACCGTCTCGATCACCACGCGGCAGCCATCAGGACCTTGCAGGCATCAACTCGCAGCCTCATCATTGCCCACAGGATGGCCCTCTACAAGATCGAGGACCAAGAGAACCGCAGTAGGAGGAACAACATTCGGGTCAGAGGCCTCCCGGAAGCGACGGGTGACGACGACCTCCTCCCATCCATACGAGGTATTTTTAACGGCCTCCTGGGCCTCCCTGCTGATAACCCGCTCAAGATAGACAGAGTGCACAGGGCTCTGCGCCCCCGCAATCTATCCTCTGACACCCCGCGGGATGTCATCTGCCGGGTACATTATTACGAGGAGAAGGAGCGCATCATGCGCAAGGCCAGAGAGACAGCCTCCCTTGATTTCGACGGCGCAACCCTGACCCTCTTCCCAGACCTAGCCAGAGAGACACTGGAGCGTCGCAGGGCCTTGCGACCCCTGACTGAGAAACTCAGAGCTGCATCCATCAACTATCGCTGGGGCTTCCCTGCGGCCCTCATTGCTAATAGAGATGGCAAGACTGCGGTTCTGCACTTTCCGGAAGAATTAGAAAAATTCTGCTTGGATGTCAACATCTCACCCCCGGAGCTTCTGGGCTGGCAAGATACAATCCCGGTCTTACCGGGTTCGTCCGACCCACAATGGCAGAAAGCTGGTCGCAGACGCTGCACTGCTTCACCGGATGCCTCCCCCCCCGGATGGGCTGATTTCTGAGGCTTGTTCCTTTCACCTCTCGGTTATACTTGTGTGGCTCCCCCCTTGCATCAGGAAGCCTGTGACCATACATTGCCTGTTGGCACTTTGTTCTACTATGGTTCGATACACATGCTTTCCTATAGCTATTTGATCATGACAGTGCTCAATGCTCAGAGACGGCCTGATCTATCACTTGGGTGCCTGCGGTTAAGTTATATGTGGCATTCTTTGTATTAACCGTTATACTAACCCTTGTTCAATTTGCAGGATGCTGGCGCCGGAGCGGCAATCTCACTATTTTTAGTGCTCGCTGTCTGTGGCCCATGGTTCAGAACCCCCCCCTCTTGGGGGGTGCCGTGTGGCCCTGTGGTCTCATGCCCCTGCTGCTCTTTGGGCGGGGCGTGGGAGTGCTGGGCCGCCCGAGCTCCCCCTCTCAGCACGTCAGATATATGCGTGCGAATACTGAGTGTATCCCCCCACGGGATATGTTTTTGATGCTTGATGTTGAAGTATGTTGGTTTTTCACGTTTTGTTTTCTTGCTCTTTTCCTTTTCTTCTTCTTACCCACAAACTTTATCCTCTGCCTCGGACTTCACCTCCACTGGTCTATGTATTTGGGCTCCCCCTGCCGATCCCCATGGCTACGGTGAACTTTGTCTCTTTCAACGTGCGTGGACTTCATGCCCCAGGTAAGAGACATGATCTTTACAGAGAACTGGGTCGCCTGGGGGGTGACATCGTCCTCCTTCAGGAGACCCATCTCACGCATACCACTTCGGTGAAACTTTTCTCCCCACAGTACCCCACTTGGTATTATGGCTTGTCTGATGTTCGCAAGGCCAAGGGTGTTGCTATTGGGTTCCGCAGGGGGACCCCCTTTGTGTTAGATACTATGCTGAGTGACCCTATGGGTCGGTTCCTGTTCCTCAGAGGTAACCTGGGCGATGTGCCATGTACTATTGCAACCCTCTATGCCCCCAACCGAGATCAAGCGAGTTTTGTAGCTTCTACACTCTTAAAACTTAGTGAGTTTGCCCGGGGCTGCATTGTCCTGGCTGGGGATTTTAATGCCCCACTGGAGCCATCTCTAGACACATCCGCGGGGAGCTCATGCATTTCTCGGAAGCGCTTGATGTATCTGCGCAAGAGTTTGCAAAGAGCTCAACTAATGGACGTGTGGAGGATTATGCATCCAAGGGAAAAGGACTTTACCCACTTCTCCCACTTACACATACGTATTCTAGAATAGATTACTTTTTTATAGATTACCACCACCTCTCCCTCCCCATGGCCTCGGGCATAGAGACTTCACCTATATCAGGCCACGTGCCAATTACACTTAAATTAAAAATCCCCTCACTACCCCGCAGGATCGCGAATTGGAAACTTAATGATAACTTACTCCTGGATGAAATCGATAAAAAGTCACTGGGAAACGATTTAGCTTTATATTTTGCGGAAAACGCTCACCCAGAAGTATCACCGGGCACGCTATGGGAGGCCCACAAGGCCTACATCCGGGGAAAATTTATAGAGCTAGGATCCAGGAAAAAAAGAGAACGCACTCACCAACAGCGGGAGTTGATCCACGATATAGAGGCCTTGGAACGTCAACATAAAGCTGGCTTGTCACATTCGACTCTTCACACCCTGACCCAGAAGAGAGAGGAACTGAAAAGCCTCTTTCACTTGGAGCAGAAGCAACGATTTCGTATAGTGGCTCAACGTATGCATGAGTGGAGCAATAAGCCGGGTCGGCTGTTGGCCCGCTCACTGCAACAGAGAAAGTCTGCCGCCTTTATTGCCAAACTTAACGCCCCCCCTGATATTATGATACACGAAACATCAGCAATAGCCAAAGAATTTAGAGCATTTTATCAAACTCTATACCACGTACATCATACGGTGGAGGACAAGGACATAAGGGCCCACCTTATTCACAGCTACTTAGCTCAAGCCAAACTACCCGAGCTCCCTATTGATACCCTGTCCGCACTTGAAGGAGAGTTTACCACCTCTGAGATGCGTGTTGCATTAAAAGCCATGGCCAACGGTAAGGCGCCAGGTCCAGATGGCTTTACGGTGGCGTATTACAGATCATTTGCGGATGTCTTGATTCCTCGACTGACTAATTATGCAAATATGATCTCAGAAGGTGGTACTCTTCGTCCTGAAACTCTACACGCTCACATCACTGTATTACCCAAGCCTGGTAAAGGCCCTTGCAACTGTGGAAGCTACCGCCCCATTTCCCTCTTAAATTTAGATGCCAAGTTATATGCCAAGGTCATTGCGAATAGACTACTCCCACTTGTGCCCCAGTGGGTGTCTAGAGACCAAACAGGACTCTATATAATGGCACACGCCAAGGATGCCCCCTCTCACCCATTCTATTTGCATTATCCCTTGAACCCTTCCTTTCCACGATTAAACACAATTCGAATATCCACGGGATTGTAGTGGGTAAAACGGAACATAAATATGCTGCTTACGCGGACGATATATTGTTCTATATTCAACAGCCCAACATATCCCTGCCCAACCTGATGTCGGCCTTTGCTTCATTTAGCGCCATTTCTAATTTCAAAATTAATTTATCTAAATCAGAAATTCTAAATATATCTGTCCCTGCTCAGTCCGTCCCACATTTAAAATCCTCCTTCCCCTTTACTTGGCAAACTCACTCAATGAAATATTTAGGTATTGTGAGGGGGTTAGCTCAGCAGCGGGTGTGTGTGACCCCCGGGATGGGCTCCCCACACAAAAACAGGCCCAGCAGACGGAGCTTGTGGTTTTCAAAGTCAAAAAGGTGCGGTTTATTTTCTATTTACAGTGACAAAACACAGCAAAGCAAAAGAAACATAAACAAAAGAAATCCTGGTCAACTTGACCTCTGACTAAACATACAGGTTTCCTAACTAACAACTGGGATCAGCCTAGTGCTGTCCTAGTCCCTAAGTCCCTGGTTTTAAATGTCCAAGCAAATAGCCACACAGGCTTTGTCTCACCGCACAGGGGTTCACTCTCCCTAGACAGTCCACACAGGTCTGGGTCCAGGCATGAGCTAACAGCTAATGAAGCTGGGAGTTCTTATAGAGGCCTAAATGAGCTGACAAGCTTCAGCTGGTCTCATCAACTCCCTGTCTGCACGACGCCCCACACTCTCCCTAGAGGTATGAGTCATCCATGAGCCCACTAGCCTCAGCTGGGCTTATACAACTCTCCACCTAGTTGTATAAGTCGGCGTAAAGCCTGAATCTGGGCGAAATATATCTACCCCCCTGGATGCAACCAGGTGACTTTACCTTCCTGCTGTCACATACCCCCCCTCTTGTTTTAACCTCGGGGTTGGAACACCAGCAATCAGGCATTCATGTACTCGAGACAAAGCATCCACATTCCCCATTTGAACGCCAGGGCGATGCTTTACTGTGAAGTTGAATTCCTGTAGGGCCAGGAACCACCTATTCACTCTTCTATTTGTCTCCTTGTTTTGAGCCATCCACTTTAACGAAGCGTGATCCGTAACCATGTCAAAGTGCCTACCTAGCAGATAGTACCGAAGGGAATCTAGAGCCCACTTCACCGCTAAACACTCCTTTTCAACTGTGGCGTAATTTACCTCATGGGACTTCAACTTCCTGCTGAGGTAAATGACTGGGTGCTCTTCCCCGTTCCAGACCTGGGACAATACTGCTCCTAACCCCACATCTGACGCATCACTTTGTACGACAAAGTCTTTAGAGAAGTCGGGTGAGTACAACACTGGCTGGCTACATAAGGCTTGTTTCAAGAATTGGAATGCTGCCTCAGCCTCGGGGGTCCATTTAATCATGACCGACCCTTTCCCCTTCGTCAGGTTGGTTAGGGGCACAGCCTTAGAAGCAAAGTGGGGGATGAATCGCCGATAATACCCAGCGATTCCCAGAAAGGCTCGTACCTGCTTCTTGCTGTTGGGACGTGGCCAACTCTGGATGGCCTCGACTTTGTTGAGTTGGGGTTTTATTACTCCCCTCCCAATGGTGTACCCAAGATATTTGGCCTCCTCCTGCCCAATGGTACACTTCTTGGGGTTAGCCGTAAACCCCGCTTCCCGAACAGAGTCCAGGACTGCTTGCACTTTTGGCAGATGTGAGGCCCAATCTGTGCTATGGACAATTACGTCATCCAGGTAAGCCGCAGCATACTTCCGATGGGGCCTCAGCATCTGGTCCATTTTCCGCTGGAATGTGGCCGGCGCATTCTGTAACCCGAACGGCATTCTTTTATATTGGAACGCCCCGTCTGGGGTTACAAATGCGGTTTTCTCTTTGGCCGACTTGGCCAGGGGGATTTGCCAATACCCTTTTGTGAGGTCAAGAGTCGTCATGTATCGGGCTGTTCCCAGCCGGTCGATCAACTCATCTATACGTGGCATGGGGTAGGTGTCAAATTTTGTAACTTTGTTCAACTGACGAAAATCGTTACAAAATCGCCAGCTCCCATCCGGTTTAGGCACCAACACAATGGGACTAGACCAATCACTTTGGGACTCCTCTATCACCCCTAAGTTCAGCATTTTCTGTACTTCCTCCCGTATTGCCTCCCGTCGGGCCTCTGGGATCCGATAGGGTTTTAACTTCACCCTTTCACCGGGCGGGGTAATAATGTCATGCTCTACCCCAGATGTTTGTCCCGGCAGCTCAGAGAATACCTCCTTGTTGCGAAGCACAAACTCCTTAACCTCCTGTTGTTGGGGTTGTGACAAGGTGGCTGCGATTCCAACCTCAGGAATCACGCAACCAGTTTGAGCTGGTGACCAAGTGTCTGCGACTAGGGACTCTCTATCCCTCCAGGCTTTCAACAGATTAACGTGATAGATCTGTTCGGGCTTTCGCCTTCCTGTTTGTCTGACCTTGTAATTCACTTCGCTCACTTTTTCCATTATCTCGTAGGGGCCTTGCCATTTGGCAAGGAATTTACTTTCAACCGTAGGGACAAGTACCAGTATCCTATCCCCCGGGGAAAAGGTACGGGTCTTGGCTCCACGGTTGTACACTCTCTGCTGTGCTAACTGCGCTTGGGCCAAATGTTCCTTCACGATGGGCATTACCTGTGCAATTCGGTCTTGCATCAGGGCGACATGCTCAATCACACTCCTGTGGGGAGAACTCTCACTTTCCCAAGTTTCCTTGGCAATATCCAACAGCCCTCTTGGGTGTCTCCCATACAGTAACTCAAAGGGGGAGAATCCCGTAGAGGATTGGGGCACCTCCCTAATAGCAAACATCAGATAAGGAAGTAGACAGTCCCAATCCTTTCCATCTCTATCCACCACTTTCTTCAACATTTGTTTTAGGGTTTTGTTGAATCTTTCAACCAGCCCATCGGTTTGGGGGTGATACACAGATGTACGTAATTGCGTCACTTTGAACAATTTACACAGCTCCTTCATAACCCGGGACATAAAGGGTGTACCTTGGTCCGTAAGCAGTTCTTTACAAATACCCACCCGGCTAAACACAAGAGATAGCTCTTTGGCTATGGTTTTGGCCGAGGTATTTCGGAGAGGGATCGCTTCTGGATAACGGGTGGCATAGTCCATTATAACTAATATGTACTGGTGCCCCCTAGCGGACTTGATTATAGGACCTACCAAATCCATGGCGATCCTCTCAAACGGGACCTCAATGATGGGTAGAGGGACCAGCGGGCTACGGAAATGTGGCATCGGGGCCGACCTCTGACACACAGGGCAGGAGGAACAATAATTTTCTATGTCCTTCATCACCCCCGGCCAATAGAATCTCTGTAATACCCTCTCTCGGGTTTTCTCTGTCCCCAGATGACCTCCAAGAATGTGCCCATGGGCCAACTCCAACACCAACTTCCTGTAAGGTTTGGGCACCACAAGCTGCTCAACGGTTTCTTCTGCCCTTTTTGCCACTCGATACAGTAGGTCCTTCTCTACGCTGAAGTATGGGTAAGTGCAGGTATTATCTGGGTTCACTAACTCGCCATCTATTTTCACTACGTTTTCCCGTGCCTTTATTAGGGCGGGGTCTTTCAACTGTTCTGTGGCAAAGTTTTCCCTGTGAACCTCAAGATCAGAAAACTCCACAGACGGTAGGTTTTCGTCTGAGGAGGCGGGCTCCTCTCCAGTTTCTTGAGTCTCCCCTGCCAATACTGACAAGGGAAATTCCGGAGAGTCCTCACCACTCTCAGGGGAGTTCTGGCTATCACATTCCTGGTACATAGGGGCACCAGTGGGGGGCTCAGGATCATCCCACAGTTCCCAGAACTTCGGAAAATCCCTTCCCACAATGGCGTCATGCGGTAACTGAGATACTAAGCCCACTGGATGAGAGAGGGTACCTTTGGGGGTCTCGAAACACACTGTAGTCACTGGATACTCTCGGGTGTCCCCATGCACACAAATAACAGCTACCTTGCTATTCCCAGAGACCTCTGTTCTAACTAACTCAGCCTTTATCAGGGTCACAAGGCTACCTGAATCCAGCAATACCACAACATTTCTACCATTAACACACATTTTGCATAAATGTTTCTCAGTTCCTCGAATGGCAGTGCATGCGACTGTCGCACACAGCGACTGACGTCTGCCCGTCAGAAAGTCACACTGCATGGGTTCCTCCACAACCGGGCAATTTGCTGCAATATGTCCCGCTTGCCGGCAGCGGTAGCAAACGATCCTTCTTGCCGCCTCTTGAGCCGCTGATTTCCCAGGCTGTTCTCGCCAAACTTGGGGTAGAGCTCCCACCCTCTCACTCTCTCCACCCTTACCCCTTGGAATCATCTTATCCGCCCCTGGGGATGGTCTGGTCTTAGGGTGGAAAGTCCGAGTGTCTCTGGAAGAGGCCATCAGGTTCTCTGTAGCCAAGTATTTCTCTACACGATCCACAAGACCACCGGCCGTCTCTGGGTCTCCATGGCTTACCCACTTTTGGATGGCAGTAGGAAGAGCTCTCAAAAACCGATCCATTACAACACGTTCCACAATCTCTGGTGCGGACAAAGTCTCTGGCTGTAGCCACTTCCTGCTCAGGTGAATGAGATCATACATTTGAGACCTGGGGGGTTTTCCAAGCTGGAAAGTCCAGTTATGCACACGCTGAGCCCGGACAGCCAGGGTGACACCCAGCCTTGCCAATATTTCAGCTTTTAGCATCACATAGTCTTTTGCTTGGTCAGGCTCTAGGTCATAGTAAGCCTTCTGCGATTCACCAGTTAACAGAGGAGCCACCAGTCCAGCCCACTGCTCCTCAGGCCACTTTTCTCTTTCAGCAGTCCTTTCAAATGTGGTCAAAAATACCTCTGGATCATCCTCTCCAGTCCTTTTTGTCAATAAACGACTCACCCCAAAGGACGCGGTATTAGTGGGACGGCTTTCCTCACTGGTCTGCGGACGTTGCTGCATTACTGCTTCCATTTGTTGTAGTCTCTGCTCTTGCTTCTGTAACAGGTCTATGAAGCGGGCCTCAGATTGCTGCTGGGCTTGTTGCTGAGCTTCCAGACTCTGTTGGTGAGCTTGCTGCTGGGCTGCAAGGCTCTGTTGATGAGCTTGCTGCTGGGCTGCAAGGCTCCTTTGCAAACCTGCATTTGTCTGCTGTTGATTGGCATTTGCTAGAGCCAGCTGTTTCAGTATCTCCTCCATGCTGGCTTAAAAAAAACTGCCACTGGTTCTCCACCAACTGTGAGGGGGTTAGCTCGGCAGCGGGTGTGTGTGACCCCCGGGATGGGCTCCCCACACAAAAACAGGCCCAGCAGACGGAGCTTGTGGTTTTCAAAGTCAAAAAGGTGCGGTTTATTTTCTATTTACAGTGACAAAACACAGCAAAGCAAAAGAAACATAAACAAAATAAATCCTGGTCAACTTGACCTCTGACTAAACATACAGGTTTCCTAACTAACAACTGGGATCAGCCTAGTGCTGTCCTAGTCCCTAAGTCCCTGGTTTTAAATGTCCAAGCAAATAGCCACACAGGCTTTGTCTCACCGCACAGGGGTTCACTCTCCCTAGACAGTCCACACAGGTCTGGGTCCAGGCATGAGCTAACAGCTAATGAAGCTGGGAGTTCTTATAGAGGCCTAAATGAGCTGACAAGCTTCAGCTGGTCTCATCAACTCCCTGTCTGCACGATGCCCCACACTCTCCCTAGAGGTATGAGTCATCCATGAGCCCACTAGCCTCAGCTGGGCTTATACAACTCTCCACCTAGTTGTATAAGTCGGCGTAAAGCCTGAATCTGGGCGAAATATATCTACCCCCCTGGATGCAACCAGGTGACTTTACCTTCCTGCTGTCACAGTATCTTTCTCACATCTAACCCAGCCTCCCTATTTCGTACTAACTATATCCCCCTGCTAAACTCGATTAGATCTGATCTACAGAAATGGTCCCAACTTGCTCATTCCTGGTTGGGGAGAATAAGCGTTGTAAAGATGAACATTTTGCCCAGGCTCCTTTTTATGTTTCAAATGATCCCGTATGGGGTCCCTGTTGGTTTCTTTACGCTACTGAGATCTTTACTCTGCAGATATATCTGGAACAGGAAGCGACCCAGGATTGCCAGGTCTCTCCTCACTAGAAATAAGAGGGATGGGGGTCTAGCCCTCCCGGATGTTAAACAATATTTTTTAGCCGTGGTATTGACTAGAATCTCTGACTGGAATTACCATAAACACCCAAAGTTATGGGTATCTTTGGAAACAGACTTGTGTGGTGCGGACCTTTCTACGCAAATATGGATTCCAAGGAAATTCAGGTCCCTTTCGGTGACCATTTCTCCTCTTACACGCTCTACCTTAATGATGTGGGACTCGCTCTGTAAATCACGTAAATGGGGATATAATTCACCCCTGTTACACTTAACTGGCCACAATTACTTTCCACCTGGTAACATACATCCAAACGTACATGTGTGGAACCTAGGAGCTGCAACCCTACTACACCATGTTACAAATCCCTCTGGCATTATTCCTCTTTCTGACCTTCTGGACATCTCTACGGCAACACCCATGGATCTATGGAAATACCGACAGCTTGCAGCCTTTGTACACTCTCTTCCGAAACCTTTACGGAACATCACGGACTTAACGCAGGTAGAACTGGCTTTTGCAGGTGAACAACCGATTGATAGACCTGTATCATACTTTTATAAAGTCCTGAACTCTTTCTCTACCTCTGGAACTCCTGCTTTCCTACTCAACTGGGAGAAAGACCTAAATAAGGAACTCACGCACTGTCAAAAGACCATGATTCTACATCTTGCACACACGACCTCAATGTCATCTAAAACTGCTGAAGTCAATTATAAACTGTTGACTAGGTGGCACTACACACCTGTAATATTGCATAGGACTTTTCCTCATATAACTCCTTTATGTTGGCGTGGGTGTGGAGAACGGGCGACACATGCTCACATATGGTGGTTGTGTCCACGCATACGACCCTTCTGGCTATCCATTTTACGATGGATGAAGGAAATTCAGGGTTTTGAGATCCCGGAGGATCCTTGGGTTGTCTTGTTGCACTGTACAGGCGGACCAGTCGGACCATATAAGAAATCACTTACACCGCACCTGCTAAACGCAGCTAAATCTCTTATCCCTAGATATTGGAAACAAACTGTCATACCCACTGTACGTCAATGGTTGGTGGAAATAGATCACATTTATCATATGGAAGATTTCACCTATTCCATTAGGAACAAATCTGAAATGTCGCGGAAGATATGGGCCGACTGGTCTGCCTTTAAATATACTTCTGCTTTTACAGACATTATGTCTCAACCCTCATAAACTGAGAAATTAAAAAAAAAAAAAAAAAGGGACTGTTTTATATAGTTGGGTAGCTAACGGTCTTGGTGATCCGGATGTACCACTACACAGTGAAATCAGACGACTACTTGTCCTGTCCTCTGTCACTGATGGAGGTCTCGTATGGTCTACTACACCAGCTCCCTGTCAGTGCATACCGGATACTTTCTAGTCTTTTTGTATAATGACCTGTCTAACGTGTTACCCACACTCATTTGCAATGAGTGAATCTCTCATGCTTTGTTTTGTTTGTGTCCTTTACCTAAATAAACACTTATTAAACAAACAAAAAAAAAGGTCAATCCCTAGACATACCCTGGAGACTATAATTGCGGAGTTCAATCAGTCCTACACCCCATATGCATAAAACAGCAAATTTTCGCCCCCCCAGCAACCGGAACATGCATCCGTTTATTCTATGACTGCAGCACTTTGGTTCCCACTATCCCCACATTGTACTTTTTGTTCATAGTAAAATAAGAGCCTGTTGCTCTCTATTTGTGGGCCCTATGTCACCCGCACCATTCCTGCGGACTGATCGCTGCAGATTTTTTACATAACAGCAGGACATTTTGTTTTTACCTGCTCCCGGTTGTCACTTACTTTTGGTTTTGGAGACATACCCGCATCAGTTGGGGAAGATGCAGGGCGGGGAGGGGGGAGGGGGAGGTTAGTTTTTATTTGATGGAATGCAATACAACGAAATGCAAGATGATACTGCATAGATGGCAAACCTTTTGTTCATGTGATATGCACAATATCTTTATACTAGAGCAGAAATGTGGACCATATGTTCAATTAGGGGAGGGGCGGGCCACTACTGTCCTACGATATGTCTTGATGTCTGATCTATGGCCTCGATAAACCTGCTCACTTGGAATGTACGTGGTCTTGGAGACGGGGTAAAGAGATCTGCAGTCTTCTCATTTCTCAAAAAACAACGTTCTGACATTGTGGTGTTGGTGGAGACGCACGTGGAGGGTCGGCTCCAGATGGCACTCCGCCGGCCATGATTCGGGTGGGCCTATCATTCATCCCACTCCTCCCATGCACGCAGAGTTTCAATCTTGGTGGCCAAGTCGTTACATTTTGAGCTATGTGATTTCCAGTCTGATCCGCAGGGGCGATATGTTTTTCTTTCTGTTAAGTTATATGGTAAACCTTTTCTTTTGATGGCATTCTATGTACCTCCCCCATTTTGCCCTGCTATAGTTACAGAGGGCTTGCTGTATATGACTCGTCATCCTTCGACTCAGGCAGTGTGGCTAGGGGATTTTAATATTACGTTAAACCCAGCACTACTCTCACCCTCACCATTGCCTACTACAGCTCCAACTCACACTAGATTCTCCCGACTTATCACCTCCTTTAATCTCACTGATACCTGGCGCTTTAAATTCCCGCATGACCGAGCTTACTCCTGTTTCTCAGCCACCCATAACACTATGTCCCGCATAGACTTCATACTAATCTCCAACACCCTTACTCCAAGGTTGCTGAGAGCTGAGTTTTCCCCTAGGCTACTTTCAGACCACAGCCCATATTGGATTAGCCTCTCCATCCCGCTTGACAAACCACCTCGCACGTGGCGCCTGAATCCGTTCTGGCTCACCCTGCTGCCGGAGGATGACGAACTTGGTAACAGTTGGAGGACCTACTTTCTAGAGAATGACGGATCCGCATCCCCAGATATAGTATAGGAAACCTTTAAACTACACGCACGCCTGACTCTGACCTCCTATATCAACAGGCTGAAGGCTAACTCAGCAGCCGCGCTGGACGGGGCAATGTGGGACCTGTCCTCCTCTGAACAAAACTATATGTCAGACCCCTCTCCTGCTGGGGCTGCCCAACTTAAGTTACAAACAAGGGTCGTCAACCAGCTACAGCATGAGTCGGCCAGGAAAAAACTCTTCTTTGCCAGGCAAAAATTTTTGAGCACGGGGAGAGAGCGGGTAAACTGTTGGCCTATCTAGCACATAGCGAGGATAGACCCCCCACTGTCATTTCACTTACTGGCCCTAATGGGGAAAAGATCACAGAGCCCCAGGCTGTAGCCACCAAATTTAAGGACTTCTACACACAGCTTTACACGACCCAGATCTCCACCACCAAAGCCCAATTGGAGGATCTGCTAGCGGGAATTACTTTCCCACAGCTAAATTATACCCAAATGGCTATGCTAGACGCGCCTCTTACACAAGATGAAATAATTACAGCGATTGCGAGCTTCGCTAGATCCAAGGCCCCGGGTTCAGACGGGTTACCCATAGAATTCTACACTCAATACAGCGAGATACTTACTCCCAAGTTGTTATCCCTCTATAACCACTTGTTTGACAACTTCACCCAACCTCCATCGATGAGCGAGGTGGTTATTATCCTTATTCCCAAACCGGGCAAGGACCCGGGCCTCCCGGAATCTTATAGACCCATATCGCTCCTCCAGGTAGACATAAAGATACTGGCAAAAGTACTTGCCCTCCGCCTTAACCAAGTGATAGTAACCCTGATACATACAGACCAAGCTGGATTTATGCCAGGGCGTAACACCTCATTCAACCTTAGAAAATGATATATTAACTTACAAGCGACACACACTAATGTTGGGTCCCGGGTGGTGGTAGCCTTGGACACTGCCAAGGCCTTTGATTCGGTGGAGTGGAGATACCTTTGGGGATGCTTACGCAACTTTGGCTTTGGACCCAATTTTATTAAGTGGGTACAACTGCTATATCTAGAGCCCAATGGTAAAGTAGTGGCCAACGGGAGGGCTTGCCAGACGTTTGACCTGTCCAGGGGCACTAGACAGGGCTGCCCACTGTCTCCGCTCCTTTACGCTCTGGCAGCGGAGCCACTTGCAATCTCCATTAGAGAGGACCCCGAGATCCAAGGTCTTTGCCTTGGGTCCCTGACTGAAAAAATTAGTCTATACGCAGACGACACACTACTACTGTATATCTAGCCGACTCTGCCACGTCCCTTCAGAAGGCACTGCATACGATTGAACACTTTGGCCAGTTCTCCGGCCTCAAAATTAATTGGGAAAAATCCCAAATACTGCCCATGGACAGTTTCCCCTCTCCCAAGCTACAGGAACAGTTACCACTTCAACGAGTAAACACTATTAAATATCCAGGAGTATTGGTGAATAGGACACCGGCTGACTATATATCTCTGAACATACAGCCCCTTTTCAATCTCATCAAGTCTAAAACTCAGGTGTGGGCGAGACTGCCCCTCGGAGTATGGGGACGCATTAATATCATTAAAATGATACTACTTCCCAAAATATTGTATATTCTCTGGCATACGTCCGTATACGTGCCCTTAAAACTTTTTAAATCAATGGAGGCCATACTCAGGACATTTATCTGGGGCTCCAACAGACACAAGCTGGCCTGGAGAGTCCTTAAGAACCCCACTGACCTGGGTGGAACGGCCTTCCCGGACCTGAATCTTTATTACCTTGCATCCCAAATGTCTCAGCTATACCACATTGACAAAACCGTCAGACTCAGATTCCTCATGCTCTTTTGCCCACAGTGGGCGCAAATAACCACGGATCCACTTACTGCAATCGCAGTGGGTCACAGTGGGAATAACTCCAGAAGAGACCGGGGGTCTCTCCTCTACCAATATAGGCGCATATGGGACATTGCCACCAAAATGTTGGAGACCCCTAAGCACAACGGTTATACCCCTATATGGCACAATAAATTACTCCCAGATTTTTTCTCAATCTCTGACACAGAGATATGGAGTGAACATGGGATATATTACTTGCACCACATATTCTCGGATGGCACGCTTAAAAACCTTGAGAGACTGCAAAACGAGTTCCTACTATCCATATTTACTACTCTTTAGATTCTTTCAGGTACACCATGCAGCTCAAGCTTAGTTCACCCAACCCTTGCCACAGTCTGCTCCTAATGTCATTATACTAGTAGTTAAGGGTGAGGATCCACGGAGGCTGATTTCTGATTTCTATGTCATGCTCCTAACCCCATCATCCACCGTGCTAGCCTATAACCTTAAACCAAGATGGGAAAGAGAGGTGGGTCCGCTGGAGGATGAGGAGTGGAGTGAAGCGCTTGACTCATGTAAGACTATCTCCCAAACTCTTTGACAGGCTGACCCAGTTGTATATTGTGCACCGAGCATATCTTACCCCCCTGAGAATAGCCCGCTTTAGGCAACAGTCTTCTACCTCGTGCGCAATGTGTAAACAGGCGACGGGCAAATTTTTCCATCTAATTTGGGCGTGCCCGGTCCTTCAGAGTCTATGGAAGCAGATTGTGGGCTTCCTCCATGATGACATGGGATCCCCTTTGACCCTGGACCCCAAACAATGTGTACTAGGGATATTCCCTGATTCTGAGACAAATTCACTAAAACATTCCTACATGAAACACTGTTTTTTGTGAGAAAAATTATAGCCAGACAGTGGATGAGACCCATTCCCCCCGGCTTCAATGACTGGAAAATAGATATAAATAACACACTGCCCTACAAGAAGTTCATATACATTAACAGAGGTTGTCCAGATAAGTACAACAAAATCTGGGACAGGTGGCTTGCGTCCGCGGACACATGTACTGGTGGCTCATAAAGCCATAACCCCTCCCAGTGTGGAACCCCATGATTAGCATAGACAGAAGTTTTCCACCCAATTGAGATTTGCTGAGCACATGGTTAAACCTGTATGAGTTCCTGACTTGTTGTATTTACATGTACATAAGCCACATATCCTTGTTATATGCATTTCCACAGTATTGCCTTATAACCTGCTGAAATATGTGTAGCGACCTCACCCCTCTCACCCCTTCTCATTCTCGGCTTGTCTGTCTTTGTCTAGGGGTGTCAGTACCGGGGGGAGGGATGAGATACACCACGGCCAATGTCCTCCATAGTGAAGAGGTGAAGGCCAGAAAGATCGGGCTTTGTGTAGGTGTCCTAGGGTCAAATCCTTTCCTCGGATCCACTCCCCTTTGCTCCTAGTAACCAGAGTTCCACACACTGAATAGGTCCAACACAGTTTTATTCTTCTCAGCGAATAAACATACAGCACAGTCAAGTTGGGACCTTTGCAACAGTTCAGTATTAATGGGAGTAGGTTGAGGCACAATCCTTTAAAGTATTGCTAACCACTGTGGTGTCACCAGTGGCGAATATTCACTGCCACTGACTATATGAGGTAGAACATGAATTACCTTCGCTAGCACAGCCCCTGTCAGGGGAAGGATATTAGTCCAAGGGAGTCACCGGAGGCCTCTCTGTCACCAGCAAATGCTGCGCCAGACTCTCCAGTCTCCTCGACCTCAGACACGGGCACCCAAGGAGTTAGGGCCCCCTCGGATTCCTCCACCCTCGTGGAACTCAGTCAAAGGTACTGAGCCCCAGGCATCCGCCATAGTACCTCACCCCAGGCTAAAGGTGCCTGAGATGGACTCCATCTCTCGCTCCGGCCAGGTCAAGGGCACCTGGGCCCGGAACTCCGGAACGCCAGCACCCAGGCTGAGGGTGCCTGAGTGCGGCCGCGTCCTCCGACTCTGAACCCCAAGGTCAGGGCGTCCGCCCCTTTTATCCCCTCGCCTTTTGCGTCACAGCAGGTTCCCCGCCCCGCTGTACCAGCGCCAGGAAAGGACAAAAAGGAAGCAGTCTTGCGGTGCGAGTTCAACTCCGGCCAGGGCGACAATGCCACCTGCAGGCCGCAGGGAACCTCACACCACCAGAGTCCTCCATGAACCACAAAAGGGTCTCGGACTCCCTAGCAATCAGTGCATCCAGGTTACACTACCACCCAGATGCTTCCCCTAAATTCAAGTACCCGCTACACTCTCCCCCTGGTGATTTGACACTGGTCCCCAGTGTCTGGTGCAAACCCATGTCTCCCAAAGAGTGGCAACATGAGTTTAACCCAGAGACAACATTCACATAATCCAAACTCAGCAATTTCAATCAGGAATTGTGACAGGACCTAAAACAGGAAAGGGAAACAGTAATATAAATCCATAAACTTTGTAATAAAATACTTTAAATATCTCACATATTCACATTTCTCCCCCTCCCTGTTGGCTATCTAAGGACCACCCCATTCTCAGCAGCCTTGACAGACGAGTCTCCTGCAGAGGGAAGAAAAGAAAAAGAAACACATCCTAACATAATATATGTGTTTGCTTGGAACGAATGGGTCTATCCGAGAAGAAACCCATTCACTCCAATGAGTGTTGCATAGTGTACAAAAAAAACTATTGTTGCGCAACACTACCACCTGGTGGTAATGCCGCGGTAAAGACACTTATCAAATCCAGATGAACTTTTCTCTCTTGCTCTTTTTTTCTTCTCTGTGGCCCTACACTGACTAAAACCCCAAAGTCACTGATTTCTCTTGATAAGGGAAGAAAAAAAAAACGTCAACAGTTCCCATTCTTCCAAGAACAAACACCCAGAAAAATAGAGGGCACAGTCTCTGTGTTCCAGCACTTGCTTTAGGAAAACTCAGCAGCAAAAAAAAAAAAAAAAAGAGTCTCTTGCTCTTACAAAAAAAAACTTTGGATGTGGCAGGAACACGGGCTTCAGATGCTTGTCAAAAGCCTCCATGTTATATTCAACATTTCCTCCATCCTTGCGACAAATCACTACTCTGTCCGCATGGATATGCCTTCCCAGCATCCACTTAGCCTTACAGTCCCGAAACTTTTTAGTGACCATTGGTGAACATGAAAGGTATCGGCGTGCTTGAGGTACCTTGAGTTTGTCCCAAACAAAAGTATCATACCACCTCTGGCGAAAAACTTCCACCTCGTATAGCAATTCTCGAGGCAGGTATGGGTACTCCCACCCATACTCTTGGGAAACCTTCTGGCCAAAGAGACGCTGCAGCCTTGATAAAGGTGGCATCGTAACACGGTCTCTTTCTCCAGGCAAAACAACAGCTTCCGGATGGCGAGGTACGTTCACCACCTCGGCAGACTTGGGCATAGGGGCCCGCAGTGACTGGCGTTGCACTCCGGCAACAGGAGCAGGTGAAATGGAAGTTGAATCCAGAAGAGGGATTGCAGACAGTGGACCAGATTCTTCCCTAGGTTCCGAGGCCTCCACCCGGGGTGTACTATCCCCAATGGACATAGGTGGGTACCTTCTGACATGGGACGAGGGTAACTTCATCTTGTCCCATCCCTTCCGGTGGAAGATCTTGTCTATCTCCTCATCATCGCCATTGTCAGACAATGAATCCAGGTCGGAGGTGTCATAATACTCAGCGGGCAGATAATTCCCAGTCACGGAATCATCCCCCTTGACGGTCTCCACCGACAGTGGGCTGCCGACACCTCCAACCACACACACAGTCCCAACCCCTGGCTCACCTGGGCCTTCAGAAGAACAGGGATGTCCAGGGCTCTTCCCTCCGGATCCATCCAGGCCAGGCAAGCGACAGGGCGAAGCTCTTCCACGACCACAGGAGGCCTGTACCAGGCCGACTCTCCTCTTCGGCGGTCGGAGCAGGGAGCTGCTGGTGACCGAGGCAGCATCCTCGGATTTTTCTCTTTTAATCTCCGCTTGGGCAGTCACTTCGCCCTGGTCAGCGCGCACAGGAATACCCGCCATGGCATTGATCTCTCCCTCCAGAGTGGCAGTACCTGTGAGGTAGTTAAGGTGGAAGGCGCGAGGCCTTTCTGTGGATGGTTCCACCTCGAAGAGAAACTCCTTGCAGACCTCACATCGCCCGAATGGCTTCAACTGAACCACTAGTCCTGAACAGCCGGGACAGATCACACCGAGGGCCTCCATGTCTCTGCAGGTGTACAGAGCCAATCGCCCCCGGGGCCTTAGTCTGATTCCTGTGTCCATGATTGGAGCAGCTAGAGAAGTCATGTCCGTGAAGGAAGAAGCAGAAATCCATGGGTACTTGTAGTCATCTTCCCTGTTTGCTGCTCCAGTGCGCACTGACCCACTCGCGCCGGAATCTCCACGTGCGTCCGTCCACATGGCCAGACTCCTCCCACACTCTGCACTTGTTCGCAGGCTTTTCCTTCTCCCCGCCCACGAACTGTGCAGCTATGGTTTGCCTCGTGGCGCATTGGCCAATATGGCCGACCTACTCGGAACTCCTCCGGGCAGCAAAGTTCAAATTCAGACACCATACACATCCCGGATACGATGCCCCCATGTGTAGCGACCTCACCCCTCTCACCCCTTCTCAATCTCGGCTTGTCTGTCTTTGTCTAGGGGTGTCAGTACCAGGGGGAGGGATGAGATACACCATGGCCCATGTCCTCCATAGTGAAGAGGTGAAAACCAGAAAGATCGGTCCAACACAGTTTTATTCTTCTCAGCGAATAAACATACAGCACAGTCAAGTTGGGACCTTTGCAACAGTTCAGTATTAATGAGAGTAGGTCGAGGCGCAATCCTTTAAAGTATCGCTAACCACTGTGGTGTCACCAGTGGGGAATAGTCACTGCCACTGACTATATGAGGTAGAACATGAATTACCTTTGCTAGCACAGCCCCTGTCAGGGGAAGGATATCCGTCCAAGGGAGTCACCGGAGGCCTCTCTGTCACCAGCAAATGCTGCGCCGGACTCTCCAGAGAAGTTCCGCTCACCAGTCTCCTCGACCTCAGACACGGGCACCCAAGGAGTTAGGGCCCCCTCGGATTCCTCCATGGTACTGAGCCCTAGGCATCCGCCATAGTACCTCACCTCAGGCTAAAGGTGCCTGAGATGGACTCCATCTCTCGCTCCGGCCAGGTCAAGGGCACCTGGGCCCGGAACTCCGGAATGCCAGCACCCAGTGTTCTGTCTCAACTACAAAGCGATAAAGTTCATCTCCAGGTTGAAGTAGGCCTTACACAAGCTGGTTTGCTATTATCCCTTGCATCGATACAGGCAGTTTAACTCAATAAATAAACTCACAGTTAGGATGACAGACGATGAATCCTTTCGAATGTTCCGTTTAATGATGGATATTCATAGGTAGAAAAACGTTGCAGTTGTAAGCCACATGTAAGATGTTAGCATGGAAGAAATACAGGAGTAATGACCAGAATCAGGAAGTGGAGGAGATATATAAAGAACTACGGTGAGAGAGAGAGTTCAGCTAGAAAGAAGGGGACAGATTTTAAAGACACAGAGCAAGAATAATCACATAGTGTAACACAACACTCCCCGTCTGAAATCTTTAGATTTCATAACCTTAAACTAAAATAATAGGATTTTTATAACAGCTTACCTGTAAAATCCTTTTCTTAGGAGTACATCACGGGACACAGAGCAACATAGTCATTACTAATGGGTTATATAGATACCGTCAGGTGCTGGCACTGGCAACTTCCAAAACCGGAAGTACCCTCCCCTATATAAGCCCCTCCCATCCGGGAGCACCTCAGTTTTGTAGCAAAGCAATAAGTGTCCCCAAAGAGGGGCGGGAGCTCTGTGTCCCGTGATGTACTCCTAAGAAAAGGATTTTACAGGTAAGCTGTTATAAAAATCCTATTTTCTTTCTCGTACATCACGGGACACAGAGCGACATAGTCATTACTAATGGGATGTCCTAAAGCAATGCCCAATGAGGGGGGGGATACACCATATATAAGCTGAGCGCTATCAGACATGAGGATCTTTTGCGGCCTGCAACACACTGCGCCCAAAGGCGACATCCTCCTGACTTCTAACGTCCACCTGGTAGAACCTAGTAAACGTGTGAACTGAAGACCACGTTGCGGCCTTACAGATTTGAGCCAGGGAGGCCTGGTGATGCACTGCCCATGAAGTTCCAACTGCTCTCGTGGAGTGCGCTCTAACTTTGAACGGAGGCGGTCTCCTTCTCAAGCCATAAGCTTGCATAATGACCTGTCGAATCCACTTGGCTAAAGTAGATTTTGACGCTGCCTGACCCTTTCTGGGGCCTTCCGGCAGAATAAACAAAGTATCCGTTCTGCGAATCTGAGCAGTGGCTTTTAGATAAGCTTTAACTGCTCTTACTACATCCAAAGAATGCAATAACTTTTCCTCTACCGAAGTAGGTTTGGGGAAAAAAGAAGGAAGAACCACATCTTGGTTCAAATGAAACCTCGATACCACCTTAGGAAGAAAGGCTGGATGAGGACGTAACACTACTCTGTCCTTATGGATAACCAGATATGGCTCCCTACAGGACATAGCTGCTAATTCCGATACTCTTTTAGCCGAACAAATGGCTACTAGAAAAATCAATTTCCTGGTGAGAAGCACCAAGGAAATATGCTGTAATGGTTCAAATGGTTGTTTCTGTAGAACCAACAGAACCAAGTTTAGATCCCATGGACATATGGGAATATTAACCGGAGGACTAATACGCATCACTCCTTGTATAAAGGCTTTGACTAGTGAATGCGAAGCCAAGGGCCTTTGAAAAAATATTGACAAGGCCGAAATCTGACCCTTGATAGTACTCAAGGCAAGCTTTCTATCTACAGCCCACTGTAGGAAGTCCAGAATCCTACCTATTACGTACTTATGTGGATGCCATTTCTTGGCCTCACACCACGCGATGTACGCCTTCCAGATTCTATAGTAGATCTGCCTGGATACCGGCTTCCTGGCATTGATCATGGTAGATACCACAGCATTAGAGAGCCCTCTCTTTTTTAGAATGTGGGCTTCAATAGCCAGGCCGTCAAACCTAGGGCTGGTAAGGAAGGGTGGTATATCGGTCCTTGCGAAAGCCGGACGGCGTGGGAGAGTCCAAGGACTCCCCACTGAAATTTTACAATCTCCGCGTACCACGCTCTACGGGGCCACGCTGGAGCCACCGGAATCACTGGTTTCTTTTCTACCCTGATTCTGCGGAGTAATCGAGGTAACCATTGTGGCGGTGTGAATGCATATATCAGCTTGAACTGATCCCAAGGGAACACTAGGGCATCCGAGCCGCAAGCTAGGGGATCCCTTGTCCGAGAGACAAACCTGTCCCCCTTTGCGTTGAATCTGGATGCTAGAAGATCTACATCCGATGTTCCCCACCGCTGACATATTGTCCAGAAAACCTCGGGGTGAAGGGACCCTTCCTCTGGGCCTAATTGCTGGCGACTTAGAAAGTCCGCCTTCCAATTCTCCACTCCTGGAATGAATACTGCAGATATGGCTGGGACATATTTTTCTGCCCATTTCAGGATGTAACTTACTTCCCTCTGGGCTGCACGACTCCTGGTGCCCCCCTGATGATTGATATATGCCACTGCTGTGGCATTGTCTGATTGCATTCTGACAGGGGACCCTTGGAGTTTGGATGTCCATGCTACTAGGGCATACCGGGCTGCTCGTATCTCTAAGAGATTGATGGGCAGGGCCTTTTCTGCATCCGACCATCTGCCCTGGAGAGACTATTGCTCCAGTACTGCTCCCCAGCCTATAAGGCTGGCATCTGTAGTGACCACCTTCCAAGAAATCGGACTGAAGGATTTCCTTTTTTCCAGATTCTGGGGAACCAACCACCAACGGAGGCTCTTGCGAACGGAAGGGGACAAGGACATTGTAAGTCTAGGGCCTGAACTTTTTTGTTCCAGGCTGACAGTATGGCCCCTTGCAAATTCCTTGAATGGAATTGACCGTAGGGTACTGCTTCGAATGATGCCACCATTTTTCCCAGCAGCCTCATATACAGGCGTATGGACGGCTGTCTTTTTTGTACCCACTAAGTGGATCAAATCTTTCAAAGACAACACCTTTCCTCGAGGCAAGAATATTTTTCTCTGGCCTGAATCCAACCTTAGCCCCAAGTATTCCAGACTTTTGACTGGTTTTTAGGGCTGACTTGTCTCGGTTGATAATCCAACCGTGAGATTCCAGATACTTGATCGTCTTGTGAACGACCACGTCTAGTTTTTTCACTGAGTGGTCTATCAGCAACAAGTCATCCAGATATGCCATTATCATTACACCTTGTGTTCTTAGATTGGCCAATAAAGGGCCAGAATTTTTGTAAACACTCGTGGTGCTGTGGCCAAACCGAAGGGTAAGGCTCTGAACTGAAAATGGCGCCCTTCTACTGCAAAGCGTAGAAATTTTTGGTGGACTGGAAAGATGGGAATGTGCAAATAAGCATCTTTGATGTCGATCGTGGCTAACCAATCCTCCCCTTGTAGGGCAGTGGCCACCGATCGGATCGACTCCATCGGAAAGTCCTGATATACAGGAATTTGTATAGCCCTTTTAGAATTAATATGGGCCTCCCGTCCGCGTTTGCTTCGGGACTGTAAAGAGGTTTGAGTAAAACCCGAACCCTCATTCTTCCAGGGGAACCTCCATAATTACTCCTTGGAGCAATAGTTGTTCTAGTGCCAACAGGAGGGACTCTCTCTTCCGGGGATCCCTTGGCACGTTTGACCTCAAAAATGGGAAGGAGGAGAGTCTTTTAACTCCAAACTGTATCCCAAACCTACTGCGGAGAGCACCTATCTGTCTTGATCGTGTCCCGCCAGGTCTCTTGCGAACAACTGGAGTCCTCCCCCCACCCGACTGAGTGGGGGCTTCATGAATTTAACTTTGGGGGAGGTTTTGTACCTCCCCTGACCCAGGGTTTCTCATTACCCTGCTACTGTCCCTGTTTTTTACCCCCGGGATTTGACCGAGGAGGCCGTCGGAACTGTTACACAGCCGATGCCCCAGGGACTGGAGAAGCAGGCCTCTTAAAGAGGGACCTCTAACTCTGCTTTTAACCGGCAAGAGCGTATTTTTACCGCTGGAAATTTTCTGGATATATTTGTCCAGGTTTTCCCTGAATAAGCGTTCACCATGAAATGGGACGCTAACCAGCCATTCTTTACAGGGAGCTTCAGCAGACCAGTTTTTGAGCCATAGGAGCCTACGCATATGTACTATAGACAGCGTAAGGCGGGAGGCCTGATGGACTGAATCCTCTATGGCGTCAACCGCAAAGCCTAAGGCTCTAGGTAGATCAGCTAGGGCAAAGCCTGCTGATCTGTCAAGTCCCTCAAGACCTGTTTCAACTGATCCTTCACTGCTTAGCAGACCCCAATAGCTGCTACTGCTGGTTGTATCACCAAGCAGATTTTCATAAGGACTCCAATCTTTTATCTATTGGGTTCTTGAACATTTGGACATTATCCACTGGACATGTCAGTGATTTATACATACAAGAGATGGCTGCGTCCATTGTAGGGACCTTCCATTTTTTTTTTTTTTTGATGAACTTATCCTCCATGGGATAGACCACCGGAAATCTCTTGGGGGAATAAATATTTTCTCAGGACGTTCCCAATCCTGGTAAATGAGCCCTTTCAGTAAAGGGTGAAGTGGAAAAGAACAAACAGTCTGGGGGCTTCTAGCGACCCCAACGAGGATACAGTAGTGGTTGATGGTTCCGCAAGGTGCATTTTTAAATGCTGATCGGACCATGTTAGTCAGAGACTGAACCCATAATCTTTCAGCTTGAGATGCTGAGAAAAGGTTCCCCCACTGTTGATTCCTCTATAACAGAATCAACCTTATCCTGATCCCCTTCAGGCAGGTCGATCCCTGTATGGGACTGTTGCTCTGCTAACAGGCATTCTGAAGGAGGAGACGGAGATCGGGCGTGCTTTCCCTGACAGGGAGGCAGCGATAAATGTTGACAATCTCTCTCTAATCCTCCCAGAGCTGAGGAAAAAACCTCCTCTGTTACATACACAGGAGCAGGTGACTGAGGACAGCCACAGTACCAAGTACCCCTGCGGGGTCTCTACGGTCACTTACCTCTGAACTTCAGGGGAGACTGGTGCAGCAGGAGTATGCCCAAGATCCTCCGAGCCCGATGAGACCCCCTTCGCTTCCTGGAAGATTCAGTTCCGGAGCTTCTGGACGGCATATTCCTAAGCCTAAAGCTGAGGTATTCCAGCCGTAATACACCACTTTTACTGAGAATAGTCTAGCACAATTGCTGCTATATCACAGTTGGTGTCTACTAATGTGCCTTTCTAGGGGATGCCTGTATCAACCGCTTGCTGTATGCCTTTAAATGTTGCCAGCTCTGTCTCTGTACTTCATAGCCAGCTCACTACAATATTGTGTTTTTTTTTTTTAAACTGCTGGGACGCCCGCACATGCGCAGAAGCGCTGCGGCGCGCACAGAGCGTCATCCCCCAGGCTCCGCCCCCTTTCCCGGCTCACCTCTATATATAGAGGCACGTGCACGCGCTCGCGCGCGGGCACGTGCGCCTTCGGCGCTAATTTCAAATAGGGTAACAAGGGACAGGAGCCAGGGCCCCTCTTTGCCGCAGGCCGGGGGATGGACGAGCACTGCAACATGGCAGAGGAAGCAGTTTCCTATAAGAGAACTCACCATCTGCCTGGACTTTGCTCTGCTGAGAAGAAGCTAGTCCACATGACAAGAAAACATTCCACAGCGGCCTCTAGTGGACAAACACAGGTACCGCAGTCTAATATATTAAATATATATATATAAAAAAAAAAAATTTTTTTTTTTTTTTTTTTTTTTTCTTGACCACCATTAAAAATTATTACATTTTTTTAGTAGTTACAGGCATGCACAGAATTTTGCGGGAATACCATTAGGTAACAGACAGAAAGACAAATTAGGCTTGGGGGTCCCCCAATAGAACCAAGTTCCTGGGGGCCCCCACTTACCTGTTCCCCGCCGCAGGACTTTGTTTGGTCCACAAAAGCCCAAACTTCACCTATCACGGCAGGCATTGTAATCAAACCTTCAGGGACCGGGTTCCCAAGGATTCCACTCCCCTGGACCTGTATAGCACCCTGCACAGAAAACATCTTGGTCGTGGGTATGACCAGAGCTCTGGATCCCAGGGTCCAGCTCTCCTAAGAGAAGCATTACAGGCAAAACCTTGCTCTTCTCTGCAAGGCCCGGGTACCGACCGTTTAGCTATGAAGCTTTTTTGGTCGGATCCGGAATAGCTTACTGAGGCCCAAAAGAACCTGTACGCAAGCTCAGTGAAAAACACATGTTTCTTCTTGGCCAACACCTTAGACACTGGCAAAAAACTGAGGTGCTCCCGGATGGGAGGGGCTTATATAGGGGAGGGTACTTCCGGTTTTGGAAGTTGCCAGTGCCAGCACCTGACGGTATCTATATAACCCATTAGTAATGACTATGTCGCTCTGTGTCCCGTGATGTACGAGAAAGAAATATATTTTCAAAAAGTCCAATACTGACGAATGTCCTGGAACCTGTAATGAAAAACATGCAACAAGCAAATAATAAACGTAAGTTCAACAGGATGAAGAACATAAAGTCACAGTATGATGTCTTCAAATAATTCCAAAGTTCTGAGTAGAACCTGTAGATGGCAGCAATGTACTCCCCGCCGTGCCAACAGCATGGCTAGTCCTTGCACAAGTCACTCACCTGGCAAAAGGAGTACTAACTCTGTAATTGGTCGACTAAAGGTTCGTGTCGATCCTCCCTTGGTTACCTTGACTTCTACCTTCCGGACTTTGTTATCGTCGCTGGGCATAACTTTAGTAATAAGACCCATAGGCCACTCATTCCGACAAACTTCCTTGTCTTTTAGAAGGATGAGGTCTCCAACCTTAAGATTCGGTTTAGATGCTTGCCATTTGTTACGACCTTGAAGGTGGTGAAGATACTTTTTCTTCCAGCGATGCCAGAACACATTGGCTAGATACTGCACCTGCTTCCATCGATGCCTGTAATGGTGTGACCGCAGCTTCTGTTTTGTACTTACAGAAGTGTGGAGTGAGGTGTTCACAGTTCTTATTTTCTTATCATCTTCAGGGTTTACTAGCCCATAGGTGGTGTCAATAGGGAGTAAGTAAGAGTCCTCACGCAGAAACCTTGGAGGTGACAGCCATAAGCTGTCCTGAAGAGAGGCAGGTGACACGGCTCTGGTCCCACAGTCAGCTGGGTTGAGTTCAGTGGGAACGTGATGCCATTGACTTGGTAGAGAGAATCTCTTGATACGTTCAACCCTGTTGCTGACGTACACATAAAATTGTTTTGTTTGGTTGTTTATGTAACCAAGTACTACCTTACTGTCTGTATAGAAGGTGAAATAATCAATTCTAGTGTCCATTTCACTTCGTATGACCTTGGCAATTTCTACTGCTAGCACGGCTGCACAAAGTTCAAGTCTTGGTATGGTATGTGCAGGCTTGGGTGTGAGTTTTGCCTTGCCTAGGACAAAACTACAGTGTGATTCTCCATTCAGTTCAGAGGTCTTCAAATAGGCTACTGCAGCAATAGCTTCAACTGATGCATCAGAGAAAATATGAATCTCTCTCCGGTTAGCAGTTGAAGTGGATCCTGGAACATAGCAACGGGGAATCTGAAGTTTTTCTAGTGACTTCAAAGAATATCTCCACCTTTCCCACTTGTGTTGATTCTCACTAGGCAAGGGAGTATCCCAGTCTATGTTCTCAGTAGACAACTGTCTTAGTAAAATCTTACCTTGAATGGTAACTGGAGCAAGGAAACCCAGTGGGTCATAGATGCTATTCACCACGGACAGGACTCCTCTCTTAGTGAAGGGTTTGTCACAAGTTGACACTTGGAAGGTGAATTTGTCTTGCTTGATGTTCCACAACAAACCCAGACTTTGCTGTACAGGAGGCACATCTGTACCTAAGTCAAGGTTTTTTAGACTAGTGGCATAGTCCTCAGAGTGAAAGGCATTCATAAGTTCCTGGCTGTTGGATATAATCTTGTGCAGTCTAAGGTTTGCTACAGACAGCATCTCCTTTGTTCTGGTGAGAAGATCAATTGCTTCTTTAGCAGTTGGAAAGGACTTAAGTGCGTTGTCAACGTAAAAGTTTCTTTCAACAAATTGACGGGCATCAGATCCATATTCAACTTCTCCAGTCTGAGCTGTTCTCCTTAGCCCATAAGTTGCCACTGCTGGGGAAGGACTGTTACCGAAGACATGTACCTTCATGCGATAATCTATAACTTCCTTATTGAGGTCATTGTCCTTGTACCATAGAAACCTGAGGTAGTTTCTGTTGTCTTCTCTGACGATGAAGCAGTGAAACATCTGTTGAATGTCGGCCATTACTGCTACAGGCTCTTGTCTGAAACGAATCAAGACTCCTATTAGACTGTTGTTCAAGTTGGGTCCAGTAAGAAGCATGTTGTTAAGAGAAACACCTTCGTGCTGAGCACTGGAATCAAAGACAACTCTGATTTGGTCTGGTTTGCGTGGGTGATACACGCCAAAGGATGGAAGGTACCAGCATTCTTCTCCCTCCTTTAGTGGGGGAGCAGGCTGTGCATGATCTCTGTCAAATACATTTTGCATTAAGTCCACAAAGTGCCTTTGCATCTCTGGTCTCCTGCTTAAGTTTCGCTTTAAGGAGGAGAATCTACTGATGGCCTGCTGCAAGTTGTTGGGCAATCTCTCTCTTGGGAGACGAAAGGGTAGGGGTGCTACCCAGTTATTGGAGTCATCTTGAAAGAACTCATTGTCCATTACCTTGATTAATTCTTTGTCTTCCATTGAAGGAGCCAGTATGTCATCTTCACTGGTTGCATTAAACACTGTAGAGCCGAAGTCGCCATCATGGCAGGAGAAAGGGCTTGTGTCACCTGAGATACCATGTTGCCATTCGTGGCTGGCTATCTTCTCTTTCACCCAGTAGTGATGTGGGCATGGCTCAAAGTAAGTGTTTCAGCCATTTGGCAGAACATTTGTCTTGAATGACGAAATGTTGGTAGGTCTTTTCATTTTGCCTATGCAGACATTGCCTATGATGACCCACCCTAGATCTGTGCGCTGGGCAAATGGGACATCTGGGGGTCCACTGACTTGTCTGTGTACATTGTGAACTCTTAGAATGTCTCTTCCTAACAGAAGAAGGATCTGAGCATCTTTGTCAAGCGGCGGTATCTCATTTGCTATTACCTTGAGGTGAGGGTGATGGAAAGCAGCAGCTGGAGTAGGGATTTCTTCCCTGTTAGCAGGTATCTGATTGCACTCAACAAGTGTAGGTAAGGGTAATTGCAAGTTACCTTTGAGAGAAGATACCATGAGTCCATGAGCCCTTCTTCCAGAAACTCTATAGTTCCACTACAGGTACCCAAGGTGTAAGGATGAGCTTCGCCTTTTATTTCAAATAGATTGAACAATTCCGATTTTGCAAGTGATCGATTGCTCTGATCGTCTAAGATAGCATATGCCTTTAGAGACTGTTCTGGTTGATCCTTGTGGTATATGTTCACCAAGCATATCTTAGCACAGGACTTACCACAGCGGTCTTCTCCACAAACTTCAGTGCAGGATGAAGAAATGATGGTAGAATTAGGCACTTGGTCTGTATTCTCCCCGCCATGCGTTAACCTGGGAGGAGTGTTGGCAGGTTGTGCAGAGCTGGGCTCAAGAGGATGGAGGGCTTGCACATGTTCTTCAGAGCCACACTCTATGCACTTGATGGACACATTACAGTCCCTTGCAAAATGTTCTGTAGAAGCACAGCACCTGAAACATACCCTAAATGTCTTTAAAAGCTCCTTGCGCTCTTCCAGAGGCTTTTTCCTAAAGCCGATACATTTATTGAGGGGGTGTGGCTTCTTGTGTATGGGACACTCTCTGTTAGGGTTTTCAATCTTCCTACTCTGTTTGTTCGTGGCTAGAACTGTGGTAGGAGTGGGAAGGATGTCAGTCTTTTTCACGGACACTGGGCCGCTATGGTTTCTATAGTTGCCCTGAAGACTGGTACTCTTAGGAAAGGGTGAGAAGAGGCTGTACTCACCATAGGAAAAACTTGGATCGTTCTTGGTCTCTGCAATTTTCCTGATGAATTCACAGAAGAAAGAGAATGGAGGGAAGGAAACCTTGTTCTCTCTTTTGTATGATGACCCTAGTGCAGTCCATTTCTCTTGCAAACCATACGGGAGCTTGGAGACAATTGGGTTTACCCCTCTTGGAGTGTCAAGGTAACTGAGTCCAGGTAGTTTTGGGTCTGTCTTGGCTAGCTGAAGCTCAAGGAGAAGGTCACTCAGTCTCTGGAACTCCTTGTTGTCCTTACCGGATATCTTTGGGAAAGTTTCCAGACGCATGAACAAAGCATTTTCTATAGCTTCTGGACTGCCATAACTTTGTTCTAGTCGCTCCCATGCAGCTGTGAGGCCTGCAGTAGGATTGTCCATGAAAACCGATCTTAATGGCTTAACACGTGCAGCAGATAGAGGACCAAGCCATTTGATCAGCAGATTCAATTCTTGATCAGTTGTAATGCCAATATTGCTGATTGTAGTTCTGAAGGCACATTTCCAACTTATGTAGTTCTCAGGTTGGTCATCAAAGCTTGTAAGACCAGTCTTTGTGAGCTCTCTGCGAAGCATGTACCTCACAAACTCTTCTGTCTCAGTTGTCTCCGCCTTTATGTGAGATGCTGTTGGCTGTATGGTGCTGATTGCGTTATCTTTGACATTGTTGGTAAAGGACACAGGGAAATATGGTGCAGCAGATGCATCCAGGTGAGTTGCTTGCTTGAAGTCAGTTGTTCCAATGGTACGTTGATTCAAGGCTGTACCGATGACTGGAGATTGATGACTTGCTTGAAGCTTGCGCTGATGCTCTGTGACGTATGAAGGCAGGCAAGGTAGGCAGGTAGGAAATGCAGTGGAGTGATTTTGAGTGCAGGAAGTTGCTGGAACCTCTTTAACTTGAAGCTGTGAAGGAGTCTCTATGTAGTCGGGAGCATTGGAGACAATGGAGTGTGCACTGCAGTGGCTTAGGACATAGTCTTTAGTGCGTTTGAGGGGGTCTTCCATATCTGCTATGTTTAGGTTAATGCTGTCTTTCTCACTTGCACCTTCGTCTGCACTGATAGCTTGCTGTAGGACCCTTAGCTTTGCCATAGCTGCGTCATGTTTACACTGTTCATTTAAGGTTTCCATTGTTGCTCTTTGACGGGCTGACTGAGCTTCCGACTCTGCTCTTTGATGTGCTGACAGCGCTTCCAACTCTGCTCTTTTTTCTGCATATGCCACCTGCACTTTGCTGGCTTCCACTTCAGCGCGGGCATTAATAAGTCGCTCACTAAGTGTTGAGTATCTTGTACTATGGGATCTTGACGAGTTTTTAGAACATCTGGTGGAAACAGATCTGTGAGATGCAGTGTCCTGTAACAGCTTTATTTTTGCTTCTGCCTTTAATCTGGTTTGCTGGATAAAACTGTCTCTTTCAATATTAAGAATGTTGACACGCTTTAACTGCCTCATCGCATTTTCTGACTTCATGTTTTGTAAGACATTAGTGAATTTGATGCTGGTAAGCTGATAAAGCTCATATGAGGCAGAAAGTTGTTTAATGGCGCCCTCTAGTGTCAGTAGTTCACGTTCAACAGACACTGTATTGGCTTCAGCAAGGATTTTCTCCCAGACTAATTCCAAGCTATTTGACAATTCAGTCCTTGAAGCTTCATAATTCTCCATTACTTTCCAAGTGGGTTTAACTGAGCATTTGGGTAACTCAGTTTCTTCAGGAACTTGTGGGGAGGTAGATGTGAGTTCACATGCAGAAGCTTGATCACTCATGATAGCAGACTGAGGCCTCGTACACACGACCGAGTTTCTCGTCCAAAACCGGCAAGAAATGTGCCGCGAGAGCTTTTTTGTCGAGAAAAACGTTCGTGTGTATGGTTTTACGACGAGAAATTTGCAGAGAATCTCGACGAGAAAATAGAGAACCTGCTCTCTATTTTCTCGTCAGGATTCCAGATTTCCTCGTCGTGTTTCTCGTCGGGCTGTTTTGTGACGAGAAAATGGTTCGTGTGTATGCTTTTACGACTCTTCCAAAAGCGCGCATGCTCACAAGCAACTATGAGACGGGAGTGCATCTTCTGGTAAAACAAGCCTTCGTAATGGAGAGAGCACATTCGTCACGCTCAAAAATATTGCATCGTTTAAATGTTCTGCATTGAAATCTTCGTTAGAATGTTACATTAATCAAAACGAGTGACCTTCTTTTGCTGCTGATATTCACACAGAGTTATGACTTATTTTTTAACCTTTTTCATGCTGCTCTTAAGAAGATTTATGTGTATTATATCGTGCAAGTTTTTAGGAATAATTTAAATGGTAATATTTTTAAAAATGATGTTAATTATAATTTCGCAATGTTTTGGTAGTGATCTCCCATTTAATTTTGGACTCTATATTAGTTACATTTCCCACCATGTTTTTTTGATAATCAGATTTAGTTATTCTTTTGGGGGGTTGTTATCTGTCCCTTTTTTTGTCAGTCAAATGTATCTGCTTACTCCAAAGCTAGATTTTTAATTTTTACAAATACACATAGTCAAGTATGAACCTGCTGCCATTTGTGCATCCCAGGGACCCCAGAGCACACAGCAACCCTGTGTGGACACTAAAATTGGGAGCTTGAGAAGGCCAACATTTCTGAACACAATCTGATGCTGGCCTCCCAGAGGTCAGGAACAGCAGCAGGTGAGATATATGTCCCAAGTCTGTGGTACTACAACAGGCTGCCTTCTGTCCGACCACAATGAAGCAAGGCCATCACTTCCTCTTCTTCCTGGCAACCTTCCCTGCAATCTTCCCTGCAGCTTTCCTTCTTCGTTTGGCTGGAGGCTGGCCCACTGGAGGGGTACTCCTGTCAGGAGGAGGAGGAGGAGATGTAGCAGAAGGGGGTGGGGCAGAAGAAGAAGGTGGAGGTGTAGCAGAAGGGGGTGGGGCAGAAGAAGAAGGTGGAGGTGTAGCAGAAGGGGGTGGGGCAGAAGAAGAAGGGGGAGGTGTAGCAGAAGGGGGTGGGGCAGAAGAAGAAGGTGGAGGTGTAGCAGAAGGGGGTGGGGCAGAAGAAGAAGGGGGAGGTGTAGCAGAAGGGGGTGGGGCAGAAGAAGAAGGGGGAGGTGTAGCAGAAGGGGGTGGGGCAGAAGAAGAAGGGGGAGGTGTAGCAGAAGGGGGTGGGGCAGAAGAAGAAGGGGGAGGTGGAGGTTGAGGTTGGGTCAGTTGTGCCACCTCACATATGGCGGTATTGGGGGTAATTTTCTCCATCACCCCCTTGTTGAGCAAGGTGATGAGCAGGGGCTCGCATAGGAGGCGTTGCTCCATGCTCATCACCTTGAACTTAGCCTCCACTAGGCCGGCAATGGCCTCTTCAGGGGATGTGGGCTCCTGGAGGGTGGCATGGGCCTCACGAATAAGGGCCATTGCTGCCTCACTCGTGCTCCTGTCCCTCCTGCCTCTTTTGTGAAGCCGGATGGGAGGCACCTGGGATCTGGTGCTTCTCCTTTGCCCTGCCACCTCCTGTCTGCCACTGGGCCCTGCCACCTCCTGTCTGCCACTGGGCCCTGCCACCTCCTGGCTGCCACTGGGCCCTGCCACCTCCTGTCTGCCACTGGGCCCTGCCACCTCCTGGCTGCCACTGGGCCCTGCCACCTCCTGGCTGCCACTGGGCCCTTCCTCCTCCTTCCTGACAGTTTCCAGACCCTCCTCCTGGCTGATTTCATCCTGTGTATGAAAAAGGGACATAGTTTAATATGTTCGTTTAATCTCTGCATCAAACTTTGTAATCCTGATTGAAGCAATTAGAATATAAATCCATAAATCCTTGCTTTAAATTTACCACTACATCAGATTGACTATTTAGCACCCAATTAAGTGCAGAATAATGTCTACAGATCTTGATTTCACTTGTGCAATCCAAAATAGTTTATGTTTGTCATCTTGACATATTTGTCAAACATTAAGTTTATCCCAATACATTTTCGAAAAATACTATACCTGGCTCCAGATGGCCAAATCAGGATCATCCAGGATGGCTGCCTCCTCTTGCTCCAGAGAAGGCTCAGGTTGGCTGCAGGGAAGTCTGGGGGGAAGAGTGGAGAGTGATGGCCTTGTCTCAATGTGGTCATCCAGGAAGGACATCCTGTTGTAGTACCACAAAATCGGGACATACACATCATCTGCTGCTGCTCCTGACCTCTGAGAAGCCAGCACCTTAGAGCGTTCAGTCCTGTAGGTACCTCTCAAGCTCCCAATTTTAGTGTCCACTTGTTTTGCTGTGGCTGTGGGCACCTTGGTATGCACAAATGGGAGCAGCTTCTCCAGCGCTGCTTTTCTCACCCCTCATTTTTTGTGGATGGGGTTTTTCGTCTCTCACAGAGCGGGCAGCTCCCTTACCCGGTCAATAAATTCCGCCAGGAAATCCTTGTCGCTTATAAAGACATTCATATTGTATCTGCAAGTTAAATAAATTATATATAACTAATGTGAGGCAAACAGTCTAACCTCCTTAACATGCTAGTCACCATATATATCCTCCAACATTCTCAAGACAGTATAGGCCAACAATTTGTACAAGTCACAAAATCACATACCTTTGTTCGCACGTCCGTCACTTGAACTCCTCTCTCCGCACACCGAACGTACTATAGTCACATGTGTGTTTGCTATATACACACCACGCATGCGTCAAAATACGAACACGTCGCTCCGCACACGTCGCCCGCCCATGACGTTCTAACTAACATCTTTTCCCCGCCCCTTCTCTTTCGGCGCGCAGACAGATATGGCGGAGTTACAGCAGGTGTCTGATAATTCCGCAACTAACGAGGAGGAGACAAGCCCGGAGACCGAGGAAACGTCACGATCAAGGAGGAGATTCAAGGCATCGAATATGTCTTTGGCGGAGATGGCGGAGATGGTGGACATCTTGCTCAAGGCTGATTATGATGCCAAGCATGGGCCGTACAGCAAACCAAATAGAAGGAAGGCCAAAATCCTCACTAAAGTCGTGAAGAGTCTGAAGGCGAATTTCGGGGTGAAACGCTCAAATGAGCAGCTCAGAAAGAGGTGGTCAGACCTCAAACTGAGGGAGCCAGAGCAGTTGAGGAGCATAAAGAGAATGCTCGCTAAAAGTAAGTAAAATGTAGACTTTTCTGATATTAATCTTTTTCTAAACTGACATGTTGCTCTTTATTTTGGTTTCTCATATTGGACTCGCTTCCAAAATGTAATATTTTGAACTTGGTTGGGCACAGTAATCGTTCGTTACGTTACCGACACTTCGTTCGGCCACTATCCGCGGTTTTGGCTTATTTTAGAGCCACAAAAGTAATTATACATCTGCCATTTTTGCTCCAAAATTGTGGCTTTTTTTTTTCGTCTAGATGATGTGTTTGTAAAGAGAATGAAATGCAAACTTTTATCAGTGTAAAGGAGAGGACACTCAGCAGCTGCTTCCACATCTGTACTTTGGAGCACTATAGTGTGGGCCACCAGACTCGCCTTTTTTGGGTGTCCCACACAGGTGCATACGAGAATTTTTGTGGTGCCTCCATGTCAAATAAATTACATCCAAAGGTGAATACTAAGCATATTCTTGGTCATAAATAATGCATTCTTCTTTAAATTCCGCCCAAACACACACTTGTACCACACTTCCAATCAATTTAGCCTGTTTTTATTTTAACATTGAGATTTACAGTGTGATAAATTGACCTTTTGTTTGCTTCTCATAGGGGAGAGAAGACTGGGAGGAGGACACTCCAGGGAGCACATGCCCCCCACAACTTCCAAGCAACCCCAAACTCCCAAAGACCCACAACCGAAAGATGTGCAGGAAGTTGAGGTGGAGGAAGGAGAAGTGCAGGAAGGAGAGGTGGATGACGTTGTGGATCTGGTCACCACAACAGGTCAGTATCTGACACCACAGCTTCAGGTAAGAGATGTAGGCCTGCAGAGTTATAATACCTTTTGTTTTTTGTTTTTAGGGGATATAAATGTTGTGAAGGATAGTACACGGTTCTCTGCTGACAGTGCCCTCCGCCTCATCCAGCAAGTGATGGAATGTAGCATGGAACTGGACCTTATTAAACAAATAATCCATGTGATGGAACAAACATTTAAAGACATTCTCGATGTTTTGGGGAGAATTCAATAAGCCATCCAAACACATTTGTTTTTACATGTTTGTTTTTGCAACTATTCGAATTTTTTTGACAATCAAACCAGCCAAAAATTTAATCTGCACACAGTGTGTCAACATGTGCTATCTGCCATCAGGGGATATCCATGTACGTCTTTTGTGGGTGCAACCCCTTCCTCGTATCTAAAGTCGGTGAACTGAGGAAGGGGTTGCACCCCCAAAACACGTCCATTGATCACACCTGATGGCAGATAGCACATGTTGACAATAGGGATCAGGATTGTAAACTTCATAGATGTAAAAAATCCCAAATGTGTGCATATTCAATTTTTGCCTGGGCAAGGGGTGGCAGGACCCCATATTAGGACGGGCACATAGAGACATAGTTTGTGTAAGTGAATGTCTCAGATTGCTCAGAGGTATCCAATGTTGTAATTTTTGGAATGCAACTGTTATTTTTGTATTTTCATAAGCAAAAAATTGCTGGGTTGGGGCCAGGCCAACCCAAAAAAACAGAAAAAACTAAAAATGGTGAGAATGTGCACAGAGTAAAATATTTGACCACAAACAACGTGTAGCTTCTTTTTATAATACCCTCTAAGCTTATTTGGTTATTTTGTAAGGTTACATAGTGAAATGGTTGTTATTTACTAAAGTAAAATACACTTGGCACTACAAATGCACAAAGAAAAACTAGGAGACAGGAAAGAACAAAAAATTAAAGGTTTAAACAAGCTTTTTATTGGGATCCTTAGACATAGGCTGGCATAGGAATTGCCCCCCTACCCGTGAAATACTCCATGTATTTGTCCCGAACCTCACGGGCATTTTGGGAGGGCAAGCCAGGACGGGCAGATTCCAGGCCCGGCAGGGGATTTGCAGGGGAAAGTCCAGCCTCTGGCAAAACTGAGGCCATATAGGAATTAGATTTTTGGCTCAGAAAGTTGTGTAGCACACAGCAGCATAATACGACATAGTTTATTTTGTAGTCCGCCAAGTGTATTGAAGTCATAAAAAGGCGGAACCGGCTGGCCATTATGCCAAAGGCATTTTCGACAACTCTTCGGCCCCTGGCCAGCCGGTAATTGAACACCCTCTTCTCTGGGGTCAGGGTCCTCTGTGGAAATGGCCTCATAAGATGCCGTCCGAGTCCGAAGGCTTCATCAGCCAAGAAAACAAAGGGGAGTCCTTCAATATTCCCTGCATCCGGTGGCAATGCAAGGTCGTCACTCTGGAGACGGAGGGCAAACTCCGTCTGGATGAAGGATCCCCCATCGGACATCCGGCCATTCTTCCCTACATCAACATAGAGGAATTCATACCGTGCTGACACCACCGCCATCAGCACAATGCTATGAAACCCCTTGTAATTGTAGTAGTAGGACCCAGAACGGGGTGGCGGCACGATGCGGACGTGCTTCCCGTCTATGGCACCACCGCAGTTGGGGAAGTCCCACCGCGTGGCAAACTCCGATGCCACAGTCTGCCATTCCTGTGGCGTGGAAGGAAGCTGTGGAGTGAAACAAGATGAAATAATATTAGAATACCAAAGTCAGACATTACAAGGAAATTTGATTAAAAAAAAATCAAGGCCAACATCAATCAAATTCTACGTTTATTAAGGTGTTTAAAATAAGTATAAGGGAAGGCTCATTTATCAGATTCATCACCCCCTCTGATGGGCCATTACTAAATTATTTTGGGGGGGGGGAAATGTGTTTGGCCACAGGATAGCATTGCAGTGGCGGTGCGTCCAGAGTGGGCGCTGGAGCACTGCCCCCTCTCTCCTGTGCCCATCACTCAGAACAATACATAGGTTCATTCGTTGCATTAACCTATGTATTGTCTATGCCGCCCACTATTCAGGTGGATGGCCTCTTGTTTAGCGACCGACATATGAATAATTGCGGCATTTAGGGGGTTCAAATTGCATAGCAGAAACAGGTAGTAAAATAGTCTTGCACATTACAACCTGAGGGATGTAATTGGCTTCCGAAAAGTAAAATAGGGGACGCAGGGGGGGGGGGCATTCCTTGGGGAAACACTGGCAGGCTGCTCTGCCAATCATGTTCACCAAGTCTGTTTAATGGTAACATGATTGGCTGATGCAACATCGAGGGAAGGAGAAGACATCAAGGACAGAAGAAGGATGGCGCTGACCACAAGAAGGTAAGTACAGGGCTGGGGGGAAAATGGCTGCATTGGAGGGAACCAAATGGCTGCATTAGAGGGGACAACTGGGGGCGTTTAATAGGCACCTGAGCAAAAAAGGAGGAAGTTTAGTTCATAAATTGGGGTGGGACCCCCAAACATTTGGAGCAACAGGCGCCCCTGCTGGAAAAGTTAGTGAAGGGAAATATTTATGGAGTTCCTGAAAAACGGGGTCAGACATCCGCAGAAAATTCCTGTAGTCCTCAGGATTATTCTCGACGATCTCCCGCAGCAGAGGCATATGGCAGAATTGGTCCCGCTGGAGCAACCAATTCTTGGTCCATGAACTCCTCCTCACACTATTCATGGACTGGTCTTGGTCCAAAACAAGCAGACCAACACCAAGCGCACGCACAGCACAAAGTCGACGACGAGAACGTCCAGGCGACATGGCTAATAAGAAACGGTCGTCTTATCAGAACGTACAGAACAGAACGCACTTTAGAACAGCAAGGCCTATGAATAACGAACTGAAAAACAGAAACGAACAGGCAAGAACGCACTGTAAAACAGATACGACCTGCCTAGACGCCCTGAAAGTCAAGATACGAACCCACAAGCACAAACTGAACCGCAGAAAACGATCTGAAAAGTACGAAGACTGAAAAAAGCGCGAATCGTCTCTTCCCAAACTTTTACTTCACACGCGGTAACACGAGATCAGCAAAAGCAGCCCAAGGGGTGGCGCCAAGAAAAAAGATCTTCCCCTTTATAGTGCCGTCGTACGTGCTGGATGTGAGCGCGGAGAACAACGAGGAAATTGGGAAATGTCAGTGTGTACGCATAGAAAGCTTGACGAGAAAATCGACAAGCTTAACAAAAATCTCGTCGAAAAAAACGACGTGTTTTTTACGACGAGAAACTCGGTCGTGTGTACGAGGCTTGACTGTGAAAGCAGGCAGGAGCTGTGTGCTGAAATATGACACTGTGCAGATTGTCTCAGGCTGCCATGTGCTGCTCTGTCCCTTCTGTCCCTTCTGTCTTGCTATGAGGGCAGTAAATCTTGTCTGTATCAGTACTGACATGCAGAAATCTTGTAATTAGGCTGTGAAACTCTGTTTTTCTACTGTTCTGTCTCAACTACAAAGCGATAAAGTTCATCTCCAGGTTGAAGTAGGCCTTACACAAGCTGGTTTGCTATTATCCCTTGCATCGATACATGCAGTTTAACTCAATGAATAAACTCACAGTTAGGACGACAGACGATGAATCCTTTCGAATGTTCCGTTTAATGATGGATATTCATAGGTAGAAAAACGTTGCAGTTGTAAGCCACATGTAAGATGTTAGCATGGAAGAAATACAGGAGTAATGACCAGAATCAGGAAGTGGAGGAGATATATAAAGAACTACGGTGAGAGAGAGAGTTCAGCTAGAAAGAAGGGGACAGATCTTAAAGACACAGAGCAAGAATAATCACATAGTGTAACACAACACCCAGGCTGAGGGTGCCTGAGTGCGCCCCCGTCCTCCGACTCTGAACCCCAAGGTCAGGGCGTCCACCCCTTTTATCCCTTCGCCTTTTGCGTCACAGCAGGTTCCCCGCCCCGCTGTACCAGCGCCAGGAAAGGACAAAAAGGAAGCAGTCTTGCGGTGTGAGTTCAACTCCGGCCAGGGCGACAATGCTACCTGCAGGCCGCAGGGAACCTCACACCACCAGAGTCCTCCAAGAACCACAAAAGGGTCTCGGACTCCCTAGCAATCAGTGCATCCGGGTTACACTACCACCCAGATGCTTCCCCTAAATTCAAGTACCCGCTACATATGTTTAAACTGTAAATTGTTCAATAAAAAACAATATTTTCTCAAAAAATACACTGAAATCATTATTAGAAGAAAAAAAACACCTCAAATTTTACAAAATTCCTACAAAATATAAAAGCTAACCTGTATGGAGTTAAAAAATAACAAATATTTGTAGATTTTAAATTGTGCCTTATTGCAAAATGGTGAAAGACATACACAAAATTGTAAATCTCCAAAATTCTCTAAAAATATGGAGGTTTCCATGTTTCACTTACAGCTTTCAGAGTTTGTTAACCACTTAAGTCCTGGACCATTTTGCTGGTCAAAGACCAGGCCACTTTTTGCGATTCGGCACTGCGTCGCTTTAACTGACAATTGCGCAGTCGCGGGAAGTGGCTCCCAATCAAAATTAACGTCCTTTTTTTCCCCACAAACAGAGCTTTCTTTTGGTGGTATTTGATCACCTCTGCGGTCTTTATTTTTTGTGCTATAAACAAAAATAGAGCGACAATTTTGAAACAAATTCAATATTTTTTTTCCTCAGTTTAGGCCGATACGTATTCTTCTACATATTTTTGGTAAAAAAAAAAAATCGCAATAAGCGTTTATTGATCGGTTTGCGCAAACAGGCAGTTCCGATTACAGGAAGCTGTGTTCACTGTCCTGTCACTAGGAAGACTGGGGAAATGCTTGTTTACATCAGCATTTCCCCCTTCTTCCTCACCGTGACACGATCGCGGGTATGCCCGTGGACATCGAGTCCGCAGGACCCGCGGTCGGAGTCACGGAGCTCGCGGCGGGTGCGCGTCCACAATGCCATTTCTTAAAGGGGACGTATATATACGTCCTTTTGCCTGCCCGTGCCATTCTTCCGACGTATATCTGCGGTCGGCATGTGGTTAAAGACCCCCCCAAACCATACATTTTCTGAAAGCACATGAACTGTAGAACAAAAAGAAGATGCTACTGATTTTTAAGGCTCTGCGATATTTGCGCAAATGTTTACCAAAACAATACATTTGCAAAAAAATATTCTAAAATCATTATTAGCAGAAATAAACATAGCAAATTTTACAAAATTCCTGCTAAATTCCTACTAAATATAAAAGCTTAACCTGTTTTGAGTTAATAAATAACAAATATTTGTAAATTTTAAATTACACCCTTTTGCAAAATGGTGGAAATTGAACGCAAGCACAAATGTAAATAACCAATTTTCTCTAACAATCTGGAGGTTTTCATTTTTCACTTACAGCTTTCATAGTTTGTAAAAGTAGTTTGTAAAAGGCCCCCCCAAACTATACATCTTCTGAAAGCATAGGATCAGTAGAATAAATACAAGGTGTATGCTGTGTATGCCATGCCCTGTGTGAACAAGGCCTTAGGCCCCTTTCATAAGAGCAGACCAATCGGGTCCGCTTGTTTTGTTTTTTTTATAAACGGACCTGATCGGACCACCCTTTGGGACAGGCAGATTTTTGTCTTTGGTGAGATAACAGACAGATAAACAGACCCCTGGTGTCTCTTTTTTGAGACAGAAAAAGGGACTGAAGATAGTCCCTTTCTCTGCAGAACATTACATGAATGAATATAAAGTCTGTATAGAGACCCCTTCTTCATTCATAAACTGACACATAGTAAACTCGGTTTACTATGCTCAGTTATCAAAGGACACAGACGCGATCTGTAGTGATCGCTGCCGGTGTCCATTGTAGTACAGGGCGGGGGCTAGTACACATATGTTTACCAAGCCCCCCAGCCCCAACCTCATCCGCAACCACCAGACCCAGACCCCCCCACCCGGTCCAGCCTGACAACTTGCCGGAGCTGAGCAGCTGGAGGTGGCGAGAGGGGAAGGTGTGATGCCGCTCAGAGCGGAGGGGGATCGGAGATGCGGGGGGTGATCAGAGTGATGGGGGATAGTATGATCCCGTCTAAGCCCCTGGTGCACCTGAAGCTGGCGGGAGTGGCAGAGGAGGGAAGCCAGCTTCTCGAGGGTAGCTGCAGAAAATCAGGTTTGGGGGGATCGTGTATGGGGGAGGATATCAGTGCAAGGGGGGAAGGAGGAGGATAATGGACATAGACAAGAAGGTGGGTGAGCCTTTTTAGAGGAAGGGAAGCGGCGGCATGTTGTTAAAGTCAGTAGAGTCATTTTTTATTTATTTTGCCTAGGGTGTTCTGGTGTGAGACTAATGGGAACGAGAGAAATCTCTATTCACCTTGTCATATTTCTGTATATTTTGGTGGTTGATAATGTGTTGCCCTTGCTACTGTCAAACCTGCTTAACTAGTTCTTTTCGCACAGGGCTTGTTAATAAAGCCCATTGCGCAGTAGGGAACGGGCAGTGAAGCCGCAACGCTTCACTTCCTGATTCCCTCACCGAGGATGGTGGCGGGGGCAGCCGAGAGACGAGCGATTGCTCGTCTTCTGCTGCCGACATCGCGGGCACAGGTAAATGTCCCTTTATTAAAAGTCAGCAGCTGCAGTATTTGTAGCTGCTGGCTGTTAATATTTTTTTTTAGGCGGACCTCCGCTTTAAAAAATTTGTATTGCCAAAGCTTTTTTGTCCATACTTCACCTATGGATCAGAGGAGTGCAGTTCATTCTGCACTCCTGTGATCCATTTTTAGCCGACAGGGGGGTAAAGCCCTTTGTCAGTTGATATCACTTAGGCGGTCCAAGCTGGGAAAAGATCCAGACTTTACAGTCAAGATCCACCCACATGGCTGGATCAGCAGCTGGCTTAGCCTCTCAGCTGAGCCACTGGGAGACTGAGCCAGCTGCTCCCTCCTCTCCCCAGCCCAGCTGGGTGGGGAGAGCAGAGATCCACTGACTGAAAGTCTCAGCTCTCTGCTCAGAGAGGAGGAGGAGAACTGAGTGATCAGCAGTGATTGATTGCTCAGTTCTCACTGCAGAGGCGGCAGGGGACAGATGCAACATTGGATCTATGCTGCATCCGCCTGGGTGAGTATGATGCCACGTACACATGATCATTTTTCCCGTCGGGAAAAATTACATTTTTCCCTTTGGACGAGAAAAACGATCGTTTGTGGGCTTTTTGCCGTTTTTCCCGACGGGAAAAACGGCATTAATCACGACGAGAAAAATTAGAACATGCTCTAATTTTTCTTGTCGTGATTCCTGTCATTTTGTTCCGCGGCAGTTTTTCTATAGGGAAACACTGCCGCGGAGCCTACACACGGTCGTTTTTCTCGTCAAGAGAAAAAATTACGGGAAAAATGGCCGTGTGTGGGGGAACAAGCCGTTCCCTCGTTTTTCCTGTCGTGATTCAGGGCAGTGTTTTCACCGCTGTGAATCACGATCGTGTGTACGTGGCATAAGGTTTTTTTGTTTTTTTTTTAAACTCTCAACTTCGCTTTTAAAAACTATCATCTCATTGCACTTATGAAGGACCTCTATGCTGATCAAATAGTTTCAGATCGGCAAAGGAGTTAGTCAAGCCCTCATACCTTCACCATACCTATTCAACCTGTGTGCTGAATATATATTGAGAATGGCAGGGCTAGAGAGCTAGGATAGAAGTTTCAAATTGATTGAAAAAACATCAACAATCTTCAGTTTTCTAATGATCATTCACTCAAAGATGAAAAATACAGAGACCTTCATAGCCTTATAGAGATAGTTAAAGAAAAGAGTCAAAAGATGGGATCTTCAGTTAAAGGGATTGTAAACAAAAAAATGTTTTTTTTTTTAAATAACAAACATGTTATACTTACCTCCACTGTGCAGCTCGTTTTGCACAGAGTGCCCCCGATCCATGTCTTCTCGGCTCCTCCCCGTAATCACTCACCACCTATATGCGAGCTCGCATGGTGGTGAGTGATTGCGGGCGCACACCTGTGATACAGCCAGCGGCTATTGCCGCTCACTGTATCACTCGGCCCCGCCCCCGGCGCGCCGCATCATTGGATGTGATTGACAGCAGCGCGAGCCAATGGCTGCTCTGCTTTCAATCCATCCACTGTAGCCAATCAATGGCCAGGCTGAACAGCGAGGAGGATGACAGGGACGAGCACGGGACTTTCGAGGGGTCAGGTAAGTAAAACGGGGGCTCGGGGGGGGGGCGGTATTGTCGGATGTTTTTTCACCTTAATGCATAGGATGCATTAAGGTGAAAAAACATTTACCTTTACAACCCCTTTAAACACTCTTGACAACAATTGTTTTAAAAAAAATTGCTTCCTGAAAAAGTATCGATGATTACTTTGAACACCTTAAAACTGAACTTCCCTTGCAATCACCTGGACTATCCTTCTCATTGTGGAAAGGGACCCCTGGTTGTGACTCTATCAGCCAATGCAGGTATCCACCACTTCTAGGTGAGCACCTGCATTTCCAACTGCAAGCTTTGGTTCCTCCCGTGTATAACATATTTTGCAATCAGTAAATTGACAGCATATTTTATTCTCTTTAAAGAATAAAAGGTACAGCAACAAACACAAGAAAAAAAACGGACCTTCACAGGGCATCTGAAAAATCTTGTGCCAGTATCAAACACTAAAACAAAAAGGATGTGACCTGACACATCTGCAATAACAAGCCTCCATCCCTAAAAACATGTAAACATTTATACAAAGAGGAGAAAGAATGGAACTTTGAATGAGGGATGTCAAAGCTGTAAATGATGCATAGGGTATAAATGATTAATTATTCGATCATATATTTACATGAAATGATCTAAAATACATAATATATTCTAAGTAGATTACAGAACCATATGCAAAAAAGACCAACAAATAAAATTGCAGAGATACACATATACAGAAATAGCATAATATAAAATATTTGTACATGAATTGCAAACATGAGCCAGTTGAGTATGGAGATGAATCAAACTTGTCTGTGCACCCTATAAATTCTACATGTTTCATGGCTCACGGCCACTCATCAGGAGTTAGATGCAAAGATAGGCTATGAATATCAAAAATAATCTGTTAATAAATCATACCCTTTAAAAGGGGAACTAATAGGGAGCAAAGGGTCTGGTACTTACAAATAGGCTCCAAAGCTATGCCCAGCCAGTTGAAAGGGAAAGGAAAGCATGAGGGCCCCCAGACAATATCTCTGGCCCGGGACTGAGGCAGGGAACCCCGTCCCAATTGAGAAAACAGCCAGGTATATATGCTAGATTGCCACAACACAGTTCATGTGTCTAATGCTTGATGTAAACTGGATGGACTTGTGTCTTTTTTCAACCTGACTAACTTTTAAACTATGCGTGTCTCAACCACATTTATCTAAAATTGTGAAAAGGAAAAGTGATAAAAAAATAAAAAATTATAACATGGGAACATAGTGAATGAAGGGGGAAAAAACACTAAAAACAGACAATGTCAGCTGTACATTTTTATCTTGCAAAATAAAATGAATGTGGAAAAGTATTTCACAATAAGTCAACAATACAAACATTACTCAGGATCTTACTAGTTATTAGAGTTGAGCGAACCCGAACTGTAAAGTTCGGGTTCGTACCAGACTTTTGGGTCCCCGACCCGAACCCGAACAATTGACTGTATGTTCGGGTTAGGGTCCGGTGTTCGGCGATGTAATGGCACATTTTTAAAAGCTGCAGGGCAGCCAATCAACTTTAGTTTAACTGGTGTGCCCTTAGAAGCCATCACAGCCATGCCTACTAATGGCATGGCTGTGATTGGCCAGTGCAGCATGTGACCCAGCCTCTATATAAGCTAGAGGCACACAGCACAGCACGTCACTCTGCATTAGACAGTGTAGGGAAAGGTTCCTGGCTGCTGTTGCTGTGAGGGAGAGAATTACATGATAGGAGCCAGTTCTGATTGTGAAATTGATTCTAATTAGTCAGCGATCTACATAGATTTAGTTGTGTGGGTGCAGTTCACAATCTTTTTACACTGCACTGAGAGAAAGGATAGACAGTGTAGGGCAAGGTTCCTGTTGCTGCTTTTAGGGAGAGAAAATTCTCTAGGAGTCCAGATTCAAAAATCTATTCTAATAACTCAGCGATCTACATAGATTTACCTGGTTGGGTTGCAGTGCACAGTCTTTTTACACTGCCATTAGCCCAGTGCCAGAGGAAATATAACTTTTATCTGCAAGCTCAGTGCACCAGCACTGCATATGTTACTGTGAGATACACCCTGTACATACTGTGGGTGTATTCTGCTATTGCAAAAACACACATTTAGTGCAAATTTGTTTTTATTTTGCAGTGTTTTCTGCATATCTGGAGGTGTGAGATACCCAATTTATATATTTTTCTTCTATTGTGCTATTCAAATAAAAAAATTTAGGGCAAAAACATTTTTTTTTTTAATAGCAATTTCTGCATTTCTGTAGGTGTGAGATACACCGTTTACATACTCTGGGTGTTATCTTACTTTTGCAAAAACACACATTTAGTGCAAAAAATATATATTTTGCACTGTTTTCTGCATATCTGGAGGTGTGTGATACACAATTTATATATTTTTCTTCTATTGTGCTATTCAAAAAAATTTTTTTAGGGCAAAAACATATTTTTTTTTATAGAATTTTCTGCATTTCTGTAGGTGTGAGATACACCGTTTACATACTCTGGGTGTATTCTGCTATTGCAAAAACACACATTTAGTGCAAGATCCTAAATTTGGAAAATATGAGGTGAATGTCAAAGAAGGGACGTGGCCGCGGTCGTGGTGCTGCTGGTGGAGCTCCTGTTACAGGGAGAGGACGTGGTCGATCTGTGCCAGCTACACGCAAAAGTGAAACACCTTCCTCAGGTGCGAGTAGGCGACAGAGCCTGCAGCGGTATTTTGTCGCGCCTAACAAGGCTGTACGAATGCTGAGGCCAGGACAAGTACAGGCGATAGTAGATTGGGTTGCTGACAGTGCCTCCGGTTCCTTCACATCGTCTCCCACCCAGTCTCCTGATGAAAGATCAGAGTTGGCACCTGCAGCCGATGTCCATTAGTCTTTCACCTCACCCCCTTGCAAATCAGCCAAGCAGTCTGAGCCCCAAATCATGCAGCAGTCTCTTCTGCTTTTCGATGACTCTGTTAGCAGGGTTTCCCAGGGCCATCCACCTAGCCATGCCCCAGAAGTGGAAGAGATTGTGTGCTCCGATGCCCAACCACTTATGTTTTATGATGAGTACATGGGAGGACCATCGCAGCACGTCTCGGATGATGACGAAACACAGGTGCCAACTGCTGCTGCTTTCGCAATTGTGCAGACCGACAAGGAGGGCAGGGGTGAAGACTGGGTGGAAGATGATGTGGAGGACGATGAGGTCCTCGACCCCACATGAAAACAACGTCATGCAGGTGACCAGTGTAGTATGGAGGAAGAGGCGGTGGTCGCACAGAGCCACCAGCACAGCAGAAGAGGGAGCAGGGTGCAAAAGCGGAGCGTCCGTCCCCTAGACAGTACGTCTTCTACTGCCCAATGCAGCAAGGGACCGAGCACACCAAAGCCAGGTCCAAGGAGTTCCTTAGTGTGGCAGTTCTTCAAACAATGTGCTGATGACAAGACACAAGTGGTTTGCACGCTGTGCAATCAGAGCCTGAAGCGAGGCATAAACGTTCTCAACCTGAGCACAACCTGCATGACCAGGCATCTAAGTGCAAAGCACGAGCTGCAGTGGAGTAGACACCTCAAAAACCAAGAAAGGTCTCTGGCTCCTCCTGCTTCCTCTTCTGCTGCAGTCTCGGCCCCTTCATCCACCTCTGTAGTGACAGTGGCACCTGCCAACCCGCAAACAGAGGATCTGCCAGAAACACTAGCACCTGGGTCACCAACCATCTCCACAATGTCCCATGGAAGCGTTCAGCTCTCTATCTCCCAAACACTGGAGCGGAAGAGGAAGTACCCCCCTAGCCACCCGCGATCCCTGGCCCTTAATGCCAGCATTTCAAAATTCCTCGCCTTTGAAATGCTGTCATTCCGTCTGGTGGAGAAGCAGAGTTTTAAAAGCCTGATGGCATTGGCTGTCCTACAGTATGTCGTGCCCAGCCGCCACTACTTCTCCAGGCGAGCCATCCCTTCCCTGCACAACCAAGTGGGGGACAAAATCAGGTGTGCACTGCGCAACGCCATCTGTGGCAAGGTCCACCTAACTACGGATGCGTGGACCAGTAAGCACAGTAAGGGACGTTATATCTCCCTAACAGCATACTGGGTAAATGCAGTGGCGGCTGGGCCTGAGGCAGATAGCAGTTTGGCGCATGTCCTTCCACCACCGAAGATTGCAGGGCGCTTCAGTTTACCTCCTGTTGCTAACTCCTCCTACTCTGCTTCCTCATCCTCTACCGCCTCCTCATCCGGTCAGCGTAACACCTTCACCACCAACTTCAGCACAGCCAGGGGTAAACGACAGCAGGCAGTTTTAAAACTTTCCTGTTTGGGGGGAAAACCCCACACCGCGCAGGAGTTGTGGAGGGACATGGAACAACAGACCGATGAGTGGTTGGTGGCAGTGAGCCTCAAGCCCGGCCTGGTGGTGTGCGATAATGGGCGAAATCTCGTAGCAGCTCTGGGCCAAGCCGGTTTGACGCACATCCCTTGCCTGGCACAGGTGCTGAACTTGGTGGTCCAGAGGTTCCTTAAAAATTACCCTGATATGCCAGAGCTGCTGCAGAAAGTGCGGGCCGTCTGTGCGCACTTTCTCACCCTGCTGCTGCTTGCCTGTCAGCGCTGCAGCGTAACTTTGGCCTTCCAGCTCACCGCCTCATATGTGACGTGCCCACAAGGTGGGACTCCACCTTGCACATTCTGGCCAGACTGTGCAAGCAGCAGCAGGCGATAGTGGAGTTTCAGCTGCAGCACGCACGCCTGAGTTGCTCTGCGGAACAGCACCACTTCACCACCAATAACTGGGCCTCCATGCGAGACCTGTGTGCCTTGTTGCGCTGTTTCGAGTACTCCACCAACATGGCCAGTGCCGATGACGCCGTTCTCAGCGTTACTATCCCAGTTCTATGCCTCCTTGAAAAAACGCTTCGGGCGATGATGGAAGAGGATGTGGCACAGGAGGAGGAGGAGGAGGAGGGATCATTTCCAAGGCTTTCAGGGCAGTCATTCACAAGTGGCTATGAGGGTGGGTTCCTGCACCAACAAACGCCAGGTACACAATTGTCCGGCAGTAAGGGCACAGTTCTGGAGGATGACGAGGTGGAGGATGAGGAGGAGGAGATGGAGGAGGAGGAGATGGAGGAGGAGGAACCATGTTCACAGCAGGGTGGCACCCAGACCAGGTCATGGCCATCACTGGTGCGTGGCTGGGGGGATACAGAGGACACAGACGATACACCTCCCACAGAGGACAGCTTTTCGTTACCTCTGGGCAGCCTGGCACACCTGGCACACATGAGCGATTACATGCTGCAGTGTCTCCGCAACGACCGCCGAGTTGCCCACATTCTAACTGGTGCTGATTACTGGGTGGCCACCCTGCTGGATCCCCGTTACAAGGACAACGTACCGTCCTTAATTCCCTCACTGGAGCGTGATCATAAGATGCGCGAGTACAAGCGCACGCTGGCAGACGCACTGCTGGTGGCATTCCCACCTGACAGCGGGGGTACGGTGGAAGCACAAGGCGAAGGCAGAGGAGGAGGAAGAGGTCACCAACGCAGCCGGGGCACCGCCAGCACCTCAGAAGGCAGGGTTAGCATGGCCGAAATGTGGAAAAGCTTTGTCAGCACGCCACAACAACCAGCACCACCAGCTGATATGGAACGTCTCAGCAGGAGGCAGCATTTCACCAACATGGTGGAGCAGTATGTGTGCACACGCCTACACGTACTTAATGACGGGTCTGCCCCCTTCAACTTCTGGGTCTCCAAATTGGGCACATGGCCTAAACTTGCCCTTTACGCCTTGGAGGTGCTGGCCTGCCCTGGAGCCAGTGTATTATCTGAACGTGTATTTAGCACGGCAGGGGGCGTTATCACAGACAAGCGCAGCCGCCTGACCAGAGCCAATGTGGACAAGCTCACGTTCATTAAAATGAACCAGGCATGAATCCCACAGGACTTGTCCGTACCTAGTGCAGAATAGACATGTAAACCGGTGTTCTGACAAAACTGTCCGGCCATCGGATAGTGTCCGGCCCGTACTGCGCGGGCGCAGCGCTTGCGCAGTACGGAGGACAAGGAGATTCACAAAATCTCCGAAGATGAACTGCGCCTGCGCAGTGAGTGCAGGTTCAAGCCCCACCATCCAAGTGGACATACGGTAGCACATGGTAACAGGGCCCCTCACGGGCTCGCTTCGCTTGCCAGTGTCGCCACGCTTCGGGCACGGCCTCGCTTGGCTCGGCTTGAACCTCGGATGGTGTGGCTTGAACCTGGACTCACCGCGCAGGCGCCGTTTGTCTTCGGAGATTTTCTAAACCCCTTGTCGGACACTATCCGACGGGGGACAGAAATCGACACATCACCGGCCTTACCCAGCCATTGTTGTATTTTTGAACCAGTGTTGGCTACCTCGTCCTCCTCCACCGCCGATTCCACCCACACAGCCACATCCACCGCCACCTCAACCTCCTACTCCATATGGACCTCGTCCTCCTAGGTCAAGATTATAATTTTACATTTTTTTAATTTCAAAGTATTTTATTTTCCCACTAGCTTATCCATTATATTGAATAATATAAGGGCGTATTCTGGGGCATTCCCACCATATGTGTGGCATCGTGCCGTTGAGTTTCTGAGGTTCTTAATGACTTCCTGTACCTCTTCTGCTGAGAAGGGGGCCTCCAGCATATTATTATTATTTTTAATTTTTTTTATGTTATTTTAAGTTCTTTCCCTATCCACATTTCTTTGCAGAGCACTTGCCATGCTCTTAACAACATGTTGCTGCCATTTTCACCCCACTAGCCTTTTCCATTACTTTTTTAGAGCCATTTTAGTCCTCAAAAGTTTGGGTCCCCATTGACTTCAATGGGGTTCAGGTTTGGGGTCAAGATCGGTCCCGAACTCGAACTTTTTTCCGAAGTTCGGCCGAACCCATCGAACCCGAACATCCAGGTGTCCGCTCAACTCTACTAGTTATCAAAGGGGGCCAAACTCATACCTATGGCTTTAAGGCCCCTTTCACACTGAGGCGTTGTAATAACACGCTAAAAACGATTAGCTCTATTGCCGCGTTTTTACAGCGTTAGCGCTAAAAATAGCGCTAACGCCTATGCGTTTTTACCGCGTTAGTGTCAGATAATAACCCTACCCCCTTACATCACATCCTGTGCACTTCCTGTTTTTTTGTAGCTTCTGGGCATTTTTAAAGCAGTATTACCGCGGTTTTACAGCGGTACTCATTAATTTCAATGGGGATAGGCGTTTTTACAGCGCTATTTTATGCGCCTCAAAGATGCTCCAAAAAAGCTGTTTGTAGGATTTTTTTCAACGCACAGCCAGCACAACACCTCAGTGTGAAAGCCCTCAGGGCTTTCACATTGAAAATGCTGGGGCAGGATTATTCCAGGCGTTTTTACAGCGCTATTTGTAGCGCTAAAACGCCTGAAAAACGCCTCAGTGTGAAAGGGGCCTTAATGTTTTAAAAATATTTTAATTCCCTGGCTGTCGGCCTTAGATGCTTGGTGCTTTTGTCTTGTTAATTCATTGAGACCTGTTCACCTGTGTGCAGTGTTCTTGGCTGGTTCTAAATTGACAGAGAGACTGCGTTTTTCTCTTTTAGCTATACAAAAGACATAAGGGATCCAGACGTAAGCATATGTAGCACACACCACCCTGTTTCTGCATTTCTGCCATTTCTGCAGTCAGGGCACACCTGCTACTTGCCCGGTATCCCCCCTTCTTTTCTTGTAGAGAGAGGGGCGAGCGGTGTTAATGTTTTTTTGGGTCTTGCGGCGAGTTACCTCTCCAGAGTGGATCCCTGGCCTCCGTTGTCTGGGGAAGAAAGTCTCTTTGAATGTCCACACATGAGTCCAATGTCCACAATGTCCACACATGCCAATGTCCACACATGAGTAAAATCCAAGCAACAAGGTTTTATTATTTTCTTGAGGTAAAACTGGGAAGAGAGAGAGAGTAGAAATGACAGAGATGGGGAAGGTTCAGGCACGCAACACTTAGAGAACACTTTCTTCGCCACTCAAGCCTGAGTGGGTATTGCTCACCCGAATAGTCCCTTTGAGAGCGGTCCTAGCAACTGGAGTGGAGCACGGATGTCAGAGATGATGGATCCCCCTTTAGGTAGGCATCCAGGCCTCTCCCCGAGGCAGCAGTACCGTCGCCATCTCCGCCGGGACTGATCTTCCCCTGAAACTGCTTCCCTAAAGATGGGCCCCCGTCAAACGGGCAGCCTGGGATCCTTCTCCGAAGCGTAGGCCCTCGATAGGAGAGCTGGGCCTACTATGCAGCAGCAGAGCCTCAGGCTAAAAGGTGCCCGAGACCAAACATGCATCCTGTGCCATGAGGGCCAGGAGACACGCTCACTGGACTAGAGGTCCCCCCGAACGCCTTGGGGTCTCCCTGGAATTGCCTCACGCCAAATGGCGTCTGCCCCTTTTGTACCCTCTCCCAGCATGCACAACAGGTAGACCACGCCCACTGCATGGCTGCTGAGAGAAGACACCCAAGGTGCTGTAATACCCCCGTGATCCAGCCTGTGCCGGTGGTGACAGTGCCACCTGCAGGCAAAGGAGAATAACACTGCCAGGCAGTATCACACCCAGAGCAGAGCAAATAATTTGAACTATAATAGGTCTGAGCCCAACTACTGGCTCAGACTGCCCCTAAATTTACACATATAGCGCCCCAAAATTGGGGTGGGCGCTACACATATTAGAAATGTCTGAGCATTGCTCGTTCATTATTCATTTCTCAGCAAGGACTGCTGGGCATATGAGACATAGGGCCCCATTTTATAAAGAAGCTGTATGGCCTTAACATGGCATGCTGCTTATTTAGAAAAAAGATCACATTTAGAAAGCACAGACATGTTCTTTAAAATGTGCTTTACTTGCTTTCATTCTGTAGCGGGGTGTTCAATTTAGGGGAGTGTCTGAGTGGTAGTTAGGCTCAGACACACTATTGTTAGGGTTAATGGACCATTTCTGTGCCATGGGAGATAGCATTGGTGCATAGTTCCCTGGGGCCTACAGGTGGCGCTGTCGCCATAGGTCCGGGTTGAACCACAATACAAGGTTGTGCCTTTTCTTGTCCCCTCTCGGCAGCAGTACGGTGGGGCGGGGAACCTGCTGTGCCTGTCGGGAGAGGGTATAAAAAGGGGCGGCCATCTTCCATGCAGGGTTCGTCCACGCCCAGGCACCTTCAGCCTGGGTGTGCGTGTGGGTCGTCTCCAGGTGCCCTAGGCCCGGAGGCCTGGTTCCTGTTCCATCCCAGACACCTGCAGTCTGGGGTGAGGTACTATTTTGGAGGCCCGGAGCCCAGCACGTGCCCTATTCACCTAGTCAGTGGCAGCGACTTTATTCACCCGGTCTGTGGTAGAGACCAACCTCACGGTCTGTGGCAGAGATCGTACGCCATAACTGTTTGTGAAACCTAAACAGTCAAAGAGTTGATTCTAGTTTGTGCCTGGACCTCCTCCCACCTAAGCTGTCCTGTGTCTTGCTCCAACCTGTCTGCTGTTAAAGAGGCATATTTATTATCCGTGTGAAATAAATATAGAAGTTGGACTTTCAGTTGGTGTGGACAGTTACATTACTGGGGGAAACATAAGGACTTGCATCTACCTAAGGTAGAGGTGAGAATCATCCTCGGAAGGATTCAACTCCAGCCTCAGGCAGGCCCGAAAACTAACACCGCTCAACCTCCTTATTTAGGAGGGTATGGGCTTGTGGTGCGGTGTGCCTCTGCCTTCCCTGCGAGGAGCCGAAACCAAAAGGCAGGTAGGGGGAGAGGTGAGGGCGCTACACGTGGGGGCTCGAGTCTGGGATGTGTCTGCGCTTAGAAAGTGTGAAAACCCCCCAAGAGTTTGAACTTTATTCCCCAGTGAAGTTCCGTGGAGGTCGGCCATATTGAGAACTGCGCCACGAGGAGAACCCTGACTGCGTAGTTCATGGGCATGACAGAGAGAAAGCCCACGAACAATGCAGAAGATGGGAGGAGTCCGGCCATGTGTGGAGGTTCAAGTGGGGACTTTGGTGCGAAAGGGACAGTGCGCGATGGAGCAACGAATGGATAACATGGCGTTTCATGCCTCATGTGTTCCAGCTACTACTACCATGAAGATGACTTCCTTTGCTGCTCCCTTGATGGATACAGGGATTCGGCTCAAGCCCCAGGGACGATTTTCCCTCTACGTTTGCAAAGATGTGGAGGCCCTTGGAGTGATTTGTCCCGGCTGCTCGGGACTGGTGGTTCATCTGAAGCCATTCGGGCAATGCGAGCACTGTAAGGAGTTCTTGTTTGAGGTGGAGCAACCTACAGAAAAGCCTCGGGCTTTCCACCTCAATTGCCTTACAGGCGCCACCACTCTGGAAGGAGGAATCAAAGCTTACACAGCCACCCCTGCGCGCACTGCCGAGACTTCGGAGGAAGTCACAGAGGACATTGTGTCAGTTAATGAGGAACCGGAGGATGCTACTTTGGTCACCACAGAGTCTTATCTCCCACCGCCCAAGAGGAAGATCGGGTTTGTGAAAGCTTCCCGCGGCCGTGGTGGAGCAACGCCCCAGCGTTTACCCGGAACGGATGCATCCAAGGGGAAAAGTCCCGGACATCCTGGTTCAGCTACAAGCCGAGGTAAGCCGGGGGAAGAGACTCTGTCTAAGGTCCCAAGTGTTGGGGATTCACATGCCCGTGAATTAGTCAGAGGAGGTGACTCGTCCTCCATCAGGAGTTACCTGCCTGCGGAGGAATGTGACACCTCCGACCTGGAGTCCATCTCTGATGCGGGAGATGACGCCGCCATAGATTAACTTTTTGAACAGAAGGGCTGGGATAAGAAGCCCCTGTCCTTGTCCCGTAGTGCTAGGGACCCACCCATGTCCACTGGGGAAAGTACAACCCGGGTGGTAGCCTCAGAGCCTGAGGAGGGATCTGTCCCCTTGTCTGCCCTTTCACCGTTGGAGACACCTGCATCAGCTACCGAGACGAGACGGGTGTCGCTGCGGACCCCTGTGTCTGATCCTGAGGTAGTTAAAGTACCTCGGCATCTGGATGCCATCGTCTTGCCTGGCACGGGAGACCGTGCTACCATGCCACCATTGTCCCGGTTGCAGAGACTTTTCAACCAGAGAGTTGCCAGCGAGTATGGGTGGGAGTATCCGTACCTGCCCAAAGAACTTTTATTTGAAGTGGCGGCCTGTAGACACCGGTGGTACGAGGACTTTATATGGACACACATTAAAGTACCCCAGGCCTGAAGATACTTTTCATGTTCACTTGCAGCTACCCAGAGATTCAAAGACTGTAAGGCTGCCTGGATGTTGGGTCGGCACATTTATGCGGACAAGGTACTCATTTGCAGGAAGGACAAAGATGACGTTGAGTACCATATAGACACATTTGATAGGCATTGGAAGCCGTTGGTGTTGCCAGACCCACACTACTACCTGTGAGAGACAAGACTCTGGTGTTGCTTTTTTTTTTTTTTTGAGTATACTCTCAGGAGCCCAGGAACTTTTGCCCTAGTTGAAAGGGTATTCTACTCTTTGGAGAAGCGGGAGCTGTTGTTCTTTTCCTCCCCTCTCCGCCCCTACCACAAAGATACAAGGACTTTGGGGAGTAGATAGATCAGGGCCACAGTAAAGAAGAAGAGGAAGTTTTACCCCAAGAAAAAGAAGAAGAGTTTCTTTTGGGATGGGTGTTCTGACGTTGGCACTACCACTAGGTGGCGGTGTTATGCATCTATTGCCTTGCTAATGATGTGGTGCAGTTTTACTTTAGAAGGAAGGGATTTTCCTCTAGGGGAGAATCTCCTCATTCTAACAAAATGTTGTTTTGTTGTGTATGTTTTTTTCTTCACCTGCAGGCGGACGCCAAGCAAGATTACAGAGAATGGGGTGGATCTTAGCTAATGCAGGCGGGAGGGAAATGTAAATATTTCATGAAAAAAAAAGTTTTATGTGACATTTAATGTTTTAATGTGCACATGTGTGATTTCTCCTTTTCCCTCTATGTTTTTCACCTCCTTTCCACATGTTAGGTTCCAGCACAAACTGACAGTTTTTAAATTATCCCTTTTTTTTTTTAGTTAGTCTCTGGATTGGGCTTATGCTGACTCAGGCCTGAGAGGCATAGGTTTACTCCAGACACTGGGGACCAGTGTCTATTTAGTGGGGGGAATGTGTAGTGGGGTGTTCAATTTAGGGGAGTGTCTGAGTGGTAGTTAGGCTCAGACACACTATTGTTAGGGTTAATGGACCATTTCTGTGCCATGGGAGATAGTATTGGTGCATAGTTAACTGGGGCCTACAGGTGGCGCAGTCGCTATAGATCCGGGTTGAACCACAATACAAGGTTGTGCCTTTTCTTGTCCCCTCTCGGCAGCAGTACGGCGGGGAGTGGAACCTTCTGTGCCTGTCGGGAGAGGGTATAAAAAGGGGCGGCCATCTTCCATGCGGAGTTCATCCGCGCCCAGGCACCTTCAGCCTGGGTGTGCGTGTGGGTCGTCTCCGGGTGCCCTAGGCCCAGAGGCCTGGTTCCTGTTCCATCCCAGACACCTTCACTCTGGGGTGAGGTACTATTTTGGAGGCCCGGAGCCCAGTACCTTCGGCTGGGTTCCGCCGGGGATCGAGGACTCCCAGGGTGCCGCTTTGCAAGGGGACCCGGATCTGGAATGAGGAGGCCAGGGAGGTTGCCTGTACCGAAGACCCAGCGCAGAGTCGTGGTGACAGTGGGGACCTCTGGTAACTCTCCGGAGGGATGTCTTCTCCTTTACATGGGCCAAACACTACTTAAGAGGGAAGTTCACGTTCAAGGTCAGTGGCAGTGGCCTCATAGGGCCGTGCCCTATTCACCTAGTCAGTGGCAGCGACTTTATTCACCCGGTCTGTGGTAGAGACCAACCTCACGGTCTGTGGCAGAGATCGTACACCATAACTGTTTGTGAAACCTAAACAGTCAAAGAGTTGATTCTAGTTTGTGCCTGGACCTCCTCCCACCTAAGCTGTCCTGTGTCTTGCTCCAACCTGTCATATTTATTATCCGTGTAAAATAAATATAGAAGTTGGACTTTCAGTTGGTGTGGACAGTTACATTACTGGGGGAAACATAAGGACTTGCATCTACCTAAGGTAGAGGTGAGAATCATTCTCGGAAGGATTCAACTCCAGCCGCAGGCAGGCCCAAAAACTAACACCGCTCAACCTCCTTACTCAGGAGGGTACGGGCTTGTGGTGCGGTGTGCCTCTCCCCTCCCTGCGAGGAGCTGAAACCAAAAGGCAGGTAGGGGGAGAGGTGAGGGCGCTACAATTCTAATAAATGAAAAAATAAAAACCTGGTAGAAGGGGACAGCCTGATCACACGACAAAGTCATGCGACTAACCTCTCCTCCAGCCACAAAGCATTAAGCAACTCTGTGGGATACTGCAGATTCGACAATGCAGCCTATATTTTATGAATGGCACATGAGGCCACAGGAGAGTGGATAGCATTGTAGCACACAGACCCCTATTCCTCACCTTTGGCTCACTTGTAGGAAAAGGGGCACACCATGCCACATGCCCATACCCTCTTGTGTGAAGAGGTTGAGCGGTGTAATGTGCCTGGGTCTCTATGGTCAGGTTCTCCAGAGAATGGTTCCCGTCTTCACTGCAATAAAGACAAGTCTCTATTCCCCAATAACTCCAAGGTCCACACCAATTGCAACTCCAACGTAGAGTTTATTTTTCTCTTATGCATAGTCATTTAAGTAGGAAAGGTTGGAGGAAGAACAGGACAGCAAAAGGTGTTGGAGTAGGTCCAGGCACAAACAAATACTTATTCACTACCCATATCTGCTGGTAGTCTCAGCTCATCCAGATAGTCTCCCATTAGAGTGGATCCTAGCAGCCGGAGTGATGCTCAAATCAGATTACACACAGTCCCTGCGCAAACTCTGCCACAGATCTGGTGTACGTTTGGTCTCTGCCACAGACCTGGTGGACGTTTGGTCTCTGCCACAGACCTGGTGGACGTTTGGTCTCTGCCACAGACCTGGTGGACGTTTGGTCTCTGCCACAGACCTGGTGGACGTTTGGTCTCTGCCACAGACCTGGTGGACGTTTGGTCTCTGCCACAGACCTGGTGGATGTTTGGTCTCTGCCACAGACCTGGTGGACGTTTGGTCTCTGCCACAGACCTGGTGAACCATGGTTCTGGTACTAGGCCTCTAACAGGAAGATGACATCCCTCCAGAGAGTTACCGGGCCCCTTCCTTCACTGTGATCTCTCACCAGTCCCTCGGAACAGTCCTCCCCCGGCCTCCTCTTCTAGATACGGGTCTCCTCCCTCCGTGGGCTCCAGCCGAAGGTGCTGGACCCAAGGCCTTCAGTTGCAGCCAGGGCTAAAAGGTGCCTGGGACTGATCCACCAGTGTACTGGACCAGGAACTCCACCCCAGGGCTAAAGGTGCCTGGGGTGGCCACGAACAGGACAACACACTCCCGGGGTTGGACCCCCGGGAACTCACCCCTTACAGACAGGGTCTACCCCTTTTATATCCTCTCCCGGCATGCACAGCAGGCCGACACGCCCACCATACCACCACCGAGAGGGGACATCCAAGGCGCAGCACTGTACCAGCCGTTCAACCCTAGCCTCCGATGGCAGCGCCATCAACAGGCCACAGGGAACTATACACCAGCATCCCACCTGTGGTAAAAGAATGGTTTTACAGAACCCTATCAAATAGTGTGTTTGAGTACAACTACCACTCAAACATTCCCTTAGATTTAAAGCCCTTCTACAGCATTATTCCCTGTTGCCTATAAAAAGGCCTCATAATGTAGCACTGACAGTTTATTGCAGATTAGAAATATAAAAGTATCCTCACATTTACTAAAAGTATAAGTAGATGTTTCAGTTCAAGATGCCAGCTCAAAAAGCTTGTGTGGACAGCATATGCGAGACACTGAGATATAAACAATACCATAGAAGTGAAGACCTGGGGGTTGATTGGCTAAAACTGGAGAGTGCAAAATTTGGTGCAGCTGTGTGTGGTAGCCAATCAGCTTCTAACTTCAGCTAGTTCAATTAAGCTTTGACAAAAAAAACTGGAAGCTGATTTGTTTCTATGCATTTTGCACTCTCCATAAGTAAATCAACCCCAATGTGTATCCTATGCACCATGCAGTGATGTACTAGCTTGGCTCTCTATTTTGCTTGGTGCCTATTTAAGGTTTTTTAGGTTATTAGGGATATAAGCCAAGGAAGCTTTTAAATCTCTGTAGCATTAAAGTTCTTTACTAAAACAGGCTGCACAACTGCAGGAAATACAATTCATAGCATGCAAAGTATTACAAAATATATTACACAATATGCACAAGCCAATTATCCTTCCTAGCAAATAAGCATGTACAATATGTATGCATTAAGTATGCTAAACAGCTACTTAATTTCCATTGATGGAATCTTCTCATGGCTCCTTGTTCACTCAGAGTCCAGCTTCCCTCTTCTTTGTCTCCAAAACAACACTATCCTTTGTCTGACCGCATGGCCTGTTCAAAGTCCTCCCCTCCCCTAACTTCCTGTACATCATATCCTGTAAGGAGCTTCACAAACTAACCAAGCGTGTTTGTTAGCATATCAGTAGGGGAGGCTTAGCTTCACCACTTCCCATCCACGCTATAGCCGAATGAAGGCTACTAGGGATGAGCTTCGAGTTTGAGTCGAACCCATGTTCGACTCGAACATCGGCTGTTCGATCGTTTGACGAGGATCGAACATTATGGGCCGTTCGCGCCAAATTCGAGTGGCGCGTCATGGCCCATAATTCACTGCGGCATCGCAGTGCATTGCTGGCTGTTGATTGGCCAAGCATGCACTATGACCCGCATGCTTGGCCAATCACAATGCCGTCTGAACAGAGAGCCGTAATTGGCCAAAGCCAGGGTGGCTTTGGCCAATTATGGCTCAGGGGGTTTAGTACACGCCCCACACTATATAAGGCCGCCGGCTCTGCGGCCTTGTGTAGCGTGTTGGAGTTGTGAAAAGAGAGAGTTTACAGAGACAAACAGTGTCATTTATATTGAGTTAGATAGAGCAGGCAGGCGAGTTAGTTAGCTGCAGTTACAGTGTGTAGAGGATATATATATGCATCCTAGGTGTTGTATATATATTTATACACTGTATTGAGTTTAGCTAGATCCGTTCCTGTTAGTCTCTATACTGTAACAGGCAGGCAGGTGATTGTGCTAGCTGCAGACAGTCAGTGTTTCACTTAGTGTACTACTGTGTGCTTTGCATAGCGTTCACCTAAAGCTCACCTGAATACAGTTAGTCTCTATACTGTGAAAGGCAGGCAGGTGATTGTGCTAGCTGCAGACAGTCAGTGTTTCACTTAGTGTACTACTGTGTGCTTTGCATAGCGTTCACCTAAAGCTCACCTGAATACAGTTAGTCTCTATACTGTGACAGACAGGCAGGTGATTGTGCTAGCTGCAGACAGTCAGTGTTTCACTTAGTGTACTACTGTGTGCTTTGCATAGCATTCACCTAAAACTCACCTGAATACAGTTAGTCTCTATACTGTGAAGGGCAGGCAGGTGATTGTGCTAGCTGCAGACAGTCAGTGTTTCACTTAGTGTACTACTGTGTGCTTTGCATAGCGTTCACCTAAAGCTCACTAGAATAAAGTTAGTCTCTATACTGTGACAGGCAGGCAGGTGATTGTGCTAGCTGCAGACAGTCAGTGTTTCACTTGTGTACTGTGTGCTTTGCATAGTGTTCATCTAAAGCTTACCTGAATACAGTTAGTGACTATTATAGTGGAGTTCTCATAATAAAACCACAAGCAGAGAGCTGCAAGTATTTTCAGTGTACTGTGTCCTCTGCACAGTTTTCACCTAAAACTAACTGAAAACAATTGCTGCTTTTCCCATACTAACACCAAAGCAGGAGGTTGATTCTGATAGCTGCATTATCAGTACAGACAAATATATATATATATATATATATATATATATATATATATATACATATATACACATCACACCTTTGTGCAGCTACATTTCACAACAGGCCATTAGTATGTCTGGAAGGCAAACAATGAGAGGCAGACAGTCACGAGGCAATAAAAGAGGGCAAGCAGGCTCTGTGTCTAGAGGCAACAGTGCTGCTGGCCGTGGACACGGTGCATCCTCATCAGCACGTGGCCGTGGGACACGCTTGTCCTTCTTTTCGACAGCTGGCCAAGTTGAGCCGCAACATGCCCAAGACTTGGTAGAGTGGATGACCAAGCCGTCCTCCTCCTCCTCCTCATCCTCTCTCACCCAGGCTCAGGGTACTTTGTCTGGCAAAGCAGCTGCCAAAGCGGCCTTTTCCCTCGGCTCAATGGCATCAGTCACTCCTTCCCTAGCCCCACCATGTCCTCCTGAAGAGTCCCCTGAACTGTTTGAGCACAGTGTTGGGTACATGCTCCAGGAGGATGCCCAGCATTTTGAAGGCTCCGATGATGGAACCCAGCTGGAGGAAGGCAGTAACGTAAGCTCAGAGAGAGGGGGTAGTAACGTCAGCCCAGAGAGAGGGGGTGCCCAACAAGGTCAGCTATCTGGCAGTCATGTTCCCCCAGCTGCAGCATACTGCCAGATTGGCTCCAGTGATGAGGAGGGAGGGGATGATGAGGTCACTGACTCCACGTGGGTGCATGATAGGAGAGAGGAGGAGGAGGAGGAGGCACATCTTCAACGAGGCAGGATGCCCTCCAGGAGCCAGCTTAAGGGCAGCACACCGACTGCATCACACCGCAGAGCTCCGCATGTGCAGGGCGCTGCTGTCTCTGTGCGTTATTCAAAAAGTTCTTTGGTGTGGGCCTTTTTTCAGACGTGTGCAGCAGATCGCACCTTTGCCATTTGCAACATATGTCTAAAGCGTATCTCGCGTGGCCAAAACATCAGCCGCTTGGGCACCACGTGCTTGACCAGACATATGTCGACCTGCCATGCAGTCCGTTGGCAAGCTTACCTAAAAGACCTACACCAAAGAACAAAGCGGACCTCTCCTTGCTCCTCATCAGCTGGGATCTCCAACCCCACTATACCTTCAGTCCTCTCAGAAACCTACACTGAGAGGAATGAAGGTGTAGAATTAGGTGTGTTACAGCCAAGTGCTTGCGGGCAATCTGCTATCGGTACACCAACGTCCGATTGTACCAGGCAAATTTCCCTGCCCCAGCTGCTGCACCGCCGAAAGAAGTTCGCTCCCAGCCATCCACATGCCCAGCGGTTGAATGTTAGCTTGGCTAAATTGCTAGCACTTCAACTGCTACCTTTTCATTTGGTAGACCCTGCCCCCTTCCGTGAGTTTGTGGATTGTGCGGTTCCTCGTGGCAGGTTCCAAAACGCCACTTTTTCTCACGGAAGGCGATTCCGGCTCTCTACCAGCATGTGAAAGGCAATGTCTTGGCCTCGCTGGACAGAGCGGTCAGCGGTAAGGTGCATATTACCGCTGACTCATGGCCCAGCAGGCATGGACAGGGACGTTACCTATCTTTCACGGCGCATTGGGTGACTCTGCTGGCAGCTGGGAAGAATGCAGGACAAGGTTCAGTAGTGTTGGAGGTTGTTCCGCCACCACGCTTCCAAAATGTTACTACTGGTGATTCTGACACACCTCCTCTTCTTCTTCCTCCATGGCCTCTTCCTGTGCTGATTTGTCCTCCGAACCAGTGGTGCTCCGTAGGCGTTCAAGGGGCTACGCCAGTATGCAGGCAAAAAGATGCCATGCAGTGCTTGAGCTGGTGAGCTTGGGGGACAGGAGCCACACTGGGGCAGAGATTCTGTCAGCTCTGCAGGGGCAGGCTCAGAGGTGTTTGATGCCACGCCAGCTTAAGCCAGGAAAGGTGATTTCCGACAATGGCACCAACCTCCTCTCTGCCATCCGACAGGGACAACTGACCCATGTGCCCTGTTTGGCTCACGTCCTTAACTTGGTGGTGCAGCGGTTCTTGGGCAGGTACCCGGGCTTAAAGGAGGTCCTGAAGCAAGCCAGGAAACTCTGTGGGCATTTCCGCCGATCTTATAATGCCAGTGCTCAGCTGTATGACCTGCAAAAGGATTACAACCTGCCCAAGAACCGCCTAATCTGTGACATGCCCACCAGGTGGAACTCTACGTTGGCCATGCTGCATCGGCTGAACACGCAGCAGAGGGCCATCAATGATTATCTGTTGCAATATGGCACCAGGACAGTGTCAGGGGAGCTTGGATTTTTTTCCCTACGCCAGTGGGCCATGATCAGGAATACATGCACTGTCCTGGCACCATTTGAGGAGGCCACGAGGATGGTGAGCAGTGACAGTGCATGCATTAGTGACACTGTCCCTCTTGTCCACCTGTTGGAGCACACGCTGCGTGGAATAATGGACAGGACACTTGAGCCAGAACAGAGGCAGGAAGAGGAGGACTTCCTTACCTCTCAAGGCCCCCTTTATCCAGACAGTGGTCCTGCTGGCCCGGCTATCACACAGGAAGAGGACGAGGAGGAGGATTGTGTCAGCATGGAGGTGGAGACTAGTACTCAGCATCAGCAGCAGTCTTCAAGGGATCAATTACAGTCCCAAGACACCCATGGACTTGTACGTGGCTAAGAGGAGGTGGCTGCGGATCATGTCATCCTCAGTGACCCAGAGGACTCCGCACCGAATGCCTCAGCAAACCTACGCTGCATGGCCTCCCCGATCCTGCAAAGCCTGCGGAAGGATCCTCGTATTCGTGCGATCAAGGAGAGGGATCATTACTGTCTGGCAACCCTCCTTGATCCACGTTACATGGGTAAGGTTGCGGACCTTATCTTGCCGTCGCAGAGGGAGCAGAGGATGAGGCATCTTCGGGAGGCCTTGCAGAAAGGTCTGTGCAACACGTTCCCAGAGACTGGGAGATTACAAATTCCTGGTCCTGGACAACGTGTTGCTGAGGCTTCGGTCAGTCAAAGAAGGAGCGGTGGAGTTACTGGGTCTTCAGTAGGGATGAGCTTTGAGTTCGAGTCGAACTCATGTTCGACTCGAACATTGCCTGTTCGCCCGTTCGCCGAACAGCGACCAATTTGGGGTGTTCGCAGCAAATTCGAAAAGTCTATGGGAGAGATCTAAAGTGCTAATTTTAAAGGCTTATATGCAAGTTATTGTCATAAAAAGTGTTTGGGGACCCGGGTCCTGCCCCAGGGGACATGTATCAATGCAAAAAAAAGTTTTAAAAACTACAGTTTTTTCGGGAGCAGTGATTTTAATAATGCTTAAAGTGAAACAATAAAACTGAAATATTCCTTTAAATTTCGTACCTAGGGTGTGTGTATAGTATGCCTGTAAAGCAGCGCTTGTTTCCCGTGCTTTAACATGTACCCCTACCATTTCACAAACATTGTACCCCTACCATTTCACAAACAAAGAGTAAAAAATTGTAAAAAAAATACAGACACCGTTGGGAAAGTCCTTTATTAAAAAAAAACAAAAAACATTCCAACGATGAAATCCAGTGTCCCACGGCGATCCGATGTCCAGCGCTGTCCACACGAAACGTCATTGGCTGAGCCTGAGCGGACCTGATGGGGAACTTCCTCCGCAGTGTAATAAATGAATATACCCGCCCCTTCTAAAGTTCCCCATCAGGTCCGCTCAGCCAATAACGTAGGTGTAAGGCTGAGGACCTGATGCGGAACGTGAGAAGGGGCGGGTCTATTCATTTATTATACTGCGGAGGAAGTTCCCCATCAGGTCCGCTCATCCAATGACGTAGGCGGGGTCTGACATACGAGGGGGCGGACCTGATGGGGAACTTCCTCCACAGTGTAATACATGAATAGACACGCCCCTTCTCACGTTCCGCATCAGGTCCTCTGCCTTACACCTACGTCATTGGCTGAGCGGACCTGATGGGGAACTTTAGAAGGGGCGGCTCTATTCATTTATTACGCTGCAGAGGAAGTTCCCCATCAGGTCCACTCAGGCTCAGCCAATGACGTTTCGTGTGGACAGCGCTGGACATTGGATCGCCGTGGGACACTGGATTTCATCGCTGGAATGTTTTTTTGTTTTTTTTTAATAAAGGGCTTTCCCAACGGTGTCTGTGTATTTTTTTAACAATTTTTAACACTTTCTTTGTGAAATGGTGTTGTTGTGTTACACTATGTGATTATTCTTGTTCTCTGTGTCTTTAAGATCTGTTCCCTTCTTTCTAGCTGAACTCTCTCTCTCACCGTAGTTCTTTATATATCTCCTCCACTTCCTGATTCTGGTCATTACTCCTGTATATCTTCCATGCTAAACATCTTACATGTGGTTTACAACTGCAACGTTTTTCTACCTATGAATATCCATCATTAAACAGAACATTCGAAAGGATTCATCGTCTGTCATCCTAACTGTGAGTTTATTCATTGAGTTAAACTGCCTGTATCGATGCAAGGGATGAATATCAAACCAGCTTGAGTAAGGCCTACTTAAACCTGGAGATGAACTTTATCGCTTTGTAGTTGAGACAGAACAGTAGAAAAACTGAGTTTCACAGCCTAATTACAAGATTTCTGCATGTCAGTACTGAAACAGACAAGATTTACTGCCCTCATAGCAAGACAGAAGGGACAGAGCAGCACATGGCAGCCTTATAGCCTGAGACAATCTGCACAGTGTCATATTTCAGCACACAGATCCTGCCTGCTTTCACAGTCAGTCTGCTATCATGAGTGACCAAGCTTCTGCATGTGAACTCACATCTCCTTCCTCACAAGTTCCTGAAGAAACTGAGTTACCCAAACACTCAGTTAAACCCACTTGGAAAGTAATGGAGAATTATGAAGCTTCAAGGACTGAATTGTCAAATAGCTTGGAATTAGTCTGGGAGAAAATCCTTGCTGAAGCCAATACAGTGTCTGTTGAACGTGAACTACTGACACTAGAGGGCGCCATTAAACAACTTTCTGCCTCATATGAGCTTTATCAGCTTACCAGCATCAAATTCACTAATGTCTTACAAAACATGAAGTCAGAAAATGTGATGATGCAATTAAAGCGCGTCAATGCTCTCAATATTGAAAGAGACAGTTTTATCCAGCAAACCAGATTAAAGGCAGAAGCAAAAATAAAGCTGTTACAGGACACTGCATCTCACAGATCTGTTTCCACCAGACGTTCTAAAAACTCGTCAAGATCCCATAGTTCAAGATACTCAACACTCAGTGAGCGACTTATTAATGCCCGCGCTGAAGTGGAAGCCAGCAAAGTGCAGGTGGCATATGCAGAAAAAAGAGCAGAGTTGGAAGTGCAGTCAGCACGTCAAAGGGCAGAGTTGGAAGCGCAGTCAGCACGACAAAGAGCAACAATGGAAACCTTAAATGAACAGTGTAAACATGACGCAGCTATGGCAAAGCTAAGGGTCCTACAGCAAGCTATCAGTGCAGACGAAGGTGCAAGTGAGAAAGACAGCATTAACCTAAACATAGCAGATATGGAAGACCCCCTCAAACGCACTAAAGACTATGCCCTAAGCCACTGCAGTGCACACTCCATTGTCTCCAATGCTCCCGACTACATAGAGACTCCTTCACAGCTTCAAGTTAAAGAGGTTCCAGCAACTTCCTGCACTCAAAATCACTCCACTGCATTTCCTACCTGTCTACCTTGCCTGCCTTCATACGTCACAGAGCATCAGCGCAAGCTTCAAGCAAGTCATCAATCTCCAGTCATCGGTACAGCCTTGAATCAACGTACCATTGGAACAACTGATTTCAAGCAAGCAACTCACCTGGATGCATCTGCTGCACCATTTTTCCCTGTGTCCTTTAACAACAATGTCAAAGATAACGCAATTAGCACCATACAGCCAACAGCATCTCACATAAAGGCGGAGACAACTGAGACAGAAGAGTTTGTGAGGTACATGCTTCGCAGAGAGCTCACAAAGACTGGTCTTACAAGTTTTGATGACCAACCTGAGAACTACAGAAGTTGGAAATGTGCCTTCAGAACTACAATCAGCAATATTGGCATTACAGCTGATCAAGAATTGAATCTGCTGATCAAATGGCTTGGTCCTCTATCTGCTGCACGTGTTAAGCCATTAAGATCGGTTTTCATGGACAATCCTACTGCAGGCCTCACAGCTGCATGGCAGCAACTAGAGCAAAGTTATGGCAGTCCAGAAGCTATAGAAAATGCTTTGTTCATGCGTCTGGAAACTTTCCCAAAGATATCCGGTAAGGACAACAAGGAGTTCCAGAGACTGAGTGACCTTCTCCTTGAGCTTCAGCTAGCCAAGACAGACCCAAAACTACCTGGACTCAGTTACCTTGACACTCCAAGAGGGGTAAACCCAATTGTCTCCAAGCTCCCGTATGGTTTGCAAGAGAAATGGACTGCACTAGGGTCATCATACAAAAGAGAGAACAAGGTTTCCTTCCCTCCATTCTCTTTCTTCTGTGAATTCATCAGGAAAATTGCAGAGACCAAGAACGATCCAAGTTTTTCCTACGGTGAGTACAGCCTCTTCTCACCCTTTCCTAAGAGTACCAGTCTTCAGGGCAACTATAGAAACCATAGAGGCCCAGTGTCCGTGAAAAAGACTGACATCCTTCCCACTCCTACCACAGTTCTGGCCACGAACAAACAGAGTAGGAAGATTGAAAACCCTAGCAGAGAATGTCCCATACACAAGAAGCCACACCCCCTCAATAAATGTATCGGCTTTAGGAAAAAGCCTCTGGAAGAGCGCAAGGAGCTTTTAAAGACATTTCGGGTATGTTTCAGGTGCTGTGCTTCTACAGAACATTTTGCAAGGGACTGTAATGTGTCCATGAAGTGCATAGAGTGTGGCTCTGAAGAACATATGCAAGCCCTCCATCCACTTGAGCCCAGCTCTGCACAACCTGCCAACACTCCTCCCAGGTTAACGCATGGCGGGGAGAATACAGACCAAGTGCCTAATTCTACCATAATTTCTTCATCCTGCACTGAAGTTTGTGGAGAAGACCGCTGTGGTAAGTCCTGTGCTAAGATATGCTTGGTGAACAACATATACCACAAGGATCAACCAGAAAAGTCTCTAAAGGCATATGCTATCTTAGACGATCAGAGCAATCGATCACTTGCAAAATCGGAATTGTTCAATCTATTTGAAATAAAAGGCGAAGCTCATCCTTACACCTTGGGTACCTGTAGTGGAACTATAGAGGTTTCTGGAAGAAGGGCTCATGGACTCATGTTATCTTCTCTGAAAGGTAACTTGCAATTACCCTTACCTACACTTGTTGAGTGCAATCAGATACCTGCTAACAGGGAAGAAATCCCTACTCCAGCTGCTGCTTTCCATCACCCTCACCTCAAGGTAATAGCAAATGAGATACCACCACTTGACAAAGATGCTCAGATCCTTCTTCTGTTAGGAAGAGACATTCTAAGAGTTCACAAGGTACACAGACAAGTCAGTGGACCCCCAGATACCCCATTTGCCCAGCGCACGGATCTAGGGTGGGTCATCATAGGCAATGTCTGCATAGGCAAAATGAAAAGACCTACCAACATTTCGTCATTCAAGACAAATGTTCTGCCAAATGGCCGAAACACTTACTTTGAGCCATGCCCACATCACTACTGGGTGAAAGAGAAGATAGCCAGCCCCGAATGGCAACATGGTATCTCAGGTGACACAAGCCCTTTCTCCTGCCATGATGGCGACTTCGGTTCTACAGTGTTTAATGCAACCAGTGAAGATGACATACTGGCTCCTTCAATGGAAGACAAAGAATTCATCAAGGTAATGGACAAGGAGTTCTTTCAAGATGACTCCAATAACTGGGTAGCACCCCTACCCTTTCGTCTCCCAAGAGAGAGATTGCCCAACAACTTACAGCAGGCCATCAGTAGATTCTCCTCCTTAAAGTGAAACTTAAGCAGGAAACCAGAGATGCAAAAGCACTTTGTGGACTTTATGCAAAATGTATTTAACAGAGATCATGCAGAGCCTGCTCCCCCACTAAAGGAGGGAGAAGAATGCTGGTACCTTCCATCCTTTGGCGTGTATCACCCACGCAAACCAGACCAAATCAGAGTTGTCTTTGATTCCAGTGCTCAGCACGAAGGTGTTTCTCTTAACAACATGCTCCTTACTGGACCCAACTTGAACAACAGTCTAATAGGAGTCTTGATTCATTTCAGACAAGAGCCTGTAGCAGTAATGGCCGACATTCAACAGATGTTTCACTGCTTCATCGTCAGAGAAGACAATAGAAACTACCTCAGGTTTCTATGGCACAAGGACAATGACCTCAACAAGGAAGTTATAGATTATCGCATGAAGGTACATGTCTTCGGTAACAGTCCTTCCCCAGCAGTGGCAACTTATGGGCTAAGGAAAACAGCTCAGACTGGAGAAGTTGAATATGGATCTGATGCCCGTCAATTTGTTGAAAGAAACTTCTACGTTGACGACGCACTTAAGTCCTTTCCAACTGCTAAAGAAGCAATTGATCTTCTCACCAGAACAAAGGAGATGCTGTCTGTAGCAAACCTTAGACTGCACAAGATTATATGAAACAGTCAGGAACTTATGAATGCCTTTCACTCTGAGGACTATGCCACTAGTCTAAAAAACCTTGACTTAGGTACAGATGTGCCTCCTGTTCAGCGAAGTCTGGGTTTGTTGTGGAACATCAAGCAAGACAAATTCACCTTCCAAGTGTCAACTTGTGACAAACCCTTCACTAAGAGAGGAGTCCTGTCCGTGGTGAATAGCATCTATGACCCACTGGGTTGCCTTGCTCCAGTTACCATTCAAGGTAAGATTTTACTAAGACAGTTGTCTACTGAGAACATAGACTGGGATACTCCCTTGCCTATTGAGAATCAACACAAGTGGGAAAGGTGCAGATACTCTTTGAAGTCACTAGAAAAACTTCAGATTCCCAGTTGCTATGTTCCAGGTTCCACTTCAACTGCTAACCGGAGAGAGATTCATATTTTCTCTGATGCATCAGTTGAAGCTATTGCTGCAGTAGCCTATTTGAAGACCTCTGAACTGAATGGAGAATCACACTGTAGTTTTGTCCTAGGCAAGGTAAAACTCACTCCCAAGCCTGCACATACCATACCAAGACTTGAACTTTGTGCAGCCGTGCTAGCAGTAGAAATTGCAGAGGTCATACGAAGTGAAATGGACACTAGAATTGATTCTTTCACCTTCTATACAGACAGTAAGGTAGTACTTGGTTACATAAACAACCAAACAAAACAATTTTATGTGTACCTCAGCAACAGGGTTGAACGTATCAAGAGATTCTCTCTACCAAGTCAATGGCATCACGTTCCCACTGAACTCAACCCAGCTGACTGTGGGACCAGAGCCGTGTCACCTGCCGCTCTTCAGGACAGCTTATGGCTGTCACCTCCAAGGTTTCTGTGTGAGGACTCTTACTTACTCCCTATTGACACCACCTATGGGCTAGTAAACCCTGAAGATGATAAGGAAATAAGAACTGTGAACACCTCACTTCACACTTCTGTAAGTACAAAACCGAAGCTGCGGTTACACCATTACGAGCATCAATGGAAGCAGGTGCAGCATCTAGCCAATGTGTTCTGGCATCGCTGGAAGAAAAAGTATCTTCACCACCTTCAAGGTCGTAACAAATGGCAAGCATCTAAGCCGAATCTTAAGGTTGGAGACCTCATCCTTCTAAAAGACAAGGAAGTTTGTCGGAATGAGTGGCCTATGGGTCTTATTACTAAAAGTTATGCCCAGCGACGATAACAAAGTCCGGAAGGTAGAAGTCAAGGTAACCAAGGGAGGATCGACACGAACCTTTAGTCGACTAATTACAGAGTTAGTACTCCTTTTGCCAGGTGAGTGACTTGTGCAAGGACTAGCCATGCTGTTGGCACGGCGGGGAGTACATTGCTGCCATCTACAGGTTCTACTCAGAACTTTGGAATTATTTGAAGACATCATACTGTGACTTTATGTTCTTCATCCTGTTGAACTTTCGTTTATTATTTGCTTGTTGCATGTTTTTCATTACAGGTTCCAGGACATTCGTCAGTATTGGACTTTTTGAAAATATATATATTAGTTTAAGGTTATGAAATCTAAAGATTTCAGACCGGGAGTGTTGTGTTACACTATGTGATTATTCTTGCTCTGTGTCTTTAAGATCTGTTCCTTTCTTTCTAGCTGAACTCTCTCTCTCACCGTAGTTCTTTATATATCTCCTCCACTTCCTGATTCTGGTCATTACTCCTGTATATCTTCCATGCTAAACATCTTACATGTGGCTTACAACTGCAACTTTTTTCTACCTATGAATATCCGTCATTAAACGGAACATTCGAAAGGATTCATCGTCTGTCGTCCTAACTGTGAGTTTATTCATTGAGTTAAACTGCCTGTATCGATGCAAGGGATGAATATCAAACCAGCTTGAGTAAGGCCTACTTAAACCTGGAGATGAACTTTATCGCTTTGTAGTTGAGACAGAACAGGTGTGAAATGGTAGGGTACAATGTACCCCATTACCAATTCACATAGGGGGGCCGGGATCTGGGGGTCCCCTTTGTTAAAGGGGTCTTCCAAATGCTGATAAGCCCCCTGCCCGCAGACCTCCACAACCACCAGGCAAGGGTTGTGGGGATGAGGCCCTTGTCCCCATCAACATGGGGACATCCTCCCCATGTTGAGGGCATGTGGCTTGGTACGGTTCAGGAGGGGGGGCGCTCTCTCGTCCCCCCTCTTTTCCTGCGGCCTGCCAGGTTGCGTGCTCGGATAAAGGGTCTGGTCTGGATTTTTGGGGAGAACTCCATGCCATTTTTTTTTTATTTGGGGTGGAGTTCCCCTTAAAATCCACACCAGACCTGAAGGGCCTGGTATGGATATTTGGGGGGAACCGCACAATTTTTTTTTTCATATTTGCGGCAGGGTTCCCTTTAATATCCGTACCAGACCTGAAGGGCCTGGTAATTGAATTTGGGGGGACCCCCACGCATTTTTTTTTATTTTTATCAATGACTTTTCTATGTATTGCCGGGAGCCGACAATTCATTATAGCCGCGAGTGAGTTTTAAATGACTTTTTTTCCTTCAGAAATGACATTTTGTGCAGGGACAGTTCTAAGCACGGGAAACAAGCGCCACTTCACAGGCATACTATACACACACCCTAGGTATGAAATTTAAAGGAATATTTCACTTTTATTGTTTCACTTTAAGCATTATTAAAATCACTGCTCCCGAAAAAACTGGAGTTTTTAAAACTTTTTTTTGCATTGATACATGTCCCCTGGGGCAGGACCCGGGCCCCCAAACACTTTTTATCACAATAACTTGCATATTAGCCTTTATAATTAGCACTTTTGATTTTGAACGTTCGAGTCCATTGTATTTAATAGGGTTCTAAAGTTCACGCGAACATTCTGTCTGTTCGCAGGTTTTGGTGCGAACTGAACAGGGGGGTGTTCGACTCATCCCTAGTCTTGAGGATGCATCACTGGCCAGAGCTTGCACAGTATGCAATTGAGATACTGGCCTGTCCTCAATCCAGCGTTCTTTCGGAACGCACATTCAGTGCTGCTGGAGGCTTTGTAACCGATCACAGGGTGCGCCTGTCAACCGACTCGGTCGATCGACTGACCTTCATAAAAATGAATCAGTCTTGGATCACCACCAGCTACCAAGCACCTGATGCTGATGTAACAGAATAATTTTCTTTTGAATGTCAGATCCCTTCAAGACTGCCTATGCTGATGCAGAGTGACCATCCTGTTATGCTGAGTGACTATCCTCTTCCTCCTCAATAATCATGCTGATAGCTTGAAAGAACATTTTGGTTCTGGGCACCGCCACCAGTGGCTAAGGCCCAATTTTTAAGCCCCTGTTTAACAGGGGCGTGTATTTACAATTTTTGATGCAATGCTTTGCAGCAGGGCTCATTGCTGTGCTCCAAGTACAGTATCTGTGAGGGGTTACAGTGTTGTGGCACCAGCACCAGTGCCTAAGGCCCAATTTTCTGCCCCTGTTTAACAGGGGCATGTAATTACAATTCTGGATCTAATACTTTGCAACAGGACTCATTGCTGCGCTCCAACTACAGTATCTGTGAGGGGTTGCAGTGTTGTGGCACCAGCACCAGTGCCTAAGGCCCAAGTTTTCTGCCCCTGTTTAACAGGGACATGTAATTACAATTCTTGATCTAATAATTCACAGCAGGGCCCATTCATGCGCCCACTAAGAGTAACTGTGAGGGCTTACAGTGTTGTGGCACCAGCACCACCACCAAAGGCCCAATTTTTCCTACCACTGTTCAACAATGGCATGTAATTAAAATGTCTTACATAATAGTTCACAGCAGGGTGTTCCAGCGCCCACCAAGAGTAACTGTGAGGGCTTACAGTGTTGTGGCAACACCAACACCTAAGGGCCAAATTTCTGCAGAGTATATACGGCAGGCCCCTACTTTCAAACATCCAACTTACAAACAACTCCTACTTGCAAACGGAAGGAGACAACAGGAAGTGAGAGGAAATTTACCCCTAGGAAGGGAAATTCTCTCCTGTAAGAGTTAATATGGGAAAAAGGTGTCTCCTCTCTACTGATGCTTTATCACCAATCCTTGTTTCAATAAAAACCCAAATTTTCCAAAAACATTTGTCATTGGGACGGAAAGTGAGGTGAAATGTTCTGAACAGGTGCACAGACAGCAAAACAAATGTTACAGGGGTGATAACCCTTCCCTATGTTCTCCAAAAAGCTTAAAAATTCTTTTTTTGGCTGGAGCTACACTTAAAAATTTACCTGTTCCAAATTACAAACAGATTCTACTTAAGAACAAACCCACAGTCCCTGTCTTGTTTGCACCGCCTGTATACTGCTGTTCAGAGTATATAGGGCCTTTTTTTATTTTGGGTGCGGGGTTCCCCTTAATATCCATACAAGATCCAAAGGGGCTGGTAGTGGGCTGGGGTGGGGGGGGGTAGCCATGCTATTTTTCTCAATGATTTTCATCCATATTGCCGGGACCAAACATTACATTAAAGCCGCAAGCAGTTTTAAATTACTTTTTTTCCTTTAGAAATGTAATTTTGTGCAGGGACAGTTCTAAACACGGGAAACACGTGCCACTTCACAGGCATACTTTAGACACCCGCCAGGTACGATATTTAAAGGAATATTTCACATTTTTTTTTCACTTTATGCATCATTAAAACCACTGCTCCTGAAAAAACTGACGTTTTTAAAACTTCTGTTTGCATTGATACATGTCCCCTGGGGCAGAACCCGGGCCCCCAAACCCTTTTTAGGACAATAACTTGCATATTAGCCGTTATAATTAGCACTTTTGATTTCAAACATTCGCGTCCATTGTATTTAATAGTGTTCTAAAGTTTGCACAAACTTTCGGTCCGTTCAGAGGTTCTGGTGCGAACCAAACAGGGGGGTGTTCGGCTCATCCCTAACGGCTACAGCATGGACCTAAAATGCCGGGAGGCCATCAATAGACGGCCTCCCCTTTCCTCGTTCCCCACGCGCGCGCTCCCGTGTGCGCAGCGGGGAAATTCTGTGCTGGCCGTGTCCCTTGGACACAGCCCATCACAGATCGCTGTAAATAGCCAATCACAGCGGCTATTTACAGCGCGATCGGCGTGGCCAATGAGAGATGATCTCAAATGTAAACATATGAGATCATCTCTCATTGTCGGCTCTGCCTCCTCACACAGACACTGCGTGTGAGGAGGGAGAGCAATCTGTTAGAGTGATAAAGTGAGTTACAACACAGTACACCAGCCAAAGCATCCTTACAGTGTCCAAACAGTTCCCAATCAGTGCCAATCAGTGCCACAGTGTCAAGTGTCACAGTCAGTGAAAACACTTAGTGCCCACCTATACATCAGTGATCAGTGCCCATCTGTGCCGCCTCAGTGCACATCTGTGCAATCAGTGCTCATCAGTGCCCACCTGTGCCACCTCATCAGTGCCCACCTGTGCCACCTCATCAGTGCACATCTGTGCAATCAGTGCACATCTGTGCCGCCTCATCAGTGCACATCTGTTCCACCTCATCAGTACCCATCTGTTCCACCTGATCAGTACCCATCTGTGCCACCTCATCAGTACCCATCTGTGCCATCTCATGAGTGCCTATCTGTGCCGTCTCATTAGTGCACATCTGTGCGATCAATCAGTGCCCATCAGTTTTGCCTTATCAGTGCACATCTGTGCTCATCAGTGCCCATCAGTGCAGGCTTAGCACACATCTGTGCCACCTCATCAGTGCAGGCTTCTTAGCACACATCTGTGCAGGCTCATCAGTGCCCATCAGTGCAGGCTTAGCACACACCTGTGAAGTCGCAGGATGCCTGTGGCCAATTATAGCTCAGGGGGATTTAGTACACACCCCACACTATAAAAGGCCGCCAGCGCGGCGGCCTTGTGTAACGTGTTCCGGTTCAGGGAGAGAGAAGGATAGGCAGGGACAGTGTCAGTGCTATTTGTTCATTTAACTTGTGTGCAGGGAGGGAGAAGGATAGGCAGGGACAGTGTCAGTGATATTCTTTGCTAAACCTTGTGTACAGGGAGAGAGAAGGATAGGCAGGGACAGTGTCACTGATATTCTTTGCTAAACCTTGTGTGCAGGGGGAGAGAAGGATAGGCAGGGGACAGTGTCAGTGTCATTTTTGCTAAGCCTCCTGCACAGTATACACCTGAAGCTAGCCCTTATTGCTGTGTTTTCCTGTTGTGTAACACAGGCAGGCATCTGCAGCACTTACAGCGGGCGTAGTGTGCCTCCTGCACATTATACACCTGAAGCTAGCCCTTATTGCTCATGGTTTTTTTCTTTTGTGTTACACTAACAGGCATCTGCAGCACTTACAGCGGGCATAGTGTGCTTCCTGCAAAATATACACCTGAAGCTAGCCCTTATTGTTGTGTTTTCCTGTTGCGTAACACAGGCAGGCATCTGCAGCACTTACAGTGGGTGTAGTGTGCCTCCTGCACAGTATACACCTGAAGCTAGCCCTTATTGCTGTGTTTTCCTGTTGTGCAACACAGGCAGGCATCTGCAGCACTTACAGCGGGCGTAGTGTGCTTCCTGTAAAATATACACCTGAAGCTAGCCCTTATTGCTGTGTTTTCCTGTTGTGTAACACAGGCAGGCATCTGCAGCACTTACAGCGGGCGTAGTGTGCCTCCTGCACATTATACACCTGAAGCTAGCCCTTATTGCTAGTGTTTTTTTTCTTTTGTGTTACACTAACAGGCATCTGCAGCACTTACAGCGAGCATAGTGTGCTTCCTGCAAAATATACACCTGAAGCTAGCCCTTATTGCTGTGTTTTCCTGTTGTGTAACACAGGCAGGCATCTGCAGCACTTACAGCAGGCGTAGTGTGCCTCCTGCACATTATACACCTGAAGCTAGCCCTTATTGCTTGTGTTTTTTTTCTTTTGTGTTACACTAACAGGCATCTGCAGCACTTACAGCGGGCGTAGTGTGCTTCCTGCAAAATATACACCTGAAGCTAGCCCTTATTGCTGTGTTTTCCTGTTGTGTAACACAGGCAGGCTTCTGCAGCACTTACAGCGGGCGTAGGGTGCCTCCTGCACATTATACACCTGAAGCTAGCCCTTATTGCTCATGGTTTTTTTCTTTTGTGTTACACTAACAGGCATCTGCAGCACTTACAGTGGGCATAGTGTGCTTCCTGCAATATATACACCTGAAGCTAGCCCTTATTGCTGTGTTTTCCTGTTGTGTAACACAGGCAGGCATCTGCAGCACTTACAGCGGGCGTAGTGTGCCTCTTGCACATTATACACCTAAAGCTAGCCCTTATTGCTGTGTTTTCCTGTTGTGTAACACAGGCAGGCAGCTGCAGGACTTACAGTGGGCGTAGTGTGCCTCCTGCACATTATACACCTGAAGCTAGCCCTTATTGCTGTGTTTTACTGTTGTGTAACACAGGCAGGCATCTGCAGCACTTACAGCGGGCGTAGTGTGCCTCCTGCACATTATACACCTGAAGCTATCCCTTATTGCTGTGTTTTCCTGTTGTGTAACACAGGCAGGCATCTGCAGCACTTACAGCGGGCGTAGTGTGCCTCCTGCACATAATACACCTGAAGCTAGCCCTTATTGCTGTGTTTTCCTGTTGTGTAACACAGGCAGGCATCTGCAGCACTTACAGTGGGCGTAGTGTGCTTCCTGCACATTATATACCTGAAGCTAGCCCTTATTGCTGTTTTCCTGTTGTGTAACACAGGCAGGCATCTGCAGCACTTACAGCGGGCGTAGTGTGCCTCCTGCACATTATACACCTGAAGCTAGCCCTTATTGCTCGTTTTTTTTTCTTTTCTGTTACACTAACAGGCATCTGCAGCACTTACAGCGGGCGTAGTGTGCTTCCTGCAAAATAAACACCTGAAGCTAGCCCTTATTGCTGTGTTTTCCTGATGTGTAACACAGGCAGGCATCTGCAGCACTTACAGCGGGCGTAGTGTGCCTCCTGCACAGTATACACCTGAAGATACCCCTTATTGCTGGTTTTCCCATCTCCCTGCAGGCCATTAGAATGTCTGGAAGGCAAACAAGGAGAGGCAGACAGTCAGGAGCCAATAAAAGAGGGCAAGCAGGCTCTGTGTCTAGAGACAACAGTGCTGGTCGTGGACGGGATGCATCGTCATCAGCACGTGGCCATGGGACACGCTTGTCCTTATTTTCGGCAGCTGGACGTGTTGAGCCGCATCATGCCGAAGACTTGGTAGAGTGGATGACCAAGCCCTCCTCATCCTCCTCATCCTCTCTCACCCAGGCTCAGGGTACTGGCAAAGCAGCTGCCAAAGTGTCCTCTTCCCTTGTATCAATGTCATCATCAGTCACTCCTTCCCTAGACCCACCATGTCCTCCTGAGGAGTCCCCCGAACTGTTTGAGCACAGTGTTGGGTACATGCTCCAGGAGGATGCCCAGCGTTTCGAAGGGTCTGATGATGATACCCAGCTAGAGGAAGGCAGTAGCGTGAGAGCAGAGAGAGGGGATGCTCAAGAAGGACAGCAATCTGGCAGTCATGTTCCAGCAGCTGCAGCATACTGCCAGATTGGCTCCAGTGATGAGGAGGGAGGGAATGATGAGGTCACTGACTCCACGTGGGTGCCTGATAGGAGAGAGGAGGAGGAGGAGGATGAGGAGGAGGCACATCTCCAACGAGGCAGGATGCCCTCGAGGGGCCAGCGTAAGGGCAGCACATCGACTGAATCACACCGCAGAGCTCCGCCTGTGCAGGGCGCTGCCTCTGCCCGTTATTCCAAAAGTTCTTTGGTGTGGGCCTTTTTTGAGTCAAGTGCATCAGATTGCACCGCTGCTGTTTGCAACATATGTCTGAAGCGTATCTCGCATGGCCAAAACATCAGCCGCTTGGGCACCACATGCTTGACCAGACATATGTTGACCTGCCATGCAGCTTGTTGGCAAGCGTATCTTAAAGACCCACACCAAAGAACAAAGCGGACCTCTCCTTGCTCCTCATCAGCTGGGATCTCCAACCCCACTGTACCTTCAGTTCTCTCTGAAACCTGCACTGAGAGGAATGAAGGTGTAGAATTAGGTTTGTCACAGCCAAGTACTTGCGGGCACTCTGCTAGCAGTACACAGATGTCCGATTCTAGCAGGCAAATTTCCCTGCCCCAGCTGCTGGACCGTCAAAAGAAGTTCACTCCCAGCCATCCACATGCCCAGCGGTTGAATGCTAGCTTGGCTAAATTGCTAGCAATTCAACTGCTGCTTTTTCAGTTGGTAGACTCGGCCCCCTTCCATGAGTTTGTGCAATGTGCGGTTCCTCAGTGGCAGGTTCCCAAACGCCACTTTTTCTCACGGAAGGCCATTTCTGCTCTCTACCAGCATGTGGAAGGCAATGTCCATGCCTCGCTGGACAGGGTGGTCAGCGGTAAGGTGCATATTACCGCTGACTCATGGTCCAGCAGGCATGGACAGGGACGTTACCTTTCTTTCACGGCCCATTGGGTCACTCTTTTGGCAGCTGGGAAGGATGCAGGACAAGGTGCAGTAGTGTTGGAGGTTGTTCTGCCGCCACGCCTCCAAAATGCTACTACTGGTTGTGACACACCTCTCTCCTCCACCCCCTCCTCTTCTTCTTCCTCCATGGCCTCTTCCTGTGCTTTGTCCTCGGAACCATCCGTAGGCGTTCAAGGGGCTACGCAAGTACGCAGGCAAAAAGATGCCATGCCGTGCTTGCGCTGGTGTGTTTGGGGGACAGGAGCCACACTGGGGCAGAGGTTCTGTCTGCTCTGCAGGGGCAGGCCGAGAGGTGGTTGACGCCACGCAAGCTTAAGGCAGGAATGGTGGTTTGCGACAATGGCACCAACCTCCTCTCCGCCCTCCGACAGGGACAACTGACCAATGTGACCTGTGTGGCTCACGTCCTTAATCTGGTGGTGCAGCGGTTCTTGGGCAGGTACCCGGGCTTACAGGATGTCCTGAGGCAGGCCAGGAAAGTCTGTGTGCATTTCCACAGATCATATATTGCTAGTGCTCGGCTGGCTGAGCTGCAAAAGGAGTTGAACCTGCCCCTTATATGTGACATGCCCACCAGGTGGAACTCAACGTTGGCCATGCTGCAGTGGCTGCACACGCAGCAGAGGGCCATCAATGAGTACCTGTGCGACTACGGCACCAGGACAGGGTCAGGGGAGCTCAGGTTTTTTCACCACGCCAGTGGGGCATGATCAGGGATGCATGCACTGTCCTGGCACCATTTGAGGAGGCCACGAGGATGGTGAGCAGTGGCAGTGCATGCATCAGTTACACTGTACCACTTGTCCACCTGTTGAAGCATACGCTGGAATAACGGACAGGGCACTTGAGGCAGAACAGAGGCAGGAAGAGGAGGACTTCCTTGCCTCTCAAGGCCCCCCTTACCCAGACAGTGTTCCTTCTGTCCCACCCATTACACAGGAAGAGGAGAAGGAGGAGGAGGAGGAGGAGGATTGTGTCAGCATGGAGGTGGAGCATGGCACTCAGCATCAACAGCAGCAGTCTTTTAGGGATGATTTACAGTCCCAACAAACCCGTGGACTTGTACATGGCTGGGAGGATGTGGCTGCGGATCATGTCATCCTTAGTGACCCAGAGGACTCCGGACCGAATGCATCAGCTAACCTACGCTGCATCGCCTCCCTGATCCTGCAAAGTCTGCGGAAGGATCCTCGTTTTCTTCGGATCAAGGAGAGGGACCATTACTGGCTGGCCACTCTCCTTGATCCACGGTACAAGGGTAAGGTTGCGGACCTTATCTTGCCGTCGCAGAGGGAGCAGAGGATGAGACATCTCCGGGAGGCCTTGCAGAAAGGTCTGTGCAACGCGTTCCCAGAGACTGGGAGATTACAAACTCCTGGTCCTGGACAACGAGTTGCTGAGGCTTCGGTCAGTAGCAGAAGGAGCGGTGGAGAAGGTGGCCGTCTGACCGATGCGTTCAGACAATTTTTTAGTCCGCAGCCCCAAGGTATGATCGGTTCCAGCAACCATTGCCAGCGTCTGATATACATGGTGCAGGAATACCTAGGGGCAAGGTCAGACTTGGACACCTTTCCCACCGAAAATCCTCTGGCTTACTGGGTGTTGAGGATGGATCACTGGCCAGAGCTTGCACAGTATGCAATTGAGCCACTGGCCTGTCCTGCATCCAGCGTTCTTTCGGAACGCACATTCAGTGCTGCTGGAGGCTTTGTCACGGATCACAGGGTGCGCCTGTCCACCGACTCGGTTGATCGACTGACCTTCATAAAGATGAACCAGTCTTGGATCACCACCAGCTACCAAGCACCTGAAGCTGATATAACAGAATAATTTCTTTTCAAATGTCACATCCCTTCAAGACTGATGCTGATGCTGAGTGACTGTGCTGTTATGTTGACTGACTATCCTCCTCCTCCTCAATGATCCGATTCTTGATGATAGCTTGGAAGAACTTTTTTGTTTCTGGGTGCCGCCACCAGCGGCTAAGGCCCAATTTTTCAGCCCCTGTTTAACAGGGGCATGTAATTACAATTTTTGACGCAATGCTTTGCAGCAGGGCTCATTCCTGCAGTCCAACTAGAGTATCTGGGAGAGGTTGCAGTGTCGTGGCACCAGCACCAGTGCCTAAGGCCCAATTTTTCTGCCCCTGTTTAACAGGGGCATGTAATTACAATTTTTGATGCAATACTTTGCAACAGGGCTCATTGCTGTGCTCCAAGTTCAGTATCTGTGAAGGGTTGCAGTGTTGTGGCACCAGTGCCTGAAGCCTCGTACACACGACCGAGTTTCTCTTTCAAAACCGGCAAGAAAAGTGCCGCGAGAGCTTTATTGTCGAGAAAACCGTTCGTGTGTATGGTTTTACGACGAGAAAACTGCCGTGAATCTCGACGAGAAAATAGAGAACCTGCTCTCTATTTTCTCGTCAGGATTCAAGATTTCCTCGTCGTGTTTCTCGTCGGCCTGTTTTGTGACGAGAAAATGGTTCGTGTGTATGCTTTTACGACTCTTCCAAAAGCGCGCATGCTCAGAATCAAGTATGAGACGGGAGCGCATCTTCTGCTAAATCAAGCCTTCGTAATGGAGATAGCACATTCGTCACGCTGTAAATTATTGCATCGTTTAAATGTTGTGCATTGAAATCTTCTTTAGAATGTTACATTAATCCAAACGAATGAACTTGTTTTGCTGCTGATATTCACACAGAGTTATGACTATATATTTTTAACCTTTTTCATGCTGCTCTTAAGTAGATTTAGGTGTATTATATCGTGCAAGATCTTCTGAATATTTTTTTTTTTTTAGTTTTCAAACAGATGTTAATTGTAATTTGGCAATGTTTTGATAGTGATCTCCCATTGTATATTTTAATTTTTTTTGTCTAAATTTTACACCCTATATTTTTTTAATATTTTTATTTTATTATTTTTTTGGGGTTGTTATCTGTCCCTTTTTTTGCTGTCAAATGTATCTGCTTACTCCTTAGCTAAATTAAAAATTTGAAAAAATAAACATAGTCAAGTATGAACTTAAACCAAAAAAACATTTATTCATGTTTTTTTAAAAATAAAGAGAAGGCAGCGCTGGAGAACCTGCTGCCATTTGTGCATCCCAGGGACCCCAGAGCACACATCAACCCTGTGTGGACACTAAAATTGGGAGCTTGAGAAGGCCAACAGTTCTAAACACAATCTGATGCTGGCCTCCCAGAGGTCAGGAACAGCAGCAGGTGATATATATGTTCCAAGTGTGTGGTACTACAACAGGCTGCCTTCTGTCCGACCACAATGAAGCAAGGCCATCACTTCCTCGTCTTCTTGGCAGCCTTCCCTGCAGCCTTCCCTGAAGCCTTCCCCGCAGCCTTCCTTCTTCGTGTGGCTGGAGGCTGGGCCACTGGAGGGGTACTCCTGTCATGAGGAGGAGGAGGTGGAGGAGAAGGGGGTGGCGCAGAAGAAGAAGGTGGAGGAGGAGGTGGAGGAGAAGGGGGTGGGGCAGAAGAAGAAGGTGGAGGAGGAGGTGGAGGAGAAGGGGGTGGGGCAGAAGAAGAAGGTGGAGGTGGAGGAGGAGGTTGAGGTTGGGATAGTTGTGCCACCTCACATATGGCCGTATTGGGGGTAATTCTCTCCATCACCCCCTTGTTCAGCAAGGTGATGAGCAGGGGCTCGCATAGGAGGCGTTGCTCCATGCTCATCACCTTGAACTTTGCCTCCACTAGGCCGGCAATGGCCTCTTCAGGGGATGTGGGCTCCTGGAGGGTGGCATGGGCCTCTCTAATAAGGGCCATTGCTGCCTCACTGGTGGTCCTGTCCCTCCTGCTTCTTTTTGGAAGGCGGATGGGAGGCACCTGTGATCTCGTGGTTCTCCTTGGGCCGGCCACCTCCTGGCTGCCACTGGGCCCTGCCACCTCCTGGCTCATTTCATCCTGTGTATGAAAAAGGGACATAGTTTAATATTTTGTTTTATTATTTTCATACAACTTTCAGATCATGAATGTAGCAATTTGAATCTAAATCAAGAAAACAATTACATTTTTTTTTGACTACATCAGATTGACTATTTAGCACCCAATTTAGGGCAGACTAATGTCTAGAGATCTTGATTTCACTTGTGGAACCCAAAATAGTTTATGATTTTCATCTTGACTTATTTTTCAAACATTAAGTTTATCCCAATACATTTGTTTTAAATTCTATACCTGGCTCCAGATGGCCAAATCAGGTTCATCCAGGATGGCTGCCTCCTCTTGCTCCAGAGAAGGCTCAGGTTGGCTGCAGGGAAGTCTGGGGGGAAGAGTGGAGAGTGATGGCCTTGCCTCAATGTGGTCATCCAGAAAGGACATCCTGCTGTAGTACCACAAATTGGGGACATACACATCATCTGCTGCTGCTCCTGACCTCTGAGAAGCCAGGACCTTAGAGCGATCAGTCCTGTATGTGCCTCTCAAGCTCCCAATTTTAGTGTCCACCTGTTTTGCTGTGGCTGTGGGCACCTTGGTCTGCACAAATGGGAGCAGGCTCTCCAGCGCTGCTTTTCGTACCCCTTTTTTTTATGGATGGGGTTTTTGGTTTCCCACAGAGCGAGCAGCTCCCTTACCCGGTCTATAAATTCCGCAAGGAATTCTTTGTCGCTTATAAAGACATGAATTTTTGGTCTGCAAGTAAAATAAAAATTATATAACTAATGTGAGGCACACAGTCTAACCTCCTTAAAATCTTATTCACCATATATATCCTCCAACATTCTCAAGACAGTATAGGGCAACAATTTATCAAAGTCACAAAATCACATACCTTCGTTCGCACGTCCGTCACTTGAACTCCTCTCTCCGCACACCGAACGTAGTATAGTCACATGTGTGTTTGCTATATATACACCACGCATGCGTGAAACTACGCACACGTCGCTCCGCACACGTCGCCCGCCCATGACGTTCTAACTAACATCTTTTCCCCACCCCTTCTCTTTCGGCGCGCAGACAGATATGGCGGATTCACAGCAGGTGTCTGATAATTCCTCAAATAACGAGGAGGAGACAAGCCCGGAGACTGAGGAAACGTCACGATCAAGGAGGAGATTCAAGGCATCTAATATGTCTTATGCGGAGATGGCGGAGATGGTGGACATCTTGCTAAAGTCGGATTATGACGCAAAGCATGGGCCGTATAGCAAACCTAATCGAAGGAAGGCCAAAATCCTGAAGAAAGTCGTGAAGAGTCTGAAGAAGAATTTTGGGGTGAAACGATCAAATGAGCAGCTCAGAAAGAGGTGGTCAGACCTCAAACTGAGGGAGCCGGAGCAGTTAAGGAGCATTAAGAGAATGCTAGGAAAAAGTAAGTACTTGTTCTAATTTTACGCTATTAATGTATTTCTCAACTTACATGTTGCTCCATGTATTTTTTTTTCTAGTGTACTACCTTACAAAATGTCATAGTTTGAAATTGGTTTGGCACAGTAATCGTTCGTTACAGACACATCGTTCGGCCACTATCCTCGTTTTTTGATTATTTTACAGGGTTAAATTAAATTAGACATCTGCCTGTTTGGATTCATTTGTTGTTCTTTCATTGTTGGCTAGATGATGTGTTTGTAAAGAGAATGAAATGAAAACTTTAATCAGTGTAAAGGAGAGGACACTCAGCAGCTGGTTCCACATCTGTACTTTTGAGCACTATAGTGTGGGCCAACAGAACCGCCTTTTTTGGGGGTCCCACACAGGTGCATCAGTGAATTTTTGTGGTGCCTCCATGTCTAAAAATTGACAGCCAAAGGTGAATACTAAACATATTTTTGTGAAGAAATAATGTCTTCATGTGGAAATTCAGCACAAACACACACTTGTACCCCACTTCCAAGCAATTTAGGCTGTTTTTAGTTTTCATAGAGAATTTCAGTGTGATAAATAGACCTTTTGTTTGGTTCTCATAGGGGAGAGAAGACTGGGAGGAGAACACTCCGGGGAGCACAGGAACCCCACAGCTTCGACACAACCCCAACCTCACAAAGACCCACAACCTAAGGATGTTGAGAAAGTTGAAGAGGTGGAGGAAGGAGAAGTGCAGAAAGGAGAAGTGGATGACGTGGTGGAACTGGTCACCACAACAGGTCAGTATCTGTCACCACAGCTTCAGGTAAGAGATGTAGGCCTGCAGAGTTATAATACCTTTTTATTTTGTTTTTAGGGGATGTAAATATTGTGGTGAAAGAAAGTACACGTTTCTCTGCTGACAGTGCCCTACGAATAATACAGCAAGTGATGGAATGTAGCACAGAACTGGACAGAATTAAACAAAGAATTCATGTGATGGATCAAACCTTTAAAGACATCCTAGATGTTTTGGGGAGAATTGAATAAGGCATCAAAACCCCCATTTTTGGTTACAGTTTGTTCTTCCCCCTTTTAATCTCTTTTTGACAATCAATCCAGCCAAAAATTGAATATGCACACAGTGTGTCAACATGTGCCATCTGCCATAAGGGGATATCCATGTACGGCTTTTGGGGGTGCAACCCCTTCCTCGTATCTCAAGTAGGTGAACTGAAGAAGGGGTTGCACCCACAAAACACGTCCATTGATCACCCCTGCTGGCAGATGGCACATGTTGACAATAGGGATCAGGAGTCTAAAATCCCTATTAGAAATTACAACAAAATGTGTGCATATTCAATTTTTGGCTGGGCCAGGGGTGCCAAGACCGCATATTAGGACGGGCACATAGAGACATATTTTGTGTAAGTGAATGCCTCATATTGCTCAGAGGTATCCAATGTTGTACTTTTTGGAATGCAACTGATGGTTTTGTATTTTCATTAAAAAAAATTGGCGGTTTGTGGACAGCCCGAAAAAAAAAAAATACCATGTGTGTGAATGTGCACAGAGTAAAATGTTTGAACACAAACAAAGTGTAGCTTCTTTTTCAAATATGCTCTAACCTTATTTGTGTATTTGTTTGGGTTTCATAGTGAAATGGTTGTTATTTACTAAAGGAAACAAAACTTGGCAATACAAATGCAGTAAGACAAACTAGGAGACAGGAAACTAACAAAGTTACAAGATTTAAAATGAACTTTAATGAGTTCTTTATGCACGAATCTTTAGTCATGGCCTGGCATAGGAATAGCCCCTACCCGTGAAATAGTCCATATATTTATCCCGAACCTCACGGGCATTTTGGGGGGGCAAGCCAGGACGGGCAGATTCGAGGCCCGGCAGGGGATTGGCATGGGAAAGTCCTGCCTCAGGCAATACTGAGGCCATATAAGTACTTGATTTTCGGCAAAGAAAATTATGGAGCACACAGCAGCATAAAACAACATAGTTTATCTTGTACTCCGCCAAGTGGATTGGAGTCATAAAAAGGCGGAACCGGCTGGCCATTATCCCAAAGGCATTTTCAACGACTCTTCGGGCCCTGGCCAGCCGGTAATTGAACACCCTCTTCTCTGGGGTCAGGGTCCTCTGTGGAAATGGCCTCATGAGGTGCGGTCCGAGTCCGAAGGCTTCATCAGCCAAAAAAACAAAGGGGAGTCCTTCAACATTCCCTGCATCCGGTGGCAATGCAAGGTCGTCACTCTGGAGACGGAGGGCAAACTCCGTCTGGATGAAGGATCCCCCATCGGACATCCGGCCATTCTTCCCCACATCCACATAGAGGAATTCATACCGTGCTGACACCACCGCCATCAGCACAATGCTATGAAACCCCTTGTAATTGTAGTAGTAGGACCCAGAACGGGGTGGCGGCACGATGCAGACGTGCTTCCCGTCTATGGCACCACCACAGTTGGGGAAGTCCCACCGCGTGGAAAACTCCAATGCCACAGTCTGCCATTCCTGTGGCGTGGAAGGAAGCTGGGGAGTCAAACAAGATGAAATAAAATTAGAAATTTTAATTATAACATTGCAAGCAGATTATAAGAAAATACATTAGAGCCCAACCTCAATCAAATTCTCAGTTTAAGGTGTTTTTAATAAGTATAATGGAAGGCTCAAGTTTCATATTCATCACCCCCTCTGATGGTCCATTATAACCCAATTTGGGGGGGGGTAGATGTGTTTGGCCACAGGATAGCATTGCAGTGGCGGTGCGTCCAGAGTGGGCGCTGGAGCACTGCCCCCTCTATCCTGCGCCCGTCACTCAGAACAATACATAGGTTCATGCCTTGCATAAACCTATGTATTGTCAATGCCGCCCACTATTCAGGTGGATGGCCCCCTGTTGAGCGACGGACATATGAATAACTGCGGCATTTTTGTGGTGAAAATTGCATATCAGAAACAGGGGGGCAAATAGGCTTGCAAATTACAGCCTGAGGGATGTAATTGGCTTGCTAAAAGTGAAATAGGGGACGCAGGGGGTGGGACATTCCTTGGCTAAACACTGACAGGCTGCTCTGCCAATCATGTTTACCAAGTCTGTTTAACGGTAACATGATTGGCTGATGCAACATCGAGGGCAGGAAAAGACATCAAGGACAGAAGAAGGATGGCGCGGACCAGAAGAAGGTAAGTGCAGGGCTGGGGGGAAACTGGCTGCATTGGAGGGGACAAAATGGCTGCATTGGAAGGGGCAAAATGGCTGCATTGGAAGGGGCAAAATGGCTGCATTGGAAGGGGCAAAATGGCTGCATTGGAAGGGGCAACTGGTGGCGTTTAATAGGCACAGTCGCAAAAAAGAAGGAAGTTTAGGTCCTAAATTGGGGGTTGAACCCCCAAACATTTGGAGCAACAGGCGCCACTGCTGGAAAGGTTAGTGAAGGGAAATATGCATGGAGGAGAAAAAAGGGGCATTTTAAAGCTTCCAGCATGCATGGGGACAAAGGGGACATTCTCAGCATATTACAATCATGGTAATTAGGGAAGGATGAAAGAAATACAATACATTAGCATACATGAAATACATAAAATGTGATGTTAATGGAGAAAACTTACCCCAATATAGTCCTCCTGCAGGACTTGTATAATGGCAGAACAGGTGTCTGGGATTATGAGGCCCAGAGCCTGGGGGGAGATGCCTGTCGTGAACTTCAAGTCCTGAAGACTTCTCCCTGTCACCAGGTAACGTAACGTGGCGATGAGCCTCTGCTCAGCACTGATGGCTTCCCGCATAATGGTGTCCTGCCTGGTAATATAGGGGGACACCAAAGCCAACAGTTGCTGAAAAACGGGGTCAGACATCCGCAGAAAATTCCTGAAGTCCTCAGGATTATTCTCGACGATCTCCCGCAGCAGAGGCATATGGCAGAATTGGTCCCGCTGGAGCAACCAATTCTTGGTCCATGAACTCCTCCTCACCCCGTTCATGGACTGGTCTTGGTCCAAAACAAGCAGACCAACACCAAGCGCCCGCACAGCATGAACTCGACGACGAGAAAGTACAGGCGACATGGCTAGGAAACGGTCGTCTTATCAGAACGTACAGAACAGAACGCACTTTAGAACAGCAAGGCCTATGAATAACGAACTGAAAATCAGAAACGAACGGGCAAGAACGCACTGTAAAACAGATACGACCTGCCTACACGCCCTGAAAGACAAGATACGAACCCACAAGCACAAACTGAACCGCAGAAAACGAACTGAAAGCACGAAGACTGAAAAGCGCGAATCGTCTCTTCCCAAACTTTTACTTCACACGCGGTAACACGAGATCAGCAAAAGCAGCCCAAGGGGTGGCGCCAGGGAAATCGATCTTCCCCTTTATAGTGCCGTCGTACGTGCTGGACGTGACCGCGGAGAACAACGAGGAAATTGTGAAATGTCAGTGTGTACGCATGGAAAGCTTGACTAGAAACTCGTCAAGGTTAACAAGAATCTCGTCGAAAAAAACGACGTGTTTTTTACGACGAGAAACTCGGTCGTGTGTACGAGGCTTAAGGCCCAATTTTTCTGCCCCTGTTTAACAGGGGCGTGTAATTACAATTTTTGATGCAATACTTTGCAACAGGGCTCATTGCTGTGCTCCAAGTTCAGTATCTGTGAGGGGTTGCAGTGTTGTGGCACCAGTGCCTAAGGCCCAATTTTTCGGCCCCTGTTTAACAGGGGCATGTAATTACAATTCTTGATCTAATAATTCAGAGCAGGGCCCATTCATGCGCCCACCAAGAGTAACTGTGAGGGCTTACAGTGTTGTGGCACCAGCACCACCACCAAAGGCCCAATTTTTCCTACCACTGTTCAACAATGGCATGTAAATACAATTCCTGATATAATAGTTCACAGCAGGGCGTTCCAGCGCCCACCAAGAATAACTGTGAGGGCTCACAGTGTTTTGGCAACACCAACATGTAAGGGGCAAATTTCAGCAGAGTATATACGGCAGGCTATTATATACAATCCAGCGCTCAAATGGTGGCAAAAATAATGAAATGTAACTTGGTGTTCAAATAAAAATGATAATTTATTGATTAAAATGCACGCTGAAAATTGATTGATGTATTTGATCGGATGGAATCAAAAATACAAAGTACAATAACCTTCAAACAGGGATCAGACAAAAATCTTGATCAGTATTGAAGCATTAAAAAACGCATAACAACCAACGCCGCCAGCCAAAGGGTTAAGATGTGCAAGTGTGCTGAATAAATCTGGTTATTGTGACCAGTTGGATGGAATAAGCTTGGTGTTGATCAAAGTTACTGGATGTAACTTGCACTATCCTTCCCGTCAGTGGAGATTTAAACCTGTATCCGTAGATGCAGTCTGTCACAGCCTATGGCTGGATGGAAATACAAAAGCCGTGGAGACCAGGAAGACCAAGAGGAGATGTGACATACTCTGCAAGTACCTGTATCCATGGGCGTCCGCTGAACTTTTTTCAGGGGGGGGGGCATCATTTTAAGGTCATCCATGCTCGGTCCCTTTTTGACAATGTCATGAAGGGGAGGGGCTTAGTGATTATGACATAAAGCGCAGGCATGCAAAGGTTTGAGAAACCTGATGCAAAAGCTTAATAGAAGGATCAAGCTGCCATTGTCTAATTAGCAATTTCTATTTTTTTGTTTTCATCAAGATCAAAATATGGACAGATGTATTACATATGTATTACATATTGTGGCACAGGCACTGCTGTTATCTGTAGTTCTTCAGCGATAGGGCAGGCACTGGCAGCGTATTCAGTCTCTCGTCTCGGCCACTGCACGCCACCGGATCGGCATAGGCACATCATTTACACAGGCAGAGGCAGGCTGAGGCAGCAGCAAATCACGGAACAGCCGGGTCAGGGTCACGGTGATGTTAAGCAGAGGCCCGAGCGGCAGAGCCAATCCGATGCTCGGGCTGGGGGTGAGGAGGGAGGGACGGATAGTCGGAAAAGACTGAGAGCAGCCCCAGCCCCCAGCCCAGCAGCAGTCTGCAGACTTAGAAAAAAAAGTCCACGGCTGCCGCAGAGGCAGCCGGGCCGGCCATTGCAACACAGGGGGCAAGTGTCTTCACTCTGACTTCCAGGGGGGGCAATTGACCCCCCTTGCCCTATGGAGCGGACGCCCATGCCTGTATCGCAATCAGACTAGCTGTGCAGGCAGGCAGGAGATGGAGTGATCAGCGGCTCTATGCGGCTGTGTGGCTGTTGCGCTCTCCAACTGGCGGCCAGAAGAAACACCAGGACGGGGGCGAGGAGCAGGAGGGATGTGCAAACTTGGCTGGCGGGATGGTGGGCTCCTGTAGTGTCACTGTAGTGTCACCTTTGACAATGCGCATGCGCGCGAAACATGTTAGTGTGAGGACTCTCCGACACTACAGGAGCCCACCATCCTGCCAACCAAGTTTGCACATCCCTCCTTCTCCTCGCCCCCGTCCTGGTGTTTCTTCCGGCCGCCAGTTGGAGAGCGCAACAGCCACACAGCCGCATAGAGCCACTGATCACTCCATCTCCTGCCTGCCTGCACAGCTGGTCTGATTGCGATACAGGTACTTGCAGAGTATGTCACATCTCCTCTTGGTCTTCCTGGTCTCCACGGCTTTTGTATTTCCATCCAGCCATAGGCTGTGACAGACTGCATCTACGAATACAGGTTTAAATCTCCACTGACGGCAAGGATAGTGCAAGTTACATCCAGTAACTTTGATCAACACCAAGCTTATTCCATCCAACTGGTCACAATAACCAGATTTATTCAGCACACTTGCACATCTTAACCCTTTGGCTGGCGGCGTTGGTTGTTATGCGTTTTTTAATGCTTCAATACTGATCAAGATTTTTGTCTGATCCCTGTTTGAAGGTTATTGTACTTTGTATTTTTGATTCCATCCGATGAAATACATCAATCAATTTTCAGCATGCATTTTAATCAATAAATTATCATTTTTATTTGAACACCAAGTTATATTTCATTATTTTTGCCACCATTTGAGTGCTGGATTGTATATAATTGTTTCGAGATTGCCTTGTTCCGGAGGTTGCCAGCTGCACTGGGGGCTAATTTTTTAAGATTTATATTCATATGACATTACGTTTTACATATTGCTGACGGTTTTTGTTATATACGGCAGGCCCCTACTTTCAAACATCCAACTTACAAACGACTCCTACTTGCAAACGGAAGGAGACAACAGGAAGTGAGAGGAAATCTACCCCTAGGAAGGGAAATTCTCTCCTGTAAAAGTTAATATGGGAAAAAGATGTCTCCTCTCTACTGATGCTCTATCACCAATCCTTGTTTCAATAAAAACCCCACTTTTCAAAAACTTTTGTCATTGGGACGGAAAGTGAGGTAAAATGTTCTGAACAAGGGGCACAGACAGCAAAACAAATGTTACAGGGGTGATAACCCTTCCCTATGTTTTCCAAAAAGCTTAAAAATAGATTTTTTGGCTGGAGCTACACTTAAACAATGTACGTGTTCAAAATTACAAACAGATTCTACTTAAGAACAAACCTACAGTCCCTGTCTTGTTTGCACCGCCTGTATACTGCTGTTCAGAGTATATAGGGCCTTTTTTATTTTGTGTGCGGGGTTCCCCTTAATATCCATACAAGACCCAAAGGGGCTGGTAATTGGCTGGGGTAGGGGAGGGGGGCTGGTGGGGTAGCCATGCCATTTTTCTCAAAGATTTTCATCCATATTACCGGGACCAGACATTACATTAAAGCCGCAAGCAGTTTTAAATGGCTTTTTTTCCTTTAGAAATGTCATTTTGTGCAGGGACAGTTCTAAACACGGGAAACACATGCCACTTCACAGGCATACTTTAGACACCCCCCAGGAACGATATTTAAAGTAATATTTCACTTTTTTTTTTTCACTTTATGCATCATTAAAATTACTGCTCCCGAAAAACGTCCGTTTTTAAAACTTTGTATTGCAATGATACATGTCCCCTGGGGCAGAACCCGGGTCCCCAAACCCTTTTTAGGACAATAACATGCATATTAGTCGTTATAATTAGCACTTTAGATTTGGAACGTTCGCGTCCATTGTATTTAATAGGGTTCTAACGTTTGCGTGAACTTTCAGTCCGTTCGAAGGTTCTGGTGCGAACCGAACCGGGGGGGTGTTCGGCTCATCCCTACTCACCATGCCTCTTACTAAATACCTTGGAATGTCTACTTTCCAAAAAGGGGTTATTTGGGGGGCATTTGTACTTTCCTGGCTTGTTAGGGTCTCAAGAAATGAGATAGTCCGCCAGTACATCAGATGTGATACATTTTTTATGATTTGCACTATAGCTTGTAGACTCAAACTTTTACACAGACCAAATAATTTCCACAAATTTTGGGTTATTTTTACCAAAGATATGTAGCAGTATAAATTGTGGCCAAAATTTATGAAAAAAAAGTACTAATTTGCAAAATTGTATCACAGAAATTAAGAAAAATTTGTTTTTTTTTTCAAAATTTTCGGTCTTTTTTAATTTATAGCGCAAAAAATAAAAAACCCAGAGGTGATCAAATACAACCAAAAGAAAGCTCTATTTGTATGAAAAAAGGACAAAAAAGTCATTAGGATACGGTGTTGCATGACTGAGTAATTGTCATTCAAAGTTTGAGAGCGCTGAAAGCTGAAAATTGGTCTGGGCAAGAGGGGGGTTTAAGTGCCCAGTAAGGAAGTGGTTAAAAAAAAAAAAAGAAAAAACAGCACATGGTCTTAAAATCTAATAATTTACATATTTTTGCTATAAAATCACCCACAAATATCCATAGCAACACACCCTCCCACAGCTTGCTCTGCCTACAGCAGAAAAGCTAAGCCAGTAAAATTGGTCCATCCTATAGTACATGCCTTGTCATGTCCACCTCCTCATCTATCACTAGCTCCAGTGGCGGCTGGTGCTCAAATTTTTTGGGGGGGCGCAAACAAACTGAAAAAAAAAAAATCATCAATTGCCGCCACTGTGCCCATTAAATGCAGCCACTGTGCCCAAACGCCACTAGTTTGTCCCCAAATGCAGCCAGTTTCCCCCCTCATATGCAGCCAGTTTCTCCCCCATAATGCAGCCAGTTTCTCCCCCATAATGCAGCCAGTTTCTCCCCCAAATGCAGCCAGTTTCTCCCCTATATGCAGCCAGTTTGTCCCCCATAATGCAGCCAGTTTCTCCCCTATATGCAGCCAGTTTGTCCCCCAAATGCAGCCAGTTTCTCCCCTATATGCAGCCAGTTTCTCCCCCATATGCAGCCAGTTTCTCCCCCATAATGCAGCCAGTTTCTCCCCTATATGCAGCCAGTTTCTCCCCCAATATACAGCCAGTTTCTCCCCCATAATGCAGCCAGTTTCTCCCCTATATGCAGCCAGTTTCTCCCCCATAATGCAGCCAGTTTCTCCCCCATAATGCAGCCAGTTTCTCCCCTATATGCAGCCAGTTTCTCCCCCAATATACATCCAGTTTCTCCCCCATAATGCAGCCAGTTTCTCCCCCTATATGCAGCCAGTTTCTCCCCCAATATACAGCCAGCTTCTCCCCCATAATGCAGCCAGTTTCTCCCCTATATGCAGCCAGTTTCTCCCCCAATATACAGCCAGTTTCTCCCCCAATATACAGCCAGTTTCTCCCCCATAATGCAGCCAGTTTCTCCCCTATATGCAGTCAGTTTCTCCCCCTATATGCAGCCAGTTTCTCCCCCAATATACAGCCAGTTTCTCCCCCATAATGCAGCCAGTTTCTCCCCTATATGCAGCCAGTTTCTCCCCCATAATGCAGCCAGTTTCTCTCCCATAATGCAGCCAGTTTCTCCCCCATAATGCAGCCAGTTTCTCCCCTATATGCAGCCAGTTTCTCCCCCAATATACAGCCAGTTTCTCCCCTATATGCAGCCAGTTTGTCCCCCAAATGCAGCCAGTTTCTCCCCTATACGCAGCCAGTTTCTCCCCCATAATGCAGCCAGTTTCTCCCCCATAATGCAGCCAGTTTGTCCCCCAAATGCAGCCAGTTTCTCCCCTATATGCAGCCAGTTTCTCCCCCATAATGCAGCCAGTTTCTCCCCCATAATGCAGCCAGTTTCTCCCCCATATACAGCCAGTTTCTCCCCCAAAATGCAGCCAGTTTCTCCCCCATAATGCAGCCAGTTTCTCCCCCAATATACAGCCAGTTTCTCCCCCATATGCAGCCAGTTTCTCCCCCCATATGCAGCCAGTTTCTCCCCCTATATGCAGCCAGTTTCTCCCCCATAATGCAGCCAGTTTCTGCCCTATATGCAGCCAGTTTCTCCCCCATAATGCAGCCAGTTTCTCCCCCAATATACAGCCAGTTTCTCCCCCATATGCAGCCAGTTTCTCCCCCAATATACAGCCAGTTTCTCCCCCATAATGCAGCCAGTTTTTCCCCTATATGCAGCCAGTTTGTCCCCCAAATGCAGCCAGTTTCTCCCCTATATGCAGCCAGTTTCTCCCCCATAATACAGCCAATATCTCCCCTATATGCAGCCAGTTTCTCCCCCTATATGCAGCCAGTTTCTCCCCCAATATACAGCCAGTTTCTCCCCCATAATGCAGCCAGTACTCCCCCAATATACAGCCAGTTTCTCCCCCATAATGCAGCCAGTTTCTCCCCCATAATGCAGCCAGTTTCTCCCCTATATGCAGCCAGTTTCTCCCCCAATATACAGCCAGTTTCTCCCCCATAATGCAGCCAGTTTCTCCCCCATAATGCAGCCAGTTTCTCCCCTATATGCAGCCAGTTTGTCCCCCAAATGCAGCCGGTTTCTCCCCTATATGCAGCCAGTTTCTCCCCCATAATGCAGCCAGTTTCTCCCCCATAATGCAGCCAGTTTGTCCCCCAGATGCAGCCAGTTTCTCTCCTATATGCAGCCAGTTTCTCCCCCATAATGCTGCCAGTTTCTCCCCCATAATGCAGCCAGTTTCTCCCCCAACATACAGCCAGTTTCTCCCCCATATGCAGCCAGTTTCTCCCCCCATATGCAGCCAGTTTCTCCCCCTATATGCAGCCAGTTTCTCCCCCATAATGCAGCCAGTTTCTCCCCCATAATGCAGCCAGTTTCTCCCCTATATGCAGCCAGTTTCTCCCCCAATATACAGCCAGTTTCTCCCCCATAATGCAGCCAGTTTCTCCCCTATATGCAGCCAGTTTGTCCCCCAAATGCAGCCAGTTTCTCCCCTATATGCAGCCAGTTTCTCCCCCATAATGCAGCCAGTTTCTCCCCCATAATGCAGCCAGTTTCTCCCCCAATATACAGCCAGTTTCTCCCCCATATGCAGCCAGTTTCTCCCCCATAATGCAGCCAGTTTCTCCCCCATATGCAGCCAGTTTGTCCTCATAATGCAGCAAGTTTTTCCCCCCCAGCCCTGCACTTACCTTCCTCGAGTCAGCGCCGTCCTTCTTCCGTCCTCGATGTCTTCTCCCGCCCTCGATGTCACTTCAGCCAATCAGGTTACCGGTAAGCAGACCCGGTGAACCTGATTGGACAGGGAACGCACCCCTGTGCGTCCTCTCATTAGGTATTTAGAAGCCGATTACAGCCCTCAGGCTGTAGTCGGGAAGCCTATCAGAGCCTGCTGGCTCTGATAGCTACTTCTAAAGGCCAATCAGACGCTGTGACTCAGATGGCCGGCGCTCAAGGGGCCGGCCATCTGAATAGTGGGCGGCAGCAATACATAGGTTCATGCAATGCATGAACCTATGTATTGTTGTGGTGAGTGACGGCCGGGCGCAGAAGCGAGCGGTAGCGGCGCTTCTGCGCCCTCTATGGTCGCGCCGCCATGTGTAAAAAAAAGACATAAAAAAAAATAAAAAAATAAATAAAAATAAAACTCTTAAAGGGCCCGTTTTTTTTTTTGGTGACCACAGGAGGGGGGGGGGGGGCGGCGCCCGGGCGCCCCCTATGGACGGGCCGCCACTGACTAGCTCCCTCTGCTGCTTCCTGAACCTCAGGTTTAACAACTTGAGACTTCCGCAGCTTGACATAAGAGGCAAAAACCAGGGATAAGTGGCAGCCATCTCTGTGGGAGCTGTTGGGAGACAAGCCGTCACTTGTAAGCATAGAAGCTGGAATTTTGTATTTTCAAGTAGGGATGAGCTCGGTGTTCGAGTCGAACATACGTTCGACTCGAACATCGGCTGTTCGATCGTTCGACGAAGATCAAACGATTTGGGCCGTTCGCGCCAAATTCGAGTAACGCGAACGGCCAACAATACACTGCGCCATTGCAGTGCAATCCCGGCGCTGTGATTGGCCAAGCATGCACTGTGACCCCGCATGCTTGGCCAATCAGAGCGCCAGCAGCTAGGAGAGCATAATTGGCCACAGGCAGGTTGCCTGTGGCCAATTATAGCTCAGGGGGTTTAGCACACGCCCCACACTATAAAAGGCCGCCAGCGCGGCGGCCTTGTGTAGTGTGTTCCGGCGCAGGGAAAGAGAAGGATAGGCAGGGACAGTGTCATTGTGCTATTCTTTGCTAAACCTTGTGTGTAGGGCGAGAGAAGGATAGGCAGGGAGAGTGTCAGCTATATTCTTTGCTAAACCTTGTGTGCAGGGAGAGAGAAGGATAGGCAGGGAGAGTGTCAGTGTCATATTCTTTGCTAAACCTTGTGTGCAGGGAGAGAGAAGGATAGGCAGGGAGAGTGTCAGTGTCATATTCTTTGCTAAACCTTGTGTGCAGGGAGAGAGAAGGATAGGCAGGGAGAGTGTCAGTGTCATATTCTTTGCTAAACCTTGTGTGCAGGGAGAGAGAAGGATAGGTAGGGGACAGTGTCAGTGTCATTGTTGCTAAGCCTCCTGCACAGTATACACCTGAAGCTAGCCCTTATTGCTGTGTTTTCCTGGTGTGTTACACTAACAGGCATTTGCAGCACTTACAGCGGGCATAGTGTGCTTCCTGCTAAATATACACCTGAAGCTAGCCCGTATTGCTGTGTTTTCCTGGTGTGTTACACTAACAGGCATTTGCAGCACTTACAGCGGGCGTAGTGTGCCTCCAGCACATTATACACCGGAAGCTAGCCCGTATTGCTGTGTTTTCCTGGTGTGTTACACTAACAGGCATTTGCAGCACTTACAGCGTCAGTGTCATATTCTTTGCTAAACCTTGTGTGCAGGGAGAGAGAAGGATAGGCAGGGGACAGTGTCAGTGTCATTGTTGCTAAGCCTCCTGCACAATATACACCTGAAGCTAGCCCTTATTGCTGTGTTTTCCTGGTGTGTTACACTAACAGGCATTTGCAGCACTTACAGCGGGCGTAGTGTGCTTCCTGCTAAATATACACCTGAAGCTAGCCCGTATTGCTGTGTTTTCCTGGTGTGTTACACTAACAGGCATTTGCAGCACTTACAGCGGGCGTAGTGTGCTTCCTGCTAAATATACACCTGAAGATAGCCCATATTGCTGTGTTTTCCTGGTGTGTTACACTAACAGGCTGTAACGCCGAGCGCTCCTGGTGTCCCATCCATCCCGGAGCGCCCGCGGCGTCTGTCTCCCTGCAGCGCTCAGGTCGGCTCCTCTGACCGTGAGCGCTGCTCTGATTCTGGCGGGGATGCGATCCTTGCGGCGGCACCTGTCCGCCCGCGGATCGCATCCCATTCTGCTCACCGGCCTCCTCCTCCTGCTCCGTCCCTGCGCGCGCGGTCCCGCTGCTCTCTAGGGCGCGCGCGCGCCGGTCTTCTTAAATTTAAAGGGCCAGTGCACCATTGATTGGTGCCTGGTCCAATTACTGTGTCACACTCCAAAACACTTAAAAACCCACTCCCCCTTCCTGTCCTTGCCGGATCTTGTTGCCTTAGTGCCCTGAGAAAGCGTTTTGTACTTGCCTTTCCAGTGTATCTGACCTTCTGCCGTTGCCCCTGACTACGTACCATTGCCGCCTGCCCTGACCTTCCGCTACGTCTGACCTTGCCTCTGCCTAGTCCCAGTGTACCGTGCCTATCTCAGCTGCCAGAGAAGTCGAGCCGCTACTGGGGGACACGACCTGGTTGCTACCGCCGCAGCAAGTCCACCCCGCCTTGCGGCGGGCTCTGGTGAAAACCGGTAGCTACTTAGAACCGGTCCTCCAGTGCGACCCGTGCCTTCGCCTCTCTGGCACAGAGGATCCACCTCCTGTGTCCTCACTAGCCGCCAGTCCGGGCCCTGACACAGGCATTTGCAGCACTTACAGCGGGCGTAGTGTGCTTCCTGCTAAATATACACCTGAAGCTAGCCCGTATTGCTGTGTTTTCCTGGTGTGTTACACTAACAGGCATTTGCAGCACTTACAGCGGGCGTAGTGTGCTTACTGCTATATATACATCTGAAGCTAGCCCTTATTGCTGTGTTTTCCTGGTGTGTTACACTAACAGGCATTTGCAGCACTTACAGCGGGCGTAGTGTGCTTCCTGCTAAATATACACCTGAAGCTAGCCCGTATTGCTGTGTTTTCCTGGTGTGTTACACTAACAGGCATTTGCAGCACTTACAGCGGGCGGAGTGTGTCAGTTGCTGTGAGACCTTTGGAGTGAGAGGACGTGCCTGTAGGGAGCTCCTGGAGCTCCAGGAGGAGGGGGTGTGATGGTCTCCTCCAGCCCAGGACCGGGGCAGCTTTCCCGGCCTGATGCTGCTGCCTCCTCCCTGGGGATTAAGGACCTATCCAGGGAGGAGATGCTCTTTTTGCGGACCCAAGGTGAATTAATAGATTGGACCTTGCCCCAGCCTGGGGAGGGTCCGGCAAAGTTACAGAGAAGAATAGTAAGGGTCAAGGACCTGATCCAGAAGGCCAGCCGGGCCTTCTGTGGGAAGACTGCAGTCCTAACGGATCTAAGGAACAGGAGAGACCGGACCAGCAGTCTCAGAAGAGGCGAGTATGCCGAGGCCATTAGCCTTTTAAAGGGCCAGAACGGTGACCTATGGACCCTGCTTGGTGGGCTATGTGAGAGAGGCCGTGGGGAGACAGAATTCCTCCTGGAAGTAAGGAGTGAACTCCGGAGAGCGAGTAAGGAGGGCTCCCAGGCTGCCAGACGTAGCAGCCAGAAAAACCTGCAGGACCATCTGCAGCCTAAAGAGCCTATGGAGGTGGTAAGCCCCAGTGACAGTGAAAGACCTACCCCCTCCCCCATCCCCCCTCTCTGGGAAGTGCGGTCCCTGTGGTCCCGGCTGTGGAGGGTCCCCGAGTCCATGCTGTGTTGCGGCCAGGAAAAACTGCCAGCACGCAGGCAGATTCGGGTAGGGTACCCCGTGAAACAGCCGGGAAAGGCCAGGAAGGGTGCACTGCGGGGGTAGGGAAATTGGGGGGGTTTCCAGTGGTGGTCCTCACGCCACCCCCGGGGTTTAAGCTGGAGGCAGGAAGGAAGGAAGCGGCCAGGCAAAATGGACCCCCATGACCTCTGTGAATCCCGCATGCTGCATGGTAAAAACCGCGCATGTTGTGGAGGAGGGGGAGGGGTCCGCCAGGCAGGAAGAGACTACGGAAGAGACTTCTGGAGTGGAAGAAAGTGGAACTGCAGGCGTACCGGATTTTGGGGGTCAAAGGTCTATTGGGGGTGGGTTGGTGGTTGCAGCGGGAGTAAGGGTTATTGTTGGTGGAGGGGGGGAGATGCCATTGTCTGGTGGAAGTGGAAGTGGAGGTGGACTGGGTGATGCTGGAGAATGTGCACAAGCTATGGACGCTATGGCGCCGGGATGTGCGGCCTCCACTGCTGACAGCGGGCTGGGGGACCAGGGGGAGGAGTTGGGGCGGGAGTCTGGGCGGTGGGGGGAAGTGGGAGGGGCGAGCGGATTCCATGCGGCCACTTCCGGTTTCACTGGTCGGCCTGACCCGGAAGTGGGTGGGGAGGTTGGCCAGGAAGTGAGATCTGAACCGGAAGTGGTCGGGGACTTCCGGTCTGCGGCCGCTGATGACCATGGGAAAGATGGGGATGATGGGATGGAGGTAAGCAGGGAGACATCTGTGGTTTTATTGGTAGAATCCTCTGGCGATCTGAGCTTAGGCCAGAGGTTAGGTAGATGGAGCGAGGCCGAGGCTGGGGACCTTTCTGGGGATCACCCAGCCTTGGCCTTTATCAGGGGTATTGAGTCCCAGGAGGGACAGTTGTATGTTAAGGGGAAGGAGCAGCCACAGGAGCAACCACGGGAGCAGGGGGAGGAGCCGTCTGGGGTAGACCCCCAGTGGTAGACCCTCCTCCGAGTGTTAGGAGGAGGGATGTTACGGGTGTGGCTTGCTCCGGGGGGCGCGGTGGATGGGAGGGACCCCGGCAGGATTAGGCCGGGGGGTTCCCCCGGTTGGTGTGTCAGCCATGGGTGCTGGGGTGCCCTCCGAGGGTGCCCCTGGTGATGCGGCGGAGGGCACTTCTGGTGCTCAGGCTGGGGGTATTTTGGGGCAGGCCCAGGAGGCAGAACTGCTTGAGGCGCTTAGGGAGGCCAGGTCTTTTGCCCGGGTGGCAGGGACCAGCGTCCCTTTTGGCCCCCCTGTACGGCCAGTTTGGCGCCCAAAACTTCCGGGTTCCCCCCGCAGACCAGCTCCAGGGGGTGAACCCGTGGTCGAGGGGTACAGGGGGTCCGGAGAGGCGCAGGCGCAATGTCGTGCAGCTGCGGTGGGAGGGACCTGGACAGTGCCCCAGCAGGGGGCAGGTAGTGGATCTTCTACTGAAGGGGGCCAAATTCAAGGTGGCCGACCTCTTCGCGGTGATCCATCCCACGGGCACCAAGGAGTTTGACGTCAGTTTTTCCTCCTTGGTGCTAATGGAGCTCTTTCTCACCGTCCATGAGCTCCTGAAGAGGTCGGAGCCTTGGAAGTTCTTTAAGGTGGTCCCCCTGTCCAGGCAGGAAGATATAAAGTCCCTGACCATTTTGGTCAGGAACGAATCCCTCCCACCTGAGGACATTGCCACCTGGTTGGGGAGGTATGGGCAGCTGCAGTCTCCCCTCCGCAAAAACCTGGATGAGCGCGGGGTCTGGACCGGGGCGTGGTTGGCCAGGATCCGTCTCAAGCGCCAGGGGACTAGTGTGACCCATGTCCCCGGAAGTGCGTTTATTGGGAGAGATAGGATCCTGGTCTTTTACCCCGGTCAGCCCCGTCGCTGCTTCAAGTGTGGGAGTCCCACCCATTTGAGTGCGGATTGCACAACGCCCCGGTGCGTCAGGTGCAACAGGCCTGGGCACTCCTCGGAGACTTGCAGACTAATTGTCTGCAACCTCTGTGGGGTGTCCGGCCACCCATTCAGCCGCTGCCCTAAGGCTTTTAGGGGGCGTGCGGCTGATGGGGATGGGCCAGGTCCAGAAGACGTACCGGAGGGTCTCCCACCCCAAGCGCCTCAGGCAGGCCCAGGTGATGGGCCTGGGGTTGGTGGCCCAGAGGGGCCTTTGCCGCAGAGGCAGAGGCCCGGGCGTAGGCGGGGTGGAGTTGGGGCCCCTGCTGGGAATGTGCCTGATCCCTCGGGACTTGTTTCTGGGAGGCCGGGTGCGCCAGCATCGGGCCCAGTAGGGGTGAGGGGCCGAGGGGGTGATTGGCCCTCTGTTAGGAGCCTCCCCCTCCCCCTCTTTTTCCGTACCCCCTTCTCCTTCTACCCCCTCTCTTTCCCCCCCTCTACCCCTCCCCCCTTCTTTCCCCCCTCCTCCCCCCTTTCCCCCCTCCTCTCCCCCTTCTCCCTACTCTCCTTTTTCCCTTCCCCCTTCCTCTTCGCCCCCTTCCCCCTCCCGTCCCATCCTGGATCCCCTTGTGTTTTCCCAGGATTCGGGGGGAGATGGAGGTGGCCGAGTCGTCGAGGGGCCTGCACAAGAGGCCCATGGGGGCCTCTAGCGGGCACTCCAGCGACGAGGTGGGCGGCCAGACTCAGGCGGGCTGGCTGCAGAGGAAGGTGAGGAAAAGGAAGAAGAAGAGGGATCCTGAGGTGGGGGTTGCGGGACCCCGGGTTGTCCCTGGTAGGGACCCTGGGGGGCCCCCCCAGTGATCCTAGGGAATATGTACGGGGTCCTCTCCGATTCGGAGGAGGACCCCGGGGTGTAGGCAAAAACGCAGAGGAGAATGCAGGCCAAAATCACTAAGGATGGCGGTACCCTCTCCAATACGCGTTGCGACCATTAATGTCGCAAGTGTGCGTTCTGCGGCGGCTCGTTTCATGGCCTTCGATTTTCTCAGCCGAGTTGAAGCTGACATTTTGTTTTTGCAAGAGACCTGGCTGGCATCGGTGGCAGAGATGCATCTAGCAAAGAGGGAGTGGAGGTGCGGGCCCTCCCTCTGGTCTCTTGCGGCCGAGCCCTGCAGTGGAGTTGCAGTCCTTTTTGAGACTGGTCCGGTGGCTTGTCGACGAGTGATTGAGGTAGAGGTCGGTAGGTGCCTGGTAGTGGACGCCGTCGTGTGGGGGCAATTCCTTAGGCTGATCAACTTCTATGGCCCTCAGACCAAGAGGGACAGGAGGAGCCTCCTCACGATGGTCAAGCCCTACTTGTTTACGTCCCAGCAGGTGGTCTTTGGTGGTGACTATAACATGGTCACCAGATCAAAGGATCGGGCAGGTGCCTCAGGCCCCCTGGGATATGATAGCATCTTTTTGAATAGAATAGTAAGGGAAGCCGGGTTGGTGGATGCACATGTTCAGTGCCTCCCCAACCACACTGGGTTCACCTATGCCCGAGGTAATAGTAGGAGTAGGTTAGATAGGTTTTTTTTAAAGGGGGACTCTGCCTTTGCGGCACCCGTGTTGCAGGCGGCGGAGTTCTCCGATCACTGTATGGTTTCTGTGACTCTGAATGTGGCCGACACTCCTCAGAAGGGTCGAGGTTTCTGGCGTCTTAATGGATCGCTGCTCGAGGACCTCGAGGTTAGGGAGGCCTATGAGATCTTCCTTGCAGATCAGGCCTCGCTCCTTGAGAGCGGCTGCTCCCGCCAGGAATGGTGGGAAGTGGTGAAGAAGAGGTCGGAGGGCTTTTTCCGCAGGATCTCTAGGTACCGGGCGACATCCAAGTACCTGGCCTACCAGAAGTTGCGCAGGCAGTTAGACCGCCTGGTTTCAGCTGGGGGCCCTCAGGAACAGATATCCGATCTGAAGCTTCGGATGAAAGGGTGTCAGTATGACCGTCTCGCCTCCCTGCTCCTTGAAATGGGATTATGGGAAGTTTTCCTCCCCGGATCCCTACAGGAGCTGTGGTGAGGCGGTGAGTTCGAAGGTCGTACATGGCTTGAGGGATGCCTCAGGGTCCCTGGTCCGGTCCAGACCGGGTATCCTGGGCATCATCAGGGACCATTTTTCAGACCTCCTTCGAAGGAAGCCTTTAGATATGGAAAAAGCCAGGGCGTTTCTTGATGAGACCCCGCTTCGTGCGGGGCCTGATCTCCCGGACTCTCTGACAGCAGAAATCTCGGTTGCAGAAATCGAGCAGGCCATCGACTCTTTGTCCTTGAAAAAGTCGCCGGGGCCCGATGGGCTTACGGCTGAATTTTATAAAACCTTTAAGAGTCTTTTGGCTCCTTACTTGAGGGAGGTTTTCAATGAGTGTTTGGCCAACGGCCTGCTCCCTCCCTCAATGAGAAGGTCAGCCTTGATTCTGCTGTCAAAGGGGAAAGATCCGACTGTGATTGAGAACTGGCGCCCGATCACCCTTCTCACTACAGATAGGAAGTTGTTGGCGAAAATACTTTTTCTACGTATGTCAGCAGTCGCTAACGAGATGCTTTCTGTCTCCCAGCACTGCGCAATTCCTGGTCGGGGCACCTTTAGTGCCGTCCTGAACGTCCGGGAGGCCGTGGAAAGGTGCAGGGCAACGGGTGATGGGCGGTATCTGCTGGCATTAGACCAGGCCAAGGCTTTTGACCGGGTGAACCATGAGTACCTCTGGCTTCTTCTGAGAAAGTACGGTTTGCCTGAGCAATTTGTGAATTGGCTGAAAGTATTGTACAGGGGGGCGGTGAGCTTCCCTCTTGTCAATGGTTGGGTGGGCCCTGCCTTTGCTGTGGACTCTGGGGTCAGGCAGGGTTGCCCGTTGAGCCCCCTTCTCTACGTCTTTGCCGTCGATCCCTTTGTGAGAAGGCTCGACTGTGAGCGTTTGAGGGGGGTTCCGGTGGAGCCTTGCATTGGTCTGGATCCGGCGGTGAGGGTAGTGGCCTACGCAGACGATGTCTCGGTGGTGGTGTCCAGCCGCGAGGAGGCCCTCTTTGTGGAAACGCAAATTGGGAGCTACTCCGAGGCATCTGGTTCATTGGTCAATTGGGGCAAGAGCGAAGTTCTCTGGTTGGGGAAGGAAGGCGAGCAGTTCGCTCTTCCGGACGTGTTTCCTCAGCCCCAGCCAGAAGTTAAAATTCTTGGCATCCTATTTGGCCCGGGTGATTACCCCAAGCTAAATTGGGAGCGCAGACTGGTCGGTGCATCTCGGAAGGTGAATGCCTGGAAGGGCTGGAAGCTGTCATTGAGGGAAAGGGTAAGCCTGGTCAAAACATACCTACTGCCAGAATTCCTCTATGTCAGCTACGTTTGTATTTTGCCTGCATCTCTCTATGCCCGGATTTCTGGCCTGTTTTTCCTACTGTTGTGGGGAAACAGGCTAAATCTGATCAAGAGGGAAGTCACGTACCGACAGAGGAGGCGCGGTGGGTTGGATATGATCAATCCGGTGGTGTTTTTCATCACCTTATTTGTGAAATTCAACCTGCAGTCCATCTTTGTGGACCTGCCTACTCTGTGGGAGCGCTCATGCAAGAACTGGCTCTTGCTGTTCCTGAGTAGGTGGGAGGATGGGGGTCAGCCCGGTGATCTTCATAGATCACATGGGTATCTCCCGTCCTATGTCCCTCAAGCTTTGAAGGTACTGAGGCAGTGGCGGATAACTGCCCTTGAGGTGGGCTCTTCGGGTCGGCGTGAGCTGTACTCAAGAGTCATGGCCTCGGACATTTTGAGGCCACTGTCTTTAAGGGATTGCCCGGAGAGAGTCCTTGAGAAGGGACTAGCCCTTCTGAATTCCCCAAGAATCCCAAGTAAGTTTTGGGATCTTGCGTGGAGGGCCTTCCACGGACGCCTCTATGTCCGTGGAAACCTAAAGTATAGGAACCTAGGGGACAGAGGTTGTCCTCGTGCAGAATGTGGGGGGGCATTGGAGACCATGGACCATTTTTTGGTCGAATGCCCCTTCAACATTGAGGTTCGCGAGGGGGCAGGGGAAGCCATTGGTTATCCCCGGCTCTCGTCCTTGACTTACTCTGAGGTGGTGTACGGCGACTTCAGGGTTCACAGAGGGTTTGAGTTATCGTCACTTTATTTAGCTAGTTTAGTGGCTCTCTATTACACATGGCACGCTCGGTGTTTAGTGTCCACTAGGGGCAAAGTCCTGTCCACGCATGAGGTGGTAGGTGATATCTTCCGGGAGTTGGTGAAGGTGAGGAGTCTTGAGAGGGAGAGGGTTGGAGCCAATAGGAGTGCCCGGCTGTGGAGGGGTTTCTCCTTCCGGCCTCCTTGAGGCTCTGGGCCTTTTTCCTTTCGGGGGGTGGTTCTTTCTGTCCTTTTCACCCCCCTTAGATTTTGAGTTTCTTTTTTTCACAGTAGGGCTTGCAGGCATTCTAGACCTCGTTTGCGTTCTCGCCTGTAAGTAGCTGATGGGTGGTTGGTGTTAGTGTTAGGTTTGGTGTTAGTGTTAGGTTTGATGTGTGTTAGTATTAGGATTTTTGTAGGATTAGTGGGTGATGTGTTTTTCTTCTTGTATTTTAGGATTTCGGATATGTATATAATGAGACCCACGTGTGGGTGGTCGGTCAATGGGTAAGGGTGGTGGTGGTGAGTTTTTGTAAATATGTGTTCGTTTGATGTGTCAGGGTTTCTTTAATGTATATGTTATTTCTTTTTGTATATACTATAAATATCGGCAGTAGTTTTCAAAATAAACAAAAATTTACAGCAGGCGTAGTGTGCTTCCTGCTAAATATACACCTGAAGCTAGCCCTTATTGCTGTGTTTTCCTGGTGTGTTACACTAACAGGCATTTGCAGCACTTACAGCGGGCGTAGTGTGCCTCCAGCACATTATACACCGGAAGCCAGCCCGTATTGCTGTGTTTTCCTAGTGTGTTACACTAACAGGCATTTGCAGCACTTACAGCGGGCGTAGTGTGCCTCCAGCACATTATACACCTGAAGCTAGCCGTATTGCTGTGTTCTCCTGGTGTGTTACACTAACAGGCATTTGCAGCACTTACAGCGGGCGTAGAGTGCTTCCTGCTAAATATACACTTGAAGCTAGCCCTTATTGCTGTGTTTTCCTGGTGTGTTACACTAACAGGCATTTGCAGCACTTACAGCGGGCGTAGTGTGCTTCCTGCTAAATATACACCTGAAGCTAGCCCTTATTGCTGTGTTTTCCTGGTGTGTTACACTAACAGGCATTTGCAGCACTTACAGCGGGCGTAGTGTGCTTCCTGCTAAATATACACCTGAAGCTAGCCCTTATTGCTGTGTTTTCCTGGTGTGTTACACTAACAGGCATTTGCAGCACTTACAGCGGGCGTAGTGTGCTTCCTGCAAAATAAATACCTGAAGCTAGCCCTTATTGCTGTTTTTTCCTGTTGTGTAACACAGACAGTCATCTGCAGCACTTACAGCGGGCGTTGTGTGCTTCCTGCAAAATATACACCTGAAGCTACCCCTTATTGCTGGTTTTCCCATCTCCCTGCAGGCCATTAGAATGTCTGGAAGGCAAACAAGGAGAGGCAGACAGTCAGGAGCCAATAAAAGAGGGCAAGCAGGCTCTGTGTCTAGAGACAACAGTGCTGGCCATGGACGCGGTGCATCGTCATCAGCACGTGGCCATGGGACACACTTGTCCTTCTTTTCGGCAGCTGGACGTGTTGAGCCGCATCATGCCGAAGACTTGGTAGAGGGGATGACCAAGCCCTCCTCATCCTCCTCATCCTCTCGCACCCAGGCTCAGGGTACTGGCAAAGCAGCTGCCAAAGCGCCCTCTTCCCTGGTATCAATGTCATCATCAGTCACTCCTTCCCTAGACCCACCATGTCCTCCTGAGGAGTCCCCCGAACTGTTTGAGCACAGTGTTGGGTACATGCTCGAGGAGGATGCCCAGCGTTTCGAAGGGTCTGATGATGATACCCAGCTAGAGGAAGGCAGTAACGTGAGAGCAGAGAGAGGGGATGCTCAAGAAGGACACCAATCTGGCAGTCATGTTCCAGCAGCTGCAGCATAATGCCAGATTGGCTCCAGTGATGAGGAGGGAGGGGATGATGAGGTCACTGACTCCACGTGGGTGCCTAATAGGAGAGAGGAGGAGGAGGAGGATGAGGAGGAGGCACATCTCCAACGAGGCAGGATGCCCTCCGGGGGCCAGCGTAAGGGCAGCACACCGACTGAATCACACCGCAGAGCTCCACCTGTGCAGGGCGCTGCCTCTGCCCGTTATTCAAAACGGTTTTTGGTGTGGGCCTTTTTTGAGTCGAGTGCATCAGATCGCACAGCTGCTGTTTGCAACATATGTCTCAAGCGTATATCGCGTGGCCAAAACATCAGCTGCTTGGGCACCACATGCTTGACCAGACATATGTTGACCTGCCATGCAGCTCGTTGGCAAGCCTACCTTAAAGACCAGGGATGAGCCGAACACCCCCCTGTTCGGTTCGCACCAGAACCTGCGAACAGACAAAATGTTTGTGTAAACTTTAGAACCCTATTAAATACAATGGACTCGAACGTTCGAAATCTAAAGTGTTAATTATAAAGGCTAATATGCAAGTTATTGTCCTAAAAAGTGTTTGGGGACCTGGGTCCTGCCCCAGGGGACATGTATCAATGCAAAAAGAAGTTTTAAAAACTGCCGTTTTTTCGGGAGCAGTGATTTTAATAATGCTTAAAATGAAAAAATAAAAGTGAAATATTCCTTTAAATTTCGTACCTGGGGGGTGTGTATGATATGCATGTGAAGTGGCGCATGTTTCCCGTGCTTAGAACTGTCCCTGCAAAAAATGTCATTTTTGAAAGAAAAAAATGCATTTAAAACTGACTCGCGGCTATTAATGAATTGTCGGCTCCCGGCAATACATTCAAAAGTCATTGAAAAAAAAAAAAAAAAAGCGTGGGGGTTCCCCAGAATTCAATTACCAGGCCCTTCAGGTCTGGAATGGATATTAAGGGGAACCCTGCCGCAAATTTAAAAAAAAATTGACATGGGGTTCCCCCAAATATCCATTCCAGGCCCTTCAACCTGGCCGGCCGCAGGGGAAAAGGGGGGGACGAGAGAGCGCCCCCCCTCCCTCCTGAACCGTACCAGGCCACATGCCCTCAACATGGGGAGGATGTCCCCATGTTGATGGGGTCAAGGGCCTCATCCCCACAACCCTTGCCCGGTGGTTGTGGGGGTCTGCGGGCGGGGGGCTTATCGGAATCTGGAAGACCCCTTTAACAAAGGGGACCCCCAGATCCCGGCCCCCCCCTATGTGAATTGGTAAGGGGTACATTGTACCCCTACCATTTCACGAAGAAAGCGTAAAAAAATGTTTAAAAAAAACACCTTGAAAAAGTCCTTTATTAAAATAAAAAAAAAAAACATTCCAGCGGTGAAATCCAGTGTCCCGCGGCGATCCCGATGTCCAGCGCTGTCCTTCATTGGTTGTGCCTGAGCGGACCTGATAGGGAACTCCCTCTCAGTATTTTAAATGTATAGACCCGCCCCTTCTAAAGTTCCCCATCAGGTCCGCTCAGCGGACCAGATGCGGAACATGAGAAGGGGCGGGTCTATACATGTATTACCAAAGTGAGAGCAGTTCCCCATCAGGTCCGCCCCCTCGGTATGTCGGACCCGCCTACGTCATTGGCTTGAGCGGGGAACTTCCTTCACTATGTAAATTTAAATTACACAGTGAAGGAAGTTCCCCGCTCAAGCCAATGACGTAGGCGGGTCCGACATACCGAGGGGGCGGACCTGATGGGGAACTGCTCTCACTTTGGTAATACATGTATAGACCCGCCCCTTCTCATGTTCCGCATCTGGTCCGCTGAGCGGACCTGATGGGGAACTTAAGAAGGGGCGGGTCTATACATTTAAAATACTGAGAGGGAGTTCCCCATCAGGTCCGCTCAGGCACAACCAATGAAGGACAGCGCTGGACATCGGGATCGCCGTGGGACACTGGATTTCACCGCTGGAATTTTTTTTTTTTTTTTTTTTTTAAATAAAGGACTTTTTCAAGGTGTTTGTGTGTTTTTTTAAACATTTTTTTATGCTTTCTTCGTGAAATGGTAGGGGTACAATGTACCCCTTACCAATTCACATAGGGGGGGGGCGGGATCTGGGGGTCCCCTTTGTTAAAGGGGTCTTCCAGATTCCGATAAGCCCCCCGCCCGCAGACCCCCACAACCACCGGGCAAGGGTTGTGGGGATGAGGCCCTTGTCCCCATCAACATGGGGACATCCTCCCCATGTTGAGGGCATGTGGCTTGGTACGGTTCAGGAGGGAGGGGGGGCGCTCTCTCGTCCCCCCTTTTCCCCTGCGGCCGGCCAGGTTGCGTGCTCGGATAAGGGGTCCGGTATGGATTTTTAGGGGGACTCCACGCCATTTTTTAAAAAAATTTGGGGTGGAGTTCCCCTTAAAATCCATGCCAGATCTGAAGGGCCTGGAATGGATATTTGGGGGAACCCCACGTCAATTTTTTTTTTCATTTGCGGCGGGGTTCCCCTTAATATCCATTCCAGACCTGAAGGGCCTGGTAATTGAATTCTGGGGAACCCCCACACTTTTTTTTTTTATCAATGACTTTTGTATGTATTGCCGGGAGCCGACAATTCATTAATAGCCGCGAGTCAGTTTTAAATGCATTTTTTTCTTTCAAAAATGACATTTTTTGCAGGGACAGTTCTAAGCACGGGAAACATGCGCCACTTTACATGCATATCATACACACCCCCCAGGTACGAAATTTAAAGGAATATTTCACTTTTATTTTTTCATTTTAAGCATTATTAAAATCACTGCTCCCGAAAAAACGGCAGTTTTTAAAACTTCTTTTTTGCATTGATACATGTCCCCTGGGGCAGGACCCCGGTCCCCAAACACTTTTTAGGACAATAACTTGCATATAAACCTTTATAATTAGCACTTTAGATTTCTCCCATAGATTTTTCGAATTTGCCGCGAACACCCCAATTTGTTCGCTGTTCGGCGAACGGGCGAACAGGCAATGTTCGAGTCGAACATGAGTTTGACTCGAACTCGAAGCTCATCCCTATTAAAGACCCACACCAAAGAACAAAGCGGACCTCTCCTTGCACCGCATCAGCTGGGATCTCCAACCCCACTATACCTTCAGTCCTCTCTGAAACCTGCACTGTAGAATTAGGTGTTTCACAGCCAAGAACTTGCGGGCACTCTGCTAGCAGTACACCGACGTCCGATTCTAGCAGGCAAATGTCCCTGCCCCAGCTGTTGGACCGTCGAAAGAAGTTCACTCCCAGCCATCCACATGCCCAGCGGTTGAATGCTAGCTTGGCTAAATTGTTAGCGCTACAACTGCTGCCTTTTCAGTTGGTAGACTCGGCCCCCTTCCGTGAGTTTGTGCAATGTGCGGTTCCTCAGTGGCAGGTTCCCAAATGCCACTTTTTCTCACGAAAGGCGATTCCGGCTCTCTACCGGCATGTGGAAGGCAATGTCTTGGCCTCGCTGGACAGGGCGGTCAGCGGTAAGGTGCATATTACCGCTGACTCATGGTCCAGCAGGCATGGACAGGGACGTTACCTTTCTTTCACGGCCCATTGGGTCACTCTTTTGGCAGCTGGGAAGGATGCAGGACAAGGTGCAGTAGTGTTGGAGGTTGTTCCGCCGCCACGCCTCCAAAATGCTACTACTGGTTGTGACACACCTCTCTCCTCCACCCCCTCCTCTTCTTCTTCCTCCATGGCCTCTTCCTGTGCTTTGTCCTCGGAACCAGCGATGCTCCGTAGGCGTTCAAGGGGCTACGCAAGTACGCAGGCAAAAAGATGCCATGCCGTGCTTGCGCTGGTGTGTTTGGGGGACAAGAGCCACACTGGGGCAGAGGTTCTGTCTGCTCTGCAGGGGCAGGCCGAGAGGTGGTTGACGCCACGCCAGCTTAAGGCAGGAATGGTGGTTTGCGACAATGGCACCAAACTCCTATCCGCCCTCCGACAGGGACAACTGACCCATGTGCCCTGTGTGGCTCACGTCCTTAACCTGGTGGTGCAGCGGTTCTTGGGCAGGTACCCGGGCTTACAGGATGTCCTGAGGCAGGCCAGGAAAGTCTGTGTGCATTTCCGCAGATCTTATAATGCCAGTGCTCGCCTGGCTGAGCTGCAAGAGGAGTTGACCCTGCCCAAGAACCGCCTTATATGTGACATGCCCACCAGGTGGAACTCAACGTTGGCCATGCTGCAGCGGCTGCACACGCAGCAGAGGGCCATCAATGAGTACCTGTGCGACTACAGCACCAGGACAGGGTCAGGGGAGCTTGGTTTTTTTTCACCACGCCAGTGGGGCATGATCAGGGATGCATGCACTGTCCTGGCACCATTTGAGGAGGCCATGAGGATGGTGAGCAGTGACAGTGCATGCATCAGTGACACTGTACCTCTTGTCCACCTGTTGGAGCACACGCTGCATGGAATAATGGACAGGGCACTTGAGGCAGAACAGAGGCAGGAAGAGGAGGACTTCCTTGCCTCTCAAGGCCCCCTTTACCAAGACAGTGTTCCTTCTGTCCCACCCATTACACAGGAAAAGGAGGAGGAGGAGGATTGTGTCAGCATGGAGGTGGAGCCTGGCACTCAGCAGCATCATCAGCAGCAGTCTTTTAGGGATGATTTACAGTCCCAAGAAACCCGTGGACTTGTACGTGGCTGGGAGGAGGTGGCTGTGGATCATGTCGTCCTTAGTAGTGATGAGGCGAACACCCCCGGGTTCGGTTCGCACCAGAACCCGCGAACGGACCGAAAGTTCACACGAACTTTAGAACCCTATTAAATACAATGGATGCGAACGTTCGAAATCTAAAGTGCTAATTATAACGACTATTATGCATGGTATTGTCCTAAAAAGGGTTTGGGAACCCGGGTTCTGCACCAGGGGACATGTATCAATGCAAAAAGAAGTTTTAAAAACGGCAGTTTTTCTGGAGCAGTCATTTTAATAATGCATAAAGTGAAAAAAAAAAAGTCAAATATTCCTTTAAATATCGTACCTGGGGGGTGTCTAAAGTATGCCTGTGAAGTGCCACGTGTTTCCCGTGTTTAGAACTGTCCCTGCACAAAATTACATTTCTAAACGAAAAAAAGCCATTTAAAACTGCTTGCGGCTTTAATGTAATGTCTGGTCCCGGTAATATGGATGAAAATCTTTAAGAAAAATGGCATAGCTACCCCATCACACCCCCCCCACCCCAGCCCATTACCAGCCCCTTTGGGTCTTGTATGGATATTAAGGGGAACCCCGCACACAAAATAAAAAAGGCCCTATATACTCTGAACAGCCGTATACAGGCGGTGCATACAAGACAGGGACTGCAGTTTTGTTCTTATGTAGAATCTGTTTGTAATTTTGAACAGGTACATTGTTTAAGTGTAGCTCCAGGCAAAAAATATTTTTTTAAGCTTTTTGGAAAACATAGGGAAGGGTTATCACCCCTGTAACATTTGTTTTGCTGTCTGTGCATTGTGCACCTGTTCAGAACAGTTTACCTCACTTTCCGTCCTAATGACAAATGTTTTTTGAAAATTTGGGGGTTTTATTGAAACAAGAATTGGTGATAAAGCATCAGTGGAGAGGAGACACTTTTTTTCCCATATAACTCTAACAGGAGAGAATTTGCCTTCCTAGGGGTAGATTTCCTCTCACTTCCTGTTGTATCCTTCCGTTTGCAAGGAGGAGTCGTTTGTAAGTTGGATGTTTGAAAGTAGGGGCCTGCCGTATATACTCAGCTGAAATTTGCCCCTTACATGTTGGTGTTGCCACAACACTGTGAGCCCTCACAGTTACTCTTGGTGGGCGCATGAATGGGCCCTGCTGTGAATTATTAGATCAAGAATTGTAATTGCATGCCCCTGTTGAACAGGGGCTGAAAAATTGGGCCTTTGGTGGTGGTGGCGGTGGTGGTGTTGACACAACACTGTAAGGCCTCACAGTTAGTCTTGGTGGGTGCAGGAATGGGCCCTGCTGTGAATTATTAGATCAAGAATTGTAATTACATGCCCCTGTTAAACAGGGGCAGAAAAATTGGGCCTTAGGCACTGGTGCCACAACACTGCAACCCCTCACAGATACTCTACTTGGAGCACAGCAATGAGCCCTGTTGCAAAGTATTGCATCAAAAATTGTAATTACACGCCCCTGTTAAACAGGGGCTCAAAAATTGGGCCTTAGCCACTGGTGCTGGTGCCACGACACTGCAACCACTCTCAGATACTCTAGTTGGAGTGCAGGAATGAGCCCTGCTGCAAAGCATTGCATAAAAAATTGTAATTACATGCCCCTGTTAAACAGGGGCATAAAAATTGGGCCTTAGGCACTGGTGCCACAACACTGCAACCCCTCACAGATACTGTACTTGGAGCACAGCAATGAGCCCTGTTGCAAAGTATTGCATCAAAAATTGTAATTACACGCCCCTGTTAAACAGGGGCTCAAAAATTGGGCCTTAGCCACTGGTGCTGGTGCCACGACACTGCAACCACTCTCAGATACTCTAGTTGGAGTGCAGGAATGAGCCCTGCTGCAAAGCATTGCATAAAAAATTGTAATAACACGCCCCTGTTAAACAGGGGCTGAAAAATTGGGCCTTAGCCACTGGTGGCGGCACCCAGAAACAAAAATGTTCTTCCAAGCTATCATCATCAATCGGATCATTGAGGAGGAGGAGGATAGTCAGTCAACATAACAGGACAGTCTCTCAGCATCAGCATCAGTCTTGAAGGGATGTGACATTTGAAAATAAATTAGTCTGTTATATCAGCTTCAGGTGTTTGGTAGCTGGTGGTGATCCAAGACTGGTTCATCTTTATGAAGGTCAGTCGATCAACAGAGTCGGTGGACAGGTGCACCCTGTGATCCGTGACAAATCCTCCAGCAGCACTGAATGTGCGTTCTGAAAGAACGCTGGATGCAGGACAGGCCAGTAGCTCAATTGCATACTGTGCAAGCTCTGGCCAGTGATCCATCCTCAAGACCCAGTAAGCCAGAGGATTTTCAGTGGGGAAGGTGTCCAAGTCTGACCTTGCCCCTAGGTATTCCTGCACCATGTATATCAGACACTGGCGATGGTTGCTGGAACCGATCATACCTTGGGGCTGCAGACTAAAGAATTGTCTGAACGCATCGGTCAGACGGCCACCTTCCCCACTGCTCCTTCTTTGACTGACCGAAGCCTCAGCAACTCGTTGTCCAGGACCAGGAGTTTGTAACCTTCCAGTCTCTGGGAACGCGTTGCACAGACCTTTCTGCAAGGCCTCCCGGAGTTGTCTCATCCTCTGCTCCCTCTGCGACGGTAAGATAAGGTCCGCAACCTTACCCTTGTACCGTGGATCAAGGAGAGTGGCCAGCCAGTAATGGTCCCTCTCCTTGATCCGAAGAATACGAGGATCCTTCCGCAGACTTTGCAGGATCAGGGAGGCCATGCAGCGTAGGTTAGCTGAGGCATTCGGTCCGGAGTCCTCTGGGTCACTAAGGACGACATGATCCGCAGCCACCTCCTCCCAGCCACGTACAAGTCCACGGGTTTCTTGGGACTGTAAATCATCCCTAAAAGACTGCTGCTGATGATGCTGAGTGCCAGGCTCCACCTCCATGCTGACACAATCCTCCTCCTCCTCTTCTTCCTGTGCGATGGGTGGGACAGAAGGAACACTGTCTGGGTAAAGGGGGCCTTGAGAGGCAAGGAGGTCCTCCTCTTCCTGCCTCTGTTCTGCCTCAAGTGCCCTGTCCATTATTCCACGCAGCGTATGTTCCAACAGGTGGACAAGAGGTACAGTGTCACTGATGCATGCACTGTCACTGCTCACCATCCTCATGGCCTCCTCAAATGGTGCCAGGACAGTTCATGCATCCCTGATCATGCCCCACTGGCGTGGTGAAAAAAACCCGAGCTCCCCTGACCCTGTCCTGGTGCCGTAGTCGCACAGGTACTCATTGATGGCCCTCTGCTGCGTGTGCAGCCGCTGCAGCATGGCCAACGTTGAGTTCCACCTGGTGGGCATGTCACATATAAGGCGGTTCTTGGGCAGGTTCAACTCCTTTTGCAGCTCAGCCAGGCGAGCACTGGCATTATAAGATCTGCGGAAATGCACACAGACTTTCCTGGCCTGCCTCAGGACATCCTGTAAGCCCGGGTACCTGCCCAAGAACCGCTGCACCACCAGATTAAGGACGTTAGCCACACAGGGCACATGGGTCAGTTGTCCCTGTCGGAGAGCGGAGAGGAGGTTGGTGCCATTGTCGCAAACTACCATTCCTGCCTTAAGCTGGCGTGGCGTCAACCACCTCTCGGCCTGCCCCTGCAGAGCAGACAGAACCTCTGCCCCAGTGTGGCTCCTGTCCCCCAAACACACCAGCGCAAGCACGACATGGCATCTTTTTGCCTGCGTACTTACGTAGCCCCTTGAACGCCTATGGAGCACCGCTGGTTCCGAGGACAAAGCACAGGAAGAGGCCACGGAGGAAGAAGAAGAGGAGGGGGTGGAGGACAGAGGTGTGTCACAACCAGTAGTAGCATTTTGGAGGCGTGGCGGTGGAACAACCTCCAACACTACTGCACCTTGTCCTGCATCCTTCCCAGCTGCCAAAAGAGTGACCCAATGGGCCGTGAAAGAAAGGTAACGTCCCTGTCCATGCCTGCTGGACCATGAGTCAGCGGTAATATGCACCTTACCGCTGACCGCCCTGTCCAGCGAGGCCAAGACATTGCCTTCCACATGCCGGTAGAGAGCCGGAATCGCCTTCCATGAGAAAAAGTGGCGTTTGGGAACCTGCCACTGAGGAACCGCACATTGCACAAACTCACGGAAGGGGGCCGAGTCTACCAACTGAAAAGGCAGCAGTTGAAGCGCTAGCAATTTAGCCAAGCTAGCATTCAACCGCTGGGCATGTGGATGGCTGGGAGTGAACTTCTTTCGACGGTCCAGCAGCTGGGGCAGGGAAATTTGCCTGCTAGAATCGGACGTCGGTGTACTGCTAGCAGAGTGCCCGCAAGTACTTGGCTGTGACACACCTAATTCTACACCTTCATTCCTCTCAGAGCAGGTTTCAGAGAGGACTGAAGGTATAGTGGGGTTGGAGATCCCAGCTGATGCGGTGCAAGAAGAGGTCAGTTTTGTTCTTTGGTGTGGGTCTTTAAGGTAGGCTTGCCAACGAGCTGCATGGCAGGTCAACATATGTCTGGTCAAGCATGTGGTGCCCAAGCGGGTGATGTTTTGGCCACGCGATATACGCTTGAGACATATGTTGCAAACAGCAGCTGTGCGATCTGATGCACTCAACTCAAAAAAGGCCCACACCAAAGAACTTTTTGAATAACGGGCAGAGGCAGCGCCCTGCACAGGCGGAGCTCTGCGGTGTGATTCCGTCGGTGTGCTGCCCTTACGCTGGCCCCCCGAGGGCATCCTGCCTCGTTGGAGATGTGCCTCCTCCTCATCCTCCTCCTCCTCCTCTCTCCTATTAGGCACCCACGTGGAGTCAGTGACCTCATCATCCCCTCCCTCCTCATCACTGGAGCCAATCTGGCAGTATGCTGCAGCTGCTGGAACATGACTGCCAGATTGGTGTCCTTCTTGAGCATCCCCTCTCTCTGCTCTCACGCTACTGCCTTCCTCTATCTGGGTATCATCATCAGACCCTTCGAAACGCTGGGCATCCTCCTGGAGCATGTACCCAACACTGTGCTCAAACAGTTCGGGGGACTCCTCAGGAGGACATGGTTGGTCTAGGGAAGGAGTGACTGATGATGACATTGATACCAGGGAAGAGGATGCTTTGGCAGCTGCTTTGCCAGTACCCTGAGCCTGGGTGAGAGAGGATGAGGAGGATGAGGAGGGCTTGGTCATCCACTCTACCAAGTCTTCGGCATGATGCGGCTCAACACGTCCAGCTGCCGAAAAGAAGGACAAGTGTGTCCCATGGCCACGTGCTGATGGCGATGCACCGCGTCCACGACCAGCACTGTTGTCTCTAGACACAGAGCCTGCTTGCCCTCTTTTATTGGCTCCTGATTGACTTCCTCTCCTTGTTGGCCTTCCAGACATTCTAATGGCCTGCAGGGAAATGGGAAAAGCAGCAATACAGGCTAAGTTCAGGTGTAATATGGTCAGGAGGCACACTCCGCCCGCTGTAAGTGCCGCAAAATCCTGTTGGTGTAACACACCAGGAAAAAGCAGCAATACAGGCTAAGTTAAGGTGTAATATGGTCAGGAGGCACACTCCGCCCGCTGTAAGTGCCGCAAAATCCTGTTGGTGTAACACACCAGGAAAAAGCAGCAATACAGGCTAAGTCAAGGCGTAATATGGTCAGGAGGCACACTCCGCCCGCTGTAAGTGCCGCAAAATCCTGTTGGTGTAACACACCAGGAAAAAGCAGCAATACAGGCTAAGTTCAGGTGTAATATGGTCAGGAGGCACACTCCGCCCGCTGTAAGTGCCACAAAATCCTGTTGGTGTAACACACCAGGAAAAAGCAGCAATACAGGCTAAGTTGAGGTGTAAGATGGTCAGGAGGCACACTCCGCCCGCTGTAAGTGCCACAAAATCCTGTTGGTGTAACACACCAGGAAAAAGCAGCAATACAGGCTAAGTTCAGGTGTAATATGGTCAGGAGGCACACTCCGCCCGCTGTAAGTGCCGCAAAATCCTGTTGGTGTAACACACCAGGAAAAAGCAGCAATACAGGCTAAGTTAAGGTGTAATATGGTCAGGAGGCACACTCCGCCCGCTGTAAGTGCCGCAAAATCCTGTTGGTGTAACACACCAGGAAAAAGCAGCAATACAGGCTAAGTTCAGGTGTAATATGGTCAGGAGGCACACTCCGCCCGCTGTAAGTGCCGCAAAATCCTGTTGGTGTAACACACCAGGAAAAAGCAGCAATACAGGCTAAGTTCAGATGTAATATGGTCAGGAGGCACACTCCGCCCGCTGTAAGTGGCGCAAAATCCTGTTGGTGTAACACACCAGGAAAAAGCAGCAATACAGGCTAAGTTAAGGTGTAATATGGTCAGGAGGCACACTTCGCCCGCTGTAAGTGCCGCAAAATCCTGTTGGTGTAACACACCAGGAAAAAGCAGCAATACGGGCTAACTTCAGGTGTATAATGTGCAGGAGGCTTAGCAACAATGACACTGACACTGTCCCCTGCCTATCCTTCTCTCTCCCTGCACACAAGGTTTATCAAAGTATATGACACTGACACTCTCCCTGCCTATCCTTCTCTCTCCCTGCACACAAGGTTTAGCAAAGAATATGACACTGTCCCCTGCCTATCCTTCTCTCTCCCTGCACACAAGGTTTATCAAAGTATATGACACTGACACTCTCCCTGCCTATCCTTCTCTCTCCCTACACACAAGGTTTAGCAAAGAATATGACACTGACACTCTCCCTGCCTATCCTTCTCTGTCCCTACACACAAGGTTTAGCAAAGAATAGATTTGACAAGATTTGACACTGTCCCTGCCTATCCTTCACTTTCCCTGCTCCGGAACACACTACACGAGGCCGCCGCGCTGGCGGCCTTTTATAGTGTGGGGAGTGTACTAAACCCCCTCAGCTATAATTGGCCACAGGCATCCTGCCTGTGGCCAATCATTGCTCTCCTCGCTGCCGGCGCTGTGATTGGCCAAGCATGCAGGGTCACAGTGCATGCTTGGCCAATCACAGTGGCGGGATTACACTGCGATGGCGCAGTGTATTGTGGGCCGTTCGCGTCACTCGAATTTGGCGCAAACGGCCCAAATCGTTTGTTGTATGCCAAACGCGCGAACAGCCGATGTTCGAGTCGAACCTATGTTCGACTCGAACACCGAGCTCATCCCTAGTCCTTAGTGACCCAGAGGACTCCGGACCTAATGCCTCAGCTAACCTACGCTGCATGGCCTCCCTGATCCTGCAAAGTCTGCGGAAGGATCCTCGTATTCTTCGGATCAAGGAGAGGGACCATTACTGGCTGGCCACTCTCCTTGATCCACGGTACAAGGCTAATGTTGCGGACCTTATCTTACAGTCGCAGAGGGAGCAGAGGATGAGACAACTCCGGGAGGCCTTGCAGAAAGGTCTGTGCAACGTGTTCCCAGAGACTGGGAGGTTACAAACTCCTGGTCTGGGACAACGAGTTGCTGAGGCTTCGGTCAGTCAAAGAAGGAGCGGTGGGGAAGGTGGCCGTCTGACCGATGCTTTCAGACAATTATTTAGTCCGCAGCCCCAAGGTATGATCGGTTCCAGCAACCATCGCCAGCGTCTGATATACATGGTGCAGGAATACCTAGGGGCAAGGTCAGATTTGGACACCTTTCCCACCGAAAATCCTCTGGCTTACTGGGTCTTAAGGATGGATCACTGGCCAGAGCTTGCACATTATGCAATTGAGCTACTGGCCTGTCCTGCATTTAGCGTTCTTTCGGAACGCACATTCAGTGCTGCTGGAGGATTTGTCACGGATCACAGGGTGCGCCTGTCCACCGATTCGGTTGATCGACTGACCTTCATAAAGATGAACCAGTCTTGGATCACCACCAGCTACCAAGCACCTGAAGCTGATATAACAGAATAATTTATTTTCAAATGTCACATCCCTTCAAGACTGATGCTGATTGAGTGACTGTCCTGTTTTGTTGACTGACTATCCTCCTCCTCCTCAATGATCCGATTCATGATGATATCTTGGAAAAACATTTTTGTTTCTGGGTGCTGCCACCAGTGGCTAAGGCCCAATTTTTCAGCCCCTGTTTAACAGGGGCATGTAATTAAAATGTTTGATGCAATGTTTTGCAGCAGGGCTCATTCCTGCACTCCAACTAGAGTATCTGGGAGAGGTTGCAGTGTCGTGGCACCAGCACCAGTGCCTAAGGCCCAATTTTTCTGCCCCTGTTTAACAGGGGCATATAATTACAATTTTTGATGCAATACTTTGCAACAGGGCTCATTACTGTGCTCCAAGTACAGTATCTGTGAGGGGTTGCAGTGTTGTGGCACCAGTGGCTAAGGCCCAATTTTTCAGCCCCTGTTCTACAGGGGCATGTAATTAAAATTCTTGATCTAATAATTCACAGCAGGGCCCATTCCTGCGCCCACCAAGAGTAACTGTGAGGGCTTACAGTGTTGTGACAACACCACCACCACCACCACCAAAGGCCCAATTTTTCAGCCCCTGTTCAACAGGGGCATGCAATTACAATTCTTGATCTAATAATTCACAGCAGGGCCCATTCATGCACCCACCAAGAGTAACTGTGAGGGCTTACAGTGTTGTGGCACCAGCACCACCATCAAAGATCCAATTTTTCCTACCACTGTTCAACAATGGCATGTAATTACAATTCCTGATATAATAGTTGACAGCAGGGCGTTTCAGCGCCCACCAAGAGTAACTGTGAGTGTTTACAGTGTTGTGCCAACACCAACACCTAAGGGGTCAATTTCTGCAGAGTATATACAGCAGGCCCATACTTTCAAACATCCAACTTACTAACGACTCCTACTTGCAAACGGAAGGAGACAACAGGAAGTGAGAGGAAATCTACCCCTAGGAAGGGAAATTCTCTCCTGTAAGTGTTAATATGGGAAAAAGGTGTCTCCTCTCTACTGATGCTTTATCACCAATCCTTGTTTCAATAAAAACCCCACTTTTAAAAAACAATTGTCATTGGGACGGAAAGTGAGGTGAAATGTTCTGAACAGGGGCACAGACAGCAAAACAAATGTTACAGGGGTGATAACCCTTCCCTATGTTTTCCAAAAAGCTTAAAAATAGATTTTTTGGCTGGAGATACACTTAAACAATGTACGTGTTCAAAATTACAAACAGATTCTACTTATGAACAAACCTACAGTCCCTGTCTTGTTTGCACCGCCTGTATACTGCTGTTCAGAGTATATAGGGCCTTTTTTATTTTGTGTGCGGGGTTCCCCTTAATATCCATACAAGACCCAAAAGGGCTGGTAATGGGCTGGGGTGGGTGGGGCTGATGGGGCAGCCATGCCTTTTTTCTCAAAGATTTTCATCCATATTACCGGGACCAGACATGACATTAAAGCCGCAAGCAGTTTTAAATGGCTTTTTTTCCCTTTAGAAATGTCATTTTGTGCAGGGACAGTTCTAAACACAGGAAACACATGCCACTTCACAGGCATACTTTAGACACCCCCCAGGTACGATATTTAAAGGAATATTTCCCTTTTTTTTCCACTTTATGCATCATTAAAATGACTGCTCCCGAAAAACGGCCGTTTTTAAAACTTTTTTTTACATTGATACATGTTCCCTCGGGCAGAACCCGGGTCCCCAAACCCTTTTTAGGACAATAACATGCATATTAGCCGTTATAATTAGCACTTTAGATTTTGAACGTTCGCGTCCATTGTATTTAATAGGGTTCTAAAGTTTGCGCAAACTTTTGGTCCGTTCGCAGGTTCTGGTGCGAACCGAACCCGGGGGTGTTCGGCTCATCCCTATTTTCAAGTAATAGTGGTGAGCAAGGAGCAGAAGGATGGAGTCAGATGTTCAGTTCCAGCTGAAGAAAAAGCCCTGGGAACAACCATGACGTCTTGCACACTGGCACTCATAAGTAAGTGCCTAGTGCCCTTATGGTACTATTCATAGTGTTTTGAAAATAACAAAGTATTGTAACATTGTACGTTGTGGTGCTGACAATCTACTATGACTGCTGGTCATATCAATTAGTCAAGAGCCAATTTATTTACTAGTATATTTTGGAAAGTAGGAGATAGGTCAAATAAAAAAAATGGGAATGTAGAAATAACAATAAAGTGTACACAAATGGAACCCTTCCATATTTGTAAAAGCCACAATTTTAACTGATTTAATCCTACATAAACTGTGCTCAGGCCAGCCCAATCATACCCATATTTAGGAAAGAAGTACAAACCTTAAGGGCAGCAACGTACCTTAAGGCCCGTTCACATCTGATCGACTCTTCTACTCCCTCTGCTCCAAAAATGTGCTGAAGAAGCTCATGTACCAAATTTTGACCCTGAACCAAGCTTATTTTATGAGACAAGTTTTTAGCATGTTTTCAACTTTGCAAAATGTGTGACTATTACCCACATTTGAGGTGCCATTAAGAACTAATAGCACTGCAAGCACATTTCGTGTTTTAGCGTGTTTTACGCACGTTTGAAGAAACACGCACATTTCTGCTCTTGTTCCTGCTATGCTCAGGTGTGAATGGAAAACATGTTGGGGTTGGGGAAAGGGGGTGCGCAGGTTCCGCTAGTAAGTGGGTGAGTGCGAATATCACCCACCACGGATCATTTACCTAATAGGGTATTGTTGCTGTAACCATATGAACATACAACATTCGATAAAGGGAGGGGGGAAAAAGGGATCAGTCTGTTTAGAACAGGCAAAAAAGGGGTTACTATAGGCAACAAATTATAGATCCAAAGACGGAAATTATTTAAAATTAATCATTTATTCCTATTATCATATTTAATATATATAAAAAGGAGGTATTAGAGGTGCAATATTTGGTACCAAAAAGGTGAATGATCAAACAGTATATAAGTTAATTGAAAAACATCAAATGGACAGACAGGACTAACAAATAACTGTACATTTAACAACACACAAGTCCGGACGGGTGGTTCAGCCTTATGCAGAGAGGCAACCCAGAAAAGAATAGTGTAATTTTATTTAGTAATTACCCTCCACTAAGGGAAATTAGGGTAATATGAACCACTTACTAATATGTGGAAACATTTATTGGGTTCAAATGGGTGCCATTTGGCTAGAGGCTGAACCTGATGGAGTGGGGGAAGGGAACTGGGGCGGGGGGTGTAGTAGCGTTGGAAGCGTAAAGACTGATTAAATCAAGGCAGATGACCTAGGTATTGTGTTACATTAGGTACATCATGCATGGGGATCCCCTGATAGTAATGTTCCTTAAAGGTTGAAGAGGTTAATAATTGCTCATATAGAAACTGATTTATTGAGGAAATAGTAAAAGTAAATTTCCTCTAAGAGCTACTGGCGTAAAGAGTCCATCCATATAGTTGTACTACAGATGTCACTAATTTATTTACAACGTGACTCGTTGAACATCTTCATGTTAGAGCTAGATTTGACCAGTTCTTATATCAGTGGGTCCCAATTTGCCTTGTCTCTTGTGGCTGATTTTTAAAATATTTTGGCCATACCTGTTCGTTGTGTTGGCCGTTCAGCCGAAGTAAGTGTCCAAGGAAGTCTGAGGCTGCCAAGCACTACCTGCGCCGATATCAGGAGGATCCGATGTGGCGGCTTTAATGATGCCGAGTGCCGAATGCCGCGGTCGTTACCGCTAACGTAGGCGCTGGTTGCTGCATACGTCTCCTGACCATGTCAGTCCGCCCACTCCATTCAAACCAACGTCATGTGACTGTGTGGGGTATTACGTCAACGCGTTTCGCTGTGCTCTGTGGCGTAGCTGCGTCTGGACGTATCGCGTCACTGGACGGGACGCATATTTATGTATCGCTCAGACCAGTGACGCGCATCAGTAAGGGGTTGGGATTTGGTGAGAAACAACCAATAGTTAAGTCCTATCTGAGTTTTTTCGAGAATTCATGTAGGTCATTCACGTATTTGGAATTAATCTTCATTGCCGTACGTGTGGCGGAGCAGATTGAGTCCGTCATAAATAAACTCTTTTATGACAAAACACTCATTTAGTTAATTCTGTCTGGCGGCATGAACGTATCCATCTTTTATTTGCTAGGGGTCGCTAGGCATATTGCTAAGAAAGATAATATATTGTTCTTGGGGAGAATCAGGGAAAGAACACATAGTCACACCGACATATCACAACAACCACATGTATGGACAAAGTTAATAGTAATAATAGCCTTATTAATCTATATTTCTTAACAAGGGGGAAGAAAATTCTTTAAAGTATAGAGGGATAGAATGATGTTGGTAATTTTCCAAGCTAAGTTTAATAAGTAGCTGAAAATGCTTGGAGAACCCTAATATACAAGGGAAGGGGAGAAGAAGGAAAACGGGGAAGGGAAGAAGAGGGGGAGGAAAGAGAAGGGGGGAAGGGAGGGAAAGGGGAGGATGGGGGATATGAAAGGTGTTGGGAAAGGGTTATTTACAGGGGAGGGGGGAAAGGGGGGGGAAGGGGAGGGGAGAAGAGGGAAGAGGCTAGCATAATTTTGATTAATTTATTTATACTAACTGACCACCAGGAGGGGATATTTACAGGGCAAGGCGACCCATAGGTTCTATCAAGTCACAGGGTTTGGTGTTAGCAGGGAAAAATACTTCAAGAAGATGATTAATCAATTGAAGGTAGCAGGAAAGGGGTATAGGGTAACAACCCAATTATCCCAGTAAGGTCAATGAAGTACAGGCACAACTATGTGGGCAGAAACACCTGCAGGTTTAGTTCCGTGTTTAAGCCAACCGGAACAAGGGATTTTAAGCGGTATACCCACCATTTCTCCTTTTGTAGGAGGATGCGATCGTAATCACCTCTTCTGGTGGGCAGCTTAAGAACGTATATCCCTTTAACCGTTATGCCCTTGGAACTACGCCCATGATACTGGGCGAAATGTTTAGCTAAAGGCTTCTCAGGAATTTTTTCCTTATTGTTTATTTCTCTCAGATGTTTGCCGACTCGTATCCTCAGCGATCTCTTGGTCTTGCCCATATAGATCTTGGGGCAAGGACAAGTGATCACATATATGAGGCGAGTCGTCGAGCAATTAATGAGATCCCTGATCTGAAAAGATCCACTGCCAGAGCGTCAGTGAAAGTCGAAGTTCGATGGACATAGGGGCAGACCTGGCATCTATTACACGGGAACATCCCTGTTGCCCGTGGATATTCATTGAGCCAGGTAGTTTGTGGCTCTTTAATGAACTCTGATTTGACCAACATATCCCCAAGGTTTCTGGCTCGCCGTGCCAGCAAAGTAGGTGAGTCGCCAACAATCCGGGCCAGATCAGGGGTGTTAGTCAGGATGCCCCAATGCTTTTCCAATGTTTTTCGTACTGGTTCCCACTGTGACCCAAATGATGTAATAATCCGTATTGGGTCATTTGTTTTCAATGAGTCCTCATTAATTGCCTGTTTTTTTGGGGCTAGAAGATCGGAGCGCTCTCTGATTGCTGCTCTCTTCCTGGCCTGTTTAATCTGTCTGTGCGAGTAACCGCGTTCACGAAATCTAAGATATAGTTCATGACTTTCTCGCCTGTAGTCCTCTACACTGGAACAGTTCCTTTTTATGCGTAGGAACTGGCCCACCGGGATCCCATCCTTTTGCCATTGAGGGTGGTGGCTTGTGGAATACAGCAGCGTATTAGTCGCTGTATCTTTGCGATATGTACAGGTTTTAAGTTTACCCTGTTTGAATGAGATTAGGAGGTCAAGGAAGGACAGTTTCTCGCGATCAAATGTGTAGGTTAGATGTATATTCTGTTGGTTGGTATTAAGTTCCAACATAAATTGGTGTAGCTGTTCTGGCGTTCCACGCCATAGCATCAGGACATCGTCGATGTACCGCCACCAGGTCATCACGTGGGGGCGGTACATCAGCGATGAATAGACATCCTCCTCCTCCCACTGGCCAAGATGGATACAGGCATAGGCCGGGGCCCAGGCTGCCCCCATCGAGGTACCCCTTATCTGTTGATAAAATGTATTCAGAAATTGAAAAAAATTATTATGCAAAGCGAAATTCAATAGTTCAATTATGAACTCATTCTGGGGTCCTGATAGGGGGTAATTTAGCTCTAGAGAGTTTTCTGCAGCCTGAATGCCCACCAATAGGGATGAGCTTCGTGTTCGAGTCGAACATACGTTCGACTCGAACATCGGCTGTTCGATCGTTCGACGAAGATCGAACGATTTGGGCCGTTCGCGCCAAATTCGAGTGACGCGAACGGCCCACAATGCACTACGCCATCGCAGTGTCATCCAGGCGCTGTGATTGGCCAAGCATGCACTGTGACCCCGCATGCTTGGCCAATCACAGCGCCGGCAGCGAGGAGAGCAATGATTGGCCACAGGCAGGATGCCTGTGGCCAATTATTGCTGAGGGTGTTTAGTACACGCCCCACACTATAAAAGGCCGCCAGCACGGCGGCCTAGTGTAGTGTGTTCCGGAGCAGGGATAGAGCAGCATAGGCAGGGACAGTGACTGTTATTTCTTTCTTGCTTAACCTGGATTCCTTTAGTTTAGGGAAAGAGAAGGATAGGTAGGGAGAGTGTCAGTGTGTTTTGTGCTTGTGCTATAGTGTGCTTAAAAAAAACATTTATTCTAGGGACAGAAAACTGTAGGTAGGGACAGTGTCAGTTTCTTTCACTCTGCAAGTCCTTGTTTCCAGGGACCTGGAAGGACAGTGAGTGAATTGTCCTTGTGCTATATTGTGCTTAAAAAAACATTTATTCTAGGGACAGAAAACTGTAGGTAGGGAGAGTGTCAGTTTCTTTCACTCTGCAAGTCCTTGTTTCCAGGGACCTGTAAGGACAGTGAGTGAATTGTCCTTGTGCTATATTGTGATTAAAAAAAACATTTTTTCTAGGGACAGAAAACTGTAGGTAGGGAGAGTGTTTTTTTTCTTTCACTCTGCAAGTCCTTGTTTCCAGGGACCTGGAAGGACAGTGAGTGAATTGTCCTTGTGCTATATTGTGCTTAAAAAAAACATTTTTTCTAGGGACAGAAAACTGTAGGTAGGGAGAGTGTTTTTTTCTTTCACTCTGCAAGTCCTTGTTTCCAGGGACCTGGAAGGACAGTGAGTGAATTGTCCTTGTGCTATATTGTGCTTAAAAAAAAACATTTTTTCTAGGGACAGAAAACTGTAGGTAGGGAGAGTGTTTTTTTTCTTTCACTCTGCAAGTCCTTGTTTCCAGGGACCTCTAAGGACAGTGAGTGAATTGTCCTTGTGCTATATTGTGCTTAAAAAAAACATTTATTCTAGGGACAGAAAACTGTAGGTAGGGAGAGTGTCAGTTTATTTCACTCTGCAAGTCCTTGTTTCCAGGGACCTGGAAGGACAGTGAGTGAATTGTCCTTGTGCTATATTGTGATTAAAAAAAACATTTATTCTAGGGACAGAAAACTGTAGGTAGGGACAGTGTCAGTTTCTTTCACTCTGCAAGTCCTTGTTTCCAGGGACCTGGAAGGACAGTGAGTGAATTGTCCTTGTGCTATATTGTGCTTAAAAAAACATTTATTCTAGGGACAGAAAACTGTAGGTAGGGAGAGTGTCAGTTTCTTTCACTCTGCAAGTCCTTGTTTCCAGGGACCTGTAAGGACAGTGAGTGAATTGTCCTTGTGCTATATTGTGATTAAAAAAAACATTTTTTCTAGGGACAGAAAACTGTAGGTAGGGAGAGTGTTTTTTTTCTTTCACTCTGCAAGTCCTTGTTTCCAGGGACCTGGAAGGACAGTGAGTGAATTGTCCTTGTGCTATATTGTGCTTAAAAAAAACATTTTTTCTAGGGACAGAAAACTGTAGGTAGGGAGAGTGTTTTTTTTCTTTCACTCTGCAAGTCCTTGTTTCCAGGGACCTGGAAGGACAGTGAGTGAATTGTCCTTGTGCTATATTGTGCTTAAAAAAAAACATTTTTTCTAGGGACAGAAAACTGTAGGTAGGGAGAGTGTTTTTTTTCTTTCACTCTGCAAGTCCTTGTTTCCAGGGACCTCTAAGGACAGTGAGTGAATTGTCCTTGTGCTATATTGTGCTTAAAAAAAACATTTATTCTAGGGACAGAAAACTGTAGGTAGGGAGAGTGTCAGTTTATTTCACTCTGCAAGTCCTTGTTTCCAGGGACCTGGAAGGACAGTGAGTGAATTGTCCTTGTGCTATATTGTGATTAAAAAAAACATTTTTTCTAGGGACAGAAAACTGTAGGTAGGGAGAGTGTCAGTTTATTTCACTCTGCAAGTCCTTGTTTCCAGGGACCTGTAAGGACAGTGAGTGAATTGTCCTTGTGCTATATTGTGATTAAAAAAAACATTTTTTCTAGGGACAGAAAACTGTAGGTAGGGAGAGTGTTTTTTTTCTTTCACTCTGCAAGTCCTTGTTTCCAGGGACCTGTAAGGACAGTGAGTGAATTGTCCTTGTGCTATATTGTGCTTAAAAAAAACATTTATTCTAGGGACAGAAAACTGTAGGTAGGGAGAGTGTCAGTTTATTTCACTCTGCAAGTCCTTGTTTCCAGGGACCTGTAAGGACAGTGAGTGAATTGTCCTTGTGCTATATTGTGATTAAAAAAAACATTTTTTCTAGGGACAGAAAACTGTAGGTAGGGAGAGTGTTTTTTTTCTTTCACTCTGCAAGTCCTTGTTTCCAGGGACCTGTAAGGACAGTGAGTGAATTGTCCTTGTGCTATATTGTGATTAAAAAAAACATTTTTTCTAGGGACAGAAAACTGTAGGTAGGGAGAGTGTTTTTTTTCTTTCACTCTGCAAGTCCTTGTTTCCAGGGACCTGTAAGGACAGTGAGTGAATTGTCCTTGTGCTATATTGTGCTTAAAAAAAACATTTATTCTAGGGACAGAAAACTGTAGGTAGGGAGAGTGTCAGTTTATTTCACTCTGCAAGTCCTTGTTTCCAGGGACCTGTAAGGACAGTGAGTGAATTGTCCTTGTGCTATATTGTGATTAAAAAAAACATTTTTTCTAGGGACAGAAAACTGTAGGTAGGGAGAGTGTTTTTTTTCTTTCACTCTGCAAGTCCTTGTTTCCAGGGACCTGTAAGGACAGTGAGTGAATTGTCCTTGTGCTATATTGTGCTTAAAAAAACATTTATTCTAGGGACAGAAAACTGTAGGTAGGGAGAGTGTCAGTTTATTTCACTCTGCAAGTCCTTGTTTCCAGGGACCTGTAAGGACAGTGAGTGAATTGTCCTTGTGCTATATTGTGATTAAAAAAAACATTTTTTCTAGGGACAGAAAACTGTAGGTAGGGAGAGTGTTTTTTTTCTTTCACTCTGCAAGTCCTTGTTTCCAGGGACCTGGAAGGACAGTGAGTGAATTGTCCTTGTGCTATATTGTGCTTAAAAAAAACATTTATTCTAGGGACAGAAAACTGTAGGTAGGGAGAGTGTTTTTTTTCTTTCACTCTGCAAGTCCTTGTTTCCAGGGACCTGTAAGGACAGTGAGTGAATTGTCCTTGTGCTATATTGTGTTTAAAAAAAAAACATTTATTCTAGGGACAGAAAACTGTAGGTAGGGAGAGTGTTTTTTTTCTTTCACTCTGCAAGTCCTTGTTTCCAGGGACCTGTAAGGACAGTGAGTGAATTGTCCTTGTGCTATATTGTGCTTAAAAAAAAACATTTATTCTAGGGACAGAAAACTGTAGGTAGGGAGAGTGTTTTTTTTCTTTCACTCTGCAAGTCCTTGTTTCCAGGGACCTGTAAGGACAGTGAGTGAATTGTCCTTGTGCTATATTGTGATTAAAAAAAATATTTTTTCTAGGGACAGAAAACTGTAGGTAGGGAGAGTGTCAGTTTCTTTCACTGTGAAAGTCCTTGTTTCAAGGGACAGAGAAGGACACCTGAAGGTAGCCCTTATTGCTTTTTTCCCATCTCCCTGCAGGCCATCTATTAGAATGTCTGGAAGGCAAACAAGGAGAGGCAGACAGTCAGGAGGCAATAAAAGAGGGCAAGCAGGCTCTGTGTCTGGGGGCAACAGTGCTGGTCGTGGACGCGGTGCATTGTCATCAGCACATGGCCATGGGACACGCTTGTCCTTCTTTTCGGCAGCTGGACATGTTGAGCCACATCATGCCGAAGACTTGGTAGAGTGGATGACCAAGCCCTCCTCCTCCTCCTCATCCTCTCTCACCCAGGCTCAGGGTACTGGAAAAGCAGCTGCCAAAGCGTCGTCTTCCCTGGTATCAATGTCAGACAAATCATCAGTCACTCCTTCCCTAGACCCACCATGTCCTCCTCCTGAGGAGTCCCCCGAACTGTTTCAGCACAGTGTTGGGTACATGCTCCAGGAGGATGCCCAGCGTTTCGAAGGGTCTGATGATGAAACCCAGCTAGAGGAAGGCAGTAGCGTGAGAGCAGACAGAGGGGATGCTCAAGAAGGACACCAATCTGGCAGTCATGTTCCAGCAGCTGCAGCATACTGCCAGATTGGCTCCAGTGATGAGGAGGGAGGGGATGATGAGGTCACTGACTCCACGTGGGTGCCTAATAGGAGAGAGGAGGAGGAGGAGGATGAGGAGGAGGCACATCTCCAACGAGGCAGGATGCCCTTTGGTGGCCAGCGTAAGGGCAGTACACCGACGGAATCACACCGCAGAGCTCCGCCTGTGCAGGGCGCTGCCTCTGCCCGTCATTCAAAAAGTTCTTTGGTGTGGGCCTTTTTTGAGGCTAGTGCATCAGATCGCACAGCTGCTGTTTGCAACATATGTCTCAAGCGTATATCGCGTGGCCAAAACATCAGCCGCTTGGGTACCACATGCCTGACCAGACATATGTTGACCTGCCATGCAGCTCGTTGGCAAGCCTACCTCAAAGACCCACACCAAAGAACAAAGCGGACCTCTCCTTGCACCGCATCAGCTGGGATCTCCAACCCCACTATAACTTCAGTCCTCTCTGAAACATGCACTGAGAGGAATGAAGGTGTAGAATTAGGTGTGTCACAGCCAAGTACTTGCGCCCACTCTGCTAGCAGTACACCGACGTCCGATTCTAGCAGGCAAATTTCCCTGCCCCAGCTGCTGGACCGTCGAAAGAAGTTCACTCCCAGCCATCCACATGCCCAGCGGTTGAATGCTAGCTTGGCTAAATTGCTAGCGCTTCAACTGCTGCCTTTTCAGTTGGTAGACTCGGCCCCCTTCCGTGAGTTTGTGCAATGTGCGGTTCCTCAGTGGCAGGTTCCCAAACGCCACTTTTTCTCACGGAAGGCTATTCCGGCTCTCTACCGGCATGTGGAAGGCAATGTCTTGGCCTCGCTGGACAGGGCGGTCAGCGGTAAGGTGCATATTACCGCTGACTCATGGTCCAGCAGGCATGGACAGGGACGTTACCTTTCTTTCACGGCCCATTGGGTCACTCTTTTGGCAGCTGGGAAGGATTCAGGACAAGGTGCAGTAGTGTTGGAGGTTGTCCCACCGCCACGCCTCCAAAATGCTACTACTGGTTGTGACACACCTCTCTCCTCCACCCCCTCCTCTTCTTCTTCCTCCATGGCCTCTTCCTGTGGTTTGTCCTATGAACCAGCGGTGCTCCGTAGCCATTCACGGGGCTACGCAAGTACGCAGGCAAAAAGATGCCATGCCGTGCTTGCGCTGGTGTGTTTGGGGGACAGAAGCCACACTGGGGCAGAGGTCCTGTCTGCTCTGCAGGGCCAGGCCGAGAGGTGGTTGACGCCACGCCAGCTTAAGCCAGGAATGGTGGTTTGCGACAATGGCACCAACCTCCTCTCCGCCCTCCGACAGGGACAACTGACCCATGTGCCCTGTGTGGCTCACGTCCTTAACCTGGTGGTGCAGCGCTTCTTGGGCAGGTACCCGGGCTTACAGGATGTCCTGAGGCAGGCCAGGAAAGTCTGTGTGCATTTCCGCAGATCTTATAATGCCAGTGCTCGCCTGGCTGAGCTGCAAAAGGAGTTGAACCTGCCCAAGAACCGCCTTATATGTGACATGCCCACCAGGTGGAACTCAACGTTGGCCATGCTGCAGCGGCTGCACACGCAGCAGAGGGCCATCAATGAGTACCTGTGCGACTACGGCACCAGGACAGGGTCAGGGGAGCTTGTTTTTTTTTCTCCACGCCAGTGGGGCATGATCAGGGATGCATGCACTGTCCTGGCACCATTTGAGGAGGCCACGAGGATGGTGAGCAGTGACAGTGCATGCATCAGTGACACTGTACCTCTTGTCCACCTGTTGGAGCACACGCTGCGTGGAATAATGGACAGGGCACTTGAGGCAGAACAGAGGCAGGAAGAGGAGGACTTCCTTGCCTCTCAAGGCCCCCTTTACCCAGACAGTGTTCCTTCTGTCCCACCCATCGCACAGGAAGAGGAGGAGGAGGAGGAGGAGGAGGAGGAGGATTGTGTCAGCATGGAGGTGGAGGCTGGCACTCAGCATCATCAGCAGCAGTCTTTTAGGGATGATTTACAGTCCCAAGAAACCAGTGGACTTGTACGTGGCTGGGAGGAGGTGGCTGCGGATCATGTCGTCCTTAGTGACCCAGAGGACTCCGGAGCGAATGCCTCAGCAAACCTACGCTGCATGGCCTCCCTGATCCTGCAAAGTCTGCGGAAGGATCCTCGTATTCTTCGGATCAAGGAGAGGGACCATTACTGGCTGGCCACTCTCCTTGATCCACGGTACAAGGGTAAGGTTGCGGACCTTATGTTACCGTCGCAGAGGGAGCAGAGGATGAGACAACTCCGGGAGGCCTTGCAGAAAGGTCTGTGCAACGCGTTCCCAGAGACTGGGAGGTTGCAAACTCCTGGTCCTGGACAACGAGTTGCTGAGGCTTCGGCCAGTCAAAGAAGGAGCGGTGGGGAAGGTGGCCGTCTGACCGATGCGTTCAGACAATTCTTTAGTCCGCAGCCCCAAAGTATGATCGGTTCCAGCAACCATCGCCAGCGTCTGATAAACATGGTGCAGGAATATCTAGGGGCAAGGTCAGACTTGGACACCTTCCCCACCGAAAATCCTCTGGCTTACTGGGTCTTGAGGATGGATCACTGGCCAGAGCTTGCACAGTATGCAATTGAGCTACTGGCCTGTCCTGCATCCAGCGTTCTTTCGGAACGCACATTCAGTGCTGCTGGAGGATTTGTCACGGATCACAGGGTGCGCCTGTCCACCGACTCGGTTGATCGACTGACTTTCATCAAGATGAACCAGTCTTGGATCACCACCAGCTACCACACACCTGATGCTGATATAACAGACTAATTGATTTTAACATGTCACATCCCTTCAAGACTGATGCTGATGCTGAGTGCCTGTGCTGTTATGTTGACTGGCTATCCTCCTCCTCCGAGTCCTCAATGATACGATTGATGATGATAGCTTGTAAGATCATTTTTGTTTATGGGTGCCGCCACCAGTGCCTAATGCCCAATTTTTCAGCCCCTGTTTAACAGGGGCGTGTAATTACAATTTTTGAAGCAATACTTTGCAACAGGGCTCATTGCTGTGCTCCAAGTACAGTATCTGTGAGGAGTTGCAGTGTTGTGCCACCAGTGCCTAAGGCCCAATTTTTCAGCCCCTGTTTAACAGGGGCGTGTCATTACAATTTTTGAAGCAATACTTTGCAACAGGGCTCATTGCTGTGCTCCAAGTACAGTATCTGTGAGGAGTTGCAGTGTTGTGCCACCAGTGCCTAAGGCCCAATTTTTCAGCCCCTGTTTAACAGGGGCGTGTCATTACAATTTTTGAAGCAATACTTTGCAACAGGGCTCATTGCTGTGCTCCAAGTACAGTATCTGTGAGGGGTTGCAGTGTTGTGCCACCAGTGCCTAAGGCCCAATTTTTCAGCCCCTGTTCAACAGGGGCATGTAATTACAATTCTTGATCTAATAATTCACAGCAGGGCCCATTGCTGCACCCACCAAGAGTAACTGTCAGGGCTTACAGTGTTGTGGCACCAGCACCACCATCAAAGGCCCAATTTTTACTACCACTGTTCAACAATTATATGTAATTAAAATTCCTGATATAATAGTTGACAGCAGGGCGTTCCAGCACCAACCAAGAGTAACTGTGAGTGCTTACAGTGTTGTGCCAACACCAACAACTAAGGGGCCTATTTCTGCAGAGTATATACGGCAGGTCCCTACTTTCAAACATCCAACTTACAAACGACTCCTACTTGCAAACGCAAGAAGACAACAGGAAGTGAGAGGAAATCTACCACTAGGAAGGAAAATTCTCTCCTGTAAGAATAAATATGGGAGAAAGGTGTCTCCTCTGTACTGATGCTTTATCAGCAATCCTTGTTTCAAGAAAAACACCACATTTCAAAAACAGTTGTCATTGGGACGGAAAGTGAGGCGAAATGTTCTGAACAGGGGCACAGACAGCAAAACAAATGTTACAGGGGTGATAACCCTTACCTATGTTTTCCAAAAAGTTTAAAAATAGATTTTTGGTCTGGAGCTACACTTCAACAATGTACCTGTTCAAAATTACAAACAGATTCTACATAAGAACAAACCTACAGTCCCTGTCTTGTATGCACCGCCTGTATAGGGCTGTTCAGAGTATATAGGGCCTTTTTTATTTTATGTGCGGGGTTCCCCTTAATATCCATACAAGACCCAAAGGGGCTGGTAATGGGCTGGGGTAGGGGGGGGGGGGGTCATGGGGTAGCTATGCCATTTTTCTTAAAGAATTTCATCCATATTACCGGGACCAGACATTACATTAAAGCCGCAAGCAGTTTTAAATGGCTTTTTTTTCCTTTAGAAGTGTCATTTTGTGCAGGGACAGTTCTAAACACGGGAAACACGTGGCACTTCACAGGCATACTTTAGACACCCCCCAGGTACGATATTTAAAGGAATATTTGACTTTTTTTTTTTCACTTTATGCATCATTAAAATGACTGCTCCCGAAAAACGACCGTTTTTAAAACTTCTTTTTGCATTGATACATGTCCCCTGGTGCAGAACCCGGGTTCCCAAACCCTTTTTAGGACAATAACATGCATAATAGTTGTTATAATTAGCACTTTAGAATTCGAACGTTCGCATCCATTGTATTTAATAGGGTTCTAATGTTCGTTCGAACTTTCGGTCCGTTCGCGGGTTCTGGTGCGAACCGAACCCGGGGGTGTTCGGCTCATCACTACCCACCAAGTGGGGTATCGATGTATATAAGGATTCTACATCAATACCAACCAATAACACCCCTTCTGGTTGTTCACAGTAGCCAAGGTCATCGATCTTGGCCAGGACGTGGCGTGTGTCCTGTACAAAAGATTTTAGATTAGTGACCATTTCTTTAAGAAGTGAATCTAAGTACTTCCCTACTCGCTCCAAGGGTCCTTGGCAGGCCGAAACTATCGGTCTTCCCGGGGGATTCAGTAAGTTTTTATGGACTTTGGGTATAATATAAAATGTTGGTATATTATACTCATGAACATAAAGGTAATTGAAGTCCTTTACTGTTAATAAGCCCTCATCTTTTGCGTATTTTAGTTTTTTATTTAAATCCTCGGCCAGTAGGGGAAAGGGGTTGTGGTCAAGTTGATGGTAGGTTAATTTATTCATTAGTTGTCTGTTAACTTCTGATTCATATTGCTCTGGATTTAGTAAGACCACATTGCCTCCTTTGTCGCTATTTTTAATAACGATGTCCTTCCTACTCTCCAGATCCATGAGGGCTTGTCTTTCGCCAGTTGTTAGATTGTCTGGTGACTTTTTAGTCCAATCGATCCTTTCCAGGTCCATTTGGACCATATCCAGGAAAGTATTGAGCCATCTATTTTTTGATAATGAGGGCATCTTTTGAGATCTTATCTTCAGATTTGCTCGTCTTATTAAGGGAGCAGATTCCTCATCCGGTATGACGTTCTCATCCAGTAGTGAATTTAGTATATCCAAAGCCAACTGATCATCTGGATCTGTCGGTTGAGTGGTCGCTACTGCGATATCCTCAGTACTGTCGAGTAATCGAAAAAAGGCCTTTCTTAGGAATAATGTAATATCCTTAAAGACCGTAAATTTGTCCATATTAGCTACTGGAGAGAAGGTCATACCCTTTCGTAGAAGGTTTAGGTGGTCCAAATTTAAATCATAGTCAGATAAGTTGATTACCTTCATATCAGTGATCTCTGATTGATTAGTCTTGGCTATTGTTACTTTTTCTGACTCCTGGTATGAGTTCGTTCCTGTGTTGGTTTGGGTAATTTTTGGTTCCTGGATTGTGTCCTTAATTTTGGCTTTGGGGGTGATACCTGGTCGGATCTTTGGTCCTCCCCCTCTTGATCTAAAAAAGTTACAGTTTTTACTATTTGAACCCAATAAATGTTTCCACATATTAGTAAGTGGTTCATATTACCCTAATTTCCCTTAGTGGAGGGTAATTACTAAATAAAATTACACTATTCTTTTCTGGGTTGCCTCTCCGCATAAGGCTGAACCACCCGTCCGGACTTGTGTGTTGTTAAATGTACAGTTATTTGTTAGTCCTGTCTGTCCATTTGATGTTTTTCAATTAACTTATGTACTGTTTGATCATTCACCTTTTTGGTACCAAATATTGCACCTCTAATACCTTCTTTTTATATATATTAAATATGATAATAGGAATAAATGATTAATTTTAAATCATTTCCGTCTTTGGATCTATAATTTGTTGCCTATAGTAACCCCTTTTTTGCCTGTTCTAAACAGACTGATCCCTTTTCCCCCCCTCCCTTTATCGAATGTTGCAGGTGTGAATGGAGCCCAATATTCACTTTTGGTTGTTTATCTGTTTCAAAAGAACACAGTTTTATGGTTAGAGGTGTTAGGGGAACTATCAACAATATGCACCCAGGATGAATGCCGAAATGCAAGCAGCCTGCATTATTATATTTATTATTCTCCACTTTCTACATTACAATAGGCTGGACGAGACATTTGTTGGGCCGTGCTCCAGTGCGATCTATCACCGATCAGCGTACCATCCTGCTGCTGGTACCATGTGATGGCTGTGACCAATCACAGCAGATCACATGACAATTGTACTCAATAAATGGCTTCCTTTCATGCCATTCATTGCGTACAATTGTGTTGCTAGCTGTGATTGGTTACAGTGATCGCATGGTACACACAGGGCCCATCACAGCCCACCTGTACCATGTGATTAGCTGTGGCCAATCACATCTAATCACAATAGTAAACACTGAATGAATCAGTTTCATTCAGTAAAAATGGTGGCTTATACCAGTGAAATTCACTGGTATAAGCCATCATATTATGCAAAAACAAAACAAAAAAATCTGATCACTTCCCCAGCATAGTACAGTGTTACTATGGTATCACTGTATTTCTGTGGTCACAGTGCGTTTAAAAAAAATTGTAATCATAAAAAAAAAAAAAAAAATTCATTACTTACTGTCACCAGTCAGTGTCCCTGATCACTGCCACACTGGTGACAATTTTTTTTTCATTTCATCATTTTCCAAAACGTGACAAAAACCAAAGCTTCAAAAAACTCGCCATGCCTAAATACCTTGAACTGTCTACTTTCCATAAAGGGATCATTTGGGAGGGATTTGTACTGTCCTGGCGTTTTTGGGGTTCAAGAAAGGCCATCAGTACATCAGGATTGATCGATTTTTTCAGATACTGTATACAGTATGTACTATATTTTGTGGACTCTATAACTAAATAATAAACACGGATTTGGGTTATTTTCACCAAAGAAATGTAGCAGAATACAGTTTAGCCTAAATTTACGTAGAAAGATTATTTGCAAAATTTTATAACAGAAACAAAAAAAAGCGTGTTTCTATTGTCAAGATTTTCGGTCTGTTTTAGTTTATTTAGCAAAGGATAAAAAACCCAGTGGTGAATAAATACCACCAAAAGAAAGCTTTATTTGTGTGAAAAATTATAACGTTTTCAAATGGGTGCAGTGTTGAATGACCGTACAAATGAGGGTGACCACATTTCCAAACAGCCATTCAGGCACACCCCCCCAGCAAGCAGTGGACGGTGACGTCATAAGGAGGCAGTGCCACCATATGACGTTGCCGAGAGGCCCCGCCCCTTACCTATTTAAGCATTTGTTTCATATATGTTAGCCCAACATTGCAGCTGCAGGCAGCCACTTAGATTCACAGAGTGTAATTGTTCTTGCAATGTTGGGCTAACATACCGTATATACTCGAATATAAGCCGACCTGAAAATAAGCAGAGGCACCTAATTTTACCACAAAAAACTGTAAAAAAGTTATTGACTCGAGTATAAGCCTAGGGTGTCCATCTGCATGCCTCACTGTGCCCATGTGCATGGCTCACTGTGCCTATGCCTCACTGTGTCCATGCCTCACTGTGCCCATGCCTCACTGTGTCCATGACTAGACTGACGTTTAGCATGGGAGTCTATGGAAGGGGTGCCCGGCTTTGAAAAATCGGTGCTCCCCGACCATAGGTCTCACAGACAAAAAACTTTGCACAGTTATATAGAAAAAATGGGGCTACATTTCTGCCAGGTTTTGGGTCCAGGGGACCTACTACAGGCCGGTACCGGGTCCCCAAAGTGACCGGAGAAATTACCGTTTAACATGGGAGTCTATGGAAGGGGTGCACGGCTTTGAAAAATCGGTGCTCCCCGACCCTAGGTCCCCCCGGCATTAAACTTTTCACACTTGTAGCGGAAGAGTGAGGATACATGTATGCCAAGTGTGGGGTCCAGGGGACCTACGGCCGGCCAGTACCGGGTCCCCAAAATCCGGGAGATCAGGCACAAAAAGGTGACTTGAGTATAAGCCGAGGGGGGCATTTTCAGCACTAAAAAATGTGCTGAAAAACTCGGCTTATACTCGAGTATATACGGTACATGAAACAAATGCTGTTTATATCTAAGGCACTAAAGTTGTATATAAAACCCCGTACTTTATACCACAAAAGAAATACAAATGACCCAATGGATCTGGGGTAAAAACTGGACATACACTGACCTACCCGACTACTACACTGACATACTGTGCCTGATTCCTACACTAACCTACCTGATTCCTACACTGATCTACCTGACCACTACACTGACCTTCCTGATCCCTACACTGACCTAACTGATTGCTGCATTGAAATACCTGACCACTAAAATAAGCTACCTGATCTGGTACACTGACCACTACACTAACCTACCCGATTCCTACACTGACCATTACACTGACCTACCTGATTCCTACACTGACCACTACACTGACCTACCAGGGTGGGGAGAGAGAGGGAGAGAGGGGTTGGTGAGAGAGAGAAGGGGTGGGAGAGAGAGGGGGGATGGTTGAGAGAGAAAGATATGAGGTGGTAGAGAGAGGGGGTGGGGGAGAGAAAGAGGGGGGTGGGATAGAGAAAGAGGGGGGTGGGAGAGAGAAAGAGGGGGAAGGGAGGGAGAGGGGGGTGGATGAGAGAGGTGGTTGAGAGAGAGGGGGGGTGAGAGAGAGGGGGTGAGAGATCGGGTGGGTGAGAGGGGATGGATGAGAGAGAGAGAGGGGGATGTGAGAGAGAGAGAGAGGGGGATGGATGAGAGAGAGAGAGAGAGGGGGCGGGGGAGAGAAAGAGGGGGGAGAGAGAAAGAGGGGGGTGGGAGAGAGAGGGGGTGGATGAGAGAGAGGGGGGTGAGAGAGGGGGTGAGAGATCGGGTGGGTGAGAGAGAGAGGGGGGTGGATGAGAGAGGGGGATGAGAGAGAGAGAGAGGGGGGTGGATGAGAGAAAGAGGGGGGTGGATGAGAGAGAGAGAGGGGGGTGGATGAGAGAGAGAGGGGGATGGATGAGAGAGAGAGAGGGGGTGGATGAGAGAGAGAGGGGGGATGGTACTGGGAAAGAGAGAGAGGGGGGTGGATGAGAGAGAGGGGGATGAGAGAGAGATGGGGGTGGATGAGAGAGAGAGAGGGGGTGGATGAGAGAGAGAGGGGGTGGATGAGAAAGAGAGAGAGGGGGATGGATGAGAGAGAGAGAGGGGGTTGGGTGAGAGAGAGAGGGGGGGTGGATGAGAGAGAGAGAGGGGGGATGGGACTGGGAGAGAGAGAGAGGGGGTGGATGGGAGAGAGGGGGATGGGAGAGAGAGAGAGGGGGATGGGAGAGAGATAGAGGGGATGAGTGAAATTGACCCCCTAGGCTGGCCTGCAGTCCTTCCTGTGGCCCCCTGTCCCAGCCCCTGTCTGTGGGTAGGTGTGTGTGATGCACCTACCTCCCGCCCATCCTCGTCCTCTGGGCCCTCGGTCAGCCTATATTTCTCCTTGATGACAGTCACAGCTGGAAGCAGACGTTGGAGAAGATGTGCAGGCTCTGGGAGATGTCGGGGGTGCTGCGCTCACTGCTGCTCAAGTCAGGGTGGCAGTGAGGTCTTCTCTCACTCCCTCTCGCGCTGATCCTTCCAGACAGCCTGCTGCTGCTCACCGGGGCCACCACTCTCTGTTTCTGCTGCTGTCGACTGCCCTGGCCTGCACCCCGCCACCACCGGACCAGCGAGACTATTCCTCTCTGGTATGACAAAGGGGCGGCCTCGGAGCTCAGCTGCGTTGGGTCCCAGGGACCCAGGAGCAGTAGCGCGGAGGAGGGGGAAGTGAAATCCTCCCTCGCTTTCAACACTGAACATGTAGGGGGTGCACTGCAGCCGTGATGTCACTGGTTGCTAGATGCCAAGCGGCTCTAGCAACCAGTGGACAGGATGAAAGTCAGGTGGAGGTGGTGCCGGAGCCAGCACTACCGTGGCTCAGTCCGCCCCTGTCCCATGAATTCATCATGACTGTTCCCAATGTTTCATTCTGGGACACTGTATTGTCCCGCAATGAAGGTGCCCGGGAACTGGGACACAGATGCCAATTACGGGATAGTCCCGGGCAGTTCGGGACACGTGGGCACCCTAGTGCAAATGTCATTCAAGGCGCGACAGTGCTGAAAATTGGCCTGGGCAGAAAGGGGGTGAAAGTGCCTTTTGCATTGAAGTGGTTAAACAGGATTTATAACGTGCCAACAGTTTAAGCAGGACTTTACAACATAGAGGCAGATAGTACAGTTACAATACAATTCAATACAGAAGAAACCAGAGGGCCCTGCTCGTTAGAGCTTACAATCTAAAAGGGAGGGTCAAGTGATACAAGTTGGAGGTTGAGCTGATGGAGAAAATAAAAATACAGTTAGGTGGATGGCCATTCTGGGCATTCCTCACTGGTTGGGTATTGCTGTAAACTTTGTAGTTTTTTTCATGAAACTAACAATTCTGTTACCGCTGTGGAGGTGGCTATTCTCACATTCTATGAATCATTTAGGAGTTTAATCTACTGTATAAATTTAATCCAGTAACACTTGGACCACTTTGCATATGTAGCACACGGATCCTTTACCCCCTCTTACCTTCTCAAGCAGGGGGATAAGACACACCATGCCACATGCCCGTGTCCTCTAGATTATAAAGGTCAGGCGGTGTTACATACTTGGGTCCCGAAGCGAGTTGCTTCCTTCTTCTGGTTCTCCCCTCTATGTTTATAGAGGCGAGTCTTTATCTTTCCCAAATGAGGTCAATGTCCACACAACATATCAACTCCAACTTGAGTTTATTTTATCTTACTTTCAGGAACCAGAGAGTTGAAGTGAGAAAAGGTTAGCAGATAGAAGTGGATTCAGGCACACTCTTGGCTTCGTCGCCACTCGGTCCCGAGTGGGTACAGCTCACCCAGATAGTCACTCAATAGCACTAGCAGCTGGCGTGATGCTGGAACAATGACTCAGTCCCCTCCAAGGACCAAATCAAGGAGATCCCTCCTGAACTTTCAACACTCCGCAGAGGCAGTCTAAAGTGAGGAATCCTTCCCTCCGACAGGTCACCAGGCCTTACCCGAGTCAGCAATACTTTATTACTCGTCCTCTTGTTATGTGATCGATCCTCCCCTGGTTTCCTCTGTGTCAGAGCGGTTACCCTCACGCGGGTTCCCTGGGACTCCTCTTCGGTTGTAGACCCAGTCAAAGGTACTGGGCCTACCTGGAACTCTGCAGCCTTGGGCTGAAGGTGCCCGAGACTCCTAGATCAAGATGGGGCGCACCCCCCTCTGAAGGGTAACTCCCTCCGGGCAGTGGGCCCCGGAATTGTCTCCGGGCATGGGAATAGGAATCCTCCGGGCATGGGCCCCGGGAATTGGAATCCTGTGTAATGGCGTCTGCCCCTTATATATCCTCTCCCGGCATGCACAGCAGGCCAAAACCGCCCACCAACGGCAGCCGAGAGAGGACATCCAATACCTACTCCATCACCTGTGGTTCAACCCTGGGTACAGGTGAAAGCACCACCTATACGCCCAAAGGGGAACTGCACGCCAGGTGACACAGCAGTAAGGCAGAGTCCAAATAATTAAGAGACCCGAGCCAACTATTGCTCTGGTCACCCCTAAATTTAGGTATAGCGAGGTAAAATTTGGGGACCCCGCTACACATACTTCTTTAAGCCTCAATAGTTCTTTCCAAAGGGAATGGCACTGTTACATATAATCACACATAGGTTGGACTTAATTAACTTGTGTCTTTTTTTCAACCTCATCTATTATGTAACTATGTATGTAAATTTGGGGACCCCGCTACATACACCCCCCTCTAAATGAGACACTGTCCCCGGTGTCTGGAATAAATTCACACACTCAGTCCTGAGCAAGCGCAAATTTATTCCTGGAACTATGTACAATGCAAGGATGGTGCCTGAATCAAGACCTGAAGTATAGCAAAGAGGGAGAAGGACAGAAAAAAACGTTTTCAAATGTACATACACATTATGTAACAATCCCTCCCATCATCCTATCACAACTATATCCCACCCTTTCTCCGGTGTAGTTGCATGATGGTCTTCCTGCAGGGAAAGAAAAATATTATAACACGCTAAATATTCTACACGCTATAAACATTCTAACACTATTACTCAGAAGTGAACTATCTCTCCAAGGAAAGATAACTCCCTTCTACTGAAGCTACATACACTAAGCCTAGTGTATGAAATAACATTTCCCTAAAATAAGTGCATAAAAGAAAAAGTCTGGCAAACCACTACCATCTAGTGGCAGCACACATGATTACCTAGCCTAAGTGCGTACAGACGCACCACAACACAAAGTTCTCTTTGGTTGATCACTGCGGCTTCCAGCTTTGCCCTGACTAACTCTACCCCAAAGTTCAGCTCTCTTTTTTTTTCCAAAAGAGGGAAGGAGAAAAAAATAACTTGTCCTTCAAACCTCCAGAGAGTAAATTCCCTGGGCATAGAGTCAAACAGCAGTTCAAGACATGGTCCCTGAAGTGGTAAAATAGGGAAAAAAACACAAGTTCCACTTCAAAGATAAAAACGGGGATCAAGAGGCTTCCAGTCCTTATCCAAGGTTTCTATGGAATAAATCACATCGTCTCTGTCTTTACTGCAGATCACGACCCGATCCGCATGTATGTGCCGACCCAGAGTCCAATCTTTTTGGCAACCTTTGTATTGTTCAGTCATTACGGCCGAACATGTAAAATACCTATGGCCCTTCTTTACCTCCAAACGATCCCAGATAAAGTCACTGTACCATCGTTCCCGAAAAGGCCTCAATTTCAAAAAGCAAGTTCCTTGGAACATACGGATACCCCCATCCATAGTCCGTAGCAACCTTTTGATTCAATAGCCGTTGCAGTTGGGCCAAAGGCGGCATGGTCGCCCAATCTCCAGTTCCTGGCAAGACAATAGCATCCGGAGATCTGCAGGGGCGCACGGGCTCCAACTGTGGCATAGGCGGCCTTAATGAGGAACAGGCCTCCGGAACAGCAGGCACGGAAGACACCGGAACATGCAAGTGGACACAGGAACAACTTCTCCAGTAAGAACAGGGGTTTCCACCCGGGGTGTAGTTTCCCCAGAGTCCATGGGCGATCCCTTTACACTACGGGGAGAGGTCAGCGAAATTTTGTCCCATCCCTTCCTCGCAAACAGTTCATCTATTTCGACATCATCGCCAACTTCAGAGGAAGAGTCTATATCTGAGGTTTCGTACTCTTCTGCTGGCAAAAAAACTCTGGTGGACGTAGAGTCACTTGTTTTTACAAGTTCCCGCGGGTCAGGTACCCAAGCATCCCTAATGGAATGGACGCTGAGCTTCTTCCCTTTCCCCGGCAAACATGACACAGTTCTCCCAGCCTCCTTTCCTTCCCCCTCCTTGGATCGCTTGGAGATCCCTCCGGCGGTACGATCCTGTTCAGGTAGCGGCTGGGTTAGGCCTTGACCACGGCCACGGGAAGCCTTCACATATCCCACCTTCCTCTTAGCAGGCGGAAGGGAGGACTCCGTTGCAACCGAGGCAGCATCCGCTGTGTTCGCGGCCTCAAGCTCCTTAATGGCTGGAGCTTCAGTCTTTAGTTCTGCTATCTCCGCGGTAGTGCGCGTAGGCATGGCTGTGGGAGCACACATTTCCTCCTCAGGAGAAACAGTACCTGAGATACAGTCCAGGCGGTAGACTTTCAGCACCTCCGTTGGCTTTTCTACCTCAAAGAGGAACTCCCCACAGCGGGTACATCTCCCGAAAGGGTGAAGCTGTACGACCAGTCCCCGGCATTTCGCACAAATCATGCCCAAGGCCTCTGCATCTCTGCATGTGTAGAGGGCAAAGTGACCTCGGGGCTTCAGCTGGATCCCTGTATCCATGGATACAGGGAGGCCACACAGGGGCAACGTCCATGGTTGAACCGGGCAAAGGAACACGAGATCCCGGTAAAGTAGACATACATGTTGCCTCATCAGTGGTTCAGCTAGGACTGTCCCTTTGGCGTCAACCGCACCACGTGGAACACACTTTGGCTGGTGCTCCTCCCCTTTTTCTTCCTTGCTGCACGCAACTCGCAGGCTTTTACAGACTTTGAGACTACGCAGCTGGAAATTACCGCCAGGCTTGTACTTTTCTCTCACTTGTGGCTCAGTCCAATTTTCAAAAATGGCCGACCTCCAAAGAGCCATGCGGGAAAGTAAAGTCCAATTCCCAGAAACAGCTGCAGAATCCCGGACTCGAGCCCCCACGTGTAGCACACGGATCCTTTTCCCCCTCTTACCTTCTCAAGCAGGGGGATAAGACACACCATGCCACATGCCCGTGTCCTCTAGATTATAAAGGTCAGGCGGTGTTACATACTTGGGTTCCGCAGCGAGTTGCTTCCTTCTTCGGGTTCCCCCCTCTATGTTTATAGAGGCGAGTCTTTATCTTTCCCAAATGAGGTCAATGTCCACACAACATATCAACTCCAACGTGAGTTTATTTTATCTTGCTTTCAGGAACCAGAGAGTTGAAGTGAGAAAAGGTTAGCAGATAGAAGTGGATTCAGGCACACTCTTGGCTTCATCGCCACTCAATCCCGAGTGGGTACAGCTCACCCGGATAGTCACTCAATAGCACTAGCAGCCGGCGTGATGCTGGAACAATGACTCAGTCCCCTCAAAGGACCAAATCAAGGAGATCCCTCCTGAACTTTCAAGTGAGGAATCCTTCCCTCCGACAGATCACCAGGCCTTTCTCGAGTCAGCAATACTTTATTACTCGCCCTCTTGTTATGGGATCGATCCTCCCCTGGTTTCCTCTGTGTCAGAGCGGTTACCCTCACGCGGGTTCCCTGGGACTCCTCTTCGGTTGTAGACCCAGTCAAAGGTACTGGGCCTACCTGGAACTCTTCAGCCTTGGGCTGAAGGTGCCCGAGACTCCTCGATCAAGATGGGGCGCACCCCCCTCTGAAGGGTAACTCCCTCCGGGCAGTGGGCCCCGGAATTGTCTCCGGGCATGGGCCCCCAGGAATTGGAATCCTCCGGGCATGGGTCCCGGGAATTGGAATCCTGTGTAATGGCGTCTGCCCCTTATATATCCTCTCCTGGCATGCACAGCAGGCCAAAACCGCCCACCAATGGCAGCCGAGAGAGGACATCCAATACCTACTCCATCACCTGTGGTTCAACCCCGGGTACAGGTGACAGCACCACCTATACTCCCAAAGGGGAACTGCATGCCAGGTGACACAGCAGTAAGGCAGAGTCCAAATAATTAAGAGACCCGAGCCAACTATTGCTTTGGTCACCCCTAAATTTAGGTATAGCGAGGTAAAATTTGGGGACCCCGCTACACATACTTCTTTAAGCCTCAATAGTTCTTTCCAAAGGGAATGGCACTGTTACATATAATCACACATAGGTTGGACTTAATTAACTTGTGTCTTTTTTTCAACCTCATCTATTATGTAACTATGTAACACTCCCTTGTGGTATAAGGAACACCTATGGGAGCTTTTCCATGTAGTGATAGCACCTTCTTGTTCATCATGCCTGTATAACAATGGTAACTCTTATGCCCTGTACACACGGTCGATTTTTCCGATGAAAAAAGTCTGATAGACTTTTTTCATCGGAAAAAAATATTGTGTGTGAGCCCCATCTGACTTTTTTCCATCAGTGTTAAAAAATAGAACATGTTTTAATTTTTTACGATGAAAAAAAAAAACTATAGGAAATTCTGATCGTCTGTGTGGAACTCCAACGGATAAAAAACCCACGCATGCTCAGAATCAAGTCGACGCATGCTCAGAAGCATTGAACTTCATTTTTCTCGGCTCGTTGGAGTGTTTTACGTCACGGCTTTTTGGACGGTCGGAATTTCTGATGGTGTGTAGGCAAGACTGATGAAAGTCAGCTTCATCGGAATTCCGACGGAAAATTCCATCGGATTTTATTCCATCGGAAATCCGATCGTGTGTACAGGGCATAAGGCCCAGTTCACCTATATGCGATGCGGGAACCAGAATGATTCCAGTGCGTGTTCCCACATCGCATGTCATCTGCCGGTAGTTCACACTGACATCTACAAACCGCTGGTGTTAATGCAAATTAATTACACCCCCAGATCGCTTCTCGAACTGCCAAATGATGCAGGAATTAGAGGAAGAAGACTGGAGGAAGATTTTTAATCATGTCAAAACCGTTTCTTTATTTACAAATTTTTTTTGATTAATGGAGAGAGGGTACGCTGTTTTTTTTATTTTGGAGTGGGGTTCCCCTTCAAGATCCTCAGAGCACAAGTCGCACCATGATGATCTGACTTGGATGCAATTTTTTTATTTTTATTTTTTAAGAAATTTTTATTAAGTTTTCCAAAAACAAACTTACAGACAAACAAAAATAAAGCACATACAAAAAAAAAACACACAACAGTGTAGACAATCTGGCTACCTCAGGTCACACAGATATAAAGTACTTTTTGGTAAAGTGCATAGATGTACATAAACAAATGGGTATCAGTGCAAGAGAAGAGAAATGGGTATAAAGGCACAATCTGGTAACATATTTCCATAGCAAAGTAATAGGAGACTATCCTACAGTAGAAAATCTTGGGGTACGGTCCATCAATGATCAAATAATAATAATAAGGAGGGGTCAATTAGTGTTGGGATAAGGTTAGTGGGCTGGCCAGCCATCTACCCCAGATTTTGTTGGAGGTTTTACTCAGTTTCCAGATTTCAAAGGTAAGTTTATATAGCGAAATAACATCATTAATAAGTTTCAACCAGAGGGACTTTAGTAAGGTCTGTGCACCCTTCCAGGACAGCAAAATAGCCTAACAAAAAAATAAAGTATGCGGAGCAGTCTCTTGGCATGGGATGAAGTGTAGTTCCCCAAAAATGCCAAGAAGGTAATTCTTCCCAGAGGTCCCAAACTATCGGGCACGACCAGAAGCAGTGCAGAAAGTCCGCCTCCTGGCCACAGCTGCGGAAGCAGGCAGCCAAGGGCAGGAGACCTAGCCTGTGTAACCTAGCCGGAGTAAAGCGTGTTTGATGAAAAATCTTTATCTGTATGATACGGTCTCGGAAGGCAATGACAGAGGCCTTATATGTCTCGCTAAATTCTGACCAGTCACCCTCAGTGAGGGAGATGTCCAGGGCGGTCTATTTTGCCTGAGCTTTGTGGAACCTGGGGTTTAAGTCAGTCATTAGGGCTGCATAATAGGTGGAGACTAGTTTAGTGGGATCTGGCTGTCTAAGCAACTCTTCCAAGGGAGGTATGGTAGTGGGGTCATCCAGGGAGCCAAACTGGGCGCGGATAGCATGCCGGAGCTGGTAGTAATAAAATAAATAAGATCTCGGCAGGTCAAAATCTAAACATAACTGGGAGAAAGTTTTGAAACCTTGAGCATTGTACAGGTGACATAAATATTTTACCCCTTTAGAGTACCAGCGGTTGGGGTCCGGGAGGGTATATAGTTTGTGCAAATTCGGGTTATACCACAGGGGGTTATTGGGTGACCTCAACCAGGTGTGTTTAGAAATTTTCTGAACAATGTACCGAAATGAGGAAAGGGAGTTGGCGAGTATAGAGGTACAGGGCGGTCAGGGACTTTGCCCCTATATATGATATTATGCAGGGTTTCCAGGGAGGAAGCGATAGCCCCCTCCGTGGAAGTGCAGGCGTTGGCTACTACTGGGCACAACCAGAGGCGTATCTAGTGAAAATGGCGCCTATGGCAAGCACTGAAACTGCGCCCCTGTCAAAACATTTTAAGTGTACAGGGCCATGTTTTCACTGCATGAAAAGCACACAGATGTGCAGTACATGCACGGGCAGGCAGACCAATTGAAATCAATTGGGATGCAGCAGCTTCATGAACACAGCCCCTGCTTTCACCTTGATATCTGTTTGAGTGCAGGAAAATGCCCCTGAGCACAGATAGTGTGCATTCAAAGACACGCACCAGCACCCAAATGGATGCCAAATGGATGTCAAATTGGTAACAATAACCCTCCCTTACTCCATCCAACAACTCTAGTTCTACTTGAAGTATGAAGGAGACCTGTCCCTGCCCCTGCCCCAGGAAAGGTGCCCTCCATGACAGGTACCTGAGCAGAGTTTGGAGGTTTCAAAGAGCACAGTGTCAGTCTCCAGGTCCTGGATCTTGAAGCAAGTGAAGTCAATCCTGAACACATTCTCCTTAGGTCTGCACAGATAATCTGATGACAGAAGAGTCATGTAGTGTAGTGTGAGTACCTGGGTGTTGTCTGAGTAGTGTGTGTGGATCGTTAGTACTTGTGTATTGTAGGTGCACGCTGGTCTGCGAGTGCACGCGGGTTCATTGGTCTGCGAGTGCACGCTGGTCTGCGAGTGCACGCGGGTCCGTTGGTCTGCGGGTGCACATAGGTCTGCGAGTGCACGCGGGTCTGCTGGTCTGCGAGTGCACGCTGGTCTGCGAGTGCACGCGGGTCCGTTGGTCTGCGAGTGCACGCTGGTCTGCGAGTGCATGCGGGTCCGTTGGTCTGCGAGTGCACGCTGGTCTGCGAGTGCACGCGGGTCCGTTGGTCTGCGAATGCACGCTGGTCTGCGAGTGCACGCGGGTCCGTTGGTCTGCGAGTGCACGCGGGTCTGTTGGTCTGCGAGTGCACGCTGGTCTGCGAGTGCACCCAGGTCCGTTGGTCTGCGAGTGCACGCTGGTTTGCGAGTGCACGCGGGTCCGTTGGTCTGCAGGTGCACGCTGGTCTGCGAGTGCACGCGGGTCCGTTGGTCTGCGAGTGCACGCTGGTCTGCGAGTGCACGCGGGTCCGTTGGTCTGCGAATGCACGCTGGTCTGCGAGTGCACGCGGGTCCGTTGGTCTGCGAGTGCACGCTGGTCTGCGAGTGCACGCGGGTTCGTTGGTCTGCGAGTGCACGCGGGTCCGTTGGTCTGCGAGTGCACGCTGGTCTGCGAGTGCACGCGGATCCGTTGGTCTGCGAGTGCACGCGGGTCCGCGAGTGCACGCGGGTCCATTGGTCTGCGAGTGCACGCTGGTCTGCGAGTGCACGCGGGTCCGTTGGTCTGCGGGTGCATGTGGGTCTGCGTGGTACCTGTGTATTGTCTTTTTGAGTACCTGTGTATTGTCTTGTTGAGTACCTGTGTATTGCCTTGTTGAGTACCTGTGTATTGTCTTGTTGAATAGTTGGGTCAGGAAGCTAGTGTTAGGTAATTTGGACAGGGTATAATCTCAAATCCTCATTAAATTAATAGGTACGATGCCCAGCGGGTGTGGCGAGGCGACTCGGTGTACATCTTGCAGCATGTATGCGTTCCTTGATCATCTGATCGAGGGCGATTACTGCTGTGCAAAATGTAAGCACATTGTTTCCCTGGAAGCCCAGGTTCTGAATCTAGGGAAGCAACTGTCAGCACTGGGAAGTCCCTCCACACTAAAGGAGAGCTGGATACGTACCCGGCAGGTGATGGCAGGGGCCAGCACAGAGGTGGGTGGAGACAAAGAGGTGCAGGCACTAGAAAATAGTAGATGGGTGACAGTCAGGAAGGGTAGAGGGCGAAGTGCCAGGGAGGCCGATCCAGGGCTGGAGCATCCCAATAAGTATGCTCCATTGAGTGACATTGGTGAAACCAGTCCGGGACCAGCACTGCTGGAGCTGAGGGACTCTCCTAGCTGCCAGGGGAAGAACTCCTCCAGTGAGAGTGGGGGGGAAGCGAAGGGAAAGGAAAGACAGATTCTGGTGGTAGGGGACTCAATTCTTAGAAGGACAGAGAGGGCAATCTGTAACAAAGACCTGAAGCGCCGAACTGTATGTTGTCTACCGGGCGCTCGGGTTCGGCACATCACGGATCTGGTGGACAGATTACTGGGAGGGGCTGGGGAAGACCCAGCTGTCATGGTGCACGTTGGCACCAATGACAAAGTCAGAGGCAGATGGAGTGTCCTAAAGAACGATTTTAGGGACTTGGGAGCTAAATTGAGGAAAGGGACCTCCAAGGTAGTATTCTCGGGAATACTACTGGTACATCGAGCCACACCAGAAAGGCAGAGGGAGATTAGGGAAGTGAACAAGTGGCTGAAGAGCTGGTGTAGTAAGGAGGGGTTTGGGTTCCTGGAGGACTGGGCCGACTTCTCAGTCGATAACCAGTACTATAGAAGGGACGGACTGCACCTAAATGAGGAGGGTGCAGATCAGCTGGGAATAAGGATGGCCAAAAAGTTAGAGGGGTTTTTAAACTAGGTGACAGGGGGGAGGGTCCAGAGATAGTGAGAGTCAGCGGGGAACATATTCTAAAGGGTAGTATTAGGGGCATTAGTGGTAGGGTAACCAAAGAACATAAACCCAAGGTAAGTATAGTAGCAAGTCCTAGTTGCAATCTGGGAACACCCAAGAGGATAGTATGTGACCGGTCAAATATTATTAATGCATTAAAGTGTCTGTTCACCAACGCCAGAAGTCTGCCAAGCAAAATAGGTGAGTTGGAAGCTCTGGTGCATGAGGAGAGCTGTGATGTAATCGGTATTGCTGAAACTTGGCTTCATTCCTCACATGACTGGGCTATTAATATTCCTGGCTATGCACTCTTTCGGAAAGACAGGGTAAAAAGGAAGGGTGGAGGGGTCTGTCTCTATGTGAGAAGTGATCTCAAAGCGAGTGTGAAAGAGGACCTGGTGGATGGAGAGTGTGATGAGTCTGAAGCATTATGGGTGGAACTGCATACAGATGTGCGTAGTTCAAAGCTAATCATTGAAGTTTGTTATAGACCACCCAATGTTAATGAGGAGTTAGAGACTCAGCTCCTTGCACAGATGGAAAGGGCTGCAAGGGCTGGGACGGTGATAATAATGGGGGATTTTAACTACCCAGAAATTGACTGGAGTAATGGAACTGCTGGGACAGTTAAAGGGCAAAAATTTATAAACCTATTGCAGGACAATTTTATGGTCCAGTTTATTGAGGCCCCAACTAGGAATGATGCTCTGTTGGACCTGGTAATCTCAAACCATGCAGAGCGTATTACTAATGTTCAGATAAAGGAACACCTGGGTAGCAGTGACCATAACATGATTTCATTTGATGTTAGTTGTAAGCAAAAATCACATACAGGAAAGATAAAAACACTTAATTTCAAGAGAGAAAATTTTCCAAGGAATGAGCGCTGCTCTCCAGGACTTAGACTGGGAAGGAATATTGGCATCAATGGGCACAGAACAGAAATGGGAATTCTTCAAAAAGACTGTTTGTGAACTCACTGCAAAGTATATTCCCATGGGCAATAAGTTTAAAAGGCTAAAAATAAAACCTATGTGGCTCACTGCCAAAGTTAAAAAAGCTATAAACTATAAGAAAAGAGCTTTTAAAAAATATAAAAATGAGGGAACACTAGTGTCATTTAAATGTTACAAAGAATATAACAGGATATGTAAAAAGGAAATCAAGGATGCAAAAATTCAAAATGAACGACAGATTGCAAAAGATAATAGGACAAACCCCAAAAAATTATTAAAATATATTAATAGTAAAAAGGTCAAGTCTGAGCATGTAGGCCCTTTACAAAATAATCTAGAGTGGGTGACTGGGGACAAAGAGAAGGCTAATTTATTAAATAATTTCTTCAGTTCTGTGTATACAAAGGAGCATGGGGGAGCTCATGTCCAAAATGGGGGTGGTAGTGACACAGCCCCAAATCCACAATGGCTCAAAAGTGATATGGTCCAGAAATATTTAGATGGAATAAAGGTGGATAAAGCACCTGGACCAGATGGCATACACCCACGGATCCTAAAAGAATTGAGCTCTGTAATTTCAAAGCCATTGTATTTAATTTTTAGGGACTCATTAATGACAGGAATAGTACCACTGGATTGGCGCAGGGCCAATGTGGTGCCTATATTTAAAAAGGGAATTAAGTCTTTACCAAGTAACTATAGACCTGTTAGTTTAACTTCTATAGTTGGGAAAATACTGGAGAGATTAATAAAAGACCACATAGATGAGTTCTTGCTGGAAAAAAACTATTTAAGCAACAGACAGCATGGATTCATGAAAGACAGAAGTTGTCAAACAAACCTGATTTCTTTTTATGAAGAGGTAAGTAAGACCTTGGACAGAGGGGTGGCAGTGGACGTGGAATACTTGGATTTTGCAAAAGCGTTCGATACAGTTCCCCACACACGGCTCATGTGTAAGGTAAAGTCTACCGGATTGGAAATATCAGTTTGTAAATGGATAGAAAACTGGCTAAAAGACAGAATTCAGAGAGTAGTGGTTAATGATTCTTACTCTGAATGGTCCAAGGTTATCAGTGGTGTACCCCAAGGTTCAGTGCTGGGACCCTTACTTTTTAATATGTTTATAAATGATATTGGGTCTGAGATCAAAAGTAACATTTCTGTCTTTGCAGATGACACCAAGCTATGCAGTGGAATAACGTCCTTACAGGATGTCGCCAATTTACAAGCCGACCTCAATGCTCTGTCTAATTGGGCGACTATGTGGCAGATGAGGTTTAATGTTGATAAACAGGGATGAGCCGAACACCCCCCTGTTCGGTTCGCACCAGAACCTGCGAACAGACAAAATGTTCGTGTAAACTTTAGAACCCTATTAAATACAATGGACTCGAACGTTCGAAATCTAAAGTGTTAATTATAAAGGCTAATATGCAAGTTATTGTCCTAAAAAGTGTTTGGGGACCTGGGTCCTGCCCCAGGGGACATGTATCAATGCAAAAAGAAGTTTTAAAAACGGCCGTTTTTTCGGGAGCAGTGATTTTAATAATGCTTAAAATGAAAAAATAAAAGTGAAATATTCCTTTAAATTTCGTACCTGGGGGGTGTGTATGATATGCATGTTAAGTGGCGCATGTTTCCCGTGCTTAGAACTGTCCCTGCAAAAAATGTCATTTTTGAAAGAAAAAAATGCATTTAAAACTGACTCGCGGCTATTAATGAATTGTCGGCTCCCGGCAATACATACAAAAGTCATTGATAAAAAAAAAAAAAAAAAGCGTGGGGGTTCCCCAGAATTCAATTACCAGGCCCTTCAGGTCTGGAATGGATATTAAGGGGAACCCCGCCGCAAATTAAAAAAAAATTGACGTGGGGTTCCCCCAAATATCCATTCCAGGCCCTTCAGATCTGGCATGGATTTTAAGGGGAACTCCACCCCAAATAAAAAAAAAAATGGCGTGGAGTCCCCCTAAAAATACATACCAGACCCCTTATCCGAGCACGCAACCTGGCCGGCCGCAGGGGAAAAGGGGGGGACGAGAGAGCGGCCCCCCCTCCCTCCTGAACCGTACCAGGCCACATGCCCTCAACATGGGGAGGATGTCCCCATGTTGATGGGGACAAGGGCCTCATCCCCACAACCCTTGCCCGGTGGTTGTGGGGGTCTGCGGGCGGGGGGCTTATCGGAATCTGGAAGACCCCTTTAACAAAGGGGACCCCCAGATCCCGCCCCCCCCCCCTATGTGAATTGGTAAGGGGTACATTGTACCCCTACCATTTCACGAAGAAAGCGTAAAAAAATGTTTAAAAAAACACACAAACACCTTGAAAAAGTCCTTTATTTAAAAAAAAACAACAAAAAAACATTCCAGCGGTGAAATCCAGTGTCCCGCGGCGATCCCGATGTCCAGCGCTGTCCTTCATTGGTTGTGCCTGAGCGGACCTGATGGGGAACTCCCTCTCAGTATTTTAAATGTATAGACCCGCCCCTTCTTAAGTTCCCCATCAGGTCCGCTCAGCGGACCAGATGCGGAACATGAGAAGGGGCGGGTCTATACATGTATTACCAAAGTGAGAGCAGTTCCCCATCAGGTCCGCCCCCTCGGTATGTCGGACCCGCCTACATCATTGGCCTGAGCGGGGAACTTCCTTCACTATGTAAATTTAAATTACACAGTGAAGGAAGTTCCCCGCTCAAGCCAATGACGTAGGCGGGTCCGACATACCGAGGGGGCGGACCTGATGGGGAACTGCTCTCACTTTGGTAATACATGTATAGACCCGCCCCTTCTCATGTTCCACATCTGGTCCGGTGAGCGGACCTGATGGGGAACTTTAGAAGGGGCGGGTCTATACATTTAAAATACTGAGAGGGAGTTCCCCATCAGGTCCGCTCAGGCACAACCAATGAAGGACAGCGCTGGACATCGGGATCGCCGCGGGACACTGGATTTCACCGCTGGAATGTTTTTTTTTTTTTTAAATAAAGGACTTTTTCAAGGTGTTTGTGTGTTTTTTTAAACATTTTTTTACGCTTTCTTCGTGAAATGGTAGGGGTACAATGTACCCCTTACCAATTCACATAGGGGGGGGGCCGGGATCTGGGGGTCCCCTTTGTTAAAGGGGTCTTCCAGATTCCGATAAGCCCCCCGCCTGCAGACCCCCACAACCACCGGGCAAGGGTTGTGGGGATGAGGCCCTTGTCCCCATCAACATGGGGACCTCCTCCCCATGTTGAGGGCATGTGGCTTGGTACGGTTCAGGAGGGAGGGGGGCCGCTCTCTCGTCCCCCCCTTTTCCCCTGCGGCCGGCCAGGTTGCGTGCTCGGATAAGGGGTCTGGTATGGATTTTTAGGGGGACTCCACGCCATTTTTTTTTAAATTTGGGGTGGAGTTCCCCTTAAAATCCATGCCAGATCTGAAGGGCCTGGAATGGATATTTGGGGGAACCCCACGTCAATTTTTTTTTTTTATTTGCGGCGGGGTTCCCCTTAATATCCATTCCAGACCTGAAGGGCCTGGTAATTGAATTCTGGGGAACCCCCACGCTTTTTTTTTTTTTTTTATCAATGACTTTTGTATGTATTGCCGGGAGCCGACAATTCATTAATAGCCGCGAGTCAGTTTTAAATGCATTTTTTTCTTTCAAAAATGACATTTTTTGCAGGGACAGTTCTAAGCACGGGAAACATGCGCCACTTTACATGCATATCATACACACCCCCCAGGTACGAAATTTAAAGGAATATTTCACTTTTATTTTTTCATTTTAAGCATTATTAAAATCACTGCTCCCGAAAAAACTGCCGTTTTTAAAACTTCTTTTTGCATTGATACATGTCCCCTGGGGCAGGACCCCGGTCCCCAAACACTTTTTAGGACAATAACTTGCATATAAGCCTTTATAATTAGCACTTTAGATTTCTCCCATAGATTTTTCGAATTTGCCGCAAACACCCCAATTTGTTCGCTGTTCGGCAAACGGGCGAACAGGCAATGTTCGAGTCGAACATGAGTTCGACTCAAACTCGAAGCTCATCCCTATTGATAAATGTAAAGTTATGCACTTGGGGGCTAATAATATGAATGCATCATACATACTAGGGGGAGTACAACTGGGGGGATCCATAGTGGAGAAGGATCTGGGGGTTTTGGTAGATCATAAGCTCAATAATGGCATGCAATGCCAAGCTGCGGTTTCCAAAGCAAGCAAAGTCCTTTCTTGTATTAAGAGAGGTATGGTCTCCAGAGAGAGAGATATCATTTTGCCCCTGTTCAAATCATTAGTAAGACCTCATCTGGAATATGCAGTTCAGTTTTGGGCCCCAGTTCTCAAAAAGGATATTGGGGAACTGGAGAAAGTGCAGAGAAGGGCAACCAAACTGATAAGAGGCATGGAGGAGCTCAGCTATGAGGAGAGATTAGAGGAACTGAATTTATTCTCTCTTGAGAAGAGGAGATTAAGGGGGGATATGATCAACATGTACAAATATATAAGGGGTCCATATAGTGAACTTGGTGTTCAGTTATTCACTTTACGGTCAACACAAAGGACAAGGGGGCACTCTTTGCGTCTAGAGGAAAAGAGATTTCACCTCCAAATACGGAAAGGTTTTTTCACATTAAGAGCTGTGAAAATGTGGAATAGACTCCCTGCAGAGGTGGTTCTGGCCAGCTCAGTAGATTGCTTTAAGAAGGGCCTGGATTCTTTCTTAAATGTACATAATATAACTGGGTACTGACATTTATAGGTAAAGTTGATCCAGGGAATATCCGATTGCCTCTCGGGGGATCAGGAAGGAATTTTTTCCCCTGCTGTAGCAAATTGGATCATGCTCTTCTGTTTTTTTTTTTGCCTTCCTCTGGATCAACTGTGGGTATAGAATTGGGTATATGGGATTGTACGATATATGTTTATTTTTTTATTTTTATTTTTTTTTTACGGTTGAACTGGATGGACTTGTGTCTTTTTTCAACCTGACTAACTATGTAACTATATGTAAGAAGACAAGTGACGTTAATGACGCACAGGGGTTGATTTACTAAAGGAAAATCCGCTTTGCACTTGGAAGTGCACATGGAAGTGCAGTCGCTGTAGATCGCTGTAAATCTGAGGGGAAGCTCTGAAATTAGGGGAAGCTCTGCTGATTTTATCATCCAATCATGTGCAAGCTAAAATGCTGTTTATTTTCCTTGCATGTCCCCTTCAGATCTACAGCATCTGCACTTCCATGTGCACTTTTAAGTGCAAAGTGGATTTTCCTCTAATAAATCAACCCCACAGCATCTAGCACAGGCCGGTAACAGGTCTCCTGACAGTAAGACCCCTTTCACACTGGGGCATTTTTTAAGGTGCTTTTGGGCTAAAAATAGCACCTGTAAAGCGCCTGAAATATGGCTCCCCTGCAGTGTCAGTGTGATGCGCTGGCAGGACGTTAAAAAATGTCCTGCAAGCAGCATCTTCGGAGCGGTGTGTACACCTCTTCCACCGCTCTTGCCCACTGAAATGAATGGGCAGCCCGGCCGACCTGCTGGCAAAGCGCCGCTGCAGCGGTGTTTTGCGGGTGGTTTTAACCCTTTTTCGGCCGCTAGCGGGGGTTAAAATCACCCCACCAGCGGCGTAATACCTCTGCAAAAATTACGGCCCGTGCCCCAGTGTGAAAGCAGCGTAACTCACTCTCTGTGACCCGGCTCAGGCCTAGGACATGCTTCCGGTCTCAGCTCCTTCAGGCCTAACAGCTCCTGTTTGGTGACCTCAGCCACTCCCCGGAGCTCCCCATCACCATCCTCCCTCTAATGCATGCGCCTTTATCCCAGTCAAAATGAACGGCCATCTGCAGGGTAGCAACAAGGCTGCCAGTTGGTCCCTCTGGAATCACTCCCATCCCTAGTGATCAACATTCTGTAGTATTCTGAGAGGAAGCAATTCCATAGAGGTGGGTGGGAGGTTCTCTGCCACTGAAGCGTTGTCACTAGCAACAGAGTCTCCCACCTGACATCAGCCTGAGAGGAAGGGGCTTCTCTGAAAAATGATATTGTGACAAAACAGAAATGCATTCATTCAGACTGGGAGGTAGAATGTGAGCTCTGATCCTATCTGCATACATGACTCTCTATCCCTCTCTGTCCTCCTCACTTCAGGACCTCCAGGATCCTGCTAGCTTCTTCCACCTGTAGGAAGCTGAGTTCCAGCTGGTCTATGCCCATGGGTCAGTCATATCTGTGGGGGGATCTTTCTATGTAAACACTTTGATGCTCACCGATGCACAGAGCAGCCTCAGCCATGGAGTGGGAGCGATAAGCAGGCACATCTACAGGGATCCCGGGGATGCCAAGCTCCATATAAGCTGGGCAGTGTTATTGTGATTTGTCCCGTCCTGCTGCTCTGTGTGCTGGGATGCCAGACCCCAGATTTATTACCTCCCCTCCTCCAATCTCAGCCTTCCTGCAGTGCACACACAGCACCTTCTATAACTTTTCTCCAGCAGCCCAGGACACTCTGCAGACTGACAGTCTTCACAGCCAATCTGTGTGGAGCTCGGCACATGCAGCCACGCCCCCCTCTGGCTGTTACTTGTCAGAAGCACAGCACTCGCATCTCAGCACCTGAGGACGGGAGCAGGGCAGAGAATCACTCCGCCAATGAGCCGGGACTATTTGAGTAGCGGGGCGGCATGATGTACATGTGCCCCGAAAATGAAGAAAAAGTCCCTCCTTTACGCTCACTTCCTGGGCCCCTATTTTGACCTGATGGGACCCAGGAAACTGTAATTGCTTCTCCCCATAAGCAAGTAGGAAGGGGAGAAGTTTAAAAAGCTCTAGTTTTAACTTCAGTGAAGAACTTTTATGCTGGATTCCCTGCTCACTAGCGCCCCCTTCATGTGTAGCGCCCATGGCACTTGCTATGGCTTGCCATACCCTAGATACGCCACTGGGCACAACCAATCATGAATGTGCACCAGCTGCGATGCCAAATAGTATAAATGAAAGTTGGGAAACGCTAGGCCTGCCAGATGTTCCGCCAACCGCAGCGTTTCAAGGGCCACTCTAGGGGAGCCACCTTTCCACAAGAAAGTAGTACATATCGCATCTATGCGTTTAAAAATGGATTTAGGTATTTTACAAGGAGAGTTAGCTAGGATATATAGAAAACGTGGTAGGTAAATCATTTTGAGCACATTGGCCCTCCCCATGAGGTCAAGAGGCAAATCCATCCATAACTCGGTCTGCTCCTGAAGGTGGGTCAATAGGGGTTCTAAGTTATTAGCAACTTAGGAAGATAAAGGAGTCTGTACTAAGACTCCCAAGTATCTAAATGAGGATACCACCTGAAGTTTGGAGTCGGGTGTATTTGCATGCGATTTATATTCAAATCAATGGGCTGAAAGTCAGATTAATGGACGGCTTTCTTAGGGAAACATTGATTTTGAATAGAGGCAGAGAAATGCTGCTAAAAGCTAAAGCGGCTAAACGCGCATTAACGCCAATGCAAAAAGCTACTAAAAGCGTGCTTTTACAGCTTTTTTCTCCTGGCATTGGTAGTAGCTTTGCAGCAAATTTTTCCCTAAAACCCCATGTACATGAGGCCTAATTCTTTTTGGGATTTCCAGCAAGACTATGGATTACTGCATTCTGCATATTTTCACTATTTAGGCTCCATGCACACAAGCGTTTTTTGTTTTTGTTTTTCAAAGCTCCTGGAAGCTGTTATTAGCCTTTTTTTCTGCTCTTATGCCCCGTACACACGATCGTTTTTACTGTCATTTTTTAAACCAACATTTTTCTCCTCGTTTTTTTTCATGTTTTCTCTCAAGCCTGCCTTGCGTACACACCATCATTAAAAAAAACGATCAAGCAAAGCGCAGTGACGTTCAACACGTACGACGGCACTATAAAGGGGAAGTTCCGTTCGAATGGCGCCACCCTTCATGTTAGTAAAGTTTGTTGAGCGACGATTCGCGCTTTTCAGTCCGTTACTGTGTAATGAATGTGCTATCTCCATTACGAACGCTAGTTTTACCAGAACGAGCGCTCCCGTCTCATACTTGATTCTGAGCATGCGCGTTTTTTCACGTCGTGAAAGCATACACACTATCGTTTTTCACGTCGTTAAAAAAAATGACATGAAAAACGACGTGAAAAAAGAGAGCATGTCCGGAATTTTTAATGGCCGTTTTTCACGTCGTTAAAAATGCTCTGGAGCCTACACACGATCATTTTTAATGGCCATTTTTTAAAATGCCATTTTTAACGGCATGAAAAACGATCGTGTGTATGGGGCATAAGAAGCTAAATAGTGTTATCCTAGCATACTACTTTAGCCTATTAGCATTTTTTGAGCTTCAGCGTCTAGGACCATAAAAAAAAAAAATTGTAGAGTTTCTTGGAGCGTTTTTCAAGTAGAAAAAAAAACGCTGAATGCTCCTAAATGCTCCCAACTGCTTCTAAATGTTAATAAAATGCTATTAACAGCTTTTTCTTCATGTATTGCAAAAATAATAAAATACTAATGCACCTAAAAGCTTCTAAAAGCTACTAAAATGCTACTAGACGCTGGCATAGAAATGCTATTATCAACATTTTTCATACAGCATTTTTTTCTAGCTTTTTTTTTTTGAGCTTATGAAAAACGCTAGTGTGCATGGAGCCTTACAAATAAAATAAGCAGCAGCACAGTTTGATCTAATTAAAGTTCCATTTTCTGATCTAACCTGGAAAATTTGCTTGTTTAGCCAGAGCACCGTAAACTAATCTCTGCCTATTTGGCCTTACTTCATTCCAAAGACCAGAAGACTTACATAGACAAAATTTCAATGGTGCAGAAATATGCCAATTCTGCTGGAGGATGTGTGACGGGACATACTAGGCCTCAGTAATCTCTTTCAGAGATGAAGTAGTCAAGGGTAAAATATTTTCATTGTATTAATTATGCTCTGCATATATTGTTAAAAAATGAGTACATTGGTACATTGCCTTCTCCTGTGTATGATTATCCCAAATGTTTATTTGATCCTGCAACTCTTTTTATATGGTTTGGGATTGTCCAACCATATAGGTCTTTTTGTCTGAAATCATGGAATCACACAATTTACTTTACCTGTAGTCTACATGCTGTAGATTAATATCATCTACGCAATTCACCTTGCACCTTTTGCGTTATATTAATACCAGATGTTGAAAATAACAAGTGATGAAACAATAGCATACTTCAGAAACAGATTTATTGGTCACAATGTGGATAGTACATTACAACTGGTGCATATCTTTACTTTATTAGGTTCTTTCAGGTACAATATTAATGTGAATATTAATATTTTATGTATGCTGTGTATGCCCATATTCTATAACAAAATGGGACGTTGACAGACTGAAACATTGCCTGGTTATAAGTTGATACCCGATTTGAGCCTTTTTTATGTTCAAATGTATTATGCTTATTGTTTTATGCATTCAAAAACCATCAAAAATTCCCTAAAATATAATTTCTGGTGTGCAGCTGCATGTTTTTCTTTTCTACTGTGAAGTAAGGATGAGTTCCAGTTCATTTCCACCCTTACAACTATATTAGGATGGGTCAAACATGTGCAGCCGTGGGTTCATGCCTGGTGTCCGGTGCGTTCCTGTACATCGGTGTGATTCAGGTCACAAATTTTACCCCAAATTCACACCTGACCCTTTTTCAAACCAGACTGCAATCACCCTGGACATGTGTGAACCAGCTCCATTGAGAGCCGGTCACAGTTGCCTGTCATGCGAATTGAATGCAGGGAAATCCGCATCCAATTCGCATATGTGTAGAACCCAGCCTTAGTCTTTCACAAATTTGGCATCTAAAAGACTGTAAAGTCAGAAATACTACTTTGTTTTGTTTTGAAATACACCATATATGAAATCATGCTACTTTTCAACACTATTAGTTAATTGCACTGTCAATAATTTATCATATTCAATACACTTGAACAATGCTGTAAAGCACCATCCTAGCCTTTATGAATAGTGCTTTATGTATAGCACTTCAGTCTTCTTGAAGACCTCACATACATAAATAAAGTATTGCATGACATTTCTCGCATGGCTGTGTCTCTATAGAATAGCCAAGCATACGATTTCCTTAGTGGAGCTGCAAAGAATTTTTTTTTGACTGGATGTCATTTCATGCACCTTTTGAGTGCAACAATCTTGGAAAACATTCTGCTAAGCCTACCACTTAATAGTTTTGCTATCTATTTTTTTATTATTATTCAGGATTTATATAGCGCCAACAGTTTGCGCAGTGCTTAATGTGGTTGTTAACCCAGTGTACTAACATAATCTTATCCCTTCTGTATCATAACAACATTTGTCCCTGCATCTGTGTAATGTAAAATAAATACCGATTTGTACCTGTATAAGCGGCACTCTGAGCGCTCAGCTGACATGTCAGCTCCCTTGTTTCTCCAGCTCAGAGCTGAAGTGGGCGGACCGAGCCGTCCTGCTGATGTCAGCCAGTGGAGGAGGGGGAGAGAGAGGGGAGAGAGGGAGCCGACAATCAGCTGAGTGGCTGGAGCCGTTTATACAGGTACAGATTGGCTGAGTTTTTACATTACACAGGCACAGGGACAGATGTTCTAATGCTGCAGAGAAGATAAGAAGATTTATGTATAGATACGAGAGGAGCAGAAGCGGGGGGGGGGTGGGCACAGCTACGAGCAGGGAGGGGCACAAGCACTGTGCTGCATAACATGCTTTAAAGGAACAGGATCAGGTTGTTTTTTTTTTGGGGGGGTTAACAAACGCTTAAACAAAATAAAGGCAGACATTACAATTGGTGGATAATACTTTTGAACTCTACTTAAATAAATAGTGCAAAAAAATATAATACACTTCCCAAATGAAGGTGAATGTCTGCTTTCAAAGACCTACAACACAAAAAAGATGCAAATATATCACATAAATCACCCAGTGACAGTAGTGAAACAAATAAATATGTGCATATGAAGCAAATAAATATGTGCATATGATATAATTCAAAAGTCCATAAACTTGATGCAATATGTGTAGTAATTTTCTGTTCATCCACCACACTAGAGTGCCAGTTATTCCTCTCCCGTCAGATGAAACACTCACCAAATCAAAATGCCTTACACTCTCGTGCTTGGCAAACAGATGTGAAAAACCTCACAGAAAGGTTTACCAGACTCTCCAAATTCCAACCGTGAAAAAATGCAGGATCTCTCCACATGAAAATAAAGAGGTGCACTAATAGTGTAATAACATAAAACCAGTTTTAATGAACATTCAATCATTAAACTCACATGAATCTCTTTAAAAAAGAGCAAAGTATCACAGCAAACTTCCAGTGTGTGCCCAAAAACAATGTGATATGGTCACGGCGGACCCTAGGTGTGCGGATGTAATTCTCACCACCACTCGCTACCCGGGCTTGGAGCTCCGCTTCCTGACTCGGCTATGCACGTCACACGTTGGATCAGATGGTTGCCGTACAGCCACGCCCCGACATGTTTCGTCATACAGACTTAATCATTGGATTGGCTGTAGGGCACGGCAACCCTCCCTCTTATACTATCCACACCACTACGGGTGGAAACAAAGTAGACTGCGTGTCCCCATGACCATAATACATCCATATGCAGGCTGATCACACTACATAATTGCCACATATCCTCACAGTATTTAGGCATATGATTGACATTCAACGCATGTGATGCATTATGGCTAGTGAGTTTAAACAGGTAAATATCATCTTCATCACAACACTCAACATTCTGTCAAAGCGAGGGACCAAAATGTAAAAATACAAATTAAAAATCTAAAATTTAAAATTACATGGACAAAAATCTGGTTCTGGAAATAATAATAAAAAATAAAAAAAAAATAATAAAAAAGACAATCTAGCAATATTATAATCGGCATCAGCAAGATAGGATATTAGCTAAAACTATGCATTACTGGTAGGTGCTATTAATAAATCCCGTCACTCTGCTCTGCCTAAAGTTATATCATACAAGTATAGTATTTGTGATGCACACATCTAACAAATATATATCCCATACAGTCCAAACTTCGGAGATGAAGGGTCACATATAACTGTTATACTCTCCATCTCCATACAGGGTATACATATCTTCACTTGTATATTAATAATAAAAAAGAATTATAGAGTATTGGTACACATCCTTTACAAGGTGAATAGGGTCCAATTCTTATTATTGGTCTAAGCCTAAAAATTCAGAAATTGTTTATAAAGCAATTGAGGTCTACCTCAATGTTGAGGCCCCTGGGAGAGAGACATTTCAGCAAAAATATCCACTGAAACTCTCGCTGTGACAGGTCCCCCACCCAATTGGAACCCCTCCAAGCTGGATATACACAGTCTATCCCGCAAAATTGTACTAAGGAGGGATCCTGATTATGCTTGTCTTTAAAGTGCAATGACACACTGTAATATTTAAATCCATTTTTAATATTCGCTAGGTGTTCTGCAATTCGGACTCTTAGTAACCGCTTTGTTCTCCCCACATAGAACAAACCGCAGGGGCACCACAGCAAATATACAACATATGAGGATTTGCAGGTGATAAATTCCTTTATTTCAAAGGTTTTTTGATCTCTGTTGGTAACTTGAGTCATACCCCTATTGCTCACTTTGACCGTTCTGCAGCATATGCATTTTCTGCATGAATAGAATCCCTTCAAATCAATTTTTTATGTTTGTTGGCCAGGTGGATCCAAAATTTTCTTTACCACCTGATCACCAAAACTTGGGGCTTGTCTATATATGAATTTCGGTTGCTTTGGTAATGCTTCTCCCAAATGTCTGTCTCTACTTAAAATGTGCCAGTGATTCCTAAAAATGGTCTCTATTTCTCTATATTGCAAATGAAAACCAGTCAAAAATCCCCATTGGTGTTGGTTTGATATTTGGACTTCTTTCTTCTTAAAGCATTGATCTCTTGGAATATTTGCTACTTCCTGGATTATTTTCCTTCAGATCATCTTCTCGATATCCCTTCTGTACAAATTTATCCTTCAGTATATTGGCCTGTGCTTGATAGTCCTCCTGTTCAGTACAATTTCTTCGTACTCTGAGCATCTGTCCCTTAGGGATATTTTTAATCCAGGCAGGATGATGTCCGCTTCTAATGGACAAATAGCTATTTCGGTCCGTGGGTTTAAAGTAGACCCTGGTGTTCAGACCATTCAAAGTTTTTTCTATCGTCACGTCAAGAAAGTTGACAGTCTTGTCGCTGATCTGATATTCCAGTCTAATATTATTTGTATTGCTGTTTAAGAATTCCAACACAGATTCCTCCGACCCCTCCCAGATTAATAGGAGGTCGTCTATGAATCTGCGGTAGAACTTCAATTGGGGTCTCTATCTACTAAAGACATGGCTGTCCTCTCACTCAGCCATAAACAGGTTGGCTAGGCTGGGGGAAAACTTTGCCCCCATAGCCACGCCAACCTGTTGGGAAAAGAAAAAAAACCATCATACCAAAAATAATTATGTGACATGCAGAAATCTAAAACATGTCCCAAAAATTGTTTATGCATGTGTGGGATATCATCCCTCCTGCTTAACGCTCAGTTTAGTGCCAACAAGGCATCCTCATGCTCTATGATGGTGTATAATGATGACACGTCAGCAGTCACCAGATAGGTTTCAGAACTAGGATTGATTTCCACTTTCTCCAATAGTTGCAATAAATCTGCAATACATACATTACAATTACATTACAATTTGGTACAAGAAGAATCAGAGGGCCCTGCTCATTAGAGCTTACAATCTAAAAAGGGAGGGTCAATTGATACAAAAGGTGATAGCTGTGGGGAATGAGCTGATGGAGAAAGTAAAACAGTGTATTAATTAGAAGCAGGATAGGCTTCTTTAAAGAGAAGGGTTTTTAGGGATCGTCTAAAGATGGATAGATTAGTGGACAGTCGGACAGATTGGGGTAGGGAGTTCCAAAGGATGGAAGAAGCTCTGGAGAAATCTTGGAGGCGAGCATGGGAGGAGGCGACAAGGGAGCTAGAGAGCAGGAGGTCTAGGGAGGACCGAAGAGAGCGGCTTGGTTGGTATTTTGGGACTAGGTTAATGATGTAGCTGCGGGCAGAGTTATGGATGGCTTTATAAATTATTGTTATTACTTTGAATTTTATTCATTGGGTGAGTGGAAGCCAGTGGAGAGATTGGCAGAGAGGAGTGGGGGACACTGAATGGTTGGTAAGGTGGAGGAGTCTTGCAGCAGCATTCATTATGGACTGAAGGGGGACTGAAGTCTATATGAAGGCAATCCAATGAGGAGGGAGTTGCAGTAGTTGAGGCAAGAGATAATCAGGGAATGAATTAGAAGCTTGGCGGTGTCATTAGTTAAAAAGGGGCATATTCTGGAAATGTTGCGGATGCTAAGGCGGCATGATTTGGACAGTGATTGGATGTGAGCCTGAAAATACAGTTCAGAGTCTAAGGTTACCCCTAGCACCCTGGCATGTGGGGACAGACTGATAGATGTGCCATTTATCTTGACAGAGAAGTCAAGGGATGGGGCACATGGGGGAGGAAATATTAAGAGATCGGTTTTAGATAGATTCAGTTTGAGGAAGTGGTTTGACATCCAGGCTGATATGTCAGTTAGTAAATCAGTGATGCGTGAGGAGACTTATGGGGTGAGCTGAGGGGCAGAGAGATAGATTTGGGTGTCATCGGCATATAAATGGTAGTGGAAGCCATGGGAGGCTATCGGCTGACCCAGGGAGGACGTGTAGATCGAGAATAGTAGAGGCCCAAAGACAGAACCTTGTGGGACCACAACAGTAAGAGGAGTTGGAGAGGAGGAAGTGGAGTTGTAAGTGACACTGAAGGTGTGGCGAGATAGGTAAGATTCGAACCAATGGAGAGTGCAGCCATGGAGACCAAGCAAATTTAGTTTTTTTTTGAGGAGGGGGTGGTCAACTGTATCAAAGGCAGCGGAAAGGTCCAAGAGTAAGAGTACAGTATAATAACCATTGGTTATGGCTGTTAGTAAGTCGTTTGTGAATTTGAGAAAAGCAGTTTCTGTGGATTGCTGTGGGTAAAATCTGGACTGAAGGGGATCAAGAAGGTTATTCTCAATGAGGTGGTTGCTCAGTCGGTTGTAGACTAAACGTTCATGGCAAAGGTTTCTATGGGTAATAGTTTGGTAGTTGGAAGGCAAGGAGGAGTAAGATAAGGAGAGAGTGAAATTAATAAGGTGGGGATCAGAGAGAGGAAAAGGAATGTTGGAGGGGTTGTGCGGAGTGCATAGGTAGGAGAATATGAGGTCAAGGCAGTTGCCAACAGAGTGAGTAGAAGCGTGTGTCCATTGTTTTAGGTCAAAAGAGGAGGTTAGGCTCAGCAGCTTAGAAGTAGTGGGAGTGTTAAGATTAACAGGGATGTTAAAGTCACCAAGAATGATTGTTGGATTTTCAGAAGACAGAAAGTAGGATAGCCAGGCGGAGAAGTCGTCAAGGAAGCTTGATACCGGTCCAGGAGGCCGATGGATCACAGCAATTCCAAATGAAACTGGAGAAAATAGACGAATACAGTGAGCTTCAAATGAGGAGAGGTACCTGAAAAGTGCTTTGAGGGGATAGGAGGATTCCAACACCACCTTCTTTCCGTCCACTAGGCCTGGGAGAGTGAGTCCACAGGAGGCCACCACAGGCAGCAGGAGAAGGAAAGTCAAATTCTTGAATCCAGGTCTCAGTAATTGCAAGTAGGTTCAGGGAGTTTGTGATAAATAGGTCATGGACGGTGGTGAGTTTGTTACAAACAGCGCAGGCATTCCAAAGGGCACAGGAGAAGGGGAGGCTGGTTCTAGACAGAAGAGGAATAGAAATGAGATGTGTTGATTGCGGCTGCTGTCAGAGGATAGGGGGTGCCAGGTATGTTGGCTGAAGGTAAATGATGGCGGTCCAGGATTTGGGGAAATATCTCCAGAAGTTAGGAGAAGCAGAAGGGTGAGAGAGGTGATAGGGGAGTGTTACTTATGTGGGGGGACATGTCCCGGTGTCCTGGAGGTTTTATTGGTATATAGGTTTGGAATTAGCAGGAGCTGATGCATGCAGTAATAAGGTGGAGACAGGAGTGATGGTGATGTATATAAGCTGTGGGGTGGAGAAGATGAATGAAGGAGAGAGAATTTAAGCAGACAGAGTGCAACGGTGAGTCAGAAAAGTAGGGAGCGCATGATACAGAGTGGGGAGACTGAGAGGAAGCCTGGATGAGAGATGAAAAAGTTTGAAGGCGAATCAGGTCACCTGTAGTCTGTCTAGTGTTCTGCAGTAGTCTGTTCTGGATTTTCGCTTTGTGCATTCGCTGAAGTGCTGAGCCGAAGTGTAGTACTTAATCCAATATGAATAATTTATCCAAGATGATAGTTGCCAATGCAATCCCTGGCTGTGCATCCCCTAGAGAAGGCCTACATTTTTATTGAGTTTGGGTGAGGGTATTGCCAATTAATTAGTCAGGATTGCATAGGAGGAACACATGGCTAACCATATTAACTTCTTACACCAAAGGCAGACTACAAGACACGGCAAGAGAGCAAAAGGGTCACGGTTACTATAGAGTTTTGTTGCTTAGTGTTCCATTAATGTAAATTTTGCTGCTGCTATCAACACATTTTCCTATCCCAAACCTTCCAACTTTGGGATTTGAAAAAGAGAAACAGCTCAGTGCAGAGATACACTATATTACCAAAAGTATTGGGACACCTGTCTTTACACTCATGTGAACTTCAATAGTATCCCAGTCTTAGGCCTCGTACACACGACCGATTTTCTCGGCAAGAACCAGCAAGAAACTTGCTGGCAGAGAGGTCTTGCCGAGTAAATCGGTCGTGTGTACGCTGCTAGCGGGTTTCTCGTTGAGAAAACCGACAAGAAACCTCGACGAGAAAAAAGAGAACCTGCTCTCTATTTTCTCGTCGAGATTCTCTTCGGCATGTTTCTCAACGAGAAAAGTGAGTGTGTGTAGACTTACCTGTCCGCCCGGAAGCCCGCGCATGTTCGAAATGAATTCGACGCATGCGCGGTAGCTTCCTAGGCATACGTAGGGTATACCAAGATGGCGGCGACGGCATCGAATGTGACGAGCGCATGCTCAACGTAGTCGATGACGTCACCGCGTACACTCCTTTCAAAGAACCGCGGGTTCTTTGAAACGAGCGTGTGTACACTCGGCCGGGACAAGTTTCTTGTCCAAGAATCTCGTCGAAAAAAACGAAATGTTTTTTTCAACGAGAATCTCGGCCGTGTGTACGAGGCCTTACTCCGTAGGATTCAATATTGAGTTGGCCCACCTTTTGCAGCTATAAGAGCTTCAACTCTTCGGGGAAGGCTGTCCACAAGGTTTAGAAGTGTGTCTACGGGAATGTTTGACCATTCTTCCAGAAGCACATTCGTAAGGTCAGGCACCGATGTTGGACGAGAAGGCTTGGCCTGCAGTTTCCACTCTAATTCATCCCAAAGGTGTTCTATCGGGTTGAGGTCAGGACTGTGTGCAGGCTAGTCAAGTTGCTCTACCCCAAACTCGCACATCCATGTCTTTATGGACCTTGCTTCTCTTTCTAACTACAGACATACTGCGAAGTCTATGAAAATGGTTACATTTGTCAATAGGTTCTAAGTAGTGAAGTGGAAGTGCACATTTAGAAAGGGTATATACTGGAAAACACAAAAGAAATCAGGGGCAGAGTAGGACTGGGGGTGTAGGCTGCATTCTTTGGAATGTGTTTAGATTCAGAGGCTTGAGGGAGCCTCAGAACTTGTGATATTCAGCAGTGTTGAATTAGTAATCTGAACCCTCTGCAAATAACTTGGGCAGACTGGTCCAATTCAGCCTGTGTTTATTTAATAAAGAGCTAGTGAAGTAACTGCAATTTCATTGTCAATTTACTAATGTGTTATAGTTATGTTTCTTAACCTCATTGTTTGTACTTTGAGGCAAACTGTGCAATTCGGTGCCTCCACACTCCCCCCTTGTCTGCCCCAGAGATGTAAACTACGCTCTATTATGACTAGAAAATTTTCTATTTATCAAAGCCTCTGATTAAAGACTCCTCGGTCCCCCTCCTTCTGCCCAATTTCTCTTTTCTCACTTAGAAATGCCATGAATGAAAAAAAAAAAAAAGAAAAAGAGAGGCGTTTAAACTTTCCTTTATTTTTCCAAAGATCAGCTGCAGAGGAAAATCCTTTGGAAAATATAGTCTAGAGTGTAATGTCTGGTGTTTTCAAGTCTCCTGACTCTTCCTCCTACACTTTTGGAAAGAGTAAAGTGAGAAAACCCATTAAAATATGATCTCAATAATCTGGACTGGTTGCAGTCTGTGTGTTAGAGGTCATTGGGTGTGTACATTTAGGCCTCAAGAAATGCAAGTCAAGCACCAAAAGCAGCATGTGGTACTAGCCACACATCACTGTATAGCTGAGCAATAGTTCCCTTTTTATTATATTCTGTATCATAAAAATAACAATTGCAGCTTATTCGAGATGCCACAGATGTATTCAGTTATTTAGGTCACAAAGTTATTTATGTAAATTAATTTCAGTGTTTTATGTGAAAGAGAACTATATACAGTGGGTATAGAAAATCATCATCCCCCTTTTAAAATAATTACATTTTGTTGCTTTGCTTCCTGAAATGAATACAGACACAGTTTTTGTTTTATCCAGTCACAGAGTTGGAAAAAATTACATGTAAACTCAAAGAGGTGTAGCTAATCACCTTTCGATGGCACACAAACCCATTTGACTTTCAACTGTAATCAGCTGTGGTCATTTTGATTAGCTCAGCATGAAAAGAGCTTTCTTGGAGCATTCCAGTCCCTGACTGGACAACTGAAGCAATCAATCAACTATGGGTGGCAAGACACTGTCAAAAGATCTCCAGGATAAAGTTATGGACAGGCATAAGTCAGGAGATGGATACAAAAAAAAAACGTTAAATGCTTAATCAATGCCTAGAAGCACAGTGAAGTCTATTATTAAGAAGTGGAAGGTATTTGGTACAACAAAGACCCTCGTTGGATCAAGATGTCGCTCCAAACTGGATGAAAGAGCCAGTAGGAAACTGGTCAGAGAGGCTACCAAAAGGACTACAGCAACTTTGAAGCCATTGCAGGACAACAATATCACAAATTTTCTACAAATGTGGATTGTAGGGGAGGATTGCATGAAAAGCCACTCCTCAAGATAGGTCACAAGAAGTCACAACTGAGCTTTGTCAAAACACACCTTGAAGATTCTGAGGCCACATGGAAAAAGGTGTTATGGTCAGATGAGACTAAAATTTTATGATTTGGCCTCAACACCAAATGATATGTCTGGCGGAAAACCAATACAGTTCAGCATCCAAATAACAATATTCCTATAGTAAAGCATGGAGGTGATAATATCCTGTTATGGGGGTGTTTCTCTGCAGCAGGGACTGGAGCACATGTCATGATAGAAGGCAAAAATAATGTGACAAAATACCGTCAATTTCTTGAGAAAAATCTGCTGCCCCCTGCCAGAAAGTTGTCAATGAAAAGAAGGTTTACCTTCCAACATGACAATGACCCAAAGCACACAGCAAAAATGACCACAATGGTTGAAGGAGAAAAAGGTGAATGACCAAGTCAGAACCCAGTCTAATGCCCCGTACACACGATCGTTTTTCATGCCGTTAAAAATGCCATTTTAAAAAATGGCCATTAAAAATGATCGTGTGTAGGCTCCAGAGCATTTTTAACGACGTGAAAAACGGCCATTAAAAATTCCGGACATGCTCTCTTTTTTCACGTCGTTTTTCATGTCGTTTTTTTTAACGACGTGAAAAACGATAGTGTGTATGCTTTCACGACGTGAAAAAAAACGCACATGCTCAGAAGCAACTATGAGACGGGAGCGCTCGTTTTGGTAAAGCTAATGTTGGAAATGGAGATGGCACATTCGTCACGGTGGAATTAATAGCATCGTTTTAATGCAGCGCATTCCGTTCTTCTTTTGATAATGCTTTAAAATTACCCTCTTTTGATAATGACATTGAGAGTTTTATGCCAAACTTGTTTCTAAAGTAATTCCAAATTGCTCTAATAATTATAAAATATTATTTATAAGCCGCACCTCCCTCCTAAATAATACTAATAATAATAAAATAAGTTAATTCTCCTTTTTTCTTTAAATTTTATATTATTTTTGGTTATTTTTTTTTTGGCCTTTTTTTAAGTATTTTGGCTTAAATTATTCTTGTGTAAAGTTACCACAACAACCTTCCAAATGTGTCTCATTTGGCCTCAGGGAGGTTTGTGTCCCCTGATAATAACAATAATATAATTTGAGATGTCCCTGCCTGCTTCCTAGCAAGCTCTCTTTTGAAATACAAATCACATAGTCAAGTATTTAAAGGGCACTCAATTTTTTTTTATTTCAGAACATTAACAAATTAAAGTGGAAGGCAGCACTGGAGAGCCTGCTTGCATTTGTGCATCCCTTTCACCCCACAACAACCATACAAGATGTCCAAACCAAAATAGAGATTAGATCCCCCCCAAAAATGAGCCGAATCTTGTCTTGAGCTCCCAGAGGTCAGGAGCTACAGCAGATAAGTCCTATATGTCCCCAGTCTGTGGTACTACAGCAGGCATTATTTTCTCCTCTTCCTTGTAGCCTTCTCTCCAGCCTTCTCTGCAGCCTTGGTTGGTTTCTTCCTTGGAGGCTGGGGATCAGGAGGAGAGGTTGTGGCAGGAGGAGTAGTAGGAGGAGGAGGAGGAGGTGGAGGAGTAGGGACAACCTCCGTTATGTCCGTGTACCTAGTGAGTTCACCCAGCACGCCCTTATTGATGACTTTCAATAGCAGGGTCTCACTGAATTTTTTTTGCTGCAACTCCATTTGCCCTAGTTTGTGGGCGAGGACTGCGGCAAATCCCTCTTCAACAGAGGGTGCCTCTCTGAGGGCCGCTGTTGCCTCTCTGAGGAAGGCCCTGGTTTCCTCCTCCACCTGCCTACCTCTCCTTGGCCCTCGTGGTTTAACTACCAGGGGAGGCATCTGGGCTCTTGTGCTGGGCCCAGCCTCCTCCTGGGTGCCACTGGGCCCTGCCTCCTCCTGGGTGTCACTGGGCCCTGCCTCCTCCTGATCCCCAACATCACCCTCTTCCTGGCTCTGCTCTGGCTGTAAAAAAAGAAAGGGACATTATTTATTTTGCCACATCATCATTCACAGACATTGTTCACCTCTAGACATTGTTGAAATCAATGCCAAAAGTTATGTCCTTTTCATTGATTACGCATCCTGGTTTTGTCGTCTTGGACACATCAAATTAGGCCACTACTGTATCTTGCTCTTCACAAACTTTATTGGTAGAAGTGTACATACCTTTAACAATACTAACATCTATTTAAAATCTACAATTTTGTACGATAGAAATATAGATAGCAAAACTTTACCTGGCTCCATATCTCCAAATCTGCCTCCTCAAGGCCCTGATCTTGATCCTCAGAGGAAGCCAGAGCAGGGTTGACAGGAAGGCTGGAGGACTGGCTGCAGGGAAGGCTGGAGGGTTGGGTACAAGGAAGGCTGGATTGACCTCTGGGGGGAAGGGTGATGAGAGATTCCCGCACTTCCAGCTGGTCATCCAGAAAAGCAAGCTTACTGTAGTACCACAGACTGGGTTTATAAACCTTATCTGCTGGTGCACCTGACCTCTGGGACCTCAGGACCATAGTCCTCTGGGTCCTGTATGTCCCTCTGATGGTCCCAATTTTGTTTTTGACATCTTGGAGAGTTGTTGTGGGTATCTTTGTTTGCACAAATGCAAGCAGGCTCTCCAGTGCTGCTTTCCTGGCGTCTTTATTTTTATTACCGCCACTTTTTGTTTGCCATAATATAGGGAGCTCTTGCCATTTATCGATGAACTCCCCCATGAAGTCTGGGTTTTTAAAAGTATTCATGATATCTGTAAAAGTGAGAAACCAAAATAAAAATATATTTCAGGCAACATTCCTCAACTGTGCATTGTCTACATATTTTGAGCACACAAATCTCCTCGTCTGATGAACCTCAAAAAGTAAAATTGTTAGGTACCTTGGTCACGACGTTCGTTGCTAACTCTCTCTCCCGAAAAATTAACGTATTTCCCAGACATGGATCTTCACTTTATATACACAGCGCATGCGTGAAACTCCGCCCCTGACGTTCGATATTGTACTTTCCCCGCCCCTTCTCGCTCGTAGTGCTGAACAAAACATGGCGGAGACACAGGTGGCTGAGATTACCTCTACAGAGGATGAAATTACAGAGGAGCCCAAATCAAGACCCAAGAGATATAAGGCATCCAACATGTCATTCGAGGAAATGGTGGAGATGGTCGCCATTTTAAAGAAGGAGGATTATGATGCCAAGCATGGTCCGTATAAAAGGCCTAATCTGGTCAAGTCCAGAATTATGGGCAAAGTGGTCAAAAGTCTCCACCAAAAATTTGGGGTGTGCAGAACGAAGGAACAGCTCAGAAAACGATGGTCAGATCTGAAGTTGCGGGAGGCCGACCAATATAAAAGAATCAAGAAAGTTATATTAAAAAGTAAGTTGTTTTTTTTGAGTTTCCATGGTACATATTATTTTCTTGTATTCTGTCGTGTATTTTTAACTTTCATATAGTACACTGAAAGATACCATCTTTTTTACGTTCGTCCGCATAGTAAACGGACGTATTAAACCTCTTTCTCCGTACAGTTCCTCAAACGATGTATAGGATCATCCAGTGTGAACACCCATGTTTTTTGGTTTATTTGGGGGAGTACATTTGGGCCACACTTATTTTTGGTGTGCTAATCCAAAGGAGATTTGTTCATTTGGAAAAACGATATGCATGGTAATGTTAAAGGGAGTGAATGCTCAGCAGCTGATGAAACATCTGAACGCAGTAGTACAAGTGTGGGCCTAAAGCCAAAAAGCTTGAGGGAGTCACACACAGGTGATCCAGTGTAGATACTTTGGGGTGTTACAATGTTTCAAATTTGTTTACAAAATGTATATGCTCTGTTTTGGCCTATGTATCCAATCATTTGTCCCGGTTGGCACAGGGGTTAAAAATTAAAATGGAGCATGCTTCAAAAGAATGATTATAAAGTTTTTTTTCATGTTTCTTATTTTAGCAAAATTGAGTCGCTACTAATGAAACTATTCCTTTTATTTCAATCTCCCTAGGGATTCGAAAAGCTACCTCAGATGAGACGAGAATTGCAATACCTACAACAATACCCCCAGAACCCCAGGATGGAGAGGAATGTGATGTTGTGGAAGTTGAAAGTGGCACCACCACAGGTCAGAGAGAAACCAGACACATGCATGTTAAATAGATGTAGGCCTACATATTCTATCCTACATATTTCTTTTTACATTTAGGTGCAGTTCTGGCCGAAGACCCCAATAAGTTGTCACATCACAGTGCCCAGATCCTGATCCAATACCTGATGGTCTGCTGTCGTGACCTCGAAAAAATTAAGGGAGATTTGCTAGAGATCAGGGCAAATACAAAGCGGGTGGAGGAAAGGCTCCAAAATATCATGGCTGTGCTTGGGCGTGTCTAATGTTTTTACACCAAATAACGTTTTACTTGCAGAGATTTCTATTTTTTTGGTGGTTATTTTACCCTTTAATGACTAGCACATGTTTAGCTTTTTCAAAATTTGGAGAACTATAGTTTGTTTATGCATGGCTGGCCATGCGTTTTAATACACCTGAAAATAAGGGAACATCCACATTTCTATGGAAGTTGCCCACCTAAACAAAAAAAATAAAGGTATTTTTACATAGCAAATCATTGTGGCTTCATTATGTAAATGTGGTGCTGAGTGAACTAATCAATGTTTGGTGTTTACACTGACAATGAAGGCTAATTAAAAGATTTTTTAATCCACATGGCAAAACAAATGCACTAGGTAAACCTACCAGAAACATCAAACATTATACAATAAAAATGACAAACCAATCTTTACTTTTTTTAAAAGTTTTATTTTTTTGTTCTAAAATTATTAGAGATTGTCTGGCATTTCAATGGCCCCCCTACCCATAAAATAGTCCACATATTGGTTACGGACCTCACGTCCGGTTGGGGGGGCCAAGCCAGGACGGCCAGGTTCCAGGTCCACCAAAGTTTCGGCATTGATTAAAGAAGCCTCAGGCCCACTCAAAGATATATAACTCGTTGAATGCACCCTTAGGAAATTATGCAGCACACAGCACGTCATAACCACATGGTTCCATTTGTATGGGGCAAGGTGGATGGAGGTAAGGAAGAGGCGAAATCGGCTGGCCATGATCCCAAACACATTTTCCACCACCCTTCTGGCTCTGGCCAGCCGATAATTGAAAACCCTCCTCTCAGGGGTGAGGGTGCGTTGCGGGAATGGCCTCATCAAATGGGGTCCCAGGCCAAACGCCTCATCCGCCACAAACACAAAAGGTAGTCCCTCCACATTCTGCTCCGCTGGTGGCAAGGCCAGCAGATCCAAAAGGAGCCGTTCTCCAAACTCCGTCTGGGCAAAAACTCCTCCATCAGACATCCTGCCATTCTTGCCAACGTCCACATAGAGGAACTCGTAGGTGGCCGACACCACTGCCATCATCACGACGCTGTGGAACCCCTTATAATTATAATAAAAGGATCCCGAATGGGGTGGTGGGACGACCCGAACATGTTTGCCGTCGATGGCTCCTCCACAGTTCGGAAAGTTCCATCGCTGGCCAAACTCGGAAGCCACATTCTGCCATTCATGTGGCGAAGAAGGGAACTGTGGAATTAAAGAAATAACAAATTAATACTTGGAGCCAGAAACATTGAAAGCTGATTTCATACTCACATTCATGCCCAACATTGGTAGAAACTGTTAAAAACATAAAAAATTGGATGCAAGAAAAAAAAAAAAATTAATTATGGGGGGGGGGGGAAGGGTTGAAGATGAGTTGGGAATATCACACATGAAGGCTGTAGCACTCTGTATTGAAGTTAACAAAAATGAAACATTCCTAGGCCAAATTTAGGGTGCGTTTTGGGTAAAGCACTACGATGGAACATATAATAAAAAACATGGAAATGACTAGGCAAGGTAGGTATGGCCCCAGGATAGCATGCTGGAGAGGTTAGGTAAGCCAAATTTACAGGTAGGCCTCAAACACCAAACTTTAAATAATAAAACATGGGGAGAAAGGGGACATTCCCTGCAGCTAAGAATCATGTGAATTAGGGACTGCAAATAAAGCAAATTAAAAATATCCCAAAATAAAAACCATACAATGTGAATTTTTGAAGAAGAACACTTACCTTAATATAGTCCTCCTGCAAAACTTGAAGGATGGCAGAACAAGTCTCTGGTATAATGATCCCCAGAGCCTGGGGGGATATGCCTGTGGAGAACTTAAGGTCCTGCAGGCTTCTCCCAGTAGCCAGGTATCGCAACGTGGCGATGAGCCTCTGCTCAGCACTGATGGCTTCCCGCATAACGGTGTCCTGCCTGGTAATATAGGGGGACACCAAAGCCAACAGCTGCTGAAATACGGGGTCAGACATCCTGAGAAAATTCCTGAAATCATCAGGATTATTCTCCCTGATCTCCCGCAACAAAGGCATGTGACAGAATTGGTGCCGCTGGAGCAACCAATTCTTGGTCCATGAACTCCTCCTGACCCTGCTCATGGCATGGAGTCGGGATACAGCATGAACCCCTGCACCAACTACAGCACGAACTCTACGACGAGTACGTAGCCGCAACATGGCTAGATAACGGTCGGCTGAACAGAACGTACTAGAAGAACGCACGGAAGAACAGCAAGGCCTATGAAGAACAAGCTGAAAAACACGAACGTGCAGAGCAGGCCACACTGAATAAACAGATACGAACTGACTACAAGCAGTGCTAAACAGATACGAACCCACAGGCGCAATCTGAACTCCCGAAAACGATCTTCCAAGCACGAAGACTGAAAAGCGCGAATCGTCTCTCACCAAACTTTTACTAACACACGGAAACACGGAATTAGCAAAAGCGTCCCAAAGGGTGGCGTCATTCGAACGGAACTTCCCCTTTATAGTGCCGTCGTGCGTGTTGAACGTCACTGCGCTTTGCTTGATCGTTTTTTTTAATGATGGTGTGTACGCAAGGCAGGCTTGAGAGGAAACATGAAAAAAAACGAGGAGAAAAACGTCGGTTTAAAAAATGACATTAAAAACGATCGTGTGTACGGGGCATAACACTCGGTTCACACCTATGTGTTTTTTAGTGTAGTTTGCAGTTTGCAGAAACGCACTACAGTCCATTTAACAGGGTTTCCTATGATACACGTTTACATCTATGCGTTTTTCCTCCGGTGCGTTTGTGGAAAGGGTCAGGGACTTTTTTTACTGCGGCAGATTGCTTTTTGCAAGTATTAGACTTCAATGGACCCGTACCAAAAATGCAAGTGTTGTGTGTTTTATGGGAAGAAGGGCCTCTTCCCCGCAACCCTGGCCAGTGGTTTAACAAGGAGGCCCCCAGATCCCGGCCCCCCTATGTGTATGAGTATGGGGGTACATAGTACCCCTACTCATTCACCAATAAAAAAGGTATAGTGTAAAAAAATTACAGAAGGCTGTTTTTGATAAGTCCTTTAATTTAAAAACAATGTGCCCGGCATCCTCCTTAACAACCAGCCGTTCACAGTTTGTTAAAGAGAAAACAAAAAAACACAAAACCCAGGAAAGCTGAATATAAAAACGCATCAAAAGTGTGGGTTCAAAAACGCACCGCAGTCACATTATTTACTTAAATTTTGCACATTAGATGGCACCGTTTCATATATAAGTCACTGGTTAGAGCGCGTCTTTGGAGCACTCAGATCCCTGGTAGTGATGAGCCGAACACCCCCGGGTTCGGTTCGCACCAGAACCCGCGAACGGACCGAAAGTTCGCACGAACATTAGAACCCTATTAAATACAATGGATGCGAACGTTCGAATTCTAAAGTGCTAATTATAACGACTATTATCCATGTTATTGTCCTAAACAGAGTTTGGGAACCCGGGTTCTGCACCAGGGGACATGTATCAATGCAAAAAGAAGTTTTAAAAACGTCCGTTTTTCGGGAGCAGTCATTTTAATGATGCATAAAGTGAAAAAAAAAAAGTCAAATATTCCTTTAAATATTGTATTCTAAAGGAAAAAAAAGCCATTTAAAACTGCTTGCGGCTTTAATGTAATGTCTGGTCCCGGTAATATGGATGAAAATCTTTAAGAAAAATGGCATAGCTACCCCATCACCCCCCCCCCCTACCCCAGCCCATTACCAGCCCCTTTGGGTCTTGTATGGATATTAAGGGGAACCCCGCACACAAAATAAAAAAGGCCCTATATACTCTAAACAGCCGTATACAGGCGGTGCATACAAGACAGGGACTGTAGGTTTGTTCTTATGTAGAATCTGTTTGTAATTTTGAACAGGTACATTGTTTAAGTATAGCTCCAGCCAAAAAATCTAGTTTTAAGCTTTTTGGAAAACATAGGTAAGGGTTATCACCCCTGTAACATTTGTTTTGCTGTCTGTGCCCCTGTTCAGAACATTTCACCTCACTTTGCGTCCCAATGACAACTGTTTTTGAAATGTGGTGTTTTTATTGAAACAAGGATTGGTGATAAAGCATCAGTAGAGAGGAGACACCTTTCTCCCATATTAATTCTTACAGGAGAGAATTTTCCTTCCAAGGGGTAGATTTCCTCTCACTTCCTGTTGTCTTCTTCCGTTTGCAAGTAGTAGTCGTTTGTAAGTTGGATGTTTGAAAGTAGGGACCTGCCGTATATACTCTGCAGAAATTGGCCCCTTAGGTGTTGGTGTTGGCACAACACTGTAAGCACTCACAGCTACTCTTGGTGGGTGCTGGAACACCCTGCTGTCAACTATTATATCAGGAATTGTAATAACATATAATTGTTGAACAGTGGTAGTAAAAATTGGGCCTTTGATGGTGGTGCTGGTGCCACAACACTGTAAGGCCTGACAGTTACTCTTGGTGGGCGCAGCAATGGGCCCTGCTGTGAATTATTAGATCAATAATTATAATTGCATGCCCCTGTTGAACAGGGGCTGAAAAATTGGGCCTTAGGCACTGGTGGCACAACACTGCAACCCCTCACAGATACTGTACTTGGAGCACAGCAATGAGGCCTGTTGCAAAGTATTGCATCAAAAATTGTAATTACACGCCCCTGTTAAACAGGGGCTGAAAAATTGGGCCTTAGCCACTGGTGGCGGCACCCATAAACCAAAATGATCTTCCAAGCTATCATCATTAATCAGATCATTATGGAGGAGGAGGAGGAGGATAGCCAGTCAACATAACAGCACAGGCACTCAGCATCAGTCTTGAAGGGATGTGACATTTTAAAATCAATTAGTCTGTTATATCAGCATCAGGTGTGTGGTAGCTGGTGGTGATCCAAGACTGGTTCATCTTGATGAAAGTCAGTCGATCAACCGAGTCGGTGGACAGGCGCACCCTGTGATCCGTGACAAATCCTCCAGCAGCACTGAAAGAACGCTGGATGCAGGACAGGCCAGTAGCTCAATTGCATACTGTGCAAGCTCTGGCCAGTGATCCATCCTCAAGACCCAGTAAGCCAGAGGATTTTCGGTGGGGAAGGTGTCCAAGTCTGACCTTGCCCCTAGGTATTCCTGCACCATGTATATCAGACGCTGGCGATGGTTGCTGGAACCGATCATACTTTGGGGCTGCGGACTAAAGAATTGTCTGAACGCATCGGTCAGACGGCCACCTTCCCCACCGCTCCTTCTTTGACTGCCCGAAGCCTCAGCAACTCGTTGTCCAGGACCAGGAGTTTGTAACCTCCCAGTCTCTGGGAACGCGTTGCACAGACCTTTCTGCAAGGCCTCCCGGAGTTGTCTCATCCTCTGCTCCCTCTGCGACGGTAACATAAGGTCCGCAACCTTACCCTTGTACCGTGGATGAAGGAGAGTGGCCAGCCAGTAATGGTCCCTCTCCTTGATCCGAAGAATACGAGGATCCTTCCGCAGACTTTGCAGGATCAGGGAGGCCATGCAGCGTAGGTTAGCTGAGGCATTCAGTCCGGAGTCCTCTGGGTCACTAAGGACGACATGATCCGCAGCCACCTCCTCCCAGCCACGTACAAGTCCACTGGTTTCTTGGGACTGTAAATCATCCCTAAAAGACTGCTGCTGATGATGCTGAGTGCCAGCCTCCACCTCCATGCTGACACAATCCTCCTCCTCCTCCTCCTCCTCCTCTTCCTGTGCGATGGGTGGGACAGAAGGAACACTGTCTGGGTAAAGGGGGCCTTGAGAGGCAAGGAAGTCCTCCTCTTCCTGCCTCTGTTCTGCCTCAAGTGCCCTGTTCATTATTCCACGCAGCGTGTGCTCCAACAGGTGGACAAGAGGTACAGTGTCACTGATGCATGCACTGTCATTGCTCACCATCCTCGTGGCCTCCTCAAATGGTGCCAGGACAGTGCATGCATCCCTGATCATGCCCCACTGGCGTGGTGAAAAAAACCCGAGCTCCCCTGACCCTGTCCTGGTGCCGTAGTCGCACAGGTACTCATTGATGGCCCTCTGCTGTGTGTGCAGCCGCTGCAGCATGGCCAACGTTGAGTTCCACCTGGTGGGCATGTCACATATAAGGCGGTTCTTGGGCAGGTTCAACTCCTTTTGCAGCTCAGCCAGGCGAGCACTGGCATTATAAGATCTGCGGAAATGCACACAGACTTTCCTGGCCTGCCTCAGGACATCCTGTAAGCCCGGGTACCTGCCCAAGAACCGCTGCACCACCAGGTTAAGGACGTGAGCCATACAGGGCACATGGGTCAGTTGTCCCTGTCGGAGGGCGGAGAGGAGGTTGGTGCCATTGTCGCAAACCACCATTCCTGGCTTAAGCTGGCGTGGCGTCAACCACCTCTCGGCCTGCCCCTGCAGAGCAGACAGGACCTCTGCCCCAGTGTGGCTCCTGTCCCCCAAACACACCAGCGCAAGCACGGCATGGCATCTTTTTGCCTGCGTACTTGCGTAGCCCCTTGAACGCCTACGGAGCACCGCTGGTTCCGAGGACAAACCACAGGAAGAGGCCATGGAGGAAGAAGAAGAGGAGGGGGTGGAGGAGAGAGGTGTGTCACAACCAGTTGTAGCATTTTGGAGGCGTGGCGGCGGAACAACCTCCAACACTACTGCACCTTGTCCTGCATCCTTCCCAGCTGCCAAAAGAGTGACCCAATGGGCCGTGAAAGAAAGGTAACGTCCCTGTCCATGCCTGCTGGACCATGAGTCAGCGGTAATATGCACCTTACCGCTGACCACCCTGTCCAGCGAGGCCAAGACATTGCCTTCCACATGCCTGTAGAGAGCCGGAATCGCCTTCCGTGAGAAAAAGTGGCGTTTGGGAACCTGCCACTGAGGAACCGCACATTGCACAAACTCACGGAAGGGGGCCGAGTCTACCAACTGAAAAGGCAGCAGTTGAAGCGCTAGCAATTTAGCCAAGCTAGCATTCAACCGCTGGGCATGTGGATGGCTGGGAGTGAACTTCTTTCGACGGTCCAGCAGCTGGGGCAGCGAAATTTGCCTGCTAGAATCGGACGTCGGTGTACTGCTAGCAGAGTGGCCGCAAGTACTTGGCTGTGACACACCTAATTCTACACCTTCATTCCTCTCAGTGCAGGTTTCAGAGAGGACTGAAGGTATACTGGGGTTGGAGATCCCAGCTGATGCGGTGCAAGGAGAGGTCCGCTTTGTTCTTTGGTGTGGGTCTTTAAGGTAGGCTTGCCAACGAGCTGCATGGCAGGTCAACATATGTCTGATCAAGCATGTGGTGCCCAAGCGGCTGATGTTTTGGCCACGCGATATACGCTTGAGACATATGTTGCAAACAGCAGCTGTGCGATCTGATGCACTCGCCTCAAAAAAGGCCCACACCAAAGAACTTTTTGAATGACGGGCAGAGGCAGCGCCCTGCACAGGCGGAGCTCTGCGGTGTGATTCAGTCGGTGTGCTGCCCATACGCTGGCCACACAAGGGCATCCTGCTCCGTTGGAGATGTGCCTCCTCCTCATCCTCCTCCTCCTCCTCTCTCCTATTAGGCACCCACGTGGAGTCAGTGACCTCATCATCCCCTCCCTCCTCATCACTGGAGCCAATCTGGCAGTATGCTGCAGCTGCTGGAGCATGACTGCCAGATTGGTGTCCTTCTTGAGCATCCCCTCTCTCAGCTCTCACGCTACTGCCTTCCTCTAGCTGGGTATCATCATCAGATCCTTTGAAACGCTGGGCATCCTCCTGGAGCATGTACCCAACACTGTGCTCAAACAGTTCGGGGGACTCCTCAGGAGGAGGACATGGTGGGTCTAGGGAAGGAGTGACTAATGATGACATTGATACCAGAGAAGAGGACGCTTTGGCAGCTGCTTTGCCAGTACCCTGAGCCTGGGTGAGAGAGGATGAGGAGGATGAGGTGGGCTTGGTCATCCACTCTACCAAGTCTTCGGCATGATGTGGCTCAACATGTCCAGCTGCCGAAAAGAAGGACAAGCGTGTCCCATGGCCATGTGCTGATGACAATGCACCGTGTCCATGACCAGCACTGTTGCCCCCAGACACAGAGCCTGCTTGCCCTCTTTTTTTGCCTCCTGACTGTCTGCCTCTCCTTGTTTGCCTTCCAGACATTTTAATGGATGGCCTGCAGGGAGATGGGAAAAACAGCAATAAGGGCTACCTTCAGGTGTATACTGTGCAGGAGGCTTAGCAACAAAGACACTGACACTGTCCCCTGCCTATCCTTCTCTGTCCCTAAACACAAGGATTTGCAATATGGTTCAGCAAGATTGGTTTAGCACAGAATAGCACACTGATAGTTTCCCTCACTGTCCTTCTCTGTCCCTACAAACAAGATTTAGCACAGAATAGCACACTGATAGTTTCCACGAGTGTCCTTCTCTGTCCCTAAACTCAAGGATTTCAAATATGGTTCGGCAAGATTGGTTTAGAACAGAATAGCACACTGACAGTTTCCCCGAGTGTCCTTCTCTGTCCCTAAACTCAAGATTTTCAAATATGGTTCAGTAAGATTGGTTTAGGACAGAATAGCACACTGACACTTTCCCTCACTGTCCGTCTCTGTCCCTACAAACAAGATTTAGCACAGAATAGCACACTGATAGTTTCCACGAGTGTCCTTCTCTGTCCCTAAACTCAAGGATTTCAAATATGGTTCAGCAAGATTGGTTTAGAACAGAATAGCACACTGACAGTTTCCCCGCGTGTCCTTCTCTGTCCCTAAACTCAAGGATTTCAAATATGGTTCAGCAAGATTGATTTAGGACAGAATAGCACACTGACACTTTCCCTCACTGTCCTTCTCTGTCCCTACAAACAAGATTTAGCACAGAATAGCACACTGATAGTTTCCACGAGTGTCCTTCTCTGTCCCTAAACTCAAGGATTTCAAATACGGTTCAGCAAGATTGGTTTAGAACAGAATAGCACACTGACAGTTTCCCTCACTGTCCTTCTCTGTCCCTACAAACAAGGATTAGCACAGAATAGCACACTGATAGTTTCCACGAGTGTCCTTCTCTGTCCCTAAACTCAAGGATTTCAAATATGGTTCAGCAAGATTGGTTTAGAACAGAATAGCACACTGACACTTTCCCTCACTGTCCTTCTCTGTCCCTACAAACAAGATTTAGCACAGAATAGCACACTGATAGTTTCCACGAGTGTCCTTCTCTGTCCCTAAACTCAAGGATTTCAAATATGGTTCAGCAAGATTGGTTTAGAACAGAATAGCACACTGACAGTTTCCCAGAGTGTCCTTCTTTGTCTCTAAACTCAAGGATTTCAAATATGGTTCAGCAAGATTGGTTTAGGACAGAATAGCACACTGACACTTTCCCTCACTGTCCTTCTCTGTCCCTACAAACAAGATTTAGCACAGAATAGCACACTGATAGTTTCCACGAGTGTCCTTCTCTGTCCCTAAACTCAAGGATTTCAAATATGGTTCAGCAAGATTGGTTTAGAACAGAATAGCACACTGATAGTTTCCCTCACTGTCCTTCTCTGTCCCTACAAACAAGATTTAGCACAGAATAGCACACTGATAGTTTCCACGAGTGTCCTTCTTTGTCCCTAAACTCAAGGATTTCAAATATGGTTCAGCAAGATTGGTTTAGGACAGAATAGCACACTGACACTTTCCCTCACTGTCCTTCTCTGTCCCTACAAACAAGATTTAGCACAGAATAGCACACTGATAGTTTCCACGAGTGTCCTTCTCTGTCCCTAAACTCAAGGATTTCAAATATGGTTCAGCAAGATTGGTTTAGGACAGAATAGCACACTGACACTTTCCCTCACTGTCCTTCTCTGTCCCTACAAACAATATTTAGCACAGAATAGCACACTGATAGTTTCCACGAGTGTCCTTCTCTGTCCCTAAACTCAAGGATTTCAAATATGGTTCAGCAAGATTGGTTTAGGACAGAATAGCACACTGACACTTTCCCTCACTGTCCTTCTCTGTCCCTACAAACAAGATTTAGCACAGAATAGCACACTGATAGTTTCCACGAGTGTCCTTCTCTGTCCCTAAACTCAAGGATTTCAAATATGGTTCAGCAAGATTGGTTTAGGACAGAATAGCACACTGACACTTTCCCTCACTGTCCTTCTCTGTCCCTACAAACAAGATTTAGCACAGAATAGCACACTGATAGTTTCCACGAGTGTCCTTCTCTGTCCCTAAACTCAAGGATTTCAAATATGGTTCAGCAAGATTGGTTTAGGACAGAATAGCACACTGACACTTTCCCTCACTGTCCTTCTCTGTCCCTACAAACAAGATTTAGCACAGAATAGCACACTGATAGTTTCCACGAGTGTCCTTCTCTGTCCCTACAAACAAGGATTAGCACAGAATAGCACACTGACACTTTCCCTCACTGTCCTTCTCTGTCCCTACAAACAAGATTTAGCACAGAATAGCACACTGACCCTTTCCCTCACTGTCCTTCTCTGTCCCTACAAACAAGGTTTAGCACAGAATAACACACTGACACTCTCCCTACCTATCCTTCTCTGTCCCTAAACACAAGGAATCCAGGATTAGTAAAGGAAAAAAATGACACTGTCCCTGCCTATGCTTCTCTTTCCCTGCTCCGGAACACACTACACAAGGCCGCCGCGCTGGCGGCCTTTTATAGTGTGGGGCGTGTACTAAACCCCCTCAGCAATAATTGGCCACAGGCATCCTGCCTGTGGCCAATCATTGCTCTCCTCGCTGCCGGCGCTGTGATTGGCCAAGCATGCGGGGTCACAGTGCATGCTTGGCCAATCACAGCGCCTGGATGACACTGCGATGGCGTAGTGCATTGTGGGCCGTTCGCGTCACTCGAATTTGGCGCGAACGGCCCAAATCGTTCGATCTTCGTCAAACGATCGAACAGCCGATGTTCGAGTCGAACGTATGTTCGACTCGAACACGAAGCTCATCCCTAATCCCTGGTATAGGATTGTCTTTTTAGAACAGCGCCACACCTACTGTTTCAATCCAAAAATTATTGAACACGTCACTTTTTTTTCTAGGTAAATATATTTCTAAAGGTGCTATTGACATAAAATTTTCACCACGTCGGTAACAACACATGCAATCCCTACACACAAAGAAACCAAAACAAATACGTTCAGAAATTAAGTTATGTGTAATAAAATTGAATGACACAGGGGAAAAAGTATTGAACACATAAAGAAATGGAGGTGCAAAAAGTCATGAATAGCCAAGACAACAGCTGAAATCTATCAGTAATTAGAAAGCAATCCTGCCCCTTGTCAGTGCAAATTAATATCAGCTGATTTAGTCTCAACTGATGGCACAAGAAAGGTGTCTCATTACCAAAGTGTCACACAAGAAACATCTCATGATGGGTAACAGCAAAGAGCTCAAGACCTTTGCAACCTTATTGTTGCAAAACATACTGATGGTATTGGTTACAGAAGGATTTCTAAACTTCTGAATGTTCCGGTGAGCACTGTTGAGGCCATAATCTGGAAGTGGAAAGAACATCCTTTCACCGTAAACTTGCCATGACCAGGTGCTCCTCGCAAGATTGTTGTCAAAGGAGTGAAAAGAATTACCAGAAGAGTTGTCCAAGAGCCAAGGACCACTTGTGGAGAGCTTCAGAAATACCTGGAATTAGCAGGTACAATTGTTTCAAAGAAAACAATAAGTAATGCACTCAACCACCATGGCCTATATGCACACTCCCCACCCAAGACTCCGTTGGTAAAGAAAGAGCATGTTGAAGCTCTTTTAAAGTTGGCTGCACAACATTTAGACAAGCCTGTGAAATACTGGGAGAATATAGTCTGGTCAAATGGCACTGCACATCACCCCAAAAACACTATAACAGTGAAGTTTGGAGGTGGGAACATCATGGTGTGGGGCTGTTGTTCAGCATACAGTACTGGAAAACGTCATATCATTGAAGGAAGGATGAATGGAAAAATGTACAAAGACATTCTTGATAAAAATCTGCTGCTATCTACCATAATGCTCAAGATGAAACAAGGGTGGACATTTCAGCTAAAAAATGATCCCAAACACAAAGCCAAGAAACTGTAAATTGGTTTTAAAGAAAGAAAATAAGAAACTAAAGATCAGAGTTCATAGAAGAGGCCCAAGGAACCTTCAAGATTTGAAGACTGTGTGGAGGGATGGGCCTAAATCACACCTAAACAATGCATGCAACTAGTTTCTCCATACAGGAGGCGTATTGAAGCTCTCGTTATCAACAATGGATTTTGTTCGAAGGATTAAATACATTTTGGTTAGTGTGTTCAATACCTTTTCCCTGTGTCATTATATTTTATTATACATAACTTAAAGCAGTGTTCCGCCCCCCCCCCCCAAAAAATTTTTTAAAGCCAGAAGCTACACATATTGCAGCTGCTGGCTTTTAATAATAATAGGACACTTACCTGTCCTGAAGTCCAGCGATGACAGCACCTACAGCTGATGTTTCCGTCAGCTGTCGGGTGCTGCCACCGCCATTGCGGGTAAGGGAACCCGGCAGTGTAGCCTTTCGGCTTCAAGCCGGGAACCCTACTGCGCATGCGCGAAGCCCGCTCCTTTCTCCTTCTGGCCCAGGGGCTGGAGGGAGGAGGAGGGAGCCCTGCGGTGACGTCACGGGCCGCGGCCCGGACTCCCGGAAAAGTGGGAAAGAATACCTGTCAACCCCCCCAAAAGGTGCCAATTGTGGCACTGGAGGGGGGGGGGGAATCGGATGAGTGGAAGTTCCACTTCTGGGTGGAACTCCGCTTTAATTTCTGAACTTATTTGTTTTGGGTTCTTTGTATGTATGGATTGCATGTGTTGTTACCGACACGTGGTGACAATTTCATGTCAATAGCACCTTTAGAAATATATTTACCTAGAAAAATGGTGACTTGTTCAATATTTTACCCGCTGTAATAAACCAACAACAATGTTTTTCTGGGATTATATTGACCACTGCTTTCAAGGTTTTCTTTGTCTATTAGGCCTCATTCACACTAAAACTGTCAAACCTGCCTCTATATGCTTTTAGAGGAATTTGAGTAATTAAACTTAACTGTTCTTTTTAATATTTGACACTGTTTTTGATAAACTAAATGTAGAACTGGTTCGGTGCATGTAGTTGCAATTCTCAAGATGCTCATCGGATATTTTGGTTCTAATTTTGCCCTGCGTGTACTTCATCCTTGACAATAGTTGCTCACAGATATAGGTCCTGCCGAAACTGATGACATGAATTGACATGACGTGAAGATTGAGATATTTTTTCTTTGGGAAGATAAACTTATAAAAGTCCAGTAAAGAGAGACTGTCAAATCTTTGTTCACCGCATGTGTTCGCTAAGTGTAAATACCTTTTTACAAAAAAAAAATCAATCAAAAAAAAAAAATCAACACATTTTGAAATAGGTTTATGATTTTGTGTTGAGCCGCATTCCTGGTTGTCCTGGGCCACCAGTTGGACACCCTTGCTTTAAAACAGATATGTCTCCAAACTTTCAAAACAAAGGGCCGGTTTGTTGTCCTTCAGACTTTAGGAGGTGGCCAGCAGGGATGGACATTTTCCTGGCATCAATAGGAGTAAACATCACTACATTGCCATTGTTGGTATCATAGGGAGGAATAGTGCCCCATTATTGGTGTTAGTGGGAGAAATGGTGCCCCATTATTGGTGTCAGGTTGCAGAATAGTGTCTCATATCAGTGGGAGGAATAGTGCACCAAGGGCCAGATGAAGGCAAGCATCCAGCCCCCATGCCGCAGTTTGGAGACCACTGCTCTATACACATGTAAAAGCATGTAAATGCAACTAAACACAGGAAAAAGTGATCTGGAAGGCATAAACATTGTTTATACTTAACAGACTTCTTCTGATTATAGAAAAGCTAAATGCAGGTGTGCCAGTGTGTTGTATATCAACTATTACACATTTTGGCAGGTAAGCCCTTGACTGGTGTAAGGCTAGTGTGCTTGTTGCCCTACACCCCCTTAATCCCCTTCTACTTAACCTTAACTTATTAAATTAAACGCATAACACCCTCTGGATTAAATGGCCAACAAAGGCCCCTTTATTAATTCCAAACATAACTTTATAAAAATAACCTTTATTTTTAATATATATATATATATATATATATATATCAATAAATAAATATATATATTGTGACAGCAGGAAGGTAAAGTCACCTGGTTGCATCCAGGGGGGTAGATATATTTCTCCCAGATTCAGGCTTTATGCCGACTTATACAACTAGGGAGTTGATGAGACCAGCTGAAGCCTGTCAGTTCGTTTAAGGCCTCTAAAAAACTCCCAGCTTCATTAGATGTTAGCTCATGCCTGGAACCAGACCTGTGTGGACTGTCTAGGGAGAGTGAACCCCTGTGCGGTGAGGCAAAGCCTGTGTGGCTATTTGTTTGGACTTTTACTAAACCAGGGACTTAGGGACTAGGACAGCACCAGGCTGATCCCAGTTGTTAGTTTAGGAAACCTGCATGTTTAGTCAGAGGTCAAACTGACCAGGATTTATTTTGTTTGTTTCTTTTTGGCTTTGCTGTGTTTTTGTCACTGTACATAGAGAAATAAACCGCACCTTTTGATTTTGAAAACCACAACCTCCGTCTGCTGGCCCTGTTTTTGTGTGGGGAGCCCAACCAGGGGGTCACACACACCCGCTACCGAGTTAACCCCCCTCACAGTTGGTGGAGAACCAGTGGCAGTTTTTTTTAAGCCAGCATGGAGGAGATACTGAAACAGCTGGCTCTAGCAAATGCCAATCAACAGCAGACAAATGCAGGTTTGCAAAGGAGCCTTGCAGCCCAGCAGCAAGCTCATCAACAAGCCCAGCAGCAATCTGAGGCCCGCTTCATAGACCTGTTACAGAAGCAAGAGCAGAGACTACAACAAATGGAAGCAGTAATGCAGCAACGTCCGCAGACCAGTGAGGAAAGCCGTCCCACTAATACCGCGTCCTTTGGGGTGAGTCGTTTATTGACAAAAATGACTGGAGAGGATGATCCAGAGGTATTTTTGACCACATTTGAAAGGACTGCTGAAAGAGAAAAGTGGCCTGAGGAGCAGTGGGCTGGACTGGTGGCTCCTCTGTTAACTGGTGAATCGCAGAAGGCTTACTATGACCTAGAGCCTGACCAAGCAAAAGACTATGTGATGCTAAAAGCTGAAATATTGGCAAGGCTGGGTGTCACCCTGGCTGTCCGGGCTCAGCGTGTGCATAACTGGACTTTCCAGCTTGGAAAACCCCCCAGGTCTCAAATGTATGATCTCATTCACCTGAGCAGGAAGTGGCTACAGCCAGAGACTTTGTCCGCACCGGAGATTGTGGAACGTGTTGTGATGGATCGTTTCTTGAGAGCTCTTCCTACCGCCATTCAAAAGTGGGTAAGCCATGGAGACCCAGAAACGGCCGGTAAACTTGTGGATCGTGTAGAGAGATACTTGGCTACAGAGAACCTGACGGCCTCTTCCAGAGACTCTCGGACTTTCCACCCTAAGACCAGACCATCCCCAGGGGCGGATAAGAGGATTCCAAGGGGTGAGGGTGGAGAGAGTGAGAGGGTGGGAGCTCTACCCCAAGTTTGGCGAGAACAGCCTGGGAAATCAGCGGCTCAAGAGGCCGCAAGAAGGATCGTTTGCTACCGCTGCCGGCAAGCGGGACATATTGCAGCAAATTGCCCGGTTGTGGAGGAACCCATGCAATGTGACTTTCTGATGGACAGACGTCAGTCGCTGTGTGCGACAGTCGCATGCACTGCCATTCGGGGAACTGAGAAACATTTATGCAAAATGTGTATTAATGGTAGAAATGTTGTGGTATTACTGGATTCAGGTAGCCTTGTGACCCTGATAAAGGCTGAATTAGTTAAAACAGAGGTCTCTGGGAATAGCAAGGTAGCTGTTATTTGTGTGCATGGGGACACCCGAGAGTATCCAGTGACTACAGTGTGTTTCGAGACCCCCAAAGGTACCCTCTCTCATCCAGTGGGGTTAGTATCTCAATTACCGCATGATGCCATTGTGGGAAGGGATTTTCCGAAGTTCTGGGAACTGTGGGATGATCCTGAGCGCCCCACTGGTGCCCCTATGTACCAGGAATGTGATAGCCAGAACTCCTCTGAGAGTGGTGAGGACTCTCCAGAATTTCCCTTGTCAGTATTGGCAGGGGAGACTCAAGAAACTGGAGAGGAGCCCACCTCCTCAGACGAAAACCTACCGTCTGTGGAGTTTTCTGATCTGGAGGTTCACAGGGAAAATTTTGCCACAGAACAGTTAAAAGACCCCGCCCTAATAAAGGCACGGGAAAACGTAGTGGAAATAGATGGCGAGTTAGTGAACCCAGATAATACCTGCACTTACCCATACTTCAGCGTAGAGAAGGACCTACTGTATCGGGTGGCAAAAAGGGCAGAAGAAACCGTTGAGCAGCTGGTGGTGCCCAAACCTTACAGGAAGTTGGTGTTGGAGTTGGCCCATGGGCACATTCTTGGAGGTCATCTGGGGACAGAGAAAACCCGAGAGAGGGTATTACAGAGATTCTATTGGCCTGGGGTGATGAAGGACATAGAAAATTATTGTTCCTCCTGCCCTGTGTGTCAGAGGTCGGCCCCGATGCCACATTTCCGTAGCCCGCTGGTCCCTCTACCCATCATTGAGGTCCCGTTTGAGAGAATCGCAATGGATTTGGTAGGTCCTATAATCAAGTCCGCTAGGGGGCACCAGTACATATTGGTTATAATGGACTATGCCACCCGTTATCCAGAAGCGATCCCTCTCAGAAATACCTCGGCCAAAACCATAGCCAAAGAGCTATCTCTTGTTTTTAGCCGGGTGGGTATTTGTAAAGAACTGCTTACGGACCAAGGTACACCCTTTATGTCCCGGGTTATGAAAGAGCTGTGTAAATTGTTCAAAGTGACGCAATTGCGTACATCTGTGTATCACCCCCAAACCGATGGGCTGGTTGAAAGATTCAACAAAACCCTAAAACAAATGTTGAAGAAAGTGGTGGATAGAGATGGAAAGGATTGGGACTGTCTACTTCCTTATTTGATGTTTGCTATTAGGGAGGTGCCCCAATCCTCTACGGGATTCTCCCCCTTTGAGTTACTGTATGGGAGACACCCAAGAGGGCTGTTGGATATTGCCAAGGAAACTTGGGAAAGTGAGAGTTCTCCCCACAGGAGTGTGATTGAGCATGTCGCCCTGATGCAAGATCGAATTGCACAGGTAATGCCCATCGTGAAGGAACATTTGGCCCAAGCGCAGTTGGCACAGCAGAGAGTGTACAACCGTGGAGCAAAGACCCGTACCTTTTCCCCGGGGGATAGGATATTGGTACTTGTCCCTACGGTTGAAAGTAAATTCCTTGCCAAATGGCAAGGCCCCTACGAGATAATGGAAAAAGTGAGCGAAGTGAATTACAAGGTCAGACAACCAGGAAGGCGAAAGCCCGAACAGATATATCACGTTAATCTGTTGAAAGCCTGGAGGGATAGAGAGTCCCTAGTCGCAGAAACTTGGTCACCAGCTCAAACTGGTTGCGTGATTCCGGAGGTTGGAATAGCAGCCACCTTGTCACAACCCCAACAACAGGAGGTTAAGGAGTTTGTGCTTCGCAACAAGGAGGTGTTCTCTGAGCTGCCGGGACAAACATCTGGGGTAGAGCATGATATTATTACCCCGCCCGGTGAAAGGGTGAAGTTAAAACCCTATCGGATCCCAGAGGCCCGACGGGAGGCAATACGGGAGGAAGTACAGAAAATGCTGAACTTAGGGGTGATAGAGGAGTCCCAAAGTGATTGGTCTAGTCCCATTGTGTTGGTGCCTAAACCGGATGGGAGCTGGCGATTTTGTAACGATTTTCGTCAGTTGAACAAAGTTACAAAATTTGACACCTACCCCATGCCACGTATAGATGAGTTGATCGACCGGCTGGGAACAGCCCGATACATGACGACTCTTGACCTCACAAAAGGGTATTGGCAAATTCCCCTGGCCAAGTCGGCCAAAGAGAAAACCGCATTTGTAACCCCAGACGGGGCGTTCCAATATAAGAGAATGCCGTTCGGGTTACAGAATGCGCCGGCCACATTCCAGCGGAAAATGGACCAGATGCTGAGGCCCCATCGGAAGTATGCTGCGGCTTACCTGGATGACGTAATTGTCCATAGCACAGATTGGGCCTCACATCTGCCAAAAGTGCAAGCAGTCCTGGACTCTGTTCGGGAAGCGGGGTTTACGGCTAACCCCAAGAAGTGTACCATTGGGCAGGAGGAGGCCAAATATCTTGGGTACACCATTGGCAGGGGAGTAATAAAACCCCAACTCAACAAAGTCGAGGCCATCCAGAGTTGGCCACGTCCCAACAGCAAGAAGCAGGTACGAGCCTTTCTGGGAATCGCGGGTTATTATCGGTGCTTCATTCCCCACTTTGCTTCTAAGGCTGTGCCCCTAACCAACCTGACGAAAGGGAAAGGGTCGGTCATGATTAAATGGACCCCCGAGGCTGAGGCAGCATTCCAATTCTTGAAACAAGCCTTATGTAGCCAGCCAGTGTTGTACTCACCCGACTTCTCTAAAGACTTTGTCGTACAAAGTGATGCGTCAGATGTGGGGTTAGGAGCAGTATTGTCCCAGGTCTGGAACGGGGAAGAGCACCCAGTCATTTACCTCAGCAGGAAGTTGAAGTCCCATGAGGTAAATTACGCCACGGTTGAAAAGGAGTGTTTAGCGGTGAAGTGGGCTCTAGATTCCCTTCGGTACTACCTGCTAGGTAGGCACTTTGACATGGTTACGGATCACGCTCCGTTAAAGTGGATGGCTCAAAACAAGGAAACAAATAGAAGAGTGAATAGGTGGTTCCTGGCCCTCCAGGAATTCAACTTCACAGTAAAGCATCGCCCTGGCGTTCAAATGGGGAATGTGGATGCTTTGTCTCGAGTACATGAATGCCTGATTGCTGGTGTTCCAACCCCGAGGTTAAAACAAGAGGGGGGGGTATGTGACAGCAGGAAGGTAAAGTCACCTGGTTGCATCCAGGGGGGTAGATATATTTCTCCCAGATTCAGGCTTTATGCCGACTTATACAACTAGGGAGTTGATGAGACCAGCTGAAGCCTGTCAGTTCGTTTAAGGCCTCTAAAAAACTCCCAGCTTCATTAGATGTTAGCTCATGCCTGGAACCAGACCTGTGTGGACTGTCTAGGGAGAGTGAACCCCTGTGCGGTGAGGCAAAGCCTGTGTGGCTATTTGTTTGGACTTTTACTAAACCAGGGACTTAGGGACTAGGACAGCACCAGGCTGATCCCAGTTGTTAGTTTAGGAAACCTGCATGTTTAGTCAGAGGTCAAACTGACCAGGATTTATTTTGTTTGTTTCTTTTTGGCTTTGCTGTGTTTTTGTCACTGTACATAGAGAAATAAACCGCACCTTTTGATTTTGAAAACCACAACCTCCGTCTGCTGGCCCTGTTTTTGTGTGGGGAGCCCAACCAGGGGGTCACACACACCCGCTACCGAGTTAACCCCCCTCACAATATTTAAACATATAACCCAAACATTTTCTGACTGCAATGTCTAAGGTTCCTGAAAGAAGGTAAATACTATCTCATCGACTGTCCACCATCACCACAGCATCATGGCCTTTAGCCGTGATGCCACCAGCTCAGAGACAAATGATTAGAACCTTCTTTCACCATTCAGCTCGATGACTGATAGCCCATAACCAGATAGGGAAGGTGCCCATACCGAGATAGGCCCCAACCTGTACCAACCATATATGAGATATTATATATATATATATATATATACACACACAGTGGGTACGGAAAGCATTCAGACCCCCTTTAATTTTTCACTCTTTGTTATATTGCAGCCATTTGCTAAAATCATTTAAGTTCATTTTTTCCCTCATTAATGTACACACAGCAACCCCATATTGACAGAAAAACACAGAATTGTTGACATTTTTGCAGATTTATTAAAAAAGAAAAACTGAAATATCACATGGTCCAAAGTATTCAGACCCTTTGCTGTGACACTCATATATTTAACTCAGGTGCTGTCCATTTCTTCTGATAATCCTTGACTCGAGATGGTTCTACACATTCATTTGAGCCCAGCTGTGTTTGATTATACTGATTGGACTTGATTAGGAAAGCCACACACCTGTCTATATAAGACCTTACAGCTCACAGTGCATGTCAGAGAAAATGAGAATCATGAGGTCAAAGGAACTGCCTGAAGAGCTCAGAGACAGAATTGTGGCAAGGCATAGATCTGACCAAGGTTACAAAAAAAATTCTGCTGCACTTAAGGTTCCTAAGAGCACAGTGGCCTCCATAATCCTTAAATGGAAAACGTTTGGGACAACCAGAACCCTTCCTAGAGCTGGCCATCCGCCCAAACTGAGCGATCGGGGGAGAAGAGCCTTGGTGAGAGAGGTAAAGAAGAACCCAAAGATCACTGTGGCTGAGCTCCAGAGATGCAGTCGGGAGATGGGAGAAAGTTGTAGAAAGTCAACCATCACTGCAGCCCCCCACCAGTCGGGGCTTTATGGCAGAGTGGCCCGACGGAAGCCTCTCCTCAGTGCAAGACACATGAAAGCCCGCTTGGAGTTTGCTAAAAAACACCTGAAGGACTCCAAGATGGTGAGAAATAAGATTCTCTGGTCTGATGAGACCAAGATAGAACTTTTTGGCCTTAATTATAAGCGGTATGTGTGGAGAAAACCAGGCACTGCTCATCACCTGTCCAATACAGTCCCAACAGTGAAGCATGGTGTTGGCAGCATCATGCTGTGGGGGTGTTTTACAGCTGCAGGGACAGGACGACTGGTTGCAATCGAGGGAAAGATGAATGCGGCCAAGTACAGGGATATCCTGGACGAAAACCTTCTCCAGAGTGCTCAGGACCTCAGACTGGGCCGAAGGTTTACCTTCCAACAAGCACACAGCTAAAATAACCAAAGAGTGGCTTCACAAAAACTCTGTGACTGTTCTTGAATGGCCCAGCCAGAGCCCTGACTTAAACCCAATTGAGCATCTCTGGAGAGACCTAAAAATGGCTGTCCACCAACGTTTACCATCCAACCTGACAGAACTGGAGAGGACCTGCAAGGAGGAATGGCAGAGGATCCCCAAATCCAGGTGTGAAAAACTTGTTGCATCTTTCCCAAAAAGACTCATGGCTGTATTAGATCAAAAGGGTGCTTCTACTAAATACTGAGCAAAGGGTCTGAATACTTAGGACCATGTGATATTTCAGTTTTTCTTTTTTAATAATACTGCAAAAATGTCAACAATTCTGTGTTTTTCTGTCAATATGGGGTGCTGTGTGTACATTAATGAGGAAAAAAATTAACTTAAAATGATTTTAGCAAATGGCTGCAATATAACAAAGAGTGAAACATTTAAGGGGGTCTGAATACTTTCTGTACCCACTATATATATATATATATATATATATATATATATAAAAAATATATAAATATATACACACCAACCACCATCCGACCTTCAGGAACCAGAGACCCCTGCCACAGATGCCCACCGGTGACCCCTTACGCGTGGGTGACCCGCCACAGCCGTAAGGCAAGTTGGAGACCCTCCTGGAGCCCCAGGAACCACATATCGATGCCCACTGTGGACAGTTGTACTCCATCACCCCTCAAATAAAGGCTATTATCTCCCTCCAACTCGCAATGGCGGACCACCAGCCCCCCATTGCAGACAACAAACGTAGCCACCGCCTTATTAACCTTTATTCTGTCCCTATTGATTCGTTCCACGGACCGGGCTTCCCACCAGGCTGCCCTCCCAATGACGTCAGACCATACCAAAATGGTTTCCGGGAAGGCCGACCGCAGTCGGAGGAAATCCCACTTCACATCTCTAATAAGATCCCTGGAGGCCCTGAGGCAGAGGTCGTTACCCCCAACGTGCAACAACAGCACATCCGGGGCCGGTCCAGGTGAGGATACCGCTGTATTTCCGGCATTACTCTGGACCACATCATGCCTGGAATACCTATCCACCGTACCGTGGCATCCGCCCGGGAATAACCCAACTGTCTGCCTTCCGGCCTAACCAGAGCCCGTTTTGCCCCCCAGTGCACATAGGAATGGCCAGGATCCACATCAGACATACCGGGACAGAAAGACAGAGAACAAAAAAGAAACATAGATACAGGACCCAGGCACCATACATACCACCCACAATGCACATCCCCAGAAAAACAAAACAACCCACATAACAGACAAAACACAGACACTGAAAAAACACACACCGGACAGGACACCTTTCCCCCACCTCACAGCAGGTGGGGGCGGATATACAGCCTGAACCGCTGGGATTCCCAACGCCCGATACGCTGCAGGATTTGATCACTCAACCCCCAGCGCAAAGCCTCTGTTGCTGCTCCAATACTGAATGAATAGGACGAAAAGTCCGTGACAGAGAACCCCCCCCGCCCCCAGGCATCATTTGAACACTGACACAAATTGATACCTTGACAAAGGTAGGTATCAAGCTGTTTTAAAGCTTTGTGAACAAACAGGGAGCCCCCCACCAGGAGGTCGTAACACCGACCACTCCCGGAGTACAGCGACCGGGCACAGCACCAGCCCAGGAACCCTCCCCAATACAACCCTAGTCCCTTTCCCCAACGGGTCAGTCTTAGACTTCCGTTTAAACAGCGTAACCGATTCCCCTTGCCCCGATACATCCAAGACGTCCAACCCACCTGCCACCGACTTTGAAGGGCTGACCAATTCACCCACTCTCAACGCCCTGAAAAAGGCCACCACAAAAGCTGTCCGAAACAGCTGAACTTCAAAGGGAGAAAAACACACTTGGGGCAACACCCCCACTAACACTTCCATCATACCCAAAGATACCAGACGCCTGGAATCAGGCCTAACACGCCCCTTCCTGCAACCCCCCAAAGCCTTGCACACCACAAAGGCCTTCGGCACATCCTCAACCCCCCGCAATCGGAACAAGAATGCCAAACCAGCCATTTTAGCATTCAAGGACGCGACAGACACCCCTTGCTCACAATTTCGGCTCAGAAAATAAAGCAACGCATGGAGCCTATCATCAGTACCAGAACAAACCCCAATTTCACTCACCAGCTTGTGCCACTCCCGCCACACACGCTCATACAACCGCCAAGTAGATTCCACTACAGACTGCCGAACCAATGACATCACTGCGCCAACACGAGATCCCATAAACCCCTGGGGCAGCCGAGCCGCTCCGCCTCTGTAGCCAACCGCCGGAATCTATCCCACTGCAAACAAGAGAGCATATCAGCCACCTCATTCTCAACCCCCGGGATATGCACAGCACACACAGCAATGTTCAATGTTAGACACCACAACACCAAATGACGTAACAAACGAACAACCGGAAAGGAAGATGCCGACAATGAGTTAATTGCATGCACTACCCCCAGATTATCACAATGAAAGCGAACCCTCTGGTTCTGAAATTCCGCTCCCCAAAGCTTCACTGCCAGCACTATAGGGAACAATTCCAACAACATCAAATTCCTAACCAACGCCGACCTGGCCACTGGTCCGCGCACCATCTCCCCTGAAAGTAAGCCTCAAAACCCACTGACCCAGCCACGTCCGTGAAAAGCTCCAGGTCCCTCGCCTGTACCGCAGGTCCCAACCAAAACAACCTACCGTTGTACTGCTCCAGAAAGACCACCCAAACCTGCATATCTTCCCTATGTTCCCGACCTAACCGAACAAAATGATGCAGGGCCTTGACCCCAGCCGTGGCAGCCGCCAAGCGCCTGCAGAACACCCTCCCTATAGGCATAATGCGGCATGCAAAGTTGAGTTTTCCCAAGAATGACTGCAAGTCCCGCAACTTCACCTTTAAACGGCAAGCCACTGCTGCCACCACCTCACGAAGATCCTCCAGCTTATCACTTGGCAACCGACATTCCATCAGATCAGTATAAATAATGATACCCAAGAATTTCAACACCGTCACAGGACCCTCGGTCTTGTCCTGCGCCAGCGGAACTCCAAAGACTTTGAAAACATGTTGTATGGTGGATAACAAAATAAGACAGGACCGATCGTCCGGCGGGCCTATAACCAAAAATCAAAATCGAGCCAAGGCCCGACAAATCCTTGACCACCCACTCCAGAAATGAACTGGATAACTCGAAATAAGAGCAGGATATAGCGCAACCCATGGGCAAACATCTGTCCACAAAATAGTTCCCCTCCCAACAGCACCTCAACAACCGCACACTATTCGGATGCACCGGCAACAAACACCCTTCGGGTGGGAAAGGTGATGAATAAGCCGGAATTGATTTGGTTCCCGCTTAGGAACAACCCCCAAAGGCGAAACCACCAAGTCCTCCAACGGCAGCTCCGAAAACAGATCCGCCATCCTGCCCAAAGCCACCTCCTTCCGCAGTTTACTAGAAACCACGTCCGGATGATCATAAGCCAAACGCAGGTTGGCTGAAATGGGGGGAATGTCAGCCAACTGACTGGGAATCGGGAATCCCTCCTCAAAGCCCAACCACAGCGTACACGCCGCCCCCCTATTCGGATACCTACTTAGATACACCGCCATTTTTTCCCACTTTCATCGGCGTCATCCCTTTTTCCAGCGTCGTTCGGCTTCATCCCTTTTTTAAAGCATTTGGACAAGGGATGGGCACCTCCGCAGCCTGAACCCTCATGGCGGAAACAACAGGATCCCCCGAACTTGCAAGTACCCTAGTTGAACTGCCAACAGAACCCCTTGCGCTTTCCGGCCGATGGCGAAGAGGCTTGGGCGCCCCCCCCCCGTGAAAGGGCTGCGGCGCGACCCTGGCTTGCGTCATGAGCTTCATTCACAAGCCAATGTTCTTCTGATCCCATCGCAAGGATGGTTTCACAGCCTTCCATTGCCGGAACTGCTCATCATAGCGCAGCCACACCACCCCCCCATACACCCTCTGTGCCTCGCTAATGGAGTAGAGATAACAGAATAATCCGAACAATTCTCATGAGCTTTTTCCCCAATGACACTCGCCAGGATGTAAAACGCCTGCACCCAGTTCGCAAACGTACGCGGAATAAGGCGATACCGCCGCTTCTCCTCCTTTTTGCTCTCATCCGGCTAAACCTTGTCCAGATTAAACTTCTCAAGTGGCAGCAACGAAAAAATCTCCACGTAGTCCTCCTTCCAAATCCTCTCCCTCACCTCCGTCTTCAGGTGAGATCCCAGGGGGCCCTCGTAGCAAACGTAAACCTCAACCCCCCCCGGAGTGGAACCCATACTTACCTGGGAAATGCCTGCCACTGCTGGGGCAATGACACTCACCTCCGCACTCACTTGAGAAGTCCCCCCACTGTCAGGGGAGCAGCAGCCGCCCCAGGGGCCACCGTAGGCTGCTACGGCCCAAACTGCACCGTCGGCGAGGCGGTCGGCGGAGACGTGGCGACTGGTCACCCTCCATCCCCAGCCAGCCATGCCGCCACCGGCGGGAATGTGGCAGCAAGGGGCACCGCTGCGGCCCACCATATCCCTACAACCAGGGACACCAGCAATTGCTGCAGCAAAGCATCCCCAGTACTCGGGACCCCGCTCCCTATCAAAGACCCTAACCCATTGCCCGCTACAACCACTGGCGCCGGTACAGGCCCACCCCCAACCGGAGACCCTGATAGTACAGCAAGGGGGGGGAGGAGACAAGGACAACATGGAAACAGGAGAAGGTACAGGTAAAGAAATAGAAGAGGACTTACCCGGCTGCCCAGGGGAAACCGACCGACCAGCCGCCACTCCTGGTCCACGCAGAGGCCCCGACAGGCCCGCCACCGCACCTGGACCATCCGAGTCCGTGTCAGAGAGCTCCCCTTCCGAATGCTGGTCCTCCTGGCCAGCAGGGACACTGCAGTAGCTAACTGGCCGGGCGCCCACTGGCGACGTCATCCCGGGGCCCGCCCGTCCACGTGTCTCTCCTCCACTATTCTCCCACGCGGAGCCCTCTGATTGCTTGCTGATGCCGCTCTGGAACCATCGCCGTCACCGTCCGGACCTCTGCTTCCCCCCGCCCTGGGGGAGGGGCCCGCACCCACCCTGGCAGTCCTACCTCGCCGGGCCACGCCGTGCCGGGCGGAAGGCCCAGCACGCACCGCCGCCGAATCCCGCTCCACCACTGCAGGCCTTGAGGGGGAAGGGGATGCCACCCTCCTGGCCGGGTCCCACCTAGGCCGGGGATTCCTCCCAACCTCCGCGGCAGAAGTAGGGGCAGGTCGCTTATCGCGGGGAGCTGGAGGGTCCGCGATCGGGCTCCCTGAGAGGAAGCTCACCCGGAAGACAGTCCGGGACTAAAACGCGCCGGAGGCCGCTACCTCCACACGCGCTGCGTGGGGTGGGGTTCGTTAGACATACCTTCCCCCGACCCTAGAAACATCTCCTCCAGCTGTGCTGAAAACCAGTGTGGCCCATGCTCCACGGCCGCGGAGCGCAACCGCTCGAGTAGGCCGTCAAGCTGCTCAATGAAGAGGTAACAACACAAAAATTCCGAGCTTGTGTGTTACCTCTTCCCTGTCTTGCGCCAGAATGCCAAGCTCCGCCCCCCTGCCCTATCTAATAGACACAGCGCGGGCTAGCTAGTACCGCCCTGTGTACACACAATACTGTCCTCTCCTGCAACCACTTCCTGGTGCATCTACTCACAGCGTCCCCCCAGTCATGTGGCCCCTCCACCTAGGTTCCCTTTGCTCTGGAACGTTCTGATTCTTCAGTCAAAAATGTCTCCATTATAATCAGTTAGGACATGAGGTGTTACTGCTCTAATACTCTGGATATTACAAGTAAACATTTTTTTCTTTTTATATTACTTATGATACAGAATACTGTTATACATTGGTTTTTTAATGGGGACAAAGAGAGCATATTTTGGTGGTACTGTTTTCAAACTTTTTTTTAATGTGTATATATTTAAAGGCAATAAGAAGTTAAAAAAAAGATGAAATACACGACTTTTCCATTAAACAAGCTAGAGGAGAATGCAAAAAATATTCATAAACATAACAGGGCTAAATTATAAAACAAGGTTAATAAAGAGTTTAATCATTTAGGCTTTTAATTTGGAAACAAAACGAACACCGGTTTTGCAGGTAATTCTGTTTTTAATAAAGAGTTTCTGACCTCCAGTGAAGTGGCTGTGCCTGGGACAGACAAGAAGTATCTTGAGAGAATGATATCTTTGGTCTGCTGCAGACAGGAACAAAGCTTTTCCTCTGCCTCCCATCCCTCGCCGGTCCCTCTTTGAAATTATTGTAATAGTATGGCAGCACGCATGGAGAGAAGCAGTGGCTGACAGCTGACCCCTAAGAGGCAACATATGTACATGCAGCCAAAGACATAAAGACTACCATGCAGGCACAAAAAGTTACATCTCTGAATCAGCATCCTAGGTCAGAACGAGACCTGAACAGGGATGGTGCCTGTCTTCTTCAGAGAAAGGAATATAAAAGTTAGTGTGAGCACTGTGGCACACTTACTGTACACAAGTTCCTGACAACCTTTCATTCATGGAGAAACTCAAAAGGAAAAGTAGGTACCATGTTAAGGAACTGACCTCTTCAGAGGGTGTTAAGCAAATCCTGCAAAGGGGTAAAAGTAGATCATGACCCCCATGCGGGCAAAGAACCAAGTTTGCCACAGGTCGGAAACACACTCCTATTCATCAGAGACAGACTCTGTGCAGCTTCATGCTTACAGCATTACTTGCTCCTTCCAATATTCCTATACTCCATGTGTATCCTTCCTGTATATAGGGCAATTTCTCTTCACTTCCTTAAGAACGCCAACCTCTGTTAACCTCCCTGGCGGTATTCCCGATTGTGGCTCGGGGTGAACTTTGCATACCAAAAGCGGTAACCCCGAGCCACACTCGGGATTGCATCGCAGGATCCATGTAGACGTTACGTACCTTGTCGCCTGGATCCAGCGTTGTCTCCCCCCTGAGATCTGCGAGTCGCCGTGTCTCGCTCGATTCACATTGCCGAGCTCCATTCCCTGCGAGCGTTGCGACGCATGGGGACGGAGTTTGGCGCCAAATTCAAAAAGTAAAAAACACAAAACACATACAGTACACTGTAATCTTACAGATTACAGTACTGTATCAAATAATTACACACCCCCTTTGTCCAGTTTTATATTATATATACTATCCTTTCTGCCTGGAATTTGGAGATTGTCCATAGCAACCAAAAAGTGTCCCTTTACATCAAAAGTGGTTTTAGACCAGCTAGAAAACAGCGATAATAAATAAGAATCACTTGCAGAATTGAGCGATAGTGATTTGTGGGGAAATTCGTCATCAAACACTGAAAGTAATGACAGCGACAATTCTGCAACTGAGCAAATTTCAGTGTTTTTGATTTGATTACATTATTGAATATTTTTTATTATTATTATTTTTTATAAATATTTAGAGTTATTTATTATATTATAATTAATGATTTTGTGTTTCAAACCTTATCATACCCGGGATGTCTACTCTACTAGACTCTTGTTTGGACAGATTTAAGTGAGTTATTTCTAAGAATTACAGACCTACAATATAAAACGCCATATTTCCATGCAAAATAATGGTACCGCTTTCAGCATCAAAAATCTGACATAATCATACCGCCAGGGAGGTTAACAGCCTCCTGTTAACCTTCCTTGCAACAGCCAATGCTGCTGACTACGCCAAGATTATGTGCACAGGATTTTGCAGGGGCCCCTATTATATCTACCTGAAAGCACAAACAAACCACTGTATGCACACACTGCATTGATGGCGGGTTTGAAACCTATTTCACACTATCTCCCTGATCACTTCCATATCCCTGAAGCACACTTTCACACAGGGCCCTGTATTCCACATAAGTTTATGGGCCCACAACATAGGGGGGCTCAGGTCACCTGGTGCATGAGCCATTAAAAGGTTCTTCTTTCACCGCCAGAAGAGTGACCCTTTACCTTAACAACCAGCTCCTGGGTCGATCAGGCTTGAACTTGTTACATAAAGACACAGATTCCCTAGGTATTGGCTACACCTTAAGTCCTAAACATCACTTCTTATTCATCACATCGCAATACTTGGAGGAATACGATGCATACAGTACAAAGGACAGTGACCTCAAATCTGTCCATAGCAATGACCAGCAGTAGGGATGAGCTTCGAGTTCGAGTCGAACTCATGTTCGACTCGAACATTGCCTGTTCGCCCGTTCGCCGAACAATTTGGGGTGTTCGCGGCAAATTCGAAAAGTCTATGGGAGAAATCTAAAGTGCTAATTATAAAGGCTTATATGCAAGTTATTGTCCTAAAAAGTGTTTGGGGACCTGGGTCCTGCCCCAGGGGACATGTATCAATGCAAAAAAAAGTTTTAAAAACTGACGTTTTTTTAGGAGCAGTGATTTTAATAATGCTTAAAATGAAACAATAAAAGTGAAATATTCCTTTAAATTTCGTACCTGGGGGGTGTGTATGATATGCATGTAAAGTGGCGCATGTTTCCCGTGCTTAGAACTGTCCCTGCACAAAGTGTCATTTTTGAAGGAAAAAAAGTCATTTAAAACTCAGGCCTCGTACACACGACCGATTTTCTCGGCAAGAACCAGCAAGAAACTTGCTGGCAGAGAGGTCTTGCCGAGTAAATCGGTCGTGTGTACGCGGCTATCGGGTTTCTCGTCGAGAAAACCGACAAGAAACCTCAACGAGAAAATAGAGAACCTGCTCTCTATTTTCTCGTCGAGATTCTCCTCGGCGTGTTTCTCGACGAGAAAAGTGAGTGTGTGCACACTTACCTGTCTGCCCGGAAGCCCGCGCATGTTCGAAATGAATTCGACGCATGCGCGGTAGCTTCCTAGGCATACGTAGGGTATACCAAGATGGCGGCGACGGCATCGAATGTGACGAGCGCATGCTCGACGTAGTCGATGACGTCACCGCGTACACTCCTTTCAAAGAACCGCGGGTTCTTTGAAACAAGCGTGTGTACACTCGGCCGGGACAAGTTTCTTGTCCAAGAATCTCGTCGAAAAAAACGGCATGTTTTTTTCAACGAGAATCTCGGCCGTGTGTACGAGGCCTCACTCGCGGCTATTAATGAATTGTCGGCTTTTATCAATACATAGAAAAGTCATTGATAAAAAAAAAAAAAAAAAAAGCGTGGGGGTTCCCCCAAATTCAATTACCAGGCCCTTTAGGTCTGGAATGGATATTAAGGGGAACCCCGACGCAAATTTAAAAAAAAATGGTATGGGGTTCCCCCTAAATATCCATACCAGGCCCTTGAGATCTGGCATGGATTTTAAGGGGAACTCCACCCCAAATAAAAAAAAAATGCCGTGGAGTCCCCCCAAAAATCCATACCAGACTCTTATCCGAGCACGCAACCTGGCCGGCCGCAGGGGAAGAGGGGGGGACGAGACAGCGGCCCCCCTCCCACCTGAACCGTACCAGGCCACATTCCCTCAACATGGGGAGGATGTCCCCATGTTGATGGGGACAAGGGCCTCATCCCCACAACCCTTGCCCGGTGGTTGTGGGGGTCTGCGGGCGGGGGGCTTATCATAATCTGGAAGACCCCTTTAACAAAGGGGACCCCCAGATCCCGGCCCCACCCCTATGTGAATTGGTAAGGGGTACATTGTACCCCTACCATTTCACGAAGAAAGTGTCAAAAAATGTAAATAAAAACACACACACCTTGGAAAAGTCCTTTATTAAAAAAAAAAAAAATAATAAAAAACATTCCAGCGATGAAATCCAGTGTCCCGCGGCGATTCCCGATGTCCAGCGCTGTCCGTCATTGGTTGTGCCTGTGCGGACCTGATGGGGAACTTCCTCCGCTGTGTTTTAAATGTATAGACCCACCCCTATATGTAATTTAAATTTACACAGTGAAGGAAGTTTCCCGCTCAGGCCAATGACGTAGGCGGGGTCCGACATACCGAGGGGGCGGACCTGATGGGGAACTTCTCTCACTTTGTAATACACGTATAGACCCGCCCCTTCTCATGTTCAGCATCTGGTCCGCTGAGCGGATCTGATGGGGAACGAGAGAAGGGCGGGTCTATTCATGTATTACACAGCGAACGAAGTTCCCCATCAGGTCCGCCCCCTCGGTATGTCAGACCCCGCCTACGTCATTGGCCTGAGCGGGAAACTTCCTTCACTGTGTAAATTTAAATTACACAGTGAAGGAAGTTCCCCGCTCAGGCCAATGACGTAGGCGGGGTCGGACATACAGAGGGGGCGGACCTGATGGGGAACTTCATTTGCGGTGTAATACATGTATAGACCCGCCCCTTCTCATGTTCCGCATCTGGTCCGCTGAGCGGACCTGATGGGGAACTTTAGAAGGGGCGGTCTATACATTTAAAACACAGCGAGGAAGTTCCCCATCAGGTCCACACAGGCACAACCAATGACGGAGAGCGCTGGACATCGGGATCGCCGCGGGACACTGGATTTCATCGCTGGAATGTTTTGTTTTTTTTATTATTATTTTTTTTTTTAATAAAGGACTTTTCCAAGGTGTGTGTGTTTTTATTAACATTTTTTGACACTTTCTTCGTGAAATGGTAGGGGTACATTGTACCCCTTACCAATTCACATAGGGGGGCCGGGATCTGGGGGTCCCCTTTGTTAAAGGGGTCTTCCAGATTCCGATAAGCCCCCCGCCCGCAGACCCCCACAACCACCGGGCAAGGGTTATGGGGATAAGGCCCTTGTCCCCATCAACATGGGGACATCCTCCCCATGTTGAGGGCATGTGGCCTGGTACGATTCAGGAGGGAGGGGGGGCCGCTCTCTCGTCCCCCCCCTCTTCCCCTGCGGCCGGCCAGGTTGCATGCTCGGATAAGGGTCTGGTATGGATTTTTGGGGGGACTCCACGCCATTTTTTTTTTAATTTGGGGTGGAGTTCCCCTTAAAATCCATGCCAGATCTCAAGGGCCTGGTATGGATATTTAGGGGGAACCCCACGCCATTTTTTTTAAAATTTGCGGCGGGGTTCCCCTTAATATCCATTCCAGACCTAAAGGGCCTGGTAATTGAATTTGGGGGAGCCCCCACGCTTTTTTTTTATTTTTTATCAATGACTTTTCTATGTATTGATAAAAGCCGACAATTCATTAATAGTCGCGAGTGAGTTTTAAATGACTTTTTTTCCTTCAAAAATGACACTTTGTGCAGGGACAGTTCTAAGCACGGGAAACATGTGCCACTTTACATGCATATCATACACACCCCCCAGGTATGAAATTTAAAGGAATATTTCACTTTTATTGTTTCATTTTAAGCATTATTAAAATCACCGCTCCCGTAAAAAACGTCTATTTTTTAAACCTTTTTTTGCATTGATACATGTCCCCTGGGGCAGGACCCGGGTCCCCAAACACTTTTTAGGACAATAAATTGCATATTAGCCTTTATAATTAGCACTTTAGATTTCGAACGTTCGAGTCCATTGTATTTAATAGGGTTCTAAAGTTCACACGAACATTCTGTCTGTTCGCAGGTTCTGGTGCGAACCGAACAGGGGGGTGTTCGGCTCATCCCTGACCAGCAGTCCTATGCAAGCACTCAAAATGTTACATTACATTTTCACAGCTTCTTCTTAGTTCTCATTACAGGACCACACCCCTCCAGGTTAGGCCTCTCCCCTGATGTAGGGAACCTGAACACAGCCCTCCTTCTATATCCTAGGTTCTCTTCTGCTCCAGCCTCTCAACACATGTTCACACTTATGCCTTAAAAACTAGGGTGAACTTATCTTTTCACATCCAAGGTGGGTTTAATAGTGGAAGGGAAATAACTCCTTACTACATATCAGAAGTAGGGATGAGCTTCGTGTTTGCGTCGAACACACGTTCGACTCGAACATCGGCCGTTCGATCGTTCGATGAAGAACGAACGTTATGGTCCGTTTGCGCTAAATTCGTGTTGCACGACACGGCCCATAATTCACTGCAGAATTGCAGTGCATTGCTGGCTGATGATTGGCCAAGCATGCACTATGACCCGCATGCTTGGCCAATCACAGTGCGGAAAAAACGGAGAGCCGTAATTGGTCAAAGCCAGGGTGGCTTTGGCCAATTATGGCTCAGGGGGTTTAGTACACGCCCCACACTATAGAAGGCCACCTGGAAGTCGGGCTTGTGTAGTGTGTTGGCGTTTGTGAAAGAGGCATTTTCAGAGAGATAGACAGTGTCATTTATATTGAGTTAGATAGAGCAGGCAGGCGAGTCAGTTAGCTGCTGTTACAGTGTTTAGAGGATATACAGTATATGCATCCTAGGTGTTGTGCGGAGACAGACCTGTCATCTGCCTGCTCAGCGGGGATCGACGAAGCGATCCCCGCTGAGCAAAGCGGAGCCCGCACACGGACACGGATCGTGTGAAAGGGGCCTTAGTGTACTACTGTGTGCTTTGCATAGCATTCACCTAAAGCTCACCTGGATACAGTTATTCTCTATACTGTGACAGGCAGGCCGGTGATTGTGCTAGCTGCAGACAGTCAGTGTTTCACTTAGTGTACTACTGTGTGCTTTGCATAGCATTCACCTAAAGCCTAAATCTTTGATGCAATACTTTGCAACAGGGCTCATTGCTGCGCTCTAAGTACAGTATCTGTGAGGGGTTGCAGTGTTGTGGCACCAGCACCAGTGCCTAAGGCCCAATTTTTCAGTCCCTGTTCAACAGGGGCGTGTAATTACAATTCTTGATCTAATAAATTCACAGCAGGGCCCATTCCTGCACCCACCAAGAGTAACTGTGAGGGCTTACAGTGTTGTGACACCAGCACCACCACCACCACCAAAGGCCCAATTTTTCCTACCACTGTTCAACAGTGGCATGTAAATACAATTCCTGATATAATAGTTGACAGCAGGGCGTTCCAGCGCCCACCAAGAGTAACTGTGAGGGCTTACAGTGTTATGGCAACACCAACACCTAAGGGGCAAATTTCTGCAGAGTATATATGGCAGGCCCCTACTTTCAAACATACAACTTACAAACGACTCCTACTTGCAAACGGAAGGAGACAACAGGAAGTGAGAGGAAATCTACCCCTAGGAAGGCAAATTCTCTCCTGTAAGAGTTAATATGTGAAAAAGGTGTCTCCTCTCTACTGATGCTTTATCACCAATCCTTGTTTCAATAAAAACCCCAAATTTTCCAAAAACATTTGTCATTGGGATGGAAAGTGAGGTGAAATGTTCTGAACAGGTGCACAGACAGCAAAACAAATGTTACAGGGGTGATAACCCTTCCCTAGGTTTTCCAAAAAGCTTAAAAATAGATTTTTTGGCTAGAGCTACACTTAAAAAATGTACCTGTTCCAAATTACAAAACAGATTCTAATTAAGAACAAACCTACAGTCCCTGTTTTGTTTGCACCGCCTGTATACTGCTGTTCAGAGTATATAGGGCCTTTTTTATTTTGGGTGCAGGGTTTCCCTTAATATCCATACAAGACCCAAAGAGGCTGGTAATGGGCTGGAGTAGGGGGGGGGGGGTGATGGGGTAGCCATGCCATTTTTCTCAATGATTTTCATCCATATTGCTGGGGCCACACATTACATTAAAGCCGCAAGCAGTTTTAAATGGCTTTTTTTCCTTTAGAAATGTCATTTTGTGCAGGGACAGTTCTAAACACGGGAAACACGTGCCACTTCACAGGCATACTTTAGACACCCCCCAGGTACGATATTTAAGAGGAATATTTCACTTTTTTTTTTTCACTTTATGCATCATTAAAATCACTGCTCCCGAAAAAACGACCATTTAAAAAGATTATTTTTACATTGATACATGTCCCCTCGGGCAGGACCCGGGTCCCCAAACCCTTTTTAGGACAATAACATGCATATAAGGCGTTATAATTAGCACATTAGATTTCGAACGTTCGCGTCCATTGTATTTAATAGGGTTCTAAAGTTCGTGCGAACGTTTGGTCAGTTCGAAGGTTCTGGTGCGAACCGAACGGGGGGGGGGGGGGGTGTTCGGCTCATCCCTAATCAGAAGGAGACTATGATAGGTGCTCTGAATCACTTGCTTGTAAATCTGTCCAACATCTTGTGTAATGTAATGTACATTGGGGTCTATTTACTAAAGGCAAGTCCACTTTGCAGTCCATGAAGAACTGAGGGAAAGATCTGAAATGAGGGGAAGCGCTGCTGATTTCTATCATCCAATCATGTACAAGTAAAAATGCTGTTTTTTCTTTTCCTTGCATGTCCCCCTCAGATCTACACTTGTAAGTGCACAGTGTGCATGCGCGAGTTGCACTGCGCTTTCTGAATGGTCCCGCTGTCTTCTGGGACCTGTGTGTCTCCCAGAAGGTAGCGGGGGGAAAGGGGGGGAAATTTCGTACATCGCCACAGCGACTGCAGTGATATTACCCGGAAGCGAGAGTTGGTACCTGGTTCTGACACCTGAAAGGTGCCAAATGTGGCAGCAGAGGGGGGAGGAAGCGAACAAGCAGAGCTTCCCCTCGGCTTTAACTTCTATTCATGCTTTGCCTGCAGATTCTATATTGTGCAGGGGTTATTTCACAAGCCATTTTAGGGACATGCAAGCATTCAAAATGTTTGCTGTTGTATGCAAAGATTTTCCTTAATTTTAGGAAATATATAGTCACTCTGCCCAGAAAATCAGCAAGGGGTTCCCATCAGCAGATGTTCCAATCATCTTAAAGATGTAATACAATGACTTTTTGCTGTTATGCTCTACAGTAACAAATTATAGTCTAAAATGGTCTTCATAGTAACATCTTTAAACAAAAATATTTTTTTTTCTTCCAATGAGCGCTGAGAAGTAGAGCAGAAGCTATGCTGACTGACAGTCAGCATCGCTCTGCTCAGGGAGGAGTGAGAACAAAGCCATTGGCGGTGTTCGTGGCTCGGTTCTCAGTGTTTCGGTCTGATGCTGCATTCACCTAGGTAAGTATGAATAGGGAATAAAAAAACAACAACATACTTCTCTAATTAAACTACCTTAATTCATTCTCTCAGACTTCTTTTAGACAGAGAAACTGTTGATAAACCCACAACAGTAAAATCCATCTGTATATTCAGTAAAGCATGCTTGTTTTACTCTGTGGAACCTAAGGGGTTAATCCTCTGCATTGTGTAAAAAGCCTGTTTGATCCTGTCTCCTCTGATCTTCACCTTCTTCCAGTGTCTCCAAATCCTCTCCGAATATTATAAATGGAAGGAGTCGGGCTGCACATGCACAGTTTGGTGTGTATTGCTACACATACTGTCCAGACAAGAGTATCAGAGGTCCTGAAGTTTTATAGGACAGTGAGAACAGAATGAAAACTCCTCCTACAAGCTTTACCACACAGGGAAGGAAGTCACAAGACTGCTATATACTGCTGATGGGAAAGGGTATTTAGCAGTTTATATTTACTAAAATAATTGCATCTCTGTGTTCTGTGTACTGTGGGAGACCAGATATAGTGAATGTAGGCTCCTGGATTTAGTAACACTTTAAACTTGGTATTATTTTTTGACAGTAAGCTGTAAAATGCCAATAGTCATTGCAGTAGCAATACAAGTTAGATATACTGCGTAAATGAAATATCTCTGATAGATCAACCTTATGAATAACAGCAAATATATTTACATCTAAAGGGATGGTGGGTACTGTTCTTCTAAAATCTTTAAACATGGCACTGCCCAAAGTAAGATTCTAATGTCAGCCAGTAGGAAATTTCCAGTGACCACCTTAAACCTAACTGAATCAGCTCTTCTCAGCTTTGGGACCATCAGGACTTTTATTTGGGAATCTCTGACACAACAAGGAATGGCTACTGACAAAAAAAAAACAATTGTACTGTATATGTATCATGTAGTTGCTTTAAGGCTACATTTACATGGACTCTAGATACAAAAAGCATCTAGCTCCTGTGTTTTTCAGCCAGCATTTGGAGTCCTATCTGCGAAGTCTAGTATGACTGTAATGTTGACTATGGCATTCAGATGGGCCCAAATGTGAAGCCCAATAAAAGGGTCCAATCAATCCAGTAGGTGCTTGGAAGGCAATGAAAATGTCAGGCAAACACCTCCTTTCTGTATTGCACCTTAATGGTTTAGAAGTAACTAATGGATGCTTTTATTTAACCACACATCCCTGTCTAAATAATGTTTCTATAGTCTATAGTCTCTAAAGGAAGAGTCCTTTACATTTCTGAATATAATTAGGGATGAGCTTCGTGTTCGAGTCGAACATACGTTCGACTCGAACATCGGCTGTTCGATCGTTCGACGAAGATCGAACGATTTGGGCCGTTCGCGCCAAATTCGAGTGACGCGAACGGCCCACAATGCACTACGCCATCACAGTGTCATCCAGGCGCTGTGATTGGCCAAGCATGCACTGTGACCCGCATGCTTGGCCAATCACAGCGCCGGCAGCGAGGAGAGCAATGATTGGCCACAGGCAGGATGCCCGTGGCCAATTATTGCTGAGGGGGTTTAGTACACGCCCCACACTATAAAAGGCCGCCAGCGCGGCGGCCTTGTGAAGTGTGTTCCGGAGCAGGGAAAGAGAAGCATAGGCAGGGACAGTGTCATTTTTTTCCTTTACTAATCCTGGATTCCTTGTGTTTAGGGGCAGAGAAGGATAGGTAGGGAGAGTGTCAGTGTGTCATTCTGTGCAAAACCTTGTTTGTAGGGACAGAGAAGGACAGTGAGGGAAAGTGACAGTGTGCTATTCTGTGCTAAACCTTGTTTGTAGGGACAGAGAAGGACAGTGAGGGAAAGTGTCAGTGTGCTATTCTGTGCTAAACCTTGTTTGTAGGGACAGAGAAGGACACTCGTGGAAACTATCAGTGTGCTATTCTGTGCTAAATCTTGCTTGTAGAGACAGAGAAGGACAGTGAGGGAAAGTGTCAGTGTGCTATTCTGTCCTAAACCAATCTTGCTGAACCATATTTGAAATCCTTGAGTTTAGGGACAGAGAAGGACACTCGTGGAAACTATCAGTGTGCTATTCTGTGCTAAATCTTGCTTGTAGGGACAGAGAAGGACAGTGAGGGAAAGTGTCAGTGTGCTATTCTGTCCTAAACCAATCTTGCTGAACCATATTTGAAATCCTTGAGTTTAGGGACAGAGAAGGACACTCGTGGAAACTATCAGTGTGCTATTCTGTGCTAAATCTTGCTTGTAGGGACAGAGAAGGACAGTGAGGGAAAGTGTCAGTGTGCTATTCTGTCCTAAACCAATCTTGCTGAACCATATTTTAAATCCTTGAGTTTAGGGACAGAGAAGGACACTCGTGGAAACTATCAGTGTGCTATTCTGTGCTAAATCTTGTTTGTAGGGACAGAGAAGGACAGTGAGGGAAAGTGTCAGTGTGCTATTCTGTCCTAAACCAATCTTGCTGAACCATATTTGAAATCCTTGAGTTTAGGGACAGAGAAGGACACTCGTGGAAACTATCAGTGTGCTATTCTGTGCTAAATCTTGCTTGTAGGGACAGAGAAGGACAGTGAGGGAAAGTGTCAGTGTGCTATTCTGTCCTAAACCAATCTTGCTGAACCATATTTGAAATCCTTGAGTTTAGGGACAGAGAAGGACACTCGTGGAAACTATCAGTGTGCTATTCTGTGCTAAATCTTGTTTGTAGGGACAGAGAAGAACAGTGAGGGAAAGTGTCAGTGTGCTATTCTGTCCTAAACCAATCTTGCTGAACCATATTTGAAATCCTTGAGTTTAGGGACAGAGAAGGACACTCGTGGAAACTATCAGTGTGCTATTCTGTGCTAAATCTTGTTTGCAGGGACAGAGAAGGACAGTGAGGGAAAGTGTCAGTGTGCTATTCTGTCCTAAACCAATCTTGCTGAACCATATTTTAAATCCTTGAGTTTAGGGACAGAGAAGGACACTCGTGGAAACTATCAGTGTGCTATTCTGTGCTAAATCTTGCTTGTAGGGACAGAGAAGGACAGTGAGGGAAAGTGTCAGTGTGCTATTCTGTCCTAAACCAATCTTGCTGAACCATTTTTGAAATCCTTGAGTTTAGGGACAGAGGAGGACACTCGTGGAAACTATCAGTGTGCTATTCTGTGCTAAATCTTGTTTGTAGGGACAGAGAAGGACAGTGAGGGAAAGTGTCAGTGTGCTATTCTGTCCTAAACCAATCTTGCTGAACTATATTTGAAATCCTTGAGTTTAGGGACAGAGAAGGACACTCGTGGAAACTATCAGTGTGCTATTCTGTGCTAAATCTTATTTGTAGGGACAGAGAAGGACAGTGAGGGAAAGTGTCAGTGTGCTATTCTGTCCTAAACCAATCTTGCTGAACCATATTTGAAATCCTTGAGTTTAGGGACAGAGAAGGACACTCGTGGAAACTATCAGTGTGCTATTCTGTGCTAAATCCTGCTTGTAGGGACAGAGAAGGACAGTGAGGGAAAGTGTCAGTGTGCTATTCTGTCCTAAACCAATCTTGCTGAACCATATTTGAAATCCTTGAGTTTAGGGACAGAGGAGGACACTCGTGGAAACTATCAGTGTGCTATTCTGTGCTAAATCTTGTTTGTAGGGACAGAGAAGGACACTCGTGGAAACTATCAGTGTGCTATTCTGTGCTAAATCTTGTTTGTAGGGACAGAGAAGGACAGTGAGGGAAAGTGTCAGTGTGCTACTCTGTCCTAAGCCAATCTTGCTGAACCATATTTGAAATCCTTGAGTTTAGGGACAGAGAAGGACACTCGTGGAAACTATCAGTGTGCTATTCTGTGCTGAATCTTGTTTGTAGGGACAGAGAAGGACAGTGAGGGAAAGTGTCAGTGTGCTATTCTGTCCTAAACTAATCTTGCTGAACCATATTTTAAATCCTTGTGTTTAGGGACACAGAAGGATAGGCAGGGGACAGTGTCAGTGTCTTTGTTGCTAAGCCTCCAGCACAGTATACACCTGAAGGTAGCCCTTATTGCTGTTTTTCCCATCTCCCTGCAGGCCATCCATTAAAATGTCTGGAAGGCAAACAAGGAGAGGCAGACAGTCAGGAGGCAAAAAAAGAGGGCAAGCAGGCTCTGTGTCTGGGGGCAACAGTGCTGGTCGTGGACGCGGTGCATTGTCATCAGCACATGGCCATGGGACACGCTTGTCCTTCTTTTCGGCAGCTGGACATGTTGAGCCACATCATGCCGAAGACTTGGTAGAGTGGATGACCAAGCCCACCTCATCCTCCTCATCCTCTCTCACCCAGGCTCAGGGTACTGGCAAAGCAGCTGCCAAAGCGTCCTCTTCTCTGGTATCAATGTCATCATTAGTCACTCCTTCCCTAGACCCACCACGTCCTCCTCCTGAGGAGTCCCCCGAACTGTTTGAGCACAGTGTTGGGTACATGCTCCAGGAGGATGCCCAGCGTTTCGAAGGATCTGATGATGATACCCAGCTAGAGGAAGGCAGTAGCTTGAGAGCAGAGAGAGGGGATGCTCAAGAAGGACACCAATCTGGCAGTCATGCTCCAGCAGCTGCAGCATACTGCCAGATTGGCTCCAGTGATGAGGAGGGAGGGGATGATGAGGTCACTGACTCCACGTGGGTGCCTAATAGGAGAGAGGAGGAGGAGGAGGATGAGGAGGAGGCACATCTCCAACGAGGCAGGATGCCCTTGAGTGGCCAGCATATGGGCAGCACACCGACGGAATCACACCGCAGAGCTCCGCCTGTGCAGGGCGCTGCCTCTGCCCGTCATTCAAAAAGTTCTTTGGTGTGGGCCTTTTTTGAGGCGAGTGCATCAGATCGCACAGCTTCAGTTTGCAACATATGTCTCAAGCGTATAACGCGTGGCCAAAACATCAGCCGCTTGGGCACCACATGCTTGATCAGACATATGTTGACCTGCCATGCAGCTCGTTGGCAAGCCTACCTTAAAGACCCACATCAAAGAACAAAGCGGACCTCTCCTTGCACCGCATCAGCTGGGATCTCCAAACCCACTATACCTTCAGTCCTCTCTGAAACCTGCACTGAGAGGAATGAAGGTGTAGAATTAGGTGTGTCACAGCCAAGTACTTGCGGCCACTCTGCTAGCAGTACACCAACGTCCGATTCTAGCAGGCAAATTTCCCTGCCCCAGCTGCTGGACCGTCGAAAGAAGTTCACTCCCAGCCATCCACATGCCCAGCGGTTGAATGCTAGCTTGGCTAAATTGCTAGCGCTTCAACTGCTGCCTTTTCAGTTGGTAGACTCGGCCCCCTTCCGTGAGTTTGTGCAATGTGCGGTTCCTCAGTGGCAGGTTCCCAAACACCACTTTTTCTCACGGAAGGCGATTCCGGCTCTCTACAGGCATGTGGAAGGCAATGTCTTGGCCTCGCTGGACAGGGCGGTCAGCGGTAAGGTGCATATTACCGCTGACTCATGGTCCAGCAGGCATGGACAGGGACGTTACCTTTCTTTCACGGCCCATTGGGTCACTCTTTTGGCAGCTGGGAAGGATGCAGGACAAGGTGCAGTAGTGTTGGAGGTTGTTCCACCGCCACGCCTCCAAAATGCTACTACTGGTTGTGACACACCTCTCTCCTCCACCCCCTCCCCCTCTTCTTCCTCCATGGCCTCTTCTTGTGGTTTGTCCTCGGAACCAGCGGTGCTCCGTAGGCGTTCAATGGGCTACGCAAGTACGCAGGCAAAAAGATGCCATGCCGTGCTTGCGCTGGTGTGTTTGGGGGACAGGAGCCACACTGGGGCAGAGGTCCTGTCTGCTCTGCAGGGGCAGGCCGAGAGGTGGTTGACGCCACGCCAGCTTAAGCCAGGAATGGTGGTTTGCGACAATGGCACCAACCTCCTCTCCGCCCTCCGACAGGGACAACTGACCCATGTGCCCTGTATGGCTCACGTCCTTAACCTGGTGGTGCAGCGGTTCTTGGGCAGGTACCCGGGCTTACAGGATGTCCTGAGGCAGGCCAGGAAAGTCTGTGTGCATTTCCGCAGATCTTATAATGCCAGTGCTCGCCTGGCTGAGCTGCAAAAGGAGTTGAACCTACCCAAGAACCGCCTTATATGTGACATGCCCACCAGGTGGAACTCAACGTTGGCCATGCTGCAGCGGCTGCACACGCAGCAGAGGGCCATCAATGAGTACCTGTGCGACTACGGCACCAGGACAGGGTCAGGGGAGCTCGGGTTTTTTTCACCCCGCCAGTGGGGCATGATCAGGGATGCATGCACTGTCCTGGCACCATTTGAGGAGGCCACGAGGATGGTGAGCAGTGACAGTGCATGCATCAGTGACACTGTACCTCTTGTTCACCTGTTGGAGCACACGCTGCATGGAATAATGGACAGGGCACTTGAGGCAGAACAGAGGCAGGAAGAGGAGGACTTCCTTGCCTCTCAAGGCCCCCTTTACCCAGACAGTGTTCCTTCTGTCCCACCCATCGCACAGGAAGAGGAGGAGGAGGAGGAGGAGGAGGATTGTGTCAGCATGGAGGTGGAGGCTGGCACTCAGCATCATCAGCAGCAGTCTTTTAGGGATGATTTACAGTCCCAAGAAACCAGTGGACTTGTACGTGGCTGGGAGGAGGTGGCTGCGGATCATGTCGTCCTTAGTGACCCAGAGGACTCCGGACTGAATGCCTCAGCTAAGCTACGCTGCATGGCCTCCCTGATCCTGCAAAGTCTGCGGAAGGATCCTCGTATTCTTCGGATCAAGGAGAGGGACCATTACTGGCTGGCCACTCTCCTTGATCCACGGTACAAGGGTAAGATTGCGGACCTTATGTTACCGTCGCAGAGGGAGCAGAGGATGAGACAACTCCGGGAGGCCTTGCAGAAAGGTCTCTGCAACGCGTTCCCAGAGACTGGGAGGTTACAAACTCCTGGTCCTGGACAACGAGTTGCTGAGGCTTCGGGCAGTCAAAGAAGGAGCGGTGGGGAAGGTGGCCGTCTGACCGATGCGTTCAGACAATTCTTTAGTCCGCAGCCCCAAAGTATGATCGGTTCCAGCAACCATCGCCAGCGTCTGATATACATGGTGCAGGAATACCTAGGGGCAAGGTCAGACTTGGACACCTTCCCCACCGAAAATCCTCTGGCTTACTGGGTCTTGAGGATGGATCACTGGCCAGAGCTTGCACAGTATGCAATTGAGCTACTGGCCTGTCCTGCATCCAGCGTTCTTTCAGAACGCACATTCAGTGCTGCTGGAGGATTTGTCACGGATCACAGGGTGCGCCTGTCCACCGACTCGGTTGATCGACTGACTTTCATCAAGATGAACCAGTCTTGGATCACCACCAGCTACCACACACCTGATGCTGATATAACAGACTAATTGATTTTAAAATGTCACATCCCTTCAAGACTGATGCTGATGCTGAGTTCCTGTGCTGTTATGTTGACTAGCTATCCTCCTCCTCCTCCTCAATGATCCGATTAATGATGATAGCTTGGAAGATCATTTTGGTTTATGGGTGCCGCCACCAGTGCCTAAGGCCCAATTTTTCAGCCCCTGTTCAACAGGGGCATGCAATTATAATTATTGATCTAATAATTCACAGCAGGGCCCATTGCTGCGCCCACCAAGAGTAACTGTCAGGCCTTACAGTGTTGTGTCAACACCACCACCACCACCACCACCACCACCAAAGGCCCAATTTTTCAGCCCCTGTTCAACAGGGGCATGCAATTATAATTATTGATCTAATAATTCACAGCAGGGCCCATTGCTGCGCCCACCAAGAGTAACTGTCAGGCCTTACAGTGTTGTGTCAACACCACCACCACCACCACCACCACCACCACCACCAAAGGCCCAATTTTTCAGCCCCTGTACAACAGGGGCATGCAATTATAATTATTGATCTAATAATTCACAGCAGGGCCCATTGCTGCGCCCACCAAGAGTAACTGTCAGGCCTTACAGTGTTGTGGCACTAGCACCACCATCAAAGGCCCAATTTTTACTACCACTGTTCAACAATTATATGTTATTACAATTCCTGATATAATAGTTGACAGCAGGGCGTTCCAGCACCCACCAAGAGTAACTGTGAGTGCTTACAGTGTTGTGCCAACACCAACACCTAAGGGGCCAATTTCTGCAGAGTATATACGGCAGGTCCCTACTTTCAAACATCCAACTTACAAACGACTACTACTTGCAAACGGAAGAAGACAACAGGAAGTGAGAGGAAATCTACCCCTTGGAAGGAAAATTCTCTCCTGTAAGAATTAATATGGGAGAAAGGTGTCTCCTCTCTACTGATGCTTTATCACCAATCCTTGTTTCAATAAAAACACCACATTTCAAAAACAGTTGTCATTGGGACGCAAAGTGAGGTGAAATGTTCTGAACAGTGGCACAGACAGCAAAACAAATGTTACAGGGGTGATAACCCTTCCCTATGTTTTCCAAAAAGCTTAAAAATAGGTATTTGGGCTGGAGCTACACTTAAACAATGTAGCTGTTCAAAATTACAAACAGATTCTACATAAGAACAAACCTACAGTCCCTGTCTTGTATGCACCGCCTGTATACGGCTGTTCAGAGTATATAGGGCCTTTTTTATTTTGTGTGCGGGGTTCCCCTTAATATCCATACAAGACCCAAAGGGGCTGGTAATGGGCTGGGGTAGGGGGGGGGTGATGGGGTAGCTATGCCATTTTTCTTAAAGATTTTCATCCATATTACTGGGACCAGACATTACATTAAAGCCGCAAACAGTTTTAAATGGCTTTTTTTTCCTTTAGAAATGTAATTTTGGGCAGGGACAGTTCTAAACACGGGAAACACGTGGCACTTCACAGGCATACTTTAGACACCCCCCAGGTACAATATTTAAAGGAATATTTGACTTTTTTTTTTTCACTTTATGCATCATTAAAATGACTGCTCCCGAAAAACGGCCGTTTTTAAAACTTCTTTTTGCATTGATACATGTCCCCTGGTGCAGAACCCGGGTTCCCAAACTCTGTTTAGGACAATAACATGGATAATAGTCGTTATAATTAGCACTTTAGAATTCGAACGTTCGCATCCATTGTATTTAATAGGGTTCTAATGTTCGTGCGAACTTTCGGTCCGTTCGCGGGTTCTGGTGCGAACCGAACCCGGGGGTGTTCGGCTCAACACTAAATATAATCTATTACTTATCAATTTAGTCTCAGTGCTGCTGATGTACAGTACAAACCAGTCCTAAATAAGCCAAGAGCCAGACCTGCTTAACTATGGCATGCTAAAGAGAAGAGACATATGGTGCCTCTTTTGATCTTCCAAATGTTTAACCCTGTTGGAGCCATGTAGACACAATAAGGGGATTGTCCACTATGGACACTGGCTCATATTGTGCTCTAAATTTCTTCTTTAGTCACTTGCGGACTCGTCACTGTACACGTATGGTCAGTATGCTCCTCTATTGATCAAGGTGAATGTACCAGTATGTCCTCTGGGAACTGTGTTCTTGTGTATACAGAGTCTTATGATCGCACTGTGATTGGACACAGCAGATCATAGGCAAAAGGCACAGAGCCTATGAGAGTGGCTCTGTACCATGTGATCACTGTGACCAAGCACAGAATCAGATAGAATAAACAAAGGCTGCTGTTAGCAACTGTGTCTGTTTTAGTGGCTGGTGATCAGGAGGTACTTCACCAGTCAGCACCAGTTCAATACAATAACAGTGCCAAGAATATTAAAATCCACCCCTCTAATGTCTTTCACCTGGTACAGTATATGTCAGCCCATTCCTGTCTTTGATCTGACCTGTATATTAACCCATAACCTCCCTTATTTTGTACGTTGGTACATTAATGCCTCATACACACAGCTGGGTTTTCTGACGGCAAAAAGTCAGTCGAGAATCCCGGCGGGAAAAAAGAGAGCTGGTTCTCTTTTGTTTTTGCCGGCGGGTTTGGCAGTTTTCCCATTGGAAAAACTGCAAAGGAGCATACACATGGCCGGGATTCCCGGCCAAAAGCTCTCCTTGCAGTTTTCCCATCGGAAAACCCGGCCGTGTGTACGGGGCATCAGCCTTTTATCGCCATCCTGCCACTGTATGCTACCTCTATATTAACCCCTTCACCTCCTGATTCTTCTGTGTATGACCTGTACTTTTTATGTAACTGGCGCACCCTTGCCAAGCTCCATGATTCAACCCCCTTTACTACCAGCATGTTTAATAATTTCCAAAAAATTGTGGCAAAAGATCAGATCTGCTTTCCAAAAGTATCTCCTTTCCAAAGACAGGTAATTTGTTTTAGTTTTTGTATTGTCATGGCATTCTTTGCAATATTTTGAAACAAAAAGTAAGGAAAATGGTTTATTTTTCAATTTTTTTTCTTTATATAAAATAAAAATAATCAGTGGCTATTAAATATAAAGAAAGCTCGGTCTCAAAAAATGATATAAAATGTATTTGGGTACAGTGTTTTATGAGTAATTTTCAGTCAAATTGTTACATCGCTGAATGAAAAATGGCTTTCTAAACAGTGGGTAAAACATTTTGGTACTGAGGCGGTTTTAAGAAGAATAGCAAAAAGTTGACTTATTAAACCCAAAAGGAAGATCTGTATGTGACAAAATGTCACAGGTGGGTGACGTTTCAAAAATGCATAAAAAATAATAATCATAGACTAACTTTGAACTAAATGGTTAAAATTAAAGTTCAGGCAAAACTAAGAATAAACTGTTTATATACAGCAGCTCAGAGGAAAGTCTATTTAATATAAAAAAAAAATCTTAAAATGTGGAAATTTTTAGACACAATCTGGCCTGTGTTTAAGTCGTTAAAACATCTTTAAGCATTTTCTGGTCTTCGTTTTTTTAGCTGCAGCCCTTTTCCTGGAATGCATTTTATTTTTCTTAAAAATCGGTCAAAAATGAAAAGTGCATTTCCAACTGTGTTTTTTTTTCTTACACGTGTATATATATTCTTTTTTTTCCCTTCCTACAAGAGTAGAACAGAGCCTTCACTGTTCGGTTTATAAACCAGAAATTTATTTTGTCCTTTTATGGCATTTGAACTTGCTCACAGGACATCCTGAAAACAGAATTCACTAGGCATGGTGATCGGAGCGGGTGTTATTGTTCACATCTGGATACAGCATCACCCACATAGTAATTAATATTTTACAGTACTCCATGCACATTTTTAATTCATGCACCAATAATGCAAACATTTGCACTTTTGTTCCATGATTTGTTTGAAATTACTTACATTATTTCACAAAAGTGAGCACACTTTTATTATATCTTTTCATGTGACAACACTGAAGAAATTACACTTTGCTACAATGTAAAGTAGTAAGTGAACAGCTTGTATAACAGTGTAAATTTGCTGTCCCCTCAAAATAACTCAAACCACACAACCATTAATATCTAAACCGCTGGCAACAAAAGTGAGTACACCCCTAAGTGAAAATGTCAAAATTGGGCCCAATATATTTTTTTATTTGTTGTGTGGTCACCATTATTTTCCAGCACTGCCTTAACCCTCTTGGGCATGGAGTTCACCAAAGCTTCATAGGTTGCCACTGGAGTCCTCTTTCACTCCTCCATGATGACATCACAGAGCTGGTGGATGTTAGAGACCTTGCGCTCCTCCACCTTCTGTTTGAGGATGCCCAATAAGGTTTAGGTCTGGAGACATGCTCGGCCAGTCCATCACCTTTACCCTCAGCTTCTTTAGCAAGGCAGTGGTTGTCTTAGAGGTGTGTTTGGGGTCATTATGTTGGAATACTGCCCTGCGGCCCAGTCCTCTGAAGGGAGGGCATCATGCTCTGCTTCAGTATGTCACCGTACATGTTGGCATTCATGGTTCCCTCAATGAACTGTAGCTCCCAAGTGCCAGCAGCACTCATGCAGCCCCAGGACATAACACTCCCACCACCATGCTTGACTGTAGGCAAGACACACTTGCCTTTGTACTCCTCACCTGGTTGCCACCATCTGAACCAAATAAGTTTATCTTGGTTTCATCAGACCACAGGACATGGTTCCAGTAATCCATCTATTTCTTAAAGACAACCTCTGGCTATGATGCTGAGCACATGCACTCAACTTCTTTGGTCGACCATGGCCAGGCCTGGTCTGAGTGGAACCACTGTATGGTCTTGGCCACCGTGCTGCAGCTCAGTTTCAGGGTCTTGGCAATCTTCTTATAGCCTAGGCCATCTTTATGTAGAGCAACAATTCTTTTTTTCAGATCCTCAGAGTTATTTGCCATGAGGTGCCATGTTGAACTTCAGTGACCAGTATGAGAGAGTGAGAGCAATAATGTAACACACCTGCTCCCCATTCACACCTGAGACACCGGAGTGGGAAATTGGCTAATTGGGCCCAATTTGGAAATTTTTGACTAAGACCCCTTTCACACTGCTAGTGTGGCCACATAAGCGGTAAAGTGTCGTTAGTTTTAGCAGCGCTTTTCGGCTACTAGCGGGAACTTTTAGCCCCGCTAGCGGCCGAGGAAATGGTTAAAAGCTCCCGCAAAGCACCGCTGCTGAAGCACTCTGCCGGCGCTTCGGCAGTGCTGCCTATTGATTTCAATGGCAGGAGCAGTGGCGGAGCGGTGTATACACTTTTAAAACAGCCATAGATTGTTTAAATATCAGCCGGTCCCTGCTGAACCTGGTGAGATTCGAACCATGTATAGGCAGGCTGATTGTATCCATCCATCGACTTAGGTACAACCGGCATGTCAAATTTTTAGGATTCAATTATTACCAGTGGCTACAGCTGCTAGTTTTATTCACTGCTCCCAACACCCTCCCTCCCCCCTTTCCCGCTGATTCCTCCATCAACACTGACTAAACAATTTTCGGGTTGCAGGAAAAAAAATCATATCATCTATGGTTTGCATTAGCCTTCTTTAATTCAGACCTGTGGTGTGAATCAGTAGATTCACCCGTCCATGCTAAACAGAGTGGATGAAAGAATCTCCCCTGCCTGGGAAATTTCCTTCGGAGAAGGTGTGATCTGCAGTTGCTGAATACCTGAATCTGACTGGGTGCAGTTACTGTTTGGCCGACAATTTTTCACCTGACTCCTTCGACAAAAACTGATTGAAAAATCAACTTTTGTCAAGATGGGTGATAACAACAGGTCCACCCATGGCTTGAATTTTGAGCGATTCAGCAGAAATCAGACAAAATTCGAGCAGTGTATGACCATCTTTAGGAAGCATGCAGCTGGCCACTGATTGTTTGTAGAAACACCCCAACCAGTAAATATTTCCTATCCACTTGCTTATTTAAAAATTCATCCTATCAATGTAATCTGAAATGTACTGAAAACATGCTTAATGTGCACCATCTTCGAATCTTTATTGAAAATGGAGAACAAAAGACTACTGATCTATCGTTTCTTAGCAAGCTTCTAGCCAGAGTGATACACCCCCCGACCTCACGAAGGACCCTGAGAACATCTTGTGCATTTAAAACCTATGTTTACCTTTGATGTGCACATACCATAATTTCCTAAATCAGGGATCAACAGCGGGTGTACAAAATCATATGTCACTGACCTCACCCTACGCGCATTTCATCTGGTGCAACTGACGCCTTTAGGGGATAATATTTTTTCAGTCACCCTGTGCCCCTAATAGACACAGGATTACTTAGACATAAGAGGGACATGGGGGGCTGAAACAAAGGTTTCCCAGTTCTCTCCAAAAGCCCCTGTCCCGGCTAGGTCTCTCACAGTCAATTGTAAATATTAAAGCGGAGGTCCACCCAGAAAAAAAATTTACATTAAAAATCCAAAAAAAAAAAAAAGAAAAAAATGAATAGAGAAAAAAAAATTTTTATACTCACCCGAAATGCCTGTTGCTATGCGGAAGTCCCCTAATCTGCCTCTAATGTGCCTCTTCTCATCCGCGGTGGGTTCCCTTCCGCTTCCTCTTCTTGTGAATGGGGTGCACTGCCTTCTGGGAACTGTGTGTATCCCAGGAGGCAAGCCGCCCATTCACAAAGCGCCGTGCGAGTGGCGCATGCGCAGTAGGAAACTGGCAGTGAAGCCGTAAGGCTTCACTGCCTGTTTCCCTTAGTCAGGATGGAGGAGCCGTGACCTGCCAGCAGCGATCGATCGCCGTGGCGGGACCGACATCGCGGGCGAGTAGGACAGGTAAGTGTCCTTATTAAAAGTCAGCAGCTACACTGTTAGTAGCTGCTGACTTTTAAAAAAAAAAAAACAAGCTGCTTTAATTTCATTCGGGATACATTCGCTTTCCTGTGCAACCTGGGGTGCTTACGCGGGTACCAGGGAACAGATCTGAACATACACCTCTGTGTTCCCTAATCTATTTAAAGCTTTATTCATTGTTTTCAAACCTATATGTGAAAGCAAGTGGACAGGTATAATATGACCTTTAACCAATAAAAATAATACATGTTTACAAAAGGTGTATACATTTTTAGCATATTCATAAGTCATGAATAACTCATCTAAAACACTAAGCATTGTTCTAGCTTTTCTGTGAGAAATAATGTTTTCGGCCAAATTATGTGCCTTTTCAGAAATTAGTTGCATACTTTGGCTTATAGAATACCCTGCCAAGGTTCTCATCTAGTTACATTTATCAAGGACATAAGCAGAACAATGAGAGGATGAGAAACAAAGCAAAACAAAGAAACTGAAAGAGTAACTCTATCAGGAACTAAAGAAGAAGCATAGAAGTTTAAAGGGTAATCCTATCATTACCTTATTTTGTTCCAAAGGAAGACATTATGACCAAAATGAGGGATGATAATGTCGTCATAATCCTCTTCTGCTACTAGAACAGTTTTCTTACATCTACATTGACATACCTTTATAGCCATATACAGGAAAATAAAAAAATACTTGGGTTATTATGGGAAAGGATATTGATTAATTTCCCTGGACTCCTGATATGTTTTGTATACTTACTGCGGGGGTGCTATTCAAAAAGGGAGTGATGTTCACCAGTGGAATCCTCATTGTACTTGGGTGTAATTTACTGCAAAGTCCAACATTTATCATATACTGACCTTTTGTGCATACCTATATTTAAACTGTAGCACAACAACATTTTATCAGTAAGAGATGCTGTGTCCACTGACATAAAGTCTCTTGCTTGTCTGTGTCGTGTCTCATTATGTGGTACATGACCTGGACAGAAAGACAGTTCCTGTGGGTGGTACCAGCATATACTGTAGAGCTAATCCATACTATAGAGAAAACTGTCACTGAGATCACTGTAATCAGTCCAAAGTTCTTGTAGGCATAGTCTGAAAGAAGCAACATCTTCTTGGCCCAATGGGTGGGGCCCGCCTGGAGCTTTCTTGACTCTTGATGCGTGTATCCAGGAATGTGATATCCAGGAATGTGACACAGTTCTGGTCACTGCAGTCACCGTTGTTAGTTCTCCATAAGGGGGGGGGGGTCTATAGACTTGTGCTTGTGTAGGGCTTTCACTCTGTAACCTGGTTGGAACAGGGGTGTCGGTTCCTGGGAAGGTAAAGGAAAGAGGACAGCTACTACACTGTGGACCCATTCAACACACGTAATAAATGTACCACATATTCCTCTTGTATCAATTCCTGATCACCAGGCATTAGGACAATGGGTTGTCTGGTCCAAGGGGTGGGCAATGGTCTACTCATAAAAATTTCAAAAGGTGACAATTTGGTAGTTTTGTTTGGATTCATTCTGTTCTCTACAAGAATCGCAGGGAGGTAGCTTTCCCATTTTATGTACGTACCTCCCGTGGGCTTTCTCAGTTTGTCCTTAATGGTTCTGTTCATCCGTTCAACGACCCCTGAACTTTGGGGGTGATATGACATATGAAACTTCCATTCTATGGTGATTTAGTTTTACTGTTTGATGACATATGAAACTTCAATTCTATGGTGATTAATTGTACTGTCTGCTGAGTAACTGCTGAAACAAAGGCTGGATCTTTTGTCCAAGTCAATACTCACTGGGCATCCCCATCTTGGGATGATTTCCTGGCAACCGTTTTGGTGTTTTCCTTTGTTTCAAATGCTTCTGGCCATTTGCTAAACGTATCCACTATTACTAATAGATCTATACTTTTACTTGTTTGTCCTTTAGGCATGCGAGTAAAATCAATTTGGAGTTCCTGAATGTACCGCTTGGGGGTGGTAAATGTTTGTGCTTACCAAGTCTTGGTCCTTGTATGTTGTTCCTAACACAGATCATGCACCTGCTCAGTTGTCCTTCTATTCTACTTTCCAGATTTTTTTTAAATTGAAAACCTTTTCTTGATTTCCCACAATTAATGAGTTATTATTAATGGGGCACTATGTTTCGGTAAACCTACTACCCCTGCCTTTGTCATGAGACCATTTTTGTCTATGACAACCTTTTCTCCTTTCAGAATTATACATCCTCCTGTGAAGCAGTTATTTGTAACTCTGTCAAGAGGGTGTCCTCAGGAAGGGACAATGGTACAATAAGGGTCAATGAATCAAGCGGAGCAGTATCAGCCGGGGGCAGTAACTCTGCAGCTTGGGCAAGTTTATGTAGTAGGCTTTTTTAACACATGTAATACATGGTGTGTTCTGTAAGACTGTCTCATGTCCTAGTGTTATCGTCATTGCACACACAGCCAGTGCCCTTAAACAAGCTGGCATGCCCTGTAACGGGAGAGTAACTACTATGGAAAAGAAAGCAATTGGTCTCATGTTTTCTCCATGTCCCTGGGCTACAACAACCGCCATGATTTTACAAATTGTCCCTAGCATACACATGGAAGCATTTTGTATAATCAGGTAAGCCCAGACTGGGATCTGAAACAAAGTTTCCCGTCAAAGTATTGTAAGCATGTATCACCTCTGGTTTCCATTGTATGAGATTGGGTGCCTCAACCTTTGTACATTGACGTAAGATGTTGTCATAGTATAAGCAGTCAGGTACCCATTGCCTACAGTAATTGACCATGCCAAGAAAGGACAGCATATCCTTCCAGCATAAGGACAGCATATCCTTCTTGGTGTAGGGACAGGGGCAACCCCAAAATGGATTTGATACACTGATCGCTTGGAGTGCGTTTGACTTATTTCAGAGTTGGGCTGCACAACAAGAAGTACAGTAATTGATATTGAAACAACACTGAACAAGAGGGGGGTGACCAGACTTTAAGGGAAGCCCTGACTGCCATTGAGTACACTGCAAGTAAATCAATATAGCCTTGTGGCATTGATTCCCTTCAAACATGAAGACCAGGAGTAGTTGTGTCTCCTCGTCTACTGGCACAAAAAAAATGCATTTGTTAAAATTACCGCATAGTACTGTGTGTCATGAGGAATTAAAGTCACTAATGATGGTATATCAGCGGAAATTGGTGCGATGGGCACGATGAGGCTGTTTATGGCCCTAAGGTCCTGTGTAAACCTGTATGAGCCATCCGGTTTCTTAACTGGATTGATGGGTGTGTTGTATGGTGACACTACAGGGTGGATAATACCAAGATCTAAGCATTTAGCTATCATTGGGCGAATACCATCAGTTTTTTTCCTTGTTTAGGGGATATTGCTTTTGAAAAACAGGTTGCATATGGCTTCAGTGTGGCTTTGTATGTTGTACAGAGTATGGTTCTAGTATCTAATTTGTCCTCTGCCCACACCTTCTTTGGGAGTCCTGCCAAATACTGCATTATGGTGTCCTGCCATATTAAAAACTGTGAGGTTAGGGACATTCCTTCCTCATCCCGCCTCTACAGTACAGATGTTCCCTTTGGACTAGGTCCAGGAGCAGAGGCTTGTACAGGGGCTGGTGGATGGGCTCTCTGTCCCTTGGCTGCAGCCATTGTATTCAAATCCTCCTCAGTTAATTCACTAAGCTTTGGTATGGAGGGATACAGTTGCACATAATCGGGCGAAGGTGGAGCAGTGGGCAAAGAACCTTTATTCTGCTCATCAGCTGCTGGTTTATAATAAAGGTACCCATTTCAACCAATTTTCCCCACACGCTTTCATATATGGCATATGCCACCCAGGATCTGGTCCATACCATGGAGAAGGCTTGCTGATCTTCCAAACATAATCCCTTTATCATAGCCAAATGAAATGGGTAGACCGAGCCTTCTCGAGGAAATGGATGGAATAGATTTGAGGACCCCATTCCCCCGAGTCCATCCTGCCAAATTTCCGACCCAAGGATCAACCCAGTAATAGTCTGACTTATGACACACAAATTCTTTGGGGGTCTCATTTGCAGGATCATTGCCAGGTCTTGTGTTTGAGCACAGTTTTTTTACTCATTTTCAATTGCTTAGCTTGCAGGTTCTTCCCCTTACCTTGGGAATTCCCCATCCTACAGATGCAATATAGCAGTTAAATATTAACTTTAAGAATTGCAATTAAAGTGACACAATCACAGAGAGGAAGAGGCTGTACAACGCTCACGTAGAACTTTTGACAAATCCTCTCAACCTCCTATTGGGAGTTGTTACTTAAGTAGTCACTTCCCTTGTTATTCACCTATTACCACAATATCCTACACACCGCCCCTTCCGTTCAACAGTCTTAGGTCATTAAGCTCTCACTTCACTGAGATATCAGGGTGTCTAACGGTGCTATAGAACTGCAGCAAAGCACATACACAAATACAACATACAAAAATCAACACTGAATCTTAACTTCTATATTGGCAAGTTACCAGTTGGAGAGGATTACACTTATAACAAATTGTAGCCTAGGCAATTAGTTTCCCCTATCTGGGAAGCTCCCACAGCTCCCTATGACCCTTGCTACCAAAGCACGGGTTTGTGTCTTAACCTTGCTCCCAAAGCACGGGTTACCCTTGCTCCCAAAGCACAAGTTTGTTACAAGTGGCAAGAAACAAAAATCACTTACTGCTGCGGTAGGTCACATCCCACTTCTGACACCAAGACTGAAGGGTTCATTTCATTCAGGATCCACTTGCTCTTCAGTCCAACCTGGTGTTCTAACACGGATACCTGGGAACAGATTTGAACATACCCCGTTGTATTCGCAAATCTATTCAAAGATTTAGTCATTGTTTTCAAACTTATATGTGAAAGTGGGTAGGTATATACACGTTTACAAAAGGAGTATACATTTTTTGCATATTTATAAGTTAGGAATAACTCATCTAAAAACACTAGCCATTGTTCTAGCCTTTCCATGGGAAATAGTGTTTTAAGCCAAATTATGTGTCTTATCAGAAATTAGTTGTGTAGATTGGCCTTTAGAACACCATGCCAAGGTTCTCATCTAGTTACATTTATTAAAGTGGAAGTCCACCCTAACACTTAAAATTCTCCCCTGCAATCATTAATGTGAGCTAAGTTCAGCCTTATGCTCCAAAATAAAAAAAATCCCAGTTTTTCTACCTTTATTTTGCAGTATCCAGTGCCGTCACATGACTTCAATTCTACTTCCTTCTGAGAGAAAAATCAGTAGGTGGGTGTGGTTCCTGAAAGCTAGAGACACTGTTCCTGTGTAGCCAGTGTGTGTATACAGGATGGGAGGAGCTGATAATGGGTTCCCGCCCAGTGTTCTCTCATTGTGCATCCTAATACATGAGAAAATGAAGAAATAAAACATACATAGGATACAAATAGGACACGGGGATGGGAGGTGCAGTGCACATATACAGTATAGCTGTGCACACGAGAAGGGAGCTGGACACAGGGGGGGCACCTGTTCACATCTATGAGACTTTGAAAATCTGCGACTTTGAAAAGGTACCTGCAATGCTTTTATGCAACTTTGATCCAGAGAGTGTAAAGTTGGATCAAAGTTGCATCAAAGTCGCACTCTAAATCATGCAACTTTGTGGTTGCAATAGTTGAAACGTAGACTAAGGCTTCACTAGTATGAATTGTCATGCGACTTTGGACACAAAATTGCATGACAAGTCACAGCCCGTTGATTTCAATGGCACCCGTTACCATCTATGCAACTTTGAAAATCAGCGACTTTGAAAAGGTATCTGCAATGCTTTGATGCGACTTTGATCCAGAGAGTGTAAAGTTGGATCAAAGTCACACTCCAAAGTCACACTCTAGCCTTAGGCTACATTTCCACTAGTGCGACTCCAAAGCCGTGCAAATTTAGAGTGTGACTTTGAGTGCAGCTTTGATCCAACTTTACACTGGATCAAAGTCGCATCAAAGTAGTGCAGGCACCTTTTCAAAGTTGCATAGATGGGAATGTTTGCCATTGAAATCAATGGGCTGTGACCTGTCATGAGACTGTATGTGTCCAAAGTCGCATGACAAGTTGCACTAGTGGAAACTGAGCCTTAAACTAATTTGTAGCCAACTTACTCACATGTAGCTCCCTCAGCTGGGCATGTGCCACGCCATGCCATCACAGTGCTCATAACAGTGCCATGCAGAAACAACCACGTAGTTGTACACTGTAGAAAATCTGCACCATGTTGTATTGTAATCTATATTATAGTTTTTAACAAACAGAACATACTTCCAAAGCCTCTCTCAGGAGAAACTGCTATCCAAAACAAGGCTGTGAAGACAGGAGGAGATCTGAGAAGGAGGGATGGGGGTAGGACTAGGCAGGTCTAGGCATGTCTGTCTAAAGGAGAGGAGGGATGGGGGTGGGGCGTGTATCAGAGAAGGACAACGTTTCCAGGAAGTGAGAGGCCCCCCATGCAGAATTCACAGATAAGGAAGTAAGGTTGTCCCTGAAGAACAGAAAGAAGCTGATTGCCAAATTCCAATCAAAGCCAGACAATCAGCTTTACAGAAAATTAATAATGTCAAAGATAAAAATATTAATTTTTGACTGGACTTCCAGTTTAAGGACATAAGCTTCAAGCAGAAAAATTAGAGGAAGGGAAACAAAGCAAAACAGAGAAACTTAGCGTAAAGCCTCATACACACGATCGGATTTTCCGTCGAGAATTGTGTGATGGCAGGCTGTTGTCGGAAAATCCGACTGTTTGTATGCCCTATCGGACAATTGTTGTCGGATAGCATGTTGGATAGCATGCTTTAAAATTTTCCGAAATAAATGTGTGTTGGCGGATTATCCGATTGTGTGTACAGAAGTCTTTCGAACAAAACTTCAAAGTACAAACACGCATTCTCAGAAGCAATGCTAACCATAACACAACATTAGCAGAAGTTGCCCAAAGGGTGGCGCTAAACAGCTGAAAAACCATGAAGTTTCGTGTTTGTTGGCCAACAATTATTTGCCGTTTTGTATGCAATACAAGTTCACGGCCAACGCCCTTTGGACAAAAGTCCTATGCTTTGTCCGATGAAAATCCGATCGTTTGTACCAGGCTTAACTCTATCAGGGACTGAAAAATAGAAAATGACCCGACACACTCAAGGGAAACAAGGGCATGCTTCCATCCCTGTATATACGTATAAAATAGGAGGGGAGGAAGTGGGACTTTAAATGAATCATGTCGTTGTGAAATAAAAATGGAAAGGGAGTATTGATTGAAAATTTTAATTTAACCACACTGTCAATTGACGGCGGGCGGAGGATACTCTCGTTCTGGGAGGACGTCATATGACGTCCTCCCTTTAAAACGAGCTAGGAGGCGCGCGCTCGCCGCCAGCGGCGCGCGCCCGCCGCGTTCACAAGGTCCCGATGCGCGTGCCCGGCGGCCGCGATTGCCGCCGGGCACCCGCGATTGCCCGGGAAACGAGCAGGAAAGTGGATCTCTGTGTGTAAACACAGAGATCCACGTCCTGTGAGGGAGAGGGGACCGATGGTGTGTCCCTTGTACATAGGGACAACCATCGGTCACCTCCCCCAGTCAGTCACCTCCCCCCACAGTAAGAACACATTGAGGGAACATATTTAACCCCTTCCCGCCCCCTAGTGGTTAACCCCTTCCCTGCCAATCACATTTATACAGTAATCAATGCATTTTTATAGCAGGGATCGCTGTATAAACGTGAATGGTCCCAAAAATGTGTCAAAAGTGTCCGATGTGTCCGCCGCAATATCGCAGTCACAATAAAAAATCGCAGATCGCCGCCATTACTAATAAAAAAATAAAAAAATTAAAATGCTATAAATCTATCCCCTATTTTGTACACGCTATAACTTTTGCGCAAACCAATCAATACGCGCTTATTGCGATTTTTTTTTTTACCAAAAATATGTAGAAGAATACGTATCGGCCTAAACTGAGGAAAATTTTATTTAAAAAAAATAAATGGGTATTTATTATAGCAAAAAGTAAAAAATAGTGTTTTTTTTCCAAACTGGACGCTCTTCTTTTGTTTATAGCGCAAAAAATAAAAACCGCAGAGGTGATCAAATACCACCAAAAGAAAGCTCTATTTGTGGGAAAAAAAGGACACAAATTTCGTTTGGGAGCCACGTCGCACGACCGCGCAATTGTCATTCAAAGTGTGACAGCGCTGAAAGCTGAAAAATGGCTTGGGCAGGAAGGGGGTTTTCGTGCACAGTAGAGAAGTGGTTAATTATATGCCATATACCCCTAGGGGTTGTCCATGATATGAAAAAGTGCAAACAATTATTTGTATACCATAATAAAATATAGGCAATCATACATGATTAACAGGATGATCATGGTATTAAATGTTCAGCTAATAATCAAAGGACATCGTTGAAACAATCAATATACACTGTGAGGGGGTTAGCTCGGCAGCGGGTGTGTGTGACCCCCGAGATGGGCTCCCCACACAAAAACAGGCCCAGCAAACGGTGGTTGTGGTTTTCAAAATCAAAAAGGTGCGGTTTATTTTCTATTTACAGTGACAAAACACAGCAAAGCAAAAGAAACATAAACAAAATAAATCCTGGTCAACTTGACCTCTGACTAAACATACAGGTTTCCTAACTAACAACTGGGATCAGCCTAGTGCTGTCCTAGTCCCTAAGTCCCTGGTTTTAAATGTCCAAGCAAATAGCCACACAGGCTTTGTCTCACCGCACAGGGGTTCACTCTCCCTAGACAGTCCACACAGGTCTGGTTCCAGGCATGAGCTAACATCTAATGAAGCTGGGAGTTCTTATAGAGGCCTAAATGAGCTGACAAGCTTCAGCTGGTCTCATCAACTCCCTGTCTGTACGACGCCCCACACTCTCCCTAGAGGTATGAGTCATCCATGAGCCCACTAGCCTTATACAACTCTCCACCTAGTTGTATAAGTCGGCGTAAAGCCTGAATCTGGGCGAAATATATCTACCCCCCTGGATGCAACCAGGTGACTTTACCTTCCTGCTGTCACATACCCCCCCCTCTTGTTTTAACCTCGGGGTTGGAACACCAGCAATCAGGCATTCATGTACTCGAGACAAAGCATCCACATTCCCCATTTGAACGCCAGGGCGATGCTTTACTGTGAAGTTGAATTCCTGGAGGGCCAGGAACCACCTATTCACTCTTCTATTTGTTTCTTTGTTTTGAGCCATCCACTTTAACGGAGCGTGATCCGTAACCATGTCAAAGTGCCTACCTAGCAGGTAGTACCGAAGGGAATCTAGAGCCCACTTCACCGCTAAACACTCCTTTTCAACGGTGGCGTAATTTACCTCATGGGACTTCAACTTCCTGCTGAGGTAAATGACTGGGTGCTCTTCCCCGTTCCAGACCTGGGACAATACTGCTCCTAACCCCACATCTGACGCATCACTTTGTACGACAAAGTCTTTAGAGAAGTTGGGTGAGTACAACACTGGCTGGCTACATAAGGCTTGTTTCAAGAATTGGAATGCTGCCTCAGCCTCGGGGGTCCATTTAATCATGACCGACCCTTTCCCCTTCGTCAGGTTGGTTAGGGGCACAGCCTTAGAAGCAAAGTGGGGAATGAATCGCCGATAATACCCAGCGATTCCCAGAAAGGCTCGTACCTGCTTCTTGCTGTTGGGACGTGGCCAACTCTGGATGGCCTCGACTTTGTTGAGTTGGGGTTTTATTACTCCCCTCCCAATGGTGTACCCAAGATATTTGGCCTCCTCCTGCCCAATGGTACACTTCTTGGGGTTAGCCGTAAACCCCGCTTCCCGAACAGAGTCCAGGACTGCTTGCACTTTTGGCAGATGTGAGGCCCAATCTGTGCTATGGACAATTATGTCATCCAGGTAAGCCGCAGCATACTTCCGATGGGGCCTCAGCATCTGGTCCATTTTCCGCTGGAATGTGGCCGGCGCATTCTGTAACCCGAACGGCATTCTTTTATATTGGAACGCCCCGTCTGGAGTTACAAATGCGGTTTTCTCTTTGGCCGACTTGGCCAGGGGGATTTGCCAATACCCTTTTGTGAGGTCAAGAGTCGTCATGTATCGGGCTGTTCCCAGCCGGTCGATCAACTCATCTATACGTGGCATGGGGTAGGTGTCAAATTTTGTAACTTTGTTCAACTGTCGAAAATCGTTACAAAATCGCCAGCTCCCATCCGGTTTAGGCACCAACACAATGGGACTAGACCAATCACTTTGGGACTCCTCTATCACCCCTAAGTTCAGCATTTTCTGTACTTCCTCCCGTATTGCCTCCCGTCGGGCCTCTGGGATCCGATAGGGTTTTAACTTCACCCTTTCACCGGGCGGGGTAATGATGTCATGCTCTACCCCAGATGTTTGTCCCGGCAGCTCAGAGAATACCTCCTTGTTGCGAAGCACAAACTCCTTAACCTCCTGTTGTTGGGGTTGTGACAAGGTGGCTGCTATTCCAACCTCCGGAATCACGCAACCAGTTTGAGCTGGTGACCAAGTGTCTGCGACTAGGGACTCTCTATCCCTCCAGGCTTTCAACAGATTAACGTGATAGATCTGTTCGGGCTTTCGCCTTCCTGGTTGTCTGACCTTGTAATTCACTTCGCTCACTTTTTCCATTATCTCGTAGGGGCCTTGCCATTTGGCAAGGAATTTACTTTCAACCGTAGGGACAAGTACCAGTATCCTATCCCCCGGGGAAAAGGTACGGGTCTTGGCTCCACGGTTGTACACTCTCTGCTGTGCTAACTGCGCTTGGGCCAAATGTTCCTTCACGATGGGCATTACCTGTGCAATTCGGTCTTGCATCAGGGCGACATGCTCAATCACACTCCTGTGGGGAGAACTCTCACTTTCCCAAGTTTCCTTGGCAATATCCAACAGCCCTCTTGGGTGTCTCCCATACAGTAACTCAAAGGGGGAGAATCCCGTAGAGGATTGGGGCACCTCCCTAATAGCAAACATCAGATAAGGAAGTAGACAGTCCCAATCCTTTCCATCTCTATCCACCACTTTCTTCAACATTTGTTTTAGGGTTTTGTTGAACCTTTCAACCAGCCCATCGGTTTGGGGGTGATACACAGATGTACGTAATTGCGTCACTTTGAACAATTTACACAGCTCCTTCATAACCCGGGACATAAAGGGTGTACCTTGGTCCGTAAGCAGTTCTTTACAAATACCCACCCGGCTAAACACAAGAGATAGCTCTTTGGCTATGGTTTTGGCCGAGGTATTTCGGAGAGGGATCGCTTCTGGATAACGGGTGGCATAGTCCATTATAACTAATATGTACTGGTGCCCCCTAGCGGACTTGATTATAGGACCTACCAAATCCATGGCGATCCTCTCAAACGGGACCTCAATGATGGGTAGAGGGACCAGCGGGCTACGGAAATGTGGCATCGGGGCCAACCTCTGACACACAGGGCAGGAGGAACAATAATTTTCTATGTCCTTCATCACCCCCGGCCAATAGAATCTCTGTAATACCCTCTCTCGGGTTTTCTCTGTCCCCAGATGACCTCCAAGAATGTGCCCATGGGCCAACTCCAACACCAACTTCCTGTAAGGTTTGGGCACCACAAGCTGCTCAACGGTTTCTTCTGCCCTTTTTGCCACCCGATACAGTAGGTCCTTCTCTACGCTGAAGTATGGGTAAGTGCAGGTATTATCTGGGTTCACTAACTCGCCATCTATTTTCACTACGTTTTCCCGTGCCTTTATTAGGGCGGGGTCTTTCAACTGTTCTGTGGCAAAGTTTTCCCTGTGAACCTCAAGATCAGAAAACTCCACAGACGGTAGGTTTTCGTCTGAGGAGGTGGGCTCCTCTCCAGTTTCTTGAGTCTCCCCTGCCAATACTGATAAGGGAAATTCTGGAGAGTCCTCACCACTCTCAGGGGAGTTCTGGCTATCACATTCCTGGTACATAGGGGCACCAGTGGGGGGCTCAGGATCATCCCACAGTTCCCAGAACTTCGGAAAATCCCTTCCCACAATGGCGTCATGCGGTAACTGAGATACTAAGCCCACTGGATGAGAGAGGGTACCTTTGGGGGTCTCGAAACACACTGTAGTCACTGGATACTCTCGGGTGTCCCCATGCACACAAATAACAGCTACCTTGCTATTCCCAGAGACCTCTGTTTTAACTAACTCAGCCTTTATCAGGGTCACAAGGCTACCTGAATCCAGCAATACCACAACATTTCTACCATTAACACACATTTTGCATAAATGTTTCTCAGTTCCTCGAATGGCAGTGCATGCGACTGTCGCACACAGCGACTGACGTCTGCCCGTCAGAAAGTCACACTGCATGGGTTCCTCCACAACCGGGCAATTGGCTGCAATATGTCCCGCTTGCCGGCAGCGGTAGCAAACGATCCTTCTTGCGGCCTCTTGAGCCGCTGATTTCCCAGGCTGTTCTCGCCAAACTTGGGGTAGAGCTCCCACCCTCTCACTCTCTCCACCCTCACCCCTTGGAATCCTCTTATCCGCCCCTGGGGATGGTCTGGTCTTAGGGTGGAAAGTCCGAGTGTCTCTGGAAGAGGCCGTCAGGTTCTCTGTAGCCAAGTATTTCTCCACATGATCCACAAGACCATCGGCCGTCTCTGGGTCTCCATGGCTTACCCACTTTTGGATGGCAGTAGGAAGAGCTCTCAAAAACCGATCCATTACAACACGTTCCACAATCTTTGGTGCGGACAAAGTCTCTGGCTGTAGCCACTTTCTGCTCAGGTGAATGAGATCATACATTTGAGACCTGGGGGGTTTTCCAAGCTGGAAAGTCCAGTTATGCACACGCTGAGCCCGGACAGCCTGGGTGACACCCAGCCTTGCCAATATTTCAGCTTTTAGCATCGCATAGTCTTTTGCTTGGTTAGGCTCTAGGTCATAGTAAGCTTTCTGCGATTCACCAGTTAACAGAGGAGCCACCAGTCCAGCCCACTGCTCCTCAGGCCACTTTTCTCTTTCAGCGGTCCTTTCAAATGTGGTCAAAAATACCTCTGGATCATCCTCTCCAGTCATTTTTGTCAATAAACGACTCACCCCAAAGGACGCGGTATTAGTGGGACGGCTTTCCTCACTGGTCTGCGGACGTTGCTGCATTGCTGCTTCCATCTGTTGTTGTAGTCTCTGCTCTTGCTTCTGTAACAGGTCTATGAAGCGGGCCTCAGATTGCTGCTGGGCTTGTTGCTGAGCCTCCAGACTCTGTTGCAAAGTTGCGTTTGTCTGCTGCTGGGCTGCAAGGCTCTGTTGATGAGCTTGCTGCTGGGCTGCAAGGCTCTGTTGATGAGCTTGCTGCTGGGCTGCGAAGTTCTGTTGTTGAGCTGCAAGGCTCTTTTGCAAACCTGCATTTGTCTGCTGTTGATTGGCATTTGCTAGAGCCAGCTGCTTCAGTATCTCCTCCATGCTGGCTTAAAAAAAACTGCCCGCATTCTCCACCAACTGTGAGGGGGTTAGCTCGGCAGCGGGTGTGTGTGACCCCCGAGATGGGCTCCCCACACAAAAACAGGCCCAGCAAACGGTGGTTGTGGTTTTCAAAATCAAAAAGGTGCGGTTTATTTTCTATTTACAGTGACAAAACACAGCAAAGCAAAAGAAACATAAACAAAATAAATCCTGGTCAACTTGACCTCTGACTAAACATACAGGTTTCCTAACTAACAACTGGGATCAGCCTAGTGCTGTCCTAGTCCCTAAGTCCCTGGTTTTAAATGTCCAAGCAAATAGCCACACAGGCTTTGTCTCACCGCACAGGGGTTCACTCTCCCTAGACAGTCCACACAGGTCTGGTTCCAGGCATGAGCTAACATCTAATGAAGCTGGGAGTTCTTATAGAGGCCTAAATGAGCTGACAAGCTTCAGCTGGTCTCATCAACTCCCTGTCTGTACGACGCCCCACACTCTCCCTAGAGGTATGAGTCATCCATGAGCCCACTAGCCTTATACAACTCTCCACCTAGTTGTATAAGTCGGCGTAAAGCCTGAATCTGGGCGAAATATATCTACCCCCCTGGATGCAACCAGGTGACTTTACCTTCCTGCTGTCACAACACATATATATAAAAGTTGCAAGATCAGGACACAAAACAAATAAATATAATAAAAAATTCATGATTAAAAAGACGAAGGCTGAGCTGAACATCATAGGTTGACAATAGGGATGAGCTTCGTGTTCGAGTCGAACATACGTTCGACTCGAACATCGGCTGTTCGATCGTTCGACGAAGATCGAACGATTTGGGCCGTTTGCGCCAAATTCGAGTGACGCGAACGGCCCACAATGCACTACGCCATCGCAGTGTCATCCAGGCGCTGTGATACGCCAAGCATGCACTGTGACCCCGCATGCTTAGCCAATCACAGCGCCGGCAGCGAGGAGAGCAATGATTGGCCACAGGCAGGATGCCTGTGGCCAATTATTCTTGAGGGGGTTTAGTACACGCCCCACACTATAAAAGGCCGCCAGCGCGGCGGCCTTGTGTAGTGTGTTCCGGAGCAGGGAAAGAGAAGCATAGGCAGGGACAGTTTCATTTTTTTTCCTTTACTAATCCTGGATTCCTTGTGTTTAGGGACAAATAAGGATAGGTAGGGAGAGTGTCAGTGTGTTATTCTGTGCTAAACCTTGTTTGTAGGGACAGAGAGGTACAGTGAGGGAAAGTGTCAGTGTGCTATTCTGTTCTAAACCAATCTTGCTGAACCATATTTGAAATCCTTGAGTTTAGGGACAGAGAGGTACAGTGAGGGAAAGTGTCAGTGTGCTATTCTGTGCTAAATCTTGTTTGTAGGGACAGAGTAGGACAGTGAGTGAAACTGACAGTGTGCTATTCTGTTCTAAACCAATCTTGCTGAACCATATTTGAAATCCTTGAGTTTAGGGACTGAGAGGTACAGTGAGGGAAAGTGTCAGTGTGCTATTCTGTGCTAAATCTTGTTTGTAGGGACAGAGTAGGACAGTGAGTGAAACTGACAGTGTGCTATTCTGTTCTAAACCAATCTTGCTGAACCATATTTGAAATCCTTGAGTTTAGGGACAGAGAGGTACAGTGAGGGAAAGTGTCAGTGTGCTATTCTGTGCTAAATCTTGTTTGTAGGGACAGAGTAGGACAGTGAGTGAAACTGACAGTGTGCTATTCTGTTCTAAACCAATCTTGCTGAACCATATTTGAAATCCTTGAGTTTAGGGACTGAGAGGTACAGTGAGGGAAAGTGTCAGTGTGCTATTCTGTGCTAAATCTTGTTTGTAGGGACAGAGTAGGACAGTGAGTGAAACTGACAGTGTGCTATTCTGTTCTAAACTAATCTTGCTGAACCATATTTGAAATCCTTGAGTTTAGGGACTGAGAGTTACAGTGAGGGAAAGTGTCAGTGTGCTATTCTGTGCTAAATCCTGTTTGTAGGGACAGAGTAGGACAGTGAGTGAAACTGACAGTGTGCTATTCTGTTCTAAACTAATCTTGCTGAACCATATTTGAAATCCTTGAGTTTAGGGACTGAGAGGTACAGTGAGGGAAAGTGTCAGTGTGCTATTCTGTGCTAAATCTTGTTTGTAGGGACAGAGTAGGACAGTGAGTGAAACTGACAGTGTGCTATTCTGTTCTAAACCAATCTTGCTGAACCATATTTGAAATCCTTGAGTTTAGGGACTGAGAGGTACAGTGAGGGAAAGTGTCAGTGTGCTATTCTGTGCTAAATCTTGTTTGTAGGGACAGAGTAGGACAGTGAGTGAAACTGACAGTGTGCTATTCTGTTCTAAACCAATCTTGCTGAACCATATTTGAAATCCTTGAGTTTAGGGACTGAGAGGTACAGTGAGGGAAAGTGTCAGTGTGCTATTCTGTGCTAAATCTTGTTTGTAGGGACAGAGTAGGACAGTGAGTGAAACTGACAGTGTGCTATTCTGTTCTAAACCAATCTTGCTGAACCATATTTGAAATCCTTGAGTTTAGGGACAGAGAGGTACAGTGAGGGAAAGTGTCAGTGTGCTATTCTGTGCTAAATCTTGTTTGTAGGGACAGAGTAGGACAGTGAGTGAAACTGACAGTGTGCTATTCTGTTCTAAACCAATCTTGCTGAACCATATTTGAAATCCTTGAGTTTAGGGACAGAGAGGTACAGTGAGGGAAAGTGTCAGTGTGCTATTCTGTGCTAAATCTTGTTTGTAGGGACAGAGTAGGACAGTGAGTGAAACTGACAGTGTGCTATTCTATTCTAAACAATCAATATACACATATATATAAAAGTTGCAAGATCAGGACACAAAACAAATAAATATAATAAAAAATTCATGATTAAAAAGACGAAGGCTGAGCTGAACATCATAGGTTGACAATAGGGATGAGCTTCGTGTTCGAGTCGAACATACGTTCGACTCGAACATCGGCTGTTCGATCGTTCGACGAAGATCGAACGATTTGGGCCGTTTGCGCCAAATTCGAGTGACGCGAACGGCCCACAATGCACTACGCCATCGCAGTGTCATCCAGGCGCTGTGATTGGCCAAGCATGCACTGTGACCCCGCATGCTTAGCCAATCACAGCGCCGGCAGCGAGGAGAGCAATGATTGGCCACAGGCAGGATGCCTGTGGCCAATTATTCTTGAGGGGGTTTAGTACACGCCCCACACTATAAAAGGCCGCCAGCGCGGCGGCCTTGTGTAGTGTGTTCCGGAGCAGGGAAAGAGAAGCATAGGCAGGGACAGTTTCATTTTTTTTCCTTTACTAATCCTGGATTCCTTGTGTTTAGGGACAAATAAGGATAGGTAGGGAGAGTGTCAGTGTGTTATTCTGTGCTAAACCTTGTTTGTAGGGACAGAGAGGTACAGTGAGGGAAAGTGTCAGTGTGCTATTCTGTTCTAAACCAATCTTGCTGAACCATATTTGAAATCCTTGAGTTTAGGGACAGAGAGGTACAGTGAGGGAAAGTGTCAGTGTGCTATTCTGTGCTAAATCTTGTTTGTAGGGACAGAGTAGGACAGTGAGTGAAACTGACAGTGTGCTATTCTGTTCTAAACCAATCTTGCTGAACCATATTTGAAATCCTTGAGTTTAGGGACTGAGAGGTACAGTGAGGGAAAGTGTCAGTGTGCTATTCTGTGCTAAATCTTGTTTGTAGGGACAGAGTAGGACAGTGAGTGAAACTGACAGTGTGCTATTCTGTTCTAAACCAATCTTGCTGAACCATATTTGAAATCCTTGAGTTTAGGGACAGAGAGGTACAGTGAGGGAAAGTGTCAGTGTGCTATTCTGTGCTAAATCTTGTTTGTAGGGACAGAGTAGGACAGTGAGTGAAACTGACAGTGTGCTATTCTGTTCTAAACCAATCTTGCTGAACCATATTTCAAATCCTTGAGTTTAGGGACTGAGAGGTACAGTGAGGGAAAGTGTCAGTGTGCTATTCTGTGCTAAATCCTGTTTGTAGGGACAGAGTAGGACAGTGAGTGAAACTGACAGTGTGCTATTCTGTTCTAAACTAATCTTGCTGAACCATATTTGAAATCCTTGAGTTTAGGGACTGAGAGGTACAGTGAGGGAAAGTGTCAGTGTGCTATTCTGTGCTAAATCTTGTTTGTAGGGACAGAGTAGGACAGTGAGTGAAACTGACAGTGTGCTATTCTGTTCTAAACCAATCTTGCTGAACCATATTTGAAATCCTTGAGTTTAGGGACTGAGAGGTACAGTGAGGGAAAGTGTCAGTGTGCTATTCTGTGCTAAATCTTGTTTGTAGGGACAGAGTAGGACAGTGAGTGAAACTGACAGTGTGCTATTCTGTTCTAAACTAATCTTCCTGAACCATATTTGAAATCCTTGAGTTTAGGGACTGAGAGGTACAGTGAGGGAAAGTGTCAGTGTGCTATTCTGTGCTAAATCTTGTTTGTAGGGACAGAGTAGGACAGTGAGTGAAACTGACAGTGTGCTATTCTGTTCTAAACCAATCTTGCTGAACCATATTTGAAATCCTTGAGTTTAGGGACAGAGAGGTACAGTGAGGGAAAGTGTCAGTGTGCTATTCTGTGCTAAATCTTGTTTGTAGGGACAGAGTAGGACAGTGAGTGAAACTGACAGTGTGCTATTCTGTTCTAAACCAATCTTGCTGAACCATATTTGAAATCCTTGAGTTTAGGGACAGAGAGGTACAGTGAGGGAAAGTGTCAGTGTGCTATTCTGTGCTAAATCTTGTTTGTAGGGACAGAGTAGGACAGTGAGTGAAACTGACAGTGTGCTATTCTGTTCTAAACCAATCTTGCTGAACCATATTTGAAATCCTTGAGTTTAGGGACTGAGAGGTACAGTGAGGGAAAGTGTCAGTGTGCTATTCTGTGCTAAATCTTGTTTGTAGGGACAGAGTAGGACAGTGAGTGAAACTGACAGTGTGCTATTCTGTTCTAAACTAATCTTGCTGAACCATATTTGAAATCCTTGAGTTTAGGGACTGAGAGGTACAGTGAGGGAAAGTGTCAGTGTGCTATTCTGTGCTAAATCTTGTTTGTAGGGACAGAGTAGGACAGTGAGTGAAACTGACAGTGTGCTATTCTGTTCTAAACTAATCTTGCTGAACCATATTTGAAATCCTTGAGTTTAGGGACTGAGAGGTACAGTGAGGGAAAGTGTCAGTGTGCTATTCTGTGCTAAATCTTGTTTGTAGGGACCGAGTAGGACAGTGAGTGAAACTGACAGTGTGCTATTCTGTTCTAAACCAATCTTGCTGAACCATATTTGAAATCCTTGAGTTTAGGGACTGAGAGGTACAGTGAGGGAAAGTGTCAGTGTGCTATTCTGTGCTAAATCTTGTTTGTAGGAACAGAGTAGGACAGTGAGTGAAACTGACAGTGTGCTATTCTGTTCTAAACTAATCTTGCTGAACCATATTTGAAATCCTTGAGTTTAGGGACTGAGAGGTACAGTTAGGGAAAGTGTCAGTGTGCTATTCTGTGCTAAATCTTGTTTGTAGGGACAGAGTAGGACAGTGAGTGAAACTGACAGTGTGCTATTCTGTTCTAAACCAATCTTGCTGAACCATATTTGAAATCCTTGAGTTTAGGGACTGAGAGGTACAGTGAGGGAAAGTGTCAGTGTGCTATTCTGTGCTAAATCTTGTTTGTAGGGACAGAGTAGGACAGTGAGTGAAACTGACAGTGTGCTATTCTGTTCTAAACCAATCTTGCTGAACCATATTTGAAATCCTTGAGTTTAGGGACTGAGAGGTACAGTGAGGGAAAGTGTCAGTGTGCTATTCTGTGCTAAATCTTGTTTGTAGGGACAGGGTAGGACAGTGAGGGAAACTGACAGTGTGCTATTCTGTTCTAAACTAATCTTGCTGAACCATATTTGAAATCCTTGAGTTTAGGGACAGAGAAGGACACTCGTGGAAACTCTCAGTGTGCTATTCTGTGCTACATCTAGTTTGTAGGGACAGAGTAGGACAGTGAGTGAAACTGACAGTGTGCTATTCTGTTCTAAACCAATCTTGCTGAACCATATTTGAAATCCTTGAGTTTAGGGACAGAGAAGGACACTCGTGGAAACTATCAGTGTGCTATTCTGTGCTAAATCTTGTTTGTAGGGACAGAGTAGGACAGTGAGGGAAAGTGTCAGTGTGCTATTCTGTTCTAAACTAATCTTGCTGAACCATATTTGAAATCCTTGAGTTTAGGGACAGAGAAGGACACTCGTGGAAACTCTCAGTGTGCTATTCTGTGCTAAATCTAGTTTGTAGGGACAGAGTAGGACAGTGAGTGAAACTGACAGTGTGCTATTCTGTTCTAAACCAATCTTGCTGAACCATATTTGAAATCCTTGAGTTTAGGGACAGAGAAGGACACTCGTGGAAACTCTCAGTGTGCTATTCTGTGCTAAATCTAGTTTGTAGGGACAGAGTAGGACAGTGAGTGAAACTGACAGTGTGCTAGTCTGTGCTAAACCAATCTTGCTGAAGCATATTGCAAATCCTTGTGTTTAGGGACAGAGAAGGATAGGCAGGGGACAGTGTCAGTGTCATTGTTGCTAAGCCTCCTGCACAGTATACATCTGAAGGTAGCCCTTATTGCTGTTTTTCCCATCTCCCTGCAGGCCATCCATTAAAATGTCTGGAAGGCAAACAAGGAGAGGCAGACAGTCAGGAGGCAAAAAAAGAGGGCAAGCAGGCTCTGTGTCTGGGGGCAACAGTGCTGGTCGTGGACGCGGTGCATTGTCATCAGCACATGGCCATGGGACACACTTGTCCTTCTTTTCGGCAGCTGGACATGTTGAGCCACATCATGCCGAACACTTGGTAGAGTGGATGACCAAGCCCACCTCATCCTCCTCATCCTCTCTCACCCAGGCTCAGGGTACTGGCAAAGCAGCTGCCAAAGCGTCCTCTTCTCTGGTATCATTATCTTCATTAGTCAATCCTTCCCTAGACCCACCATGTCCTCCTCCTGAGGAGTCCCCCGAACTGTTTGAGCACAGTGTTGGGTACATGCTCCAGGAGGATGCCCAGCGTTTCGAAGGATCTGATGATGATACCCAGATAGAGGAAGGCAGTAGCGTGAGAGCAGAGAGAGGGGATGCTCAAGAAGGACACCAATCTGGCAGTCATGCTCCAGCAGCTGCAGCATACTGCCAGATTGGCTCCAGTGATGAGGAGGGAGGGGATGATGAGATCACTGACTCCACGTGGGTGCCTAATAGGAGAGAGGAGGAGGAGGAGGATGAGGAGGAGGCACATCTCCAACGAGGCAGGATGCCCTTGGGTGGCCAGCGTATGGGCAGCACACCGACGGAATCACACCGCAGAGCTCCGCCTGTGCAGGGCGCTGCCTCTGCCCATCATTCAAAAAGTTCTTTGGTGTGGGCCTTTTTTGAGGCGAGTGCATCAGATCGCACAGCTGCTGTTTGCAACATATGTCTCAAGCGTATATCGCGTGGCCAAAACATCAGCCGCTTGGGCACCACATGCTTGATCAGACATATGTTGACCTGCCATGCAGCTCGTTGGCAAGCCTACCTTAAAGACCCACACCAAAGAACAAAGCTGACCTCTTCTTGCACCGCATCAGCTGGGATCTCCAACCCCACGATACCTTCAGTCCTCTCTGAAACCTGCTCTGAGAGGAATGAAGGTGTAGAATTAGGTGTGTCACAGCCAAGTACTTGCGGCCACTCTGCTAGCAGTACACCGACGTCCGATTCTAGCAGGCAAATTTCCCTGCCCCAGCTGCTGGACCGTCGAAAGAAGTTCACTCCCAGCCATCCACATGCCCAGCGGTTGAATGCTAGCTTGGCTAAATTGCTAGCCTTCAACTGCTGCCTTTTCAGTTGGTAGACTCGGCCCCCTTCCGTGAGTTTGTGCAATGTGCGGTTCCTCAGTGGCAGGTTCCCAAATGCCACTTTTTCTCACGGAAGGCGATTCCGGCTCTCTACAGGCATGTGGAAGGCAATGTCTTGGCCTCGCTGGACAGGGCGGTCAGCGGTAAGGTGCATATTACCGCTGACTCATGGTCCAGCAGGCATGGACAGGGACGTTACCTTTCTTTCACGGCCCATTGGGTCACTCTTTTGGCAGCTGGGAAGGATGCAGGACAAGGTGCAGTAGTGTTGGAGGTTGTTCCACCGCCACGCCTCCAAAATGCTACTACTGGTTGTGACACACCTCTCTCCTCCACCCCTCCTCTTCTTCTTCCTCCATGGCCTCTTCCTGTGGTTTGTCCTCGGAACCAGCGGTGCTCCGTAGGCGTTCAATGGGCTACGCAAGTACGCAGGCAAAAAGATGCCATGCCGTGCTTGCGCTGGTGTGTTTGGGGGACAGGAGCCACACTGGGGCAGAGGTCCTGTCTGCTCTGCAGGGGCAGGCCGAGAGGTGGTTGACGCCACGCCAGCTTAAGCCAGGAATGGTGGTTTGCGACAATGGCACCAACCTCCTCTCCGCCCTCCGACAGGGACAACTGACCCATGTACCCTGTATGGCTCACGTCCTTAACCTGGTGGTGCAGCGGTTCTTGGGCAGGTACCCGGGCTTACAGGATGTCCTGAGACAGGCCAGGAAAGTCTGTGTTCATTTCCGCAGATCTTATAATGCCAGTGCTCGCCTGGCTGAGCTGCAAAAGGAGTTGAACCTGCCCAAGAACCGCCTTATATGTGACATGCCCACCAGGTGGAACTCAACGTTGGCCATGCTGCAGCGGCTGCACACGCAGCAGAGGGCCATCAATGAGTACCTGTGCGACTACGGCACCAGGACAGGGTCAGGGGAGCTCGGGTTTTTTTCACCACGCCAGTGGGGCATGATCAGGGATGCATGCACTGTCCTGGCACCATTTGAGGAGGCCACGAGGATGGTGAGCAGTGACAGTGCATGCATCAGTGACACTGTACCTCTTGTCCACCTGTTGGAGCACACGCTGCGTGGAATAATGGACAGGGCACTTGAGGCAGAACAGAGGCAGGAAGAGGAGGACTTCCTTGCCTCTCAAGGCCCCCTTTACCCTGACAGTGTTCCTTCTGTCCCACCCATCGCACAGGAAGAGGAGGAGGAGGAGGAGGATTGTGTCAGCATGGAGGTGGAGGCTGGCACTCAGCATCATCAGCAGCAGTCTTTTAGGGATGATTTACAGTCCCAAGAAACCAGTGGACTTGTACGTGGCTGGGAGGAGGTGGCTGCGGATCATGTCGTCCTTAGTGACCCAGAGGACTCCGGACTGAATGCCTCAGCTAACCTACGCTGCATGGCCTCCCTGATCCTGCAAAGTCTGCGGAAGGATCCTCGTATTCTTCGGATCAAGGAGAGGGACCATTACTGGCTGGCCACTCTCCTTGATCCACGGTACAAGGGTAAGGTTGCGGACCTTATGTTACCGTCGCAGAGGGAGCAGAGGATGAGACAACTCCGGGAGGCCTTGCAGAAAGGTCTGTGCAAGGCGTTCCCAGAGACTGGGAGGTTACAAACTCCTGGTCCTGGACAACGAGTTGCTGAGGCTTCGGGCAGTCAAAGAAGGAGCGGTGGGGAAGGTGGCCGTCTGACCGATGCGTTCAGACAATTCTTTAGTCCGCAGCCCCAAAGTATGATCGTTTCCAGCAACCATCGCCAGCGTCTGATATACATGGTGCAGGAATACCTAGGGGCAAGGTCAGACTTGGACACCTTCCCCACCGAAAATCCTCTGGCTTACTGGGTCTTGAGGATGGATCACTGGCCAGAGCTTGCACAGTATGCAATTGAGCTACTGGCCTGTCCTGCATCCAGCGTTCTTTCAGAACGCACATTCAGTGCTGCTGGAGGATTTGTCACGGATCACAGGGTGCGCCTGTCCACCGACTCGGTTGATCGACTGACTTTCATCAAGATGAACCAGTCTTGGATCACCACCAGCTACCACACACCTGATGCTGATATAACAGACTAATTGATTTTAAAATGTCACATCCCTTCAAGACTGATGCTGATGCTGAGTTCCTTTGCTGTTATGTTGACTAGCTATCCTCCTCCTCCTCCTCAATGATCCGATTAATGATGATAGCTTGGAAGATCATTTTTGTTTATGGGTGCCGCCACCAGTGCCTAAGGCCCAATTTTTCAGCCCCTGTTTAACAGGGGCGTGTAGTTACAATTTTTGATGCAATACTTTGCAACAGGCCTCATTGCTGTGCTCCAAGTACAGTATCTGTGAGGGGTTGCAGTATTGTGCCACCAGTGCCTAAGGCCCAATTTTTCAGCCCATGTTCAACAGGGGCATGCAATTATAATTATTGATCTAATAATTCACAGCAGGGCCCATTGCTGCGCCCACCAAGAGTAACTGTCAGGCCTTACAGTGTTGTGTCAACACCACCACCACCACCACCACCACCAAAGGCCCAATTTTTCAGCCCCTGTTCAACAGGGGCATGCAATTCTAATTATTGATCTAATAATTCACAGCAGGGCCCATTGCTGCGCCCACCAAGAGTAACTGTCAGGCCTTACAGTGTTGTGTCAACACCACCACCACCACCACCACCACAGGCCCAATTTTTCAGCCCCTGTTCAACAGGGGCATGCAATTCTAATTATTGATCTAATAATTCACAGCAGGGCCCATTGCTGCGCCCATCAAGAGTAACTGTCAGGCCTTACAGTGTTGTGGCACCAGCACCACCATCAAAGGCCCAATTTTTACTACCACTGTTCAACAATTATATGTTATTACAATTCCTGATATAATAGTTGACAGCAGGGCGTTCCAGCACCCACCAAGAGTAACTGTGAGTGCTTACAGTGTTGTGCCAACACCAACACCTAAGGGGCCAATTTCTGCAGAGTATATACGGCAGGTCCCTACTTTCAAACATCCAACTTACAAACGACTACTACTTGCAAAAGGAAGAAGACAACAGGAAGTGAGAGGAAATCTACCCCTTGGAAGGAAAATTCTCTCCTGTAAGAATTAATATGGGAGAAAGGTGTCTCCTCTCTACTGATGCTTTATCACCAATCCTTGTTTCAATAAAAACACCACATTTCAAAAACAGTTGTCATTGGGACGCAAAGTGAGGTGAAATGTTCTGAACAGGGGCACAGACAGCAAAAAAAATGTTACAGGGGTGATAACCCTTCCCTATGTTTTCCAAAAAGCTTAAAAATAGGTATTTGGCCTGGAGCTACACTTAAACAATGTAGCTGTTCAAAATTACAAACAGATTCTACATAAGAACAAACCTACAATCCCTGTCTTGTATGCACCGCCTGTATACGGCTGTTCAGAGTATATAGGGCCTTTTTTATTTTGTGTGCGGGGTTCCCCTTAATTTCCATACAAGACCCAAAGGGGCTGGTAATGGGCTGGGGTAGGGGGGGGGGGGTTGATGGGGTAGCTATGCCATTTTTCTTAAAGATTTTCATCCATATTACCGGGACCAGACATTACATTAAAGCCGCAAGCAGTTTTAAATGGCTTTTTTTTCCTTTAGAAATGTTATTTTGTGCAGGGACAGTTCTAAACACGGGAAACACGTGGCACTGTACAGGCATACTTTAGACACCCCCCAGGTACAATATTTAAAGGAATATTTGACTTTTTTTTTTTCACTTTATGCATCATTAAAATGACTGCTCCCGGAAAACGTCAGTTTTTAAAACTTCTTTTTGCATTGATACATGTCCCCTGGTGCAGAACCCGGGTTCCCAAACTCTGTTTAGGACAATAACATGGATAATAGTCATTATAATTAGCACTTTAGAATCCGAACGTTCGCATCCATTGTATTTAATAGGGTTCTAATGTTCGTGCGAACTTTCGGTCCGTTCGCGGGTTCTGGTGCGAACCGAACCCGGGGGTGTTCGGCTCATCACTAGTTGACAACCAAATAATACAGAAAAACTGGGCTGGACATCAGGAGTTGAAAACCCGACGCAGGGGTATGATGTATAATTATATAAACTCTAAAAATTGGAAAAATTGTATTAATGAGGATTAGTGATGAGCCGAACACCCCCGGGTTCGGTTCGCACCAGAACCCGCGAACGGACCGAAAGTTTGCACGAACATTAGAACCCTATTAAATACAATGGATGCGAACGTTTGGATTCTAAAGTGCTAATTATAACGACTATTATCCATGTTATTGTCCGAAACAGAGTTTGGGAACCCGGGTTCTGCACCAGGGGACATGTATCAATGCAAAAAGAAGTTTTAAAAACGGACGTTTTCCGGGAGCAGTCATTTTAATGATGCATAAAGTGAAAAAAAAAAGTCAAATATTCCTTTAAATATTGTACCTGGGGGGTGTCTAAAGTATGCCTGTGAAGTGCCACGTGTTTCCCGTGTTTAGAACTGTCCCTGCACAAAATAACATTTCTAAAGGAAAAAAAGCCATTTAAAACTGCTTGCGGCTTTAATGCAATGTCTGGTCCCGGTAATATGGATGAAAATCTTTAGGAAAAATGGCATAGCTACCCCATCAACCCCCCCCCCCTACCCCAGCCCATTACCAGCCCCTTTGGGTCTTGTATGGATATTAAGGGGAACCCCGCACACAAAATAAAAAAGGACCTATATACTCTGAACAGCCGTATACAGGCGGTGCATACAAGACAGGGACTGTAGGTTTGTTCTTATGTAGAATCTGTTTGTAATTTTGAACAGCTGCATTGTTTAAGTGGAGCTCCATGCCAAATTCCTTTTTTTTAGCTTTTTGTAAAACATAGGGAACGGTTATCACCCCTGTCACATTTTTTTGCTGTCTGTGCCCCTGTTCAGAACATTTCACCTCACTTTGCGTCCCAATGACAACTGTTTTTGAAATGTGGTGTTTTTATTGAAACAAGGATTGGTGATAAAGCATCAGTAGAGAGGAGACACCTTTCTCCCATATTAATTCTTACAGGAGAGAATTTTCCTTCCAAGGGGTAGATTTCCTCTCACTTCCTGTTGTCTTCTTCCGTTTGCAAGTAGTAGTAGTTTGTAAGTTGGATGTTTGAAAGTAGGGACCTGCCGTATATACTCTGCAGAAATTGGCCCCTTAGGTGTTGGTGTTGGCACAACACTGAAAGCACTCACAGTTATTCTTGGTGGGTGCTGGAACTAGGGATGAGCTCGGTGTTCGAGTCGAACATACGTTCGACTCGAACACCGGCTGTTCGATCGTTCGCCGAACAACGAACGATTTGGGCCGTTCGTGCCTAATTCGCGGCCCACAATGCACTACGCCATCGCAGTGTCATCCAGGCGCTGTGATTGGCCAAGCATGCACTGTGACCCCGCATGCTTGGCCAATCACAGCGCCGGCAGCGAGGAGAGCAATGATTGGCCACAGGCAGGATGCCTGTGGCCAATTATTGCTGAGGGTGTTTAGTACACGCCCCACACTATAAAAGGCCGCCAGCACAGCGGCCTAGTGTAGTGTGTTCCGGAGCAGGGAAAGAGAAGCATAGGCAGGGACAGTGACATTTTTTTTTCTTGCTTAACCTGGATTCCTTTAGTTTAGGGAAAGAGAAGGATAGGTAGGGAGAGTGTCAGTCTGTTTTACTGTGCTAAACCTTGTTTGTAGGGACAGGGAAGGACAGTGAGGGAAATTCTCATTGTGCTATACTGTGCTAAAGCATTCATCATCAACCATCTTTAAAAAAACATTTTTTATAGGGACAGAAAACTATAGGTAGGGAGAGTGTCAGTGTGTTTTACTGTGCTAAACCTTGTTTGTAGGGACAGGGAAGGACAGTGAGGGAAATTCTCATTGTGCTATACTGTGCTAAAGCATTCATCATCAACCATCTTTAAAAAAAAAAAATTATAGGGACAGAAAACTATAGGTAGGGAGAGTGTCAGTGTGTTTTACTGTGCTAAACCTTGTTTGTAGGGACAGGGAAGGCCAGTGAGGGAAATTCTCATTGTGCTATACTGTGCTAAAGCATTCCTCATCAACCATCTTTAAAAAAAATTTTTTTGTAGGGACAGAAAACTATAGGTAGGGAGAGTGTCAGTGTGTTTTACTGTGCTAAACCTTGTTTGTAGGGACAGGGAAGGACAGTGAGGGAAATTCTCATTGTGCTATACTGTGCTAAAGCATTCATCATCAACCATCTTTAAAAAAACATTTTTTATAGGGACAGAAAACTATAGGTAGGGAGAGTGTCAGTGTGTTTTACTGTGCTAAACCTTGTTTGTAGGGACAGGGAAGGACAGTGAGGGAAATTCTCATTGTGCTATACTGTGCTAAAGCATTCCTCATCAACCATCTTTAAAAAAACATTTTTTATAGGGACAGAAAACTATAGGTAGGGAGAGTGTCAGTGTGTTTTACTGTGCTAAACCTTGTTTGTAGGGACAGGGAAGGACAGTGAGGGAAATTCTCATTGTGCTATACTGTGCTAAAGCATTCCTCATCAACCATCTTTAAAAAAACATTTTTTATAGGGACAGAAAACTATAGGTAGGGAGAGTGTCAGTGTGTTTTACTGTGCTAAACCTTGTTTGTAGGGACAGGGAAGGACAGTGAGGGAAATTCTCATTGTGCTATACTGTGCTAAAGCATTCATCATCAACCATCTTTAAAAAAAAAAATTTATAGGGACAGAAAACTATAGGTAGGGAGAGTGTCAGTGTGTTTTACTGTGCTAAACCTTGTTTGTAGGGACAGGGAAGGCCAGTGAGGGAAATTCTCATTGTGCTATACTGTGCTAAAGCATTCCTCATCAACCATCTTTTAAAAAAAAAAATTTTTATAGGGACAGAAAACTATAGGTAGGGAGAGTGTCAGTGTGTTTTACTGTGCTAAACCTTGTTTGTAGGGACAGGGAAGGACAGTGAGAGAAATTCTCATTGTGCTATACTGTGCTAAAGCATTCCTCATCAACCATCTTTAAAAAAACATTTTTTATAGGGACAGAAAACTATAGGTAGGGAGAGTGTCAGTGTGTTTTACTGTGCTAAACCTTGTTTGTAGGGACAGGGAAGGACAGTGAGGGAAATTCTCATTGTGCTATACTGTGCTAAAGCATTCCTCATCAACCATCTTTAAAAAAACATTTTTTATAGGGACAGAAAACTATAGGTAGGGAGAGTGTCAGTGTGTTTTACTGTGCTAAACCTTGTTTGTAGGGACAGGGAAGGACAGTGAGGGAAATTCTCATTGTGCTATACTGTGCTAAAGCATTCATCATCAACCATCTTTAAAAAAACATTTTTTATAGGGACAGAAAACTATAGGTAGGGAGAGTGTCAGTGTGTTTTACTGTGCTAAACCTTGTTTGTAGGGACAGGGAAGGACAGTGAGGGAAATTCTCATTGTGCTATACTGTGCTAAAGCATTCATCATCAACCATCTTTAAAAAAAAAAATTATAGGGACAGAAAACTATAGGTAGGGAGAGTGTCAGTGTGTTTTACTGTGCTAAACCTTGTTTGTAGGGACAGGGAAGGACAGTGAGGGAAATTCTCATTGTGCTATACTGTGCTAAAGCATTCATCATCAACCATCTTTAAAAAAACATTTTTTATAGGGACAGAAAACTATAGGTAGGGAGAGTGTCAGTGTGTTTTACTGTGCTAAACCTTGTTTGTAGGGACAGGGAAGGACAGTGAGGGAAATTCTCATTGTGCTATACTGTGCTAAAGCATTCATCATCATCCATCTTTAAAAAAAAATTTTATAGGGACAGAAAACTATAGGTAGGGAGAGTGTCAGTGTGTTTTACTGTGCTAAACCTTGTTTGTAGGGACAGGGAAGGCCAGTGAGGGAAATGCTCATTGTGCTATACTGTGCTAATGCATTCCTCATCAACCATCTTTAAAAAAAAATTTTTTATAGGGACAGAAAACTATAGGTAGGGAGAGTGTCAGTGTGTTTTACTGTGCTAAACCTTGTTTGTAGGGACAGGGAAGGACAGTGAGGGAAATTCTCATTGTGCTATACTGTGCTAAAGCATTCCTCATCAACCATCTTTAAAAAAACATTTTTTTATAGGGACAGAAAACTATAGGTAGGGAGAGTGTCAGTGTGTTTTACTGTGCTAAACCTTGTTTGTAGGGACAGGGAAGGACAGTGAGGGAAATTCTCATTGTGCTATACTGTGCTAAAGCATTCATCATCAACCATCTTTAAAAAAACATTTTTTATAGGGACAGAAATCTATAAGTAGGGAGAGTGTCAGTGTGTTTTACTGTGCTAAACCTTGTTTGTAGGGACAGGGAAGGACAGTGAGGGAAATTCTCATTGTGCTATACTGTGCTAAAGCATTCATCATCAACCATCTTTAAAAAAACATTTTTTATAGGGACAGAAAACTATAGGTAGGGAGAGTGTCAGTGTGTTTTACTGTGCTAAACCTTGTTTGTAGGGACAGGGAAGGACAGTGAGGGAAATTCTCATTGTGCTATACTGTGCTAAAGCATTCATCATCAACCATCTTTAAAAAAAAAAATTATAGGGACAGAAAACTATAGGTAGGGAGAGTGTCAGTGTGTTTTACTGTGCTAAACCTTGTTTGTAGGGACAGGGAAGGACAGTGAGGGAAATTCTCATTGTGCTATACTGTGCTAAAGCATTCCTCATCAACCATCTTTAAAAAAACATTTTTTATAGGGACAGAAAACTATAGGTAGGGAGAGTGTCAGTGTGTTTTACTGTGCTAAACCTTGTTTGTAGGGACAGGGAAGGACAGTGAGGGAAATTCTCATTGTGCTATACTGTGCTAAAGCATTCCTCATCAACCATCTTTAAAAAAACATTTTTTATAGGGACAGAAAACTATAGGTAGGGAGAGTGTCAGTGTGTTTTACTGTGCTAAACCTTGTTTGTAGGGACAGGGAAGGACAGTGAGGGAAATTCTCATTGTGCTATACTGTGCTAAAGCATTCATCATCAACCATCTTTAAAAAAACATTTTTTATAGGGACAGAAAACTATAGGTAGGGAGAGTGTCAGTGTGTTTTACTGTGCTAAACCTTGTTTGTAGGGACAGGGAAGGACAGTGAGGGAAATTCTCATTGTGCTATACTGTGCTAAAGCATTCATCATCAACCATCTTTAAAAAAACATTTTTTATAGGGACAGAAAACTATAGGTAGGGAGAGTGTCAGTGTGTTTTACTGTGCTAAACCTTGTTTGTAGGGACAGGGAAGGACAGTGAGGGAAATTCTCATTGTGCTATACTGTGCTAAAGCATTCATCATCAACCATCTTTAAAAAAAAAAAAATTATAGGGACAGAAAACTATAGGTAGGGAGAGTGTCAGTGTGTTTTACTGTGCTAAACCTTGTTTGTAGGGACAGGGAAGGACAGTGAGGGAGATTCTCATTGTGCTATACTGTGCTAAAGCATTCATCATCAACCATCTTTAAAAAAAAAAATTTATAGGGACAGAAAACTATAGGTAGGGAGAGTGTCAGTGTGTTTTACTGTGCTAAACCTTGTTTGTAGGGACAGGGAAGGACAGTGAGGGAAATTCTCATTGTGCTATACTGTGCTAAAGCATTCATCATCAACCATCTTTAAAAAAAAAAAATTATAGGGACAGAAAACTATAGGTAGGGAGAGTGTCAGTGTGTTTTACTGTGCTAAACCTTGTTTGTAGGGACAGGGAAGGCCAGTGAGGGAAATTCTCATTGTGCTATACTGTGCTAAAGCATTCCTCATCAACCATCTTTAAAAAAAAAATTTTTGTAGGGACAGAAAACTATAGGTAGGGAGAGTGTCAGTGTGTTTTACTGTGCTAAACCTTGTTTGTAGGGACAGGGAAGGACAGTGAGGGAAATTCTCATTGTGCTATACTGTGCTAAAGCATTCATCATCAACCATCTTTAAAAAAACATTTTTTATAGGGACAGAAAACTATAGGTAGGGAGAGTGTCAGTGTGTTTTACTGTGCTAAACCTTGTTTGTAGGGACAGGGAAGGACAGTGAGGGAAATTCTCATTGTGCTATACTGTGCTAAAGCATTCCTCATCAACCATCTTTAAAAAAACATTTTTTATAGGGACAGAAAACTATAGGTAGGGAGAGTGTCAGTGTGTTTTACTGTGCTAAACCTTGTTTGTAGGGACAGGGAAGGCCAGTGAGGGAAATTCTCATTGTGCTATACTGTGCTAAAGCATTCCTCATCAACCATCTTTTAAAAAAAAATTTTTTATAGGGACAGAAAACTATAGGTAGGGAGAGTGTCAGTGTGTTTTACTGTGCTAAACCTTGTTTGTAGGGACAGGGAAGGACAGTGGGAGAAATTCTCATTGTGCTATACTGTGCTAAAGCATTCCTCATCAACCATCTTTAAAAAAAAATTTTTATAGGGACAGAAAACTATAGGTAGGGAGAGTGTCAGTGTGTTTTACTGTGCTAAACCTTGTTTGTAGGGACAGGGAAGGACAGTGAGGGAAATTCTCATTGTGCTATACTGTGCTAAAGCATTCCTCATCAACCATCTTTAAAAAAACATTTTTTATAGGGACAGAAAACTATAGGTAGGGAGAGTGTCAGTGTGTTTTACTGTGCTAAACCTTGTTTGTAGGGACAGGGAAGGACAGTGAGGGAAATTCTCATTGTGCTATACTGTGCTAAAGCATTCATCATCAACCATCTTTAAAAAAACATTTTTTATAGGGACAGAAAACTATAGGTAGGGAGAGTGTCAGTGTGTTTTACTGTGCTAAACCTTGTTTGTAGGGACAGGGAAGGACAGTGAGGGAAATTCTCATTGTGCTATACAGTGCTAAAGCATTCATCATCAACCATCTTTAAAAAAAAAAATTATAGGGACAGAAAACTATAGGTAGGGAGAGTGTCAGTGTGTTTTACTGTGCTAAACCTTGTTTGTAGGGACAGGGAAGGACAGTGAGGGAAATTCTCATTGTGCTATACTGTGCTAAAGCATTCATCATCAACCATCTTTAAAAAAACATTTTTTATAGGGACAGAAATCTATAGGTAGGGAGAGTGTCAGTGTGTTTTACTGTGCTAAACCTTGTTTGTAGGGACAGGGAAGGACAGTGAGGGAAATCCTCATTGTGCTATACTGTGCTAAAGCATTCATCATCAACCATCTTTAAAAAAAATTTATAGGGACAGAAAACTATAGGTAGGGAGAGTGTCAGTGTGTTTTACTGTGCTAAACCTTGTTTGTAGGGACAGGGAAGGACAGTGAGGGAAATTCTCATTGTGCTATACTGTGCTAAAGCATTCATCATCAACCATCTTTAAAAAAAAAAAATTATAGGGACAGAAAACTATAGGTAGGGAGAGTGTCAGTGTGTTTTACTGTGCTAAACCTTGTTTGTAGGGACAGGGAAGGCCAGTGAGGGAAATTCTCATTGTGCTATACTGTGCTAAAGCATTCCTCATCAACCATCTTTAAAAAAAATTTTTTATAGGGACAGAAAACTATAGGTAGGGAGAGTGTCAGTGTGTTTTACTGTGCTAAACCTTGTTTGTAGGGACAGGGAAGGACAGTGAGGGAAATTCTCATTGTGCTATACTGTGCTAAAGCATTCCTCATCAACCATCTTTGAAATCCTTGTTTTTTGGACAGTCAGGGAAATTGTCATTGTGCTATTCTGTGCGAAAGCAATCATCCTCAACCATATTTAGAAATCCTTAAGTAAAGGGACAGAGAAGGACACCTGAAGGTAGCCCTTATTGCTTTTTTCCCATCTCCCTGCAGGCCATCCATTAGAATGTCTGGAAGGCAAACAAGGAGAGGCAGACAGTCAGGAGGCAATAAAAGAGGGCAAGCAGGCTCTGTGTCTGGGGGCAACAGTGCTGGTCGTGGATGCGGTGCATTGTCATCAGCACATGGCCATGGGACACGCTTGTCCTTCTTTTCGGCAGCTGGACATGTTGAGCCACATCATGCCGAAGACTTGGTAGAGTGGATGACCAAGCCCTCCTCCTCCTCCTCATCCTCTCTCACCCAGGCTCAGGGTACTGGCAAAGCAGCTGCCAAAGCGTCCTCTTCCCTGGTATCAATGTCAGACTCATCATCAGTCACTCCTTCCCTAGACCCACCATGTCCTCCTCCTGAGGAGTCCCCCGAACTGTTTGAGCACAGTGTTGGGTACATGCTCCAGGAGGATGCCCAGCGTTTCGAAGGGTCTGATGATGAAACCCAGCTACAGGAAGGCAGTAGCGTGAGAGCAGACAGAGGGGATGCTCAAGAAGGACACCAATCTGGCAGTCATGTTCCAGCAGCTGCAGCATACTGCCAGATTGGCTCCAGTGATGAGGAGGGAGGGGATGATGAGGTCACTGACTCCACGTGGGTGCCTAATAGGAGAGAGGAGGAGGAGGAGGATGAGGAGGAGGCACATCTCCAATGAGGCAGGATGCCCTTTGGTGGCTAGCGTAAGGGCAGTACACCGACGGAATCACACCGCAGAGCTCCGCCTGTGCAGGGCGCTGCCTCTGCCCGTCATTCAAAAAGTTCTTTGGTGTGGGCCTTTTTTGAGGCTAGTGCATCAGATCGCACAGCTGCTGTTTGCAACATATGTCTCAAGCGTATATCGCGTGGCCAAAACATCAGCCGCTTGGGTACCACATGCCTGACCAGACATATGTTGACCTGCCATGCAGCTCGTTGGCAAGCCTACCTCAAAGACCCACACCAAAGAACAAAGCGGACCTCTCCTTGCACCGCATCAGCTGGGATCTCCAACCCCACTATAACATCAGTCCTCTCTGAAACATGCACTGAGAGGAATGAAGGTGTAGAATTATGTGTTACAGCCAAGTACTTGCGGCCACTCTGCTAGCAGTACACCGACGTCCGATTCTAGCAGGCAAATTTCCCTGCCCCAGCTGCTGGACCGTCGAAAGAAGTTCACTCCCAGCCATCCACATGCCCAGCGGTTGAATGCTAGCTTGGCTAAATTGCTAGCGCTTCAACTGCTGCCTTTTCAGTTGGTAGACTCGGCCCCCTTCCGTGAGTTTGTGCAATGTGCGGTTCCTCAGTGGCAGGTTCCCAAACGCCACTTTTTCTCACGGAAGGCTATTCCGGCTCTCTACCGGCATGTGGAAGGCAATGTCTTGGCCTCGCTGGACAGGGCGGTCAGCGGTAAGGTGCATATTACCGCTGACTCATGGTCCAGCAGGCATGGACAGGGACGTTACCTTTCTTTCACGGCCCATTGGGTCACTCTTTTGGCAGCTGGGAAGGATGCAGGACAAGGTGCAGTAGTGTTGGAGGTTGTTCCACCGCCACGCCTCCAAAATGCTACTACTGGTTGTGACACACCTCTCTCCTCCACCCCCTCCTCTTCTTCTTCCTCCATGGACTCTTCCTGTGCTTTGTCCTCTGAACCAGCGGTGCTCCGTAGCCGTTCAAGGGGCTACGCAAGTACGCAGGCAAAAAGATGCCATGCCGTGCTTGCGCTGGTGTGTTTGGGGGACAGAAGCCACACTGGGGCAGAGGTCCTGTCTGCTCTGCAGGGCCAGGCCGAGAGGTGGTTGACGCCACGCCAGCTTAAGCCAGGAATGGTGGTTTGCGACAATGGCACCAACCTCCTCTCCGCCCTCCGACAGGGACAACTGACCCATGTGCCCTGTGTGGCTCACGTCCTTAACCTGGTGGTGCAGCGGTTCTTGGGCAGGTACCCGGGCTTACAGGATGTCCTGAGGCAGGCCAGGAAAGTCTGTGTGCATTTCCGCAGATCTTATAATGCCAGTGCTCGCCTGGCTGAGCTGCAAAAGGAGTTGAACCTGCCCAAGAACCGCCTTATATGTGACATGCCCACCAGGTGGAACTCAACGTTGGCCATGCTGCAGCGGCTGCACACGCAGCAGAGGGCCATCAATGAGTACCTGTGCGACTACGGCACCAGGACAGGGTCAGGGGAGCTTGGGTTTTTTTCTCCACGCCAGTGGGGCATGATCAGGGATGCATGCACTGTCCTGGCACCATTTGAGGAGGCCACGAGGATGGTGAGCAGTGACAGTGCATGCATCAGTGACACTGTACCTCTTGTCCACCTGTTGGAGCACACGCTGCGTGGAATAATGGACAGGGCACTTGAGGCAGAACAGAGGCAGGAAGAGGAGGACTTCCTTGCCTCTCAAGGCCCCCTTTACCCAGACAGTGTTCCTTCTGTCCCACCCATCGCACAGGAAGAGGAGGAGGAGGAGGAGGAGGAGGAGGATTGTGTCAGCATGGAGGTGGAGGCTGGCACTCAGCATCATCAGCAGCAGTCTTTTAGGGATGATTTACAGTCCCAAGAAACCAGTGGACTTGTACGTGGCTGGGAGGAGGTGGCTGCGGATCATGTCGTCCTTAGTGACCCAGAGGACTCCGGACCGAATGCCTCAGCTAACCTACGCTGCATGGCCTCCCTGATCCTGCAAAGTCTGCGGAAGGATCCTCGTATTCTTCGGATCAAGGAGAGGGACCATTACTGGCTGGCCACTCTCCTTGATCCACGGTACAAGGGTAAGGTTGCGGACCTTATGTTACCGTCGCAGAGGGAGCAGAGGATGAGACAACTCCGGGAGGCCTTGCAGAAAGGTCTGTGCAACGCGTTCCCAGAGACTGGGAGGTTACAAACTCCTGGTCCTGGACAACGAGTTGCTGAGGCTTCGGCCAGTCAAAGAAGGAGCGGTGGGGAAGGTGGCCGTCTGACCGATGCGTTCAGACAATTCTTTAGTCCGCAGCCCCAAAGTATGATCGGTTCCAGCAACCATCGCCAGCGTCTGATAAACATGGTGCAGGAATATCTAGGGGCAAGGTCAGACATGGACACCTTCCCCACCGAAAATCCTCTGGCTTACTGGGTCTTGAGGATGGATCACTGGCCAGAGCTTGCACAGTATGCAATTGAGCTACTGGCCTGTCCTGCATCCAGCGTTCTTTCGGAACGCACATTCAGTGCTGCTGGAGGATTTGTCACGGATCACAGGTTGCGCCTGTCCACCGACCCGGTTGATCGACTGACTTTCATCAAGATGAACCAGTCTTGGATCACCACCAGCTACCACACACCTGATGCTGATATAACAGACTAATTGATTTTAACATGTCACATCCCTTCAAGACTGATGCTGATGCTGAGTGCCTGTGCTGTTATGTTGACTGGCTATCCTCCTCCTCCGAGTCCTCAATGATACGATTGATGATGATAGCTTGGAAGATCATTTTTGTTTATGGGTGCCGCCACCAGTGCCTAACGCCCAATTTTTCAGCCCCTGTTTAACAGGGGCGTGTAATTACAATTTTTGAAGCAATACTTTGCAACAGGGCTCATTGCTGTGCTCCAAGTACAGTATCTGTGAGGGGTTGCAGTGTTGTGCCACCAGTGCCTAAGGCCCAATTTTTCAGCCCCTGTTTAACAGGGGCGTGTAATTACAATTTTTGAAGCAATACTTTGCAACAGGGCTCATTGCTGTGCTCCAAGTACAGTATCTGTGAGGGGTTGCAGTGTTGTGCCACCAGTGCCTAAGGCCCAATTTTTCAGCCCCTGTTCAACAGGGGCATGTAATTACAATTCTTGATCTAATAATTCACAGCAGGGCCCATTGCTGCACCCACCAAGAGTAACTCTGAGGGCTTACAGTGTTGTGGCAACGCCACCACCACCACCACCATGAAAGGCCCAATTTTTCAGCCCCTGTTCAAAAGGGGCATGTAATTACAATTCTTGATCTAATAATTCACAGCAGGGCCCATTCCTGCACCCACCAAGAGTAACTCTGAGGGCTTACAGTGTTGTGGCAACACCACCACCACCACCACCACCACGAAAGGCCCAATTTTTCAGCCCCTGTTCAACAGGGGCATGCAATTACAATTCTTGATCTAATAATTCACAGCAGGGCCCATTGCTGCACCCACCAAGAGTAACTGTCAGGGCTTACAGTGTTGTGGCACCAGCACCACCATCAAAGGCCCAATTTTTACTACCACTGTTCAACAATTATATGTAATTACAATTCCTGATATAATAGTTGACAGCAGGGCGTTCCAGCACCAACCAAGAGTAACTGTGAGTGCTTACAGTGTTGTGCCAACACCAACAACTAAGGGGCCTATTTCTGCAGAGTATATACGGCAGGTCCCTACTTTCAAACATCCAACTTACAAACGACTCCTACTTGCAAACGCAAGAAGACAACAGGAAGTGAGAGGAAATCTACCCCTAGGAAGGAAAATTCTCTCCTGTAAGAATTAATATGGGAGAAAGGTGTCTCCTCTGTACTGATGCTTTATCACCAATCCTTGTTTCAAGAAAAACACCACATTTCAAAAACAGTTGTCATTGGGACGGAAAGTGAGGTGAAATGTTCTGAACAGGGGCACAGACAGCAAAACAAATGTTACAGGGGTGATAACCCTTACCTATGTTTTCCAAAAAGTTTAAAAATAGATTTTTGGGCTGGAGCTACACTTAAACAATGTACCTGTTCAAAATTACAAACAGATTCTACATAAGAACAAACCTACAGTCCCTGTCTTGTATGCACCGCCTGTATACGGCTGTTCAGAGTATATAGGGCCTTTTTTATTTTATGTGCGGGGTTCCCCTTAATATCCATACAAGACCCAAAGGGGCTGGTAATGGGCTGGGGTGGGGGGGGGGGGGTCATGGGGTAGCTATGCCATTTTTCTTAAAGATTTTCATCCATATTACCGGGACCAGACATTACATTAAAGCCGCAAGCAGTTTTAAATGGCTTTTTTTTTCCTTTAGAAGTGTCATTTTGTGCAGGGACAGTTCTAAACACGGGAAACACGTGGCACTTCACAGGCATACTTTAGACACCCCCCAGGTACGATATTTAAAGGAATATTTGACTTTTTTTTTTTCACTTTATGCATCATTAAAATGACTGCTCCCGAAAAACGACCGTTTTTAAAACTTCTTTTTGCATTGATACATGTCCCCTGGTGCAGAACCTGGGTTCCCAAACCCTTTTTAGGACAATAACATGCATAATAGTCGTTATAATTAGCACTTTAGAATTAGAACGTTCGCATCCATTGTATTTAATAGGGTTCTAATGTTCGTACGAACTTTCGGTCCGTTCGCGGGTTCTGGTGCGAACCGAACCCGGGGGTGTTCGGCTCATCACTAGCTGGAACGCCCTGCTGTCAACTATTATATCAGGAATTGTAATAACATATAATTTTTGATCAGTGGTAGTAAAAATTGGGCCTTTGATGGTGGTGCTGGTGCCACAACACTGTAAGGCCTGGCAGTTACTCTTGGTGGGCGCAGCAATGGTCCCTGCTGTGAATTATTAGATCAATAATTATAATTGCATGCCCCTGTTGAACAGGGGCTGAAAAATTGGGCCTTTGGTGGTGGTGGTGATGGTGGTGCTGGTGCCACAACACTGTAAGGCCTGACAGTTACTCTTGGTGGGCGCAGCAATGGGCCCTGCTGTGAATTATTAGATCAATAATTATAATTGCATGCCCCTGTTGAACAGGGGCTTAAAAATTGGGCCTTTGGTGGTGGTGGTGGTGGTGATGGTGGTGCTGGTGCCACAACACTGTAAGGCCTGACAGTTACTCTTGGTGGGCGCAGCAATGGGCCCTGCTGTGAATTATTAGATCAATAATTATAATTGCATGCCCCTGTTGAACAGGGGCTGAAAAATTGGGCCTTAGGCACTGGTGGCACAACACTCCAACCCCTCACAGATACTGTACTTGGAGCACAGCAATGAGGCCTGTTGCAAAGTATTGCATCAAAAATTTTAATTACACGCCCCTGTTAAACAGGGGCTGAAAAATTGGGCCTTAGCCACTGGTGGCGTCACCCATAAACCAAAATGATCTTCCAAGCTATCATCGTTAATCGTATCATTGAGGAGGAGGAGGAGGATAGCCAGTCAACATAACAGCACAGGCACTCAGCATCAGCATCAGTCTTGAAGGGATGTGACATTTTAAAATCAATTAGTCTGTTATATCAGCATCTGGTGTGTGGTAGCTGGTGGTGATCCAAGACTGGTTCATCTTGATGAAAGTCAGTCGATCAACCGAGTCGGTGGACAGGCGCACCCTGTGATCCGTGACAAATCCTCCAGCAGCACTGAATGTGCGTTCTGAAAGAACGCTGGATGCAGGACAGGCCAGTAGCTCAATTGCATACTGTGCTAGCTCTGGCCAGTGATCCATCCTCAAGACCCAGTAAGCCAGAGGATTTTCGGTGGGGAAGGTGTCCAAGTCTGACCTTGCCCCTAGGTATTCCTGGACCATGTATATCAGACGCTGGCGATGGTTGCTGGAACCGATCATACTTTGGGGCTGCGGACTAAAGAATTGTCTGAACGCATCGGTCAGACGGCCACCTTCCCCACCGCTCCTTCTTTGACTGCCCGAAACCTCAGCAACTCGTTGTCCAGGACCAGGAGTTTGTAACCTCCCAGTCTCTGGGAACGCCTTGCACAGACCTTTCTGCAAGGCCTCCCGGAGTTGTCTCATCCTCTGCTCCCTCTGCGACAGTACGATAAGGTCCGCAACCTTACCCTTGTACCGTGGATCAAGGAGAGTGGCCAGCCAGTAATGGTCCCTCTCCTTGATCCGAAGAATACGAGGATCCTTCCGCAGACTTTGTAGGATCAGGGAGGCCATGCAGCGTAGGTTAGCTGAGGCATTCAGTCCGGAGTCCTCTGGGTCACTAAGGACGACATGATCCGCAGCCACCTCCTCCCAGCCACGTACAAGTCCACTGGTTTCTTGGGACTGTAAATCATCCCTAAAAGACTGCTGCTGATGATGCTGAGTGCCAGCCTCCACCTCCATGCTGACACAATCCTCCTCCTCCTCCTCCTCCTCCTCTTCCTGTGCGATGGGTGGGACAGAAGGAACACTGTCTGGGTAAAGGGGGCCTTGAGAGGCAAGGAAGTCCTCCTCTTCCTGCCTCTGTTCTGCCTCAAGTGCCCTGTCCATTATTCCACGCAGCGTGTGCTCCAACAGGTGGACAAGAGGTACAGTGTCACTGATGCATGCACTGTCACTGCTCACCATCCTCGTGGCCTCCTCAAATGGTGCCAGGACAGTGCATGCATCCCTGATCATGCCCCACTGGCGTGGTGAAAAAAACCCGAGCTCCCCTGACCCTGTCCTGGTGCCGTAGTCGCACAGGTACTCATTGATGGCCCTCTGCTGCGTGTGCAGCCGCTGCAGCATGGCCAACGTTGAGTTCCACCTGGTGGGCATGTCACATATAAGGCGGTTCTTGGGCAGGTTCAACTCCTTTTGCAGCTCAGCCAGGCGAGCACTGGCATTATAAGATCTGCAGAAATGCACACAGACTTTCCTGGCCTGCCTCAGGACATCCTGTAAGCCCGGGTACCTGCCCAAGAACCGCTGCACCACCAGGTTAAGGACGTGAGCCATACAGGGCACATGGGTCAGTTGTCCCTGTCGGAGGGCGGAGAGGAGGTTGGTGCCATTGTCGCAAACCACCATTCCTGGCTTAAGCTGGCGTGGCGTCAACCACCTCTCGGCCTGCCCCTGCAGAGCAGACAGGACCTCTGCCCCAGTGTGGCTCCTGTCCCCCAAACACACCAGCGCAAGCACGGCATGGCATCTTTTTGCCTGCGTACTTGGGTAGCCCATTGAACGCCTACGGAGCACCGCTGGTTCCGAGGACAAACCACAGGAAGAGGCCATGGAGGAAGAAGAAGAGGAGGGGGTAGAGGAGAGAGGTGTGTCACAACCAGTAGTAGCATTTTGGAGGCGTGGCGGTGGAACAACCTCCAACACTACTGCACCTTGTCCTGCATCCTTCCCAGCTGCCAAAAGAGTGACCCAATGGGCCGTGAAAGAAAGGTAACGTCCCTGTCCATGCCTGCTGGACCATGAGTCAGCGGTAATATGCACCTTACTGCTGACCGCCCTGTCCAGCGAGGCCAAGACATTGCCTTCCACATGCCTGTAGAGAGCCGGAATCGCCTTCCGTGCGAAAAAGTGGCGTTTGGGAACCTGCCACTGAGGAACCGCACATTGCACAAACTCACAGAAGGGGGCCGAGTCTACCAACTGAAAAGGCAGCAGTTGAAGCGCTAGCAATTTAGCCAAGCTAGCATTCAACCGCTGGGCATGTGGATGGCTGGGAGTGAACTTCTTTCGACGGTCCAGCAGCTGGGGCAGGGAAATTTGCCTGCTAGAATCGGACGTTGGTGTACTGCTAGCAGAGTGCCCGCAAGTACTTGCCTGTGACACACCTAATTCTACACCTTCATTCCTCTCAGAGCAGGTTTCAGAGAGGAGTGAAGGTATAGTGGGGTTGGAGATCCCAGCTGATGCGGTGCAAGAAGAGGTCAGCTTTGTTCTTTGGTGTGGGTCTTTAAGGTAGGCTTGCCAACGAGCTGCATGGCAGGTCAACATATGTCTGATCAAGCATGTGGTGCCCAAGTCGCTGATGTTTTGGCCACGCGATATACGCTTGAGACATATGTTGCAAACAGCAGCTGTGCGATCTGATGCACTCGCCTCAAAAAAGGCCCACACCAAAGAACTTTTTGAATGACGGGCAGAGGCAGCGCCCTGCACAGGCGGAGCTCTGCGGTGTGATTCCGTCGGTGTGCTGCCCATACGCTGACCACTCAAGGGCATCCTGCCTCGTTGGAGATGTGCCTCCTCCTCATCCTCCTCCTCCTCCTCTCTCCTATTAGGCACCCACGTGGAGTCAGTGACCTCATCATCCCCTCCCTCCTCATCACTGGAGCCAATCTGGCAGTATGCTGCAGCTGCTGGAGCATGACTGCCAGATTGGTGTCCTTCTTGAGCATCCCCTCTCTCTGCTCTCACGCTGCTGCCTTCCTCTAGCTGGGTATCATCATCAGATCCTTCCAAACGCTGGGCATCCTCCTGGAGCATGTACCCAACACTGTGCTCAAACAGTTCAGGGGACTCCTCAGGAGGAGGACATGGTGGGTCTAGGGAAGGATTGACTAATGAAGATAATGATACCAGAGAAGAGGACGCTTTGGCAGCTGCTTTGCCAGTACCCTGAGCCTGGGTGAGAGAGGATGAGGAGGATGAGGTGGGCTTGGTCATCCACTCTACCAAGTCTTCGGCATGATGTGGCTCAACATGTCCAGCTGCCGAAAAGAAGGACAAGCGTGTCCCATGGCCATGTGCTGATGACAATGCACCGCGTCCACGACCAGCACTGTTGCCCCCAGACACAGAGCCTGCTTGCCCTCTTTTTTTGCCTCCTGACTGTCTGCCTCTCCTTGTTTGCCTTCCAGACATTTTAATGGATGGCCTGCAGGGAGATGGGAAAAAGAGCAATAAGGGCTACCTTCAGGTGTATACTGTGCAGGAGGCTTAGCAACAATGACACTGACACTGTCCCCTGCCTATCCTTCTCTGTCCCTAAACGCAAGGATTGAAAATATGGTTCAGCAAAATAGTTTTAGAACAGAATAGCACACTGACACTTTCCCTCACTGTCCTACTCTGTCCCTCCCTACAAACAAGATTTAGCACAGAATAGCACACTGATAATTTCTACGAGTGTCCTTCTCTGTCCCTAAACTCAAGGATTGAAAATATGGAACAGCAAAATTGGTTTAGAACAGAATAGCACACTGTCAGTTTCACTCACTGTACCTCTCTGTCCCTAAACTCAAGGATTGAAAATATGGTTCAGCAAAATAGTTTTAGAACAGAATAGCACACTGACACTTTCCCTCACTGTCCTACTCTGTCCCTCCCTACAAACAAGATTTAGCACAGAATAGCACACTGATAATTTCTACGAGTGTCCTTCTCTGTCCCTAAACTCAAGGATTGAAAATATGGAACAGCAAAATTGGTTTAGAACAGAATAGCACACTGTCAGTTTCACTCACTGTACCTCTCTGTCCCTAAACTCAAGGATTGAAAATATGGTTCAGCAAAATAGTTTTAGAACAGAATAGCACACTGACACTTTCCCTCACTGTCCTACTCTGTCCCTCCCTACAAACAAGATTTAGCACAGAATAGCACACTGATAATTTCTACGAGTGTCCTTCTCTGTCCCTAAAGTCAAGGATTGAAAATATGGAACAGCAAAATTGGTTTAGAACAGAATAGCACACTGTCAGTTTCACTCACTGTACCTCGCTGTCCCTAAACTCAAGGATTGAAAATATGGTTCAGCAAAATAGTTTTAGAACAGAATAACACACTGACACTTTCCCTCACTGTACCTCTCTGTCCCTAAACTCAAGGATTGAAAATATGGTTCAGCAAGATTGGTTTAGAACAGAATAGCACACTGACACTTTCCCTCACTGTACCTCTCTGTCCCTACAAACAAGGATTAGCACAGAATAGCACACTGTCACTGACACTCTCCCTACCTATCCTTATTTGTCCCTAAACACAAGGAATCCAGGATTAGTAAAGGAAAAATAATGACACTGTCCCTGCCTATGCTTCTCTTTCCCTGCTCCGGAACACACTACACAAGGCCGCCGCGCTGGCGGCCTTTTATAGTGTGGGGCGTGTACTAAACCCCCTCAGCAATAATTGGCCACAGGCATCCTGCCTGTGGCCAATCATTGCTCTCCTCGCTGCCGGCGCTGTGATTGGCCAAGCATGCGGGGTCACAGTGCATGCTTGGCCAATCACAGCGCCTGGATGACACTGCGATGGCGTAGTGCATTGTGGGCCGTTCGCGTCACTCGAATTTGGCGCGAACGGCCCAAATCGTTCGATCTTCGTCGAACGATCGAACAGCCGATGTTCGAGTCGAACGTATGTTCGACTCGAACACGAAGCTCATCCCTAATGAGGATTTAAAATTACAATGGGGGATTGACAATGGGGGCCATACGATGGAATTACTCACAGAACAGCCCGTGAGTTAAGTCCAGGTCCGGCAGCAGATTTAAAAAGTGATCCAGATACGCCATCTCACCCGGGGTTGAGGCAGGGTATAAACCGTTTCCCCATGGACCAAATAGGCACAAGGCTAAGGGCAGGCATGGCAGCCAGGATATTTGATGCAGCAAAAGATATGTGTAAAACCAATTCTAAAAGAAAAGGAATGGAAACGTCAAGGACCACCATATTCAACACCGTGCTATCAGCAGATAACCTTCACATTCCACATATTTACTAATTGCCTATTTAATCTACACTCCATCGCCATACATACACTCCTACCTCATCACTTTACTCACCTCGTATATCTTTTGGATATATGGTATCTCTCTCATTCATGCAAACACCTTTTACTCACTTTGCAGTCCCTCACTTTGACGTTTCCATTCCTTTTCTTTTAGAATTGGTTTTACACATATCTTTCGCTGCATCAAATATCCTGGCTGCCATGCCTGCCCTTAGCCTTGTGCCTATTTGGTCCGTGGGGAAACGGTTTATACCCTGCCTCAACCCCGGGTGAGATGGCGTATCTGGATCACTTTTTAAATCTGCTGCCGGACCTGGACTTAACTCACGGGCTGTTCTGTGAGTAATTCTATCATATGCCCCCCATTGTAAAGCGTAGATAATCCGCGCATCCCCTATTGTGCAAAAAGATAAATAGGTACAAAGACCAGTGCTACTATGTGCAAAAATGCAACACACACATAAATATAATGTATAAAAACAACATAAAAGACACACAATATGAAGGTGATTATGTGCATAGAAAACAAACAATGAGTTAGTCCTTATATTAAAGGATAGGAGGGGGGAAAAACTCCCAAAAAATTAATGACAGGTGCTGCACTTTAAAAAAAATAGCTGGAATATACAGCTATACAATAATTGTCAAAAAAGGTAAAAAATGCGCTACCAAAAAACAATGTGCAAAAAACAATGTGCAAAAAACAATGTGCAAAAAACAATGTGCAAAAAACAAGAAACAGTTCAGATTGGTTACTGCCAATACTGTCCTAGTGAACAAACAGCTAGGAGGTGACTTGCTGCATTCAAGAAAAATTGAATAAACCAATGAAAAAAAGGGGTGAAGGGGAGTAGTGCTATCTTCCTCCAGACTTTTCAACCGGATAGAGGAAACAAATTATTAAGAAGGGCCGCTTACCGAAACAGGTGGATCTCTGTCACGGAGATCATAGGGGCTCAGCACACCAGGGTTCACTTCATGGAAATCCTCGGCATCCCAGCGTCAATCCTGCAGCGGATCCGTTCTCTCACCAGGATATCCAGGGACTGGTACAAAGCTTCCCCACAGCCAGGATTCACTCCCAATACAATGGCATGATAAACAGGGATTTCATAGGGAAGACAAAAAGAGCCTCATGGTGCAGTGGGTTTTAAAATATCAAAAGTCCTTTTATTCAAAAAAGGCAACAGAACTGACATCCAGAAACTCTTTCCATAAAACAAATTTCAAATTTCAGCGGGTAAAAAGAGACATCCAGCCGCAGCTCAGGCCACTGATCTGGAGCGTGGTGACGTCAGATGTTATTGCTCTGCCCGACGCTGCGTTTCTCCTATACGAGGCATCAACAGGGAAAGGAGGCAATACCCGGACGTCACACACCAAGCTATTTATAGAAGACTGCAGGAGAATGACACCGGAAGCATGGGCATCATTCCCATGTCCCTTGGTAGTCAAGTAATACAACAAGAACTTATAGACTCAGGCCGTATATCACTACATATGATCATGCCGCCAAGTGAGTTCTTTTGGCATATAATGTAAACCATGCTCTACAACAGAAGCATGATTATTCCATTATAGCATACATACATTTCATTAAATTCAAAATAAAAAATTCATAATTGAAAAATTCATACAAAAATACATGTGACCATATATTGATTCCAACTCTGTCATATCAAGCATTAGAACACATAAAAAACATAAAAATTAAAAATTAATGTATCTAACAGAGCCATAGATAACCATACATGTATGCAACATAATTTTAAAAACAGAGATATACCCTCAAAAAATGCCGAAAATACTCATTCCTCAGAGCAGGCATAATGAGGTCCAGCAATAAAAATACGTATATGATAAGAAGGGATATATATATGAAATTATTATTTTAAATATAAATATAAAAATGAAAATAAAAATAAAATGAATATACCGTATATAAAAGTGAGGGTGAGGTTAAAAACATATGTGGGTAATGGGAAGACATAATGTATTCACAGGGACCTCCTGGGGGCAAGGTATCCCTGGAACCATAAGGGAGGATGATTGAGGCCCTCAGGGGCATCAACTGTTATTGATATAACAGTTGATGTCCCATTCTATATTGAGGCCCAACGGGCTATAACATGCCATGTCAAATATCCACCGCGTTTCTCTGCGGGATATGCAATGTTTTAAGTTATCTCCTCTCCAGTGGGGGGTGTGTCTGTCTATTCCTATAACTTCAAGTAAGGATGGATTACGATCATGGTACAGGCAAAAATGTAACGAAACACTATGGCCAATAAACCCCCTGTGGATATTTCAAAGGTGTTCACCTATCCTAACCTTCAAAGCACGGGTGGTCCTCCCAATGTACTGGAAACCGCAGGGACAACGTAAAAGATAGATCACCCCCACAGTACCACATGTAAATCAATTCAGATATAGAATATTCTCTGGAGGTAGTGTGAGAAGTGAAGGTGGAGGTCCGGATGGTTCTAGACCAAGAACACACTTTGCATCTCCTGCAAGGGAAGAAACCTTTCAAGTTTCCAAATAGACTAATTTTCGGAGGGGGGTCAACCACACTGGGGGCTACCAAGTCCTTGAGATTTTGGTTCCTTCTATATAAGACTTTTGGGCATTCAGGGAGCTCAGATCCCAAGATTTTATCACACCTGAGTACCTGCCAGTGCTTAAGTATAATTTTGTTGACCCACCAAAAATAGGAGGAAAAAGTGGTCAAAAAATACCATTGCAGGTCTGTATTCATCTCATTCCTTTCCTTGTTTTTAGGAACCAGAAGACTTTCTCTGTCCATAGATGCAACATCTCGTATGTCCTTATCCAGAATGGCAGATTTATATCCCTTTTATAAAAACCGTTTTTTCAGGACTGTCACCCGAGTTTCAAAATCTTCAGGACGCGAGCAGTTACGTCTCACCCTCTGAAATTGGCCCTTAGCGATGGCTTTGAGCCAGTTGGGATGATGTCCACTGTCCATTGGGATATACCCATTCCTCTCCGTACCTTTAAAGTAGGTTTTGGTCGGAAGAGTACCTTTATCTTTAAAGATCACCAGGTCTAGAAAATTGACAGATAGGGCACTGTGTTCGTATGTAAACTTAATCCCCCAGTCATTAGTATTAAGTGTAGTCATGAACTCACTTAGAGACTCCACATCCCCCTTCCATAGAAAAAAGGCGTCATCTATGTATTGTCGCCATAGAAGGAGGCGGGGCTCTTCCAAGGAGAAAAGTTTGTCATTTTCCCACAGGGCCATGAACAGGCCCGCGAGGCTGGGGGCAAACTTCGCCCCCATTGCTACACCGGTACTTTGTAAGTAAAACTGGCCACCGTAGTAAAAATAATTATGCTCCATGGCAAAACATAGAAGCTTCATTACGAATGCCAGTGTCGAGGATTTGATGGACAAATCCTTCTTTAAGAAGAATTCAGCGGCCTTATATCCCAGCGGCCTTATATCCCACCCCTTTTTTTCATTGGTTTATTCAATTTTTCTTGAATGCAGCAAGTCACCTCCTAGCTGTTTGTTCACTAGGACAGTATTGGCAGTAACCAATCTGAACTGTTTCTTGTTTTTTGCACATTGTTTTTTGGTAGCACATTTTTTACCTTTTTTGACAATATGGCCCCCATTGTCAATCCCCCATTGTAATTTTCAATCCTCATTTACTAATTAATAAAATAGAGTTTATATAATTATACATCATACCCCTGATGATTGGTAGAAGCCAAGAAACGCGTCGGGTTTTCAACTCATGATGTCCAGCCCAGTTTTTCTGTATTATTTGGTTGTCAACCTATGATGTTCAGCTCAGCCTTCATCTTTTTAATCATTAATTTTTTATTATATTTATGTAGCGGGTATTTAAATTTAGGGGGAGCATCTGGGTCGTAGTATGACCCAGATGCACTGATTGTTAGGGAATTTGGGACCCTTTTTATTCGTGGAGGACTCCAGTGGTGTGCAGTTCCCTGCGGCCTGTGGGTGGCGCTGTCGCCCTGGGTCGGGGTTGAACCATCACTGCAGCGCTGTGCCCTTTTTGTCCTGTTTCGGCAGCCGTGCAGCGGGGCGGGGAGCCCGCTGTGCCTGTCGGGAGAGAAGATAAAGGGGAGAGACGCACTCAACACGAGGTTCAGAGTTGGAGGTCACAGCCGCGCCCAGGCACCTTCAGCCTGGGTGCTGGTGTTCCGGAGTTCCGGGCCCAGGTGCCCTTGACCTGGCCAGAGCGGGAGATGGAGTCCATCCCAGGCACCTTCAGCCTAGGGTGAGGTACTACAGAGGAGGCCCAGGGCCCAGTACCTTCGACTGGGTTCTGCAGGGGTGGAAGAGTCTGAGGGGCCCTAAGGTGTTGGGTGCCCGAATCTGAGACGAGGAGGCCAGGGAGCGTAACCCCTCTGAACAGTCCGGTGCAGCATTTGCCGGTGACGGCGGGGCCTCTGGTAACTCTCTTGGAAGGAGGTCTTCCCTCTGACAGGGGCTGCACTTAGCAAAGGTAATTCTGTTCCTGTTCTACACGGTCGGTGGCAGCAGCTGTGCGCCATAACCGTTGGTGACACTATAATGGTTAGTTCTATTTGAGGATTTTGCCTTGACCTACTCCCCACTTATACTGAACTGTTCTTTGGGTCACAACCTGTCTGCTGTTAAAGGACGATTTATTGCTGTCAGAGAATAAATAAGAGTTGGACCTTTTCAGTGGTGTGGAACTTCAGTTACTGGGAGCAAAGGGGGGTCATCTACAGAACGGACTCGGCTCTGGGTTATGCACACGACCCGAAGGTAAACAGGTGTTGGCTTTCACCTCTACACATTAGAGGACATAGGCCGTAGTGTACCGCACCCCTCCTCCCTGATCCCCCTAGACAAGACAACAAGCCGAGAAGAAGAAGGGGTGAGAGGGGTGAGGCCGCTACATGTGGGGGCTCGTCCGGGATGTGTGTTATACAGATGGAGCTGGAATGTCTACATTTGAACTTTGCTGCCCGGAGGAGTTCCGAGTAGGTCGGCCATGTTGGCCAGCACGCCACGAGGCACACCATAGCTGCGCAGTTCGTGGGCGGGGAGAAGAGAAAGCCTGCGAACAAGTGCAGAGTATGGGAGGAGTCTGGCCATGTGGAAGGACACATGTGGAGATTCCGGCGTGAATTGGTCAGTGCGAAATGGAGCAGCAGACAGTCGGGATGACCTCAAGTGCCCCGTGGATTCCCGGTTCCTTCCACCACGAGAATGACTTCCTTTGCTGCTCCGATGACAGACACAGGAATAAGACTAAGGCCCCGAGGACGTTTGGCTCTGTACACATGCAGAGACAGAGGCCCTCAGTGTGATCTGTCCCGGCTGTTCGGGACTGGTGGTTCACTTGAAGCCGTTCGGGTGATGTGAGGCCTGCAAGGAGTTCCTCTTTGAGGTGGAGCCATCCACAGAAAGGCCTTGTGCCTTCCACCTCAACTGCCTGACAGACACCGCCACTCCGGAGGGAGAGATCAGAGCCTATGCGGACATTCCTGCGCGCACTGACCGGGGCGAGGAGAAGGCCCCAGCGGAGACTGAGAAAGAGAAATCCGAGGATGCTGCCTCGGTCACCACAAGCTCCCTGCTCCCACCGCTGAAGAGGAAAGTCGGCCTGGTAAAGGCATCCTGTGGTCGTGGAAGAGCTTCGCCCTGTTGCTTGCCTGGCCTGGATGGATCCGGAGGGAAGAGCCCTGGACATTTCTGTTCTGCTAAAGGCCCAGGTGAGCCAGGGGTTGGGACTGTGTGTGTGGTTGGAGGTGTCAGGAGTCCACAGTCGGTGGAGCCCGTTCAGGGAGCGATTCCGTGTCCACTGGAAATTACCTGCCCGCGGAGTTCTATGACACCTCCGACCTAGAATCGTTATCTGATGCCGGTGATGACAGGGAAATTTACGAGATCTTCCACCGGAAAGGTTGGGACAAGATGCCGCTACTCTCGTCCCGAGCAACAAGGGACTCACCCATGTCTATTGGGGATAGTGCACCCCGGGTGGAGGCCCCGGAGCCTGATGAATCTGGTCCCCTGTCTGCCTTTCCACCCCCTGAATCACCTGCTGTTTCATCTGCTCCTGTTGCGGGAGTGCAACGCGCATCACTGCGGGCTCCTAAGCCCAAATCTACAGAGGTAGTTAAAGTACCTCGTCACCCTGAATCCATCGTTCTGCCTGGAGAAGGAGATCGTGCCACAATGCTACCTTTGGCTAGGCTGCAGCGACTCTTTTGCCAGAAGGTTGCCCGTGAATATGGGTGGGAATACCCGTATTTACCCCGAGATTTGCTCTATGAGGTGGAGGTCTTGCGGCAGCGGTGGTACGATGAATTCATCTGGACACAACTTAAGGTGCCCCACGCTCGCAGATACCTCTCGTGCTCACCTACAGCTTCTAGGAAGTTCAGAGACTGTAAGGCGGAGTGGATGCTGGGTCGGCATATCCATGCGGACAGGGTGCTTATCTGTTGGAAGGATGGAGAGGCCATTGAGTATAATGTGGAGTCTTTTGATAAGCACTTAAAGTCCCTGTTCCTGCCGCACCCAAAGTTTTACCTTTAGGAAGAAGAGACTCCTTTGAGGTTTTTTTTTTCTCATTTGCTGGACTTTCCGGAGTGCCTTTGCCGGAACCCAGAAACTGTGCCCTAGTCATATGGGTGTTTTTGCTCTTTGGAGAAATGGGAGCTGTTGCTGTTGTTTGTTCTCCCTCCTCTCCACTCACCACAAGGAACACAGAGACTTTGGGGTGTAGCCAGCATAGGGCCACAGCACAGAGAAGTAAAGTTTCATCTGGATTTGACCAAGTGTCTTTACCGCGGCACTACCACCAGGTGGTGGTGCTGCGCAACGACTGTTTTTTTTTTTTTTACACTTGCACCATATTTATTGGAGCGAATGGGTTTCTTTTCAGATAGACCCCTTCATTCCAAGAAACACACATTGTGATAGGATGTATGTTTTCTTTCCCCTCTGCAGGAGATTAATCTATCAAGGCTGCTGAGAATGGGGTGGTCATTAGATAGCAGAGAGGGAGGGGGATGTAAATGTGTAAAATACCTAAAGTATATTTGATGAGAGTTCATTGTTTTATATTCTTGTTTTCCCTTTCCCATTTTAGGTCCTGGCACAATTCATGGTTAGTTTGTAAGGTTTGGTTCTATGTGTAGTTTGGTCTCTGGGTTGAACTTATGTTACCACTCTTTGGGAGACATGGGTTTGCACCAGACACTGGGGACCAGTGTCAAATCACCAGGGGGAGAGTGTAGCGGGTATTTAAATTTAGGGGGAGCATATGGGTGGTAGTATGACCCAGATGCACTGATTGTTAGGGAATTTGGGACCCTTTTTATTCGTGGAGGACTCCAGTGGTGTGCAGTTCCCTGCGGCCTGTGGGTGGCGCTGTTGCCCTGGGCCGGCGTTGAACCATCACTGCAGCGCTGTGCCCTTTTTGTCCTGTTTCAGCAGCCGTGCAGCGGGGCGGGGAGCCCGCTGGGCCTGTCGGGAGAGAAGATAAAGGGGAGAGACGCACTCAACACGAGGTTCAGAGTCGGAGGTCACAGCCGGGCCCAGGCACCTTCAGCCTGGGTGCTGGTGTTCCGGAGTTCCGGGCCCAGATGCCCTTGACCTGGCCGGAGCGGGAGATGGAGTCCATCCCAGGCACCTTCAGCCTGGGGTGAGGTACTACGGAGGAGGCCCGGGGCCCAGTACCTTCAAAAGGGTTCCGCAGGGGTGGAAGAGTCCGAGGGGCCTTAAGGTGTTGGGTGCCCGAATCTGAGACGAGGAGGCCAGGGAGCGTAACCCCTCCGAACAGTCCGGTGCAGCATTTGCCGGTGATGGCGGGGCCTCTGGTAACTCTCTTGGAAAGAGGTCTTCCCACTGACAGGGGCTGCACTTAGTGAAGGTAATTCTGTTCCTGTTCTACACGGTCGGTGGCAGCGGCTGTGCGCCATAACCGTTGGTGACACTACAATGGTTAGTTCTATTTGAGGATTGTGCCTTGACCTACTCCCCACTTATACTGAACTGTTCTTTGGGTCACAACCTGTCTGCTGTTAAAGGACGATTTATTGCTGTCAGAGAATAAATAAGAGTTGGACCTTTTCAGTGGTGTGGAACTTCAGTTACTGGGAGCAAAGGGGGGTCATCTACAGAACGGACTCGGCTCTGGGTTATACACACGACCCGAAGGTAAACAGGTGTTGGCTTTCACCTCTACACATTAGAGGACATAGGCCGTAGTGTACCGCACCCCTCCTCCCTGATCCCCCTAGACAAGACAACAAACCGAGAAGAAGAAGGGGTTAGAGGGGTGAGGCCTCTACATTTATTTGTTTTGTGTCCTGATCTTGCAACTTTTATATATATATGTGTATATTGATTGTTTCAACTATGTCCTTTGATTATTAGCTGAACATTTAATACCATGATCATCCTGTTAATCATGTATGATTGCCTATATTTTATTATGGTATACAAATTAATGTTTGCGCTTTTTCAAATTATGGACAACCCCTAGGGGTATATGGCATATAATTAAATTTAAATTTTCAATCAATACTCCCTTTCCATTTTTATTTCACAACAACATGCTTCATTTAAAGTCCCACTTCCTCCCCCCCTATTCTATCAGGGACTGAAGAACAAACATACAAGTTTAAAGGGTAACTCTATCAGTCCACTGCACCAAAAGAAACGCATGTAGGGTGAGCCCTGTGGCATATGATGTTGTACACCCGCTGTTGATCCCTAGTGTGGTGTGTTTTGCCTGTGTTACTCTTGTGAGTATATCTACTTTTAATAAATCCTGTGGTTTTAGCATACTATATGGTCCTTTTGTACCTTCTCCTACTCATTTTTACTTTGAGGTGCTGGCTTTGGATAACCAGTGAAGGGAACTGGCACACTTGTCTGTGAGGTGGTTTGGGATTCTTGCACATGGACTTTCAACATTTTCAAGATTTCACATTTGGACTTTTATATATTTCCCTTTGAGGTTTACTTCTTTGTTATGCATAAGTGAATAATATGTTATGGGACTGCTATTTCACCATTTATTTTTATTTTTTTTAAACCATAAAGCTTTTATTAATGCTTAATAATAACATTTGTACAATCATACTAGCATTTGTACATAAGTATCATATAAAAGTATAACATTGTATAATTGAGTTCAATAGTAGAGTATTTTAATAATAAAACCATTGAAGTGGCTTCGTAATTAACCGATCATTGCATCGATAGTCTATTTAGAAATACTCTGAATATTTGTAGAAAAAATTGATTATTTAATCTCAAAAAGAAAGGAACAAAAGTAAAACTTTGTGGACCTCAGGGAGAAGCCCATAGAAGAAGGTATAATGATAGAAATGAAAGGGAATAGAAGGAAGGGAAATAAAAATAAGGAGAGATATTGTTCATTCACGTTTCTCTATATTTGAAGGTCTATGTTCGAGTAAAGGTGGTATAGGAATCAGAGTATTTAAAAATGATGCACGGTTGCCACATTTTATTGAATTTTTCTGTATTCTCCTGTGATGTAGCCCTGATCTCCTCCATACCTCTGAGTAGATGTATCTCTTCAATCCATTCTTTAATCGTGGGTGTGGCGGTACTTCTCCAGTGCCTCGGTATCACTGTTTTTGCTGCAGTGATTAAGAATCTGGTCAAGGAGTTTTTGTATTTTCTCATGGTGCAATTGGTGATGTTTATAAGACAGCAAGCTGCGTCTAAATGAATTTTCGTTTCTGTAATGTGTTTTATGATCTTGATTACTTGGTCCCAAAAGAGTTTAATCAAGTCACATTCCCACCAGATGTGGTATAAGGTGCCTTCTTCCCGGTTGCAGCGCCAACAATGTCCAGGAACCGTCGAGAACCATTTGTGTAATTTGTATGGTGTGATATACCAATTTGTTAGGATTTTGAATGAAGTTTCTTGTAATCTCACACTGATTGCGCATTTGTGTGCGAACATACAGGCTTGTAGCCATTGATCTCTCGTAAAGGTTCTTTTTAGGGTTGTTTCCCAGAATATTTTGTGTCTGTTGGGCTCCTGTAAATCATAGGACTGCAACCAGGTGTATGTTAAGGAGATGTTCTTTGTGGTCGTGGTAGCCAAGAAACATATGGTTTCGAAGGGCGTTAAAGGTCTAGTGAAATGTTTTTGTCTTTGAGAGTTCATGATGAAATCATGTATTTGTTGATATTCCGTGATGTGTATGGGTATTTGTCCTACTTCCTTTTGCAAATCTACATGAGACTTGATTTTGTTATTCTTTAACCACTTAACGACCGCCCACCGCCGATTTACGTCGGCAGAATGGCACCGACAGGCAGAATCACGTAGATCTACGTGATCGCCTTTGTGCAGTTGGGGGGTCCATCCGGACCCCCCTTCACTGCAGTGAGCGGCCGTTAGGTGTTCGGGAGCGATCAGGCATGAGGGGGCGGCCGCTCGATTCCGCCCCCCCCTCGCGATCGCTCCCGGCGAATGAAATTGCTTCCTCCTGCCTGAAATGTAAACACAGGCTGGAGGAAGTGATGTCATCTCCCTCGCCGCGGTCTTTTCGTCCGCAGCGCCGAGGAGAGAAGACACAGGTTAGTGCACCAACAGTCCACTGACACGTAGGTACACATAGGCACACAAATCACCCCCCAGTCACCCCCAGATCACCCCCCAGGTCACCCCAAAGTCCCCAATCACAGTGTCACTGATTGCAGTGATCATTTATTTTACTGATCACTGCATTTAGTGTCATCTGTGATTGTAAAAAGTTGCAGGGCAGTTAGGATTAGGCCCCTTTAGGTCCAGGGTAGCCCCCTAACCCCCCCCAATAAAGGTTTAACCCCTTGATCACCCCCCAGGTAACCCTTTCACCCCCTAACTTCAGCGTCACTAAGCGATTGTTTTTCCGATCGCTGTATTCGTGTCGCTGGTGTTTTAGATAGGCAGTTATTTTGTTTTAGGTTCGCCGCAGGTTTTTATTAGTGTCAGGTACCCCCATATATTATTTTAACCCCCTGATTGCCCCTAGAGTTAACCCTTTCACCAGTGATCGCCGTATAAGTGTCACTGGTGTCACTGGTTAGCCAGTAAGTTATTTAGTTATTTAGGTTACCCGTCAGGTTTTTATATAGTGTCAGGTACCCCCATATTTAACCTAATAAAGGTTTTAACCCCCTGATTGCCCCTAGTTAACCCTTTCACCAGTGATCACCATATAAAGGTTACGGGTGACGCTGGTTGATTAGTTTGCTTTTTATAGCATCAGGGCACCCGCCGTATATAACCCAATAAAGGTTTAACCCCCCTGATCGCCCGGCGGGTGAGATCAATTAGGTTTTAGCGCCAGAGAGGGTCTGCGTCGCCCCAGGCAGTGTTAGGTTAGTGCCAGTAACGCTAACACCCACGCGCAAAGCATACACCCCCCTTAGTGGTATAGTATCTGATCAGATCTATACTAGCATCCCCAGCGGTTTAGGGTTCCCAAAAACGCAGTGTTAGCGGGATCAGCCCAGATACCTGCTAGCGCCTGCGTTTAGCCCCTCCGCCCAGCCCAGCCCAGCCCAGCCCACCCAAGTGCAGTATCGATCGATCACTGTCACTTACCAAACACAACACACATAACTGCAGCGTTCGCAGAGACAGGCCTGATCCCTGCGATCGCTAACAGTTTTTTTGTAGCGTTTGATATATTTGCTGACGACAGTCAGGTGCTTTTTTTCCTGTGAATCTTACTAGTGTACCCCTAAATTTAGAGCCCAAAATGGCAAGACGAAGGTACACTAGTAAAGAGGCCTACGAGATTCTGAGCATGACAGATAGTGAAGAGGAGGTCACGTATCTGTCAGATTCAGGCTCAGAATATCTTCCCGTAGAAGACAGTGACGTCAGCGGCCCCACGTCAGATAGCTCTGACGACGAAGTTGAGGTCCCTGCTAAGGTCAGGTGTACCCGATCCCGATCTTCTGAGGTTGTTGAGGAGCAAGAACCGCAGGTCTCTCGTATCATGGAGCAGAGTAGTACTAGCGCCGCTATTCCTTCTGGTGAACTGGCAAGCACCAGCGGCCTAGTACAGCCTGGACGTACATCCAGCACTGCAGTAACACTTGGTGACGTGGCGAGTCCCATAAGTGCAGTTCAAGCTGGCGAGGTGGCAAGCACAAGTAGTGTCCCGCTGCCACCAAGAAGACAAAGGCAGGCCCGTCGTGCCCATACTGCCCTTCCTGCAGAATTCGCCTATCCTGATTGGGTCCCCACCACTTCTGCAGAACCCGTACTTCCCCCATTCACTGCCCAACCCGGTATTCAGGTGGAAACAGCTGATTTTATTCGAATTGATTTTTATTCGCTGTTTTTCACGGAAGACCTCTATAGATCTATTGTGGACCAGAGTAATTTATATGCTGGTCAATTTATCGCCGCTAACCCCCAGTTGCCTAAAATTGCCAGAAATTGGAAACCAATTACGGTTTCCGAATTTAAGACCTTTCTGGGCCTTTCCCTCAACATGGGCACACATAAATTTCCGTCATTGCGTGCTTATTGGTCCACGCACCCAATTGACCACATGCCCGTGTTCTCTGCCTCCATGTCCAGGGCACGATACGAGCAGATTTTGCGGTTCATGCACTTCAACGACAATGAACTTTGTCGTCCACGTGGGGACCCTGAATACGACCGGCTCTATAAAATTCGGCCCCTCATAAACCACTTCAACGAACGTTTTGCAGCCTTGTTTACTCCCGATCAAGTTGTCTGCGTTGATGAGTCCCTGATTAAATTTTCTGGCCGCTTGTCTTTCAAGCAGTACCTTCCCAGCAAGCGTGCCAGATACGGGGTCAAGCTCTACAAGTTCTGTGACAGGGCAACAGGCTATGTAGTGAACTTTACGGTTTATGAGGGAAAAGATAGTCAGATTGAGTCGGTCAACTGCCCGGATTACATAGGGAGCGCTGGCAAGATAGTGTGGAACTTGGTGTCACCCTTATTCGGAAAGGGGTACCACTTGTATGTGGACAATTATTACACGAGCGTGCCACTGTTTAGTCACTTGTTTGATCATCAGATTGGAGCATGTGGCACCGTGCGACCTAATCGCCGGGGCTTTCCCCAGCGGCTTGTAGATGCCCGTCTTAGGCTGGGGGAGAGAGCCTGCTTGAAGTGTAATAACTTGCTCGCTATGAAGTGGAGGGACAATAAGAATGTTTTCCTTCTTACCTCCCTTCATGCAGACACGACAGTCCAAATTCGTACGGCGACTGGTGTTGTGGAGAAACCCCTCTGTGTCCACGAATATAACCAAAATATGGGAGGGGTGGACCTCAACGACCAGTTGATGGCGCCGTATCTAATTGACCGTAAGGCGAGACGCTGGTACAAAAAAGTGTCTCTATCATTATTCCAATTGGCTTTGCTGAACGCTCATGTGCTATACAGAGCTTCAGGCGGGACGTTATCTCTTCTAAAATTCCAGAATGAGATAGTCACAGAACTCCTGTATCCAGGCGGTTCTGCACCTCACCATCCCCTACCAAATGCAGTAAGCCGGCTGCATGAGAGGCATTATTCGTATGTCCTCCCGAGTACCCCTACCCAAAGCCACCCCCAAAAAAGATGTCGTGTCTGTAGCAAGCGCGGATTTAGGCGTGACACCCGTAGTTTTTGTCCACTCTGTCCTGACAAGCCTGGTCTTTGCCAAGGTGAATGTTTTGAACGCTACCACTCAAAAGTGAAGTTTTAGCGTAGGGTACAGCATTTCACAGACAAGGACACACTTACACAGGGTCTCCCAAGATGCCATTACATTTTGAGAGACCCGAACCATTACAGTTGTAAAGTTACAAAAAAAAGTGTAAAAAAGAAAAAAAAAAACGTAAAAAACAAAACACAAAAAAAATATAAAATAAAAAAACCAAAAATAGTTGTCGTTTTATTGTTCTCTCTCTCTCTATTTTCTCTCTATTGTTCTGCTCTTTTTTACTGTATTCTATTCTGCAATGTTTTATCATGCTTGCTTTTCAGGTATGTAATTTTTTGTTTTCAGGTGCGCCATTCAACTGCAGCGCGGAATTATTTATCTTGACAGCAACAGCGTTTGCTCCCACGATACATAAAGCCGTGACTCCAGTGCTGTAGGAGGTGATTTCACCACCACAGTTAAAAAAAAGAGCATATATGCCGAAGCATGGGGGCAGCAGGGGCGGAGGAGCGATTTTTGCTCCTAATGCCGCGTACATACGGTCGAAATTCCGACGGAGGCCTGCCCGTGGAAAATTCCGACCGTGTGTACGCGGCATAACTTTTTTGCGGGAGGATGCCCCCATGCTTCGGCATATATATATTTTAGGCACAGGTTGCGTTAAAACATTTTTTTATTTTTTACTAGGTTTTGTTTTGGTATTTGCTTTGCAGGTATGGCATGGTAAGGTCTTACTGTTGTACTGTAATGTTACTTTGTTTTAATGTTAACCACCATTTGCTTAGCAGGTACGCCATTCAGTTGCAGCGCGGATCTATTTATCTTGACAGCAACAGCGTTTGCTCCCACGATACATAAAGCCGTGACTCCAACGCTGTAGGAGGTGATTTCACCACCACAGTTAAAAAAGAGCATATATGCCGAAGCATGGGGGCAGCAGGGGCGGAGGAGCGATTTTGCTCCTAATGCCGCGTATATACGGTCGAAATTCCAACGGAGGCTTGCCCGTGGAAAAGTCCGACCGTGTGTACGCGGCATAACCTTTTATGCCGCGTACATACGGTCGAAATTCCGACGAAGGCTTGACCGTGTGTACGCGGCATAACTTTTTTGCGGGAGGATGCCCCCATGCTTCGGCATATATGCCCATCATTAGAAGTGGGTGGATGAAGGGAGGTATTCTAATGGTGGGCATACCCACCAATCAATCTCTTTTTTTCGTTCAGCCAATAGGCTGTATGAAAAAAAAGATTACAATACATGTCCAACAAGGACCAGCAACGTACTGGTATGTTGCTGGACTTTGAATGTTTATACCAGAATGATGCCTGCGGGTTTAGGTATCATCTTGGTATCATTCTTTTCAGCCAGCAGCCGGCTTTCATGTAAAAGCAATTCTAGCAGATAATTAGCCTCTAGACTGCTTTTACAAGCAGTGGGAGGGAATGTCCCCCCCCCGGATATAAAAAGCGCCATTGGGAAATTGGGAAAGCATTTTATCACACCGATCTTGGTGTGGTCAGATGCTTTGAGGGCAGAGGAAAGATCTAGGGTCTAACCCCCCAATTTTTTTCAAAAAAAGAGTACATGTCACTACTTATTGCTATCATAGGGGATATTTACATTCCCTGAGATAACGATAAAAATGGTAAAAAAATAAAATATGGAAGGCACAGTTTAAAAATAAAATAAAAAAGCCAAATAAATAATAAAAAAATAAATAAAAAAAAAAGCACCGCTGTCCCCCCCTGCTCTTGCGCAAAGGCGAACGCAAGCGTCGGTCTAGCGTCATATGTAAACAGCAATTGCATCATGCATGTGAGGTATCACCGCGAAGGTCAGATCGAGGGCAGTCATTTTAGCAGTAGACCTCCTCTGTAAATCTAACGTGGTAACCTGTAAAGGCTTTTAAATGCTTTTAAAAATGAATGTAGTTTGTCGCCGCTGCGCGTTTGTGCGCAATTTTAAAGCATGTCGTGTTTGGTATCCATGTACTCGGCCTATGATCATCTTTTTTATTTCATCAAACATTTGGGCAATATAGTGTTTTTTAGTGCATTAAAAATAAAAAAAGTGTGTTTTTCCCCCAAAAAATGCGTTTGAAAAATCGCTGCGCAAATACTGTGTGGAAAAAAAAAATGCAACACCCACTATTTTAATCTGTAGGGCCTTTGCTTTAAAAAAATATATAATGTTTGGGGGTTCAACATAATTTTCTTGCAAAAAATTTTTTTTTTTCATGTAAACAAAAAGTGTCAGAAAGGGCTTTGTCTTCAAGTGGTTAGAAGAGTGGATGATGTGTGACATAAGCTTCCTAATGTTGTGCATAAAATGCCAGGACAGTTCAAAACCCCCCCAAATGACCCCATTTTGTAAAGTAGACACCTCAAGCTATTTGCTGAGAGGCATGTTGAGCCCATTGAATATTTTTTTTTTTGTCCCAAGTGATTGAATAATGACCAAAAAAAAAAAATGTACAAAAAGTTGTCACTAAATTATATATTGCTCAAACATGCCATGGGCATATGTGGAATTACACCCCAAAATACATTCTGTTGCTTCTCCTGAGTACGGGGATACCACATGTGTGGGACTTTTTGGGAGCCTAGTCGCGTACGGGACCCCAAAAACCAAGCACCGCCTTCAGGATTTCTATGGGTGTAAATTTTTGATTTCACTCCTCACTGCCTATCACAGTTTCGGAGGCCATGGAATGCCCAGATGGCACAAAACCCCCCCAAATGACCCCATTTTGGAAAGTAGACACCCCAAGCTATTTGCTGAGAGGTATGTTGAGTATTTTGCAGATCTCGCTTTTTGTCACAAAGTTTTGAAAATGTAAAAAAAGAAAAAAAAAAAAGAAAAAAAAATGTCTTTCTTAATTTTCAAAAACAAATGAGAGCTGTAAAATACTCACCATGCCTCTCAGCAAATAGCTTGGGGTGTCTACTTTCCAAAATGGGGTCATTTGTGGGGGTTTTGGGCTATTTTGACATTTTATGGCCTTCAAAACTGTGATAGGTAGTGAGGATTGAAATCAAAAATGTATGCCCTTAGAAACCTTGAAGGCGGTGCTTGGTTTTTGGGGTCCCGTACGCGGCTAGGCTCCCAAAAAGTCCCACACATGTGGTATCCCCGTACTCAGGAGAAGCAGCAGAATGTATTTTGGGGTGTAATTTCACATATGCCCATGGCATGTGTGAGCAATATATCATTTAGTGACAACTTTGTGCAAAAAAAAAAAAGTTTGTCATATTCCCGCAACCTGTGGCAAAATATAAAATATTCCATGGACTCAACATGCCTCTCAGCAAATAGCTTGGGGTGTCTACTTTCCAAAATGGGGTAATTTGGGGGGGTTTTGTGCTATTTTGGCATTTTATGGCCTTCGAAACTGTGATAGGTAGTGAGGAGTGAAATCAAAAATTTACGCCCTTAGAAATCCTGAAGGCGGTGCTTGGTTTTTGGGGCCCTGTACGCGGCTAGGCTCCCAAAAAGTCCCACACATGTGGTATCCCCGTACTCAGTAAAAGCAGCAGAATGTATTTTGGGGTGCAATTCCACATATAACCATGGCATGTGTGAGCAATATATCATTTAGTGACAACTTTTTGTACATTTTTTTTTCTTTTTGTCATTATTCAATCATTTGGGACAAAAAAAAAATATTCAATAGGGTCAACATGCCTCTCAGCAAATAGCTTGGGGTGTCTACTTTCCAAAATGGGGTCATTTGGGGGGGTTTTGTGCCATCTTGGCATTTTATGGCCTTCAAAACTGTGATAGGTAGTGAGGAGTGAAATCAAAAATTTATGCCCTTAGAAACCTTGAAGGCGGTGCTTGGTTTTTGGGGTCCCGTACGCGGCTAGGCTCCCAAAAAGTCCCACACATGTGGTATCCCCGTACTCAGGAGAAGCAGCAGAATGTATTTTGGGGTGTAATTTCACATATGCCCATGGCATGTGTGAGCAATATATCATTTAGTGACAATTTTGTGCAAAAAAAAAAAAAGTTTGTCATATTCCCGCAACTTGTGGCAAAATATAAAATATTACATGGACTGAACATGCCTCTCAGTAAATAGCTTGGGGTGTCTACTTTCCAAAATGGGGTCATTTGGGGGGGTTTTGTGCTATTTTGGCATTTTATGGCCTTCGAAACTGTGATAGGTAGTAAGGAGTGAAATCAAAAATTTGCGCCCTTAGAAATCCTGAAGGCGGTGCTTGGTTTCCGGGGTCCCGTACGTGGCTAGGCTCCTAAAAAGTCCCACACATGTGGTATCCCCGTACTCAGGAGAAGCAGCAGAATGTATTTTGGGGTGCAATTCCACATATAACCATGGCATGTGTGAGCAATATATCATTTAGTGACAACTTTTTGTACATTTTTTTTTTTTTTTGTCATTATTCAATCACTTGGGACAAAAAAAAAAATATTCAATGGGCTCAACATGCCTCTCAGCAATTTCCTTGGGGTGTCTACTTTCCAAAATGGGGTCATTTGGGGGGGTTTTGTACTGCCCTGCCATTTTAGCACCTCAAGAAATGAGATAGGCAGTCATAAATTTAAAGCTGTGTAAATTTCAGAAAATGTACCCTAGTTTGTAAACGCTATAACTTTTGCGCAAACCAATAAATATACGCTTATTGACATTTTTTTTACTAAAGACATGTGGCTGAATACATTTTGGCCTAAATGTATGACTAAAATTGAGTTTATTCGATTTTTCTTATAACAAAAAGTAGAAAATATCATTTTTTTTCAAAATTTTCGGTCTTTTTCTGTTTATATCGCAAAAAATAAAAATCGCAGAGGCAATCAAATACCATTAAAAGAAAGCTCTATTTGTGGGAAGAAAAGGACGCAAATTTCATTTGGGTACAACATTGCATGTCCGCACAATTTACAGTTAAAGCAGCGCAGTGCCGAATCCCAAAAACAGGCCTGGTCCTAATGGCCCGAAATGGTCCGGGGCTTAAGTGGTTAAGCAGTGTGCAACTAAGAGTGGTGTGTTTCTGTTGCAAAGAGATCGGATAGAACCATCCATTCCCAATGGGAAGTCAGGGTTAGTTGTCAGTGGGGTTAGTGGCCCCAATGAGGATGTGAGTGAGTGTCTCTTAGTAATTGTTTGTAGGTTTTTTAGTGTTGCCCCTATGAGGGGATGTTGTTTCAGTATTTTCGGACATGAGTTCCAGGGTATCCATGTTGTGTGTGACACCGGTATAGGTCCCATGCTATTCTCCAATCCCACCCAATCTTTATTCTCATTGTGGCAAGTCCAATCTATGATTCTAGTTAGATGCGTAGCTAGGTAATAATTTTTAAAATTGGGAAAACCCATGCCTCCATTTTGTTTATTCATAGTAAGTAAGTTCAGACTGATTCTTGGTTTTTTGGAGGCCCAAAGAAATTTTCTTAACAAGCTATGTAAGGATTTGAAGAACTTCGAGGGTAGTAGTATAGGTACTGTTTGGAAAAAATATAGTATTTGAGGCAGAATTGACATTTTAATTATAGCTGCCCTGCCAAACCAAGAAAAATTTTTTGACGTCCACTTCTCTAGATCTTTGGTAATGTTTTGTAAGAGTGGTTGAAAATTGACTTTGTACATTGAGTCTAATTTCGGAGTTAATTGTATCCCCAAGTATGTGAGGGATGTTGTTTCCCATTTGAATTTGCAATTGTTTTTTGCATTATTTAGTGTGGTTTCCCGTAGTGTCAAGTTCAAAGCTTCGGATTTATTGTAAATAATTTTGAAATTTGATATATAGCTATATTGGGAGAATACGTTACATAAGTTGGGCATGGTGATATGTGGTTGGGATATAAAAAACAGTAAATCGTCCGCATATGCTGCGCATTTATATATTTTTTCATTAACATTGAAACCATGAATGTCAGGTAGTTTATTTATAGTGCGGATTAGTGGTTCCAGGGTGAGAATGAATAGCAGGGGTGATAATAGGCATCCCTGTCTAGTCCCATTTCGAATTCTTACTTTGTCAGATAGTGTACCATTTATTTTGATCTGGGCTGTCGGGTTGTGGTATAAGGCCTTTATCCAAGTTAGCATATGTGTTTTTAGACCTATATGGGAGCATGCGGCAAATAGGAAGTCCCACGACACTCGGTCGAAGGCCTTCTCTGCATCAGTTGATAATAGCATGCCTTCGTGTTTATCTATGTGTGTTTTATGTATGAGGTTCATAGCTTTTATCACATTATCTTTGGCTTCCCTGCCAGGCATGAATCCCACCTGTTCTGGTCCTATTAGTTGATTCAGTAAAGGTCTTAGTCGGTTTGCTAGTATTTTTGCGTGCAATTTCAAGTCAAGGTTAAGTAGGGATATCGGTCTGTAATTGGCACAGTCTGTTGGGTCTTTATTAGGTTTGGGTAATACCGTTACATGGGCTCTTAAAAAGTCTTCAGAGATGGCTTGTGGGTTTTTTAGTTAGTTCAAAGTCTTGAGGAGGTGAGGTGTCAGGATATCGGAGAATGTCTTGTAATAGTGTGCCGTGAGGCCGTCTGGTCCTGGGCTTTTCCCTGATTTAAGGGATTTAATAGCTTTGGTCATTTCTAGTACTGTTATTGGTTCCTCTAATGTTTGTGTGTCTGTGTCATTTAGAGTGGGGAGTCCGCTATCTGTGAGGAATTTGTGAATTATTTCTGCTCTTGGTCCTGTAAGGTCTTTGGGTTTATGTGTAGGTGGTAGATTATACAGATCTGTATAATATTCTTGGAATCGTCGGGCAATCTTTTGAGTATCATTAGTTATTCGGTCTTGTCTAGTTTTAATGGCTAGAATATTTGTGGATAACAATGTTTCTTTTAATGCTTTTGCTAAAAATTTACCTGATTTATCCCCATGTTCATAGAAAAACCCCCTTCTTGAAAAGAGGATCTTTTGAGCCTTGAGGTTCAGAATAGACTGTAGTTTTTTCCGTAATTCAAGTAAAGCTGTGGGTGTTTCAATTGCTAAAGATTGTTTGGCTTCCATATCACTTATGGCCTGCGTTAAAGCCAAGAGTTCTTTTTCAGCTTCTCTCTTTTTTGCAGCCCCCAACCTGATAAATTCCCCTCGGACCACGCATTTGTGAGCTTCCCATATGTTCATAGGTAATATGTCTTCCGACTCGTTTTCTTTAAAATAATATTTAATTGTTTCTGATATTTTGTTTGCGTCTGCCATATCAGTGAGCAGGGAAGGGTTTAACCTCCAATTTGTGGCTCTAGGCCTTCTGTTTTTTTTTTATGCAAGGTCATTGATATGGGTGCATGGTCCGAGAAAGTCTTTATTCCAATCTTGGCTGATTGTAAGAGGGGTAAGTCTCTTTGTGTAAGGAAGATGTAATCAATGCGTGTGAATTTGTTGTGTATTGCTGAGAAGTATATAAAATCCTTTCCTGTTGGGTTACATGAGCGCCATAAGTCAATTAAAGTGAGTGAGGCAAGGAGTGTTTTGATCTTCTTTATTTTTTTATATGGCACACTAGATTTGCCATCTGATGTGTCCTGTAAGGGATTCAGAGCTAAGTTAAAATCCCCCCCAAACACGATGCAACCTGTTGCGAAGCTTTTTAGTTCATCAATTACATGTTGGCAAAATGTGATTTGTGCGGAATTAGGAAAATATACATTGGCCAACGTAATTGGAATCCCCGACCATTCACCTTTGAGGAAGATGTATCTCCCTTCTGCATCCGTTAATTGTTGTGAAACAACAATCTCTGAATTCTTATGTAATAGAATGGAAACTCCTTTAGATTTGGATGTGGGGTTAGTTGCGTGAAAGGTTTGTGGATAGTGTTTGTCATGTAGTTTGGGGATGTTACCTGTTTTGAAGTGAGTCTCCTGGAGAAATACCACCACAGGCTTAGCTTTATGTAGTTCACGAAGTAGCGATACTCTTTTCTCTGGTGTATTCAAGCCCCTGACATTGTGGGATATCACAAAAGAATGGTTATTTATTGATGTATATGACATTTTGATAGATCAGAGATTATGATCTATTTACTTAAGAGACAACCGTGAATATCCTACTGTCAAATTAAAGGTCTGTGTTTAAGATAAAATAAAATATATGTAAAATTAGGAAGAGGAAGGAAGGAAGGGAGAAAGGTGAGAAAAAGGAGGAGAAAGTTTTAGTAAAAGGTAAGAAAAAGAAAAAGTAAGGTTATAGTAACTCTCCAGATGAGTGTTACTTGCAATGAGAAGTAGTAAACACGTCTCCAGGTGTTATCCTAAGGAGAGAAATATAGTGGGTGTGTGTTGGTAATGCCAACCCACATCCACTGGTGGGAGCAAAGGGAGGTAGTCACTGTAGGGGGATCAGGGGTAGTTATACCTTAAAACCTGATCAAGTAACTTGGTGTAAGTATAATAGTGAGTGTGAACTCCCGTGACTCATCTTAAAGCATATAAAAATAAAATGAGTCATGTACCCCTTCCAGCCTTTGAGGCGATAACATGAGTTTGGTATAAAATTTTAACAGTGTAAACAATGTGGAGCAGTGGTGCATAGCAACAATCATGTACCAGTTTTCCATTAAACTTATATTAAGGACATCCAGGCGCCCTCCAACTTAGTTAAACCTTGTAAAATCGGTCATGTGTCTATACCTCTGAACTGAGTGTAATAACAATGGTTATGTAACATCTATGAGTAGCTATGCCGTCATATTCGCCCCTCCGGGTGGACCAACTAGGTCCCACCTACAGAAACGACATATTTGGCATCAGAAGATATCTAGTATCTCGCTCCTAGATCCATCATAATTGTTGACAGTCTAGTGGGGGTTACAAGTCAGGCGGGGGAGCATCTTCCCGACCGACTCATAACTGATCTGGACCATATAGAATCCACTTCTCCACTTGAGAATTTTGTGTGCACAGTTTGAGTTTCTTAGTAAATGCTAGACATGCAGTTGCCCTTTCCCATAAATCTCTCTTTCATTAGGAGCTCATGCATTGTATTCAAACTGGCATATATTTTAAATTAATGAAAATAAACAGAGAACGCTGAGCAGTGGGCATACATTATAAAAAATGAAGCAATCAGCGCAAACAAAAATATTAAATAGAAACGTTAAGCAGCTGAACACATTAGGGTCATCACAAACCTATAAGATAATGGCAAAAACGGGGGTATGTGCAGCGCATAGGAAAAACAAAATTAGATAAAACACCATACATGGGCATACATAACTGGAAACTCGAGTCAATATACATCCAACTTTGCTGTTTTAAGACTCTATGACATGTGAAGAGCGAATGTTTTCCCTTCTCTAATGCCATTTCAACTTTTCACCATGAGGTGTCACCCTTTGTATCAAAAATCTTAAGCAGAAGCAATGTTATACTTTAAGATGACAGTTTGTTCTAGTTGCTGAAGGAAATTGAGAGAAAAAAGAGAGAAGAAAAAACAAGAAAAAATCTTTTCCATCATTCTCTCTACATAATCATGTCTTGTAATCAAACCAATAAAATAAAAAGAAAAAAGGCAGTTATGTTCAGCCAAAACCTTTCACGATAGCATATTTCAAACCTTGCCATATATTTTGTGATTGGATATGCCGTAAGGTTTCTTTGCCTGTAAAAGGCTTAAATAATGCCATCCCAGTTTCCTCCAGTAGATGTCACTCCCAAACAAGAAATTTTATGTAGCGGGGTCTTCAGATTTAGTGGGATACACCTGGGGGTAGTGTGACCCAGGTGTGTAATTATGTCAGGGTTTAGACCCCTTTTTGTTACACGTGGGGGCTCGTCCGGGATTGTGTGTGTCTTAACGATGGAACTGAGAACGTCTGTGTTTGAACTTTGCTGCCCGGAGGAGTTGCGAGAGGTCCAGCCGTGTGAAGTACTACATGTGGGGACTGTTAATGCACTGCGCCACGAGGCACCCCATGACTGCGCAATTTGTGGGCGGAGGCTGGCGGAAGCCCGCGAAAACGTGCAAGTCGTGGGAGGAGTCTGGCCACGTGTGGAGATACACGTGGAGACTCCGGCGCGTGGTCAGCGCGTGATGGAGCAGCGAGTGGTCGGAATGAATTCAAGCTCTCCGTGGATGCCGGTATCTTACCCTATGAAGATGACTGCATTTGCTGCTCCCCTTACAGACACGGGGATAAGACTTAGGCCCCGAGGACAGTTGGCTCTGTATTCATGCAGAGACACGGAGGCCCTCGGTGTGATCTGTCCCGGATGCTCGGGACTGGTGGTCCAACTAAAGCCGTTCGGGCGATGTGAAGCGTGCAAAGAGTTTCTTTTTGAGGTCGAATCATCCACAGTAAGGCCCCGGGCCCTTTGCCTCAACTGCATCACAGGAACCGCCACTCCGGAGGGAGAGATCCAGGCCTTTGCGGAGGTCCCCGTACGCGCTGACCAGGGCGACGTGACTGCCCATCCAGAGACGGAAAGAGAGAAATCCGAGGACACTGCTTCGGTCACCACAGATTCCCTGCTGCCACCTCCGAAGAGGAAAGTCGGCCTGGTACAGGCATCCTATGGTCGTGGTCGAGCTTCACCCCGCCGCTTGCCTGGCCTAGATGGCGCCGGTAGAGAAGAGAGTCCCGGACATCCCAGTTCTTCAGAAGGTCCAGGTGAGCTAGGGGCTGGGACCGTGGTGTTGGTTGGAGGTGTCGGGAGTCCACAGCCGGTGGAGCCCGCAAGGGAGGGTAGCCTTCCATCTACTAGAGACTACCTTCCCGCCGAGATGTATGACACCTCTGACCTAGAGTCGTTGTCAGACTGTGGTGATGACGGAGAAATAGACGAACTGTTTCACCGGAAGGGCTGGGACAGACGCCCACTACCTGTGCTGTGTAAACCGCAGGATTCCCCCATGTCCATAGAAGACAGTACACTCCGGGCGCAGGCCCCAGAGTTCCCGAGGAAATCTAGTCCTCCGACCGACCTTCCACTTTCAACCACATCACCTGCTCCGATAGTGGGGACGCAGCGTGCTTCGTTGCGGGCACCAAAGGCAAAGCAACTCGAGATGTGAAGGTACCTCGGCACCCGGAGGCCATCGTACAGGCAGGAGAAGGCGAGCGAGATGTGATGCCACCTCTAGCCAGATTGCAGAGACTTTTCTCCCAAAGAGTCGCCCGTGAATATGAGTGGGAGTACCCCTACTTGCCCAGGGACTTATTGTATGAAGTCGAAGTTTTGCGACAAAGGTGGTACGACGAGTTTGTATGGGAAAAGCTCAAAGTGCCTCATGCCCGGCGATACCTGTCGTGTTCGCCGCCTGTATCTAAAAAGTTTAGAGACTGCAGAGCTGATTGGAGACTGGGGCGCCATATTCATGCCGATAAGGTGCTCATCTGCAGGAAAGAAGGAGAGGATGTCGAATATTCGGTGGAAGTGTTTGACAAGCACCTGAAGCCCCTGTTTTTGCCGGATCCAAGGTTTTACTTGTAGGAGAAGTGAGCTCCTATTTTGTTTGCTGTTGAACTTTCTGGAAGGAACATTCCCAGACGCTCAGAACTGCGCCCTACTTTTGTTTTGATTTGGGCTTTTCTTTCACTCACTGGAGACTTGGAAGCTGTTGTTTTTCTCCCTCTTCTTCATGTGCCAAAGGCAGAGACTCTGGGGGTAAAAGTTAGCGTAGAAAAGCAGGAAGAAGGAAGATCTCGGCAAGTGTCATGACCGCGGCGCTGTCACCAGGTGGCAGTGTTGTGCAACGACTGTTTGAAAATTTTACACATGCATCACTTTGCTTATTGGAGTGAGTGGGTCTCTCGGCTGACAGACCTATTCATTCCAAGTTAACACAGATTGTTAGGATGTTTTTTTTGTTTCCCTTCTGCAGGAGATTCATCGGTCAAGACTACTGAGTATGGGGTGGTTCTTAGACAGTGATGGGAGGGATTGTACAGTGTACAGAATAGATGTTTTATGCAAAAGTTTATCTTTTTATATTTTCCCTTTCCCTTTTGAGCAGGTCTTGGCACACTTAGTATTCACAAATTTGGGGACAGCCTCTGGGGCTTGCTCCATGTCACCACTCAATGGGAGACATGGGTGTGCACCTGACGCTGGGGACCAGCGTCAAATCACAGGGGGGAGTGTGTAGCGGGGTCTTCAGATTTAGTGGGATACACCTGGGGGTAGTGTGACCCAGGTGTGTAATTATGTCAGGGTTTAGACCCCTTTTTGTTATTCGTGGAGGATTGGGGGATGTAATATTCTCCTTTGCCTGTGGGTGGCGGAGTACCTACAGGCTTCAGGTAGAATCATCACCACAGTGCTACCCTTTGTCCCTTCCTGGAGATGGTACGGCTGGGGCGGAGAACCTGCCGTGGTGTTGATGGGAGGAGATAAAAGGGGGAGACGCCCTCGCCACAAGGTCTTCGGGGATCATCTCTTCACGCACCCAGGCACCTTCGGCCTGGGTGCGGGCGGTTCAAGGTTCCGGCCTAGGCGCCCTAGGCCTGGCCGGAATGAAGCTGGGATTCCATCCCAGGCACCTTCAGCCTGGGATGAGGTACTATTGAGGAGGCCTGGGACCCAGTGACTCCGACTGGGTCCCGCAAGGGTGAAGTGAGTCCAGGGCGCCCCTTGCGAGGGGACCCGCATCTGAGGTGAGGAGGCTGGGGAGGTCGCCCGTCCGAAGATTTCGGTGCAGCGTCAACCCGGTGACGGATGGGCCTCCGGTAACTCTCTTGGAGGACATCTTCCCCTGATAGGGGCTGCAACGCAGCGGAGGTATTCGAATTAAGACTCCTGCAACCCTTGGTCATAGCACAGGGGGTGTAGGGACCCAGATCAGTATAGCGCCTCGACCTGCTCATCCCACCGTATCCTGTCATCGCATTGCCTGTATGTGGAGATACGAAATAAAACCAACAGTTGGACTGTGATCGGTGTATGGACTCTGTTAATGGGAGCAAAGGGTGGTTTCTGCACAACAGACTCGGTACATGCCCAAGACACACCGACCCGAGGAAACATCAGATATTGGCCTTCACCTCACCCACAGTTATGGGGAGGACATGGGCCATAGCGCACCTCACTCTGTCGCGTGACATACCCCTAGCTAAAGAGGACGGGGTGAGGCCGCTACATTTATATGGAGTCAAAGCATTTATGGAGTTTTCTGTTAAGAAACTTCCTGTATTCAAGAAATAAGATTATATTATGGTGAAGTTGGATGGTTATTGCTACCATGAAAGGTCAGTACAGGCTCTCATGTTTGTTGTGGCCAGTCTTGTGATGCTATAAACTGTCTGTGCATGTCAGGTCAGACAATGTGGTGGTTGCAGAAACTAGTCAAATCTCATGGTCCAGATAAGCGAGACAGACAGGTATAAGGTAAGGAAGTTAGGCATTTTCCTGTATTCTCATGCCTTTGGAGGTGTAGGCTTATCTGCTTATACTGGATCCCGGGTATTTGTAGGGCTTGGCTTTTTTGGATGATGAAGGCCTAAATGGTGACGCTTGGGGAGTAGTTGGTGGGGATGATCCCTGTGATGGAATGCGGAATTCTTTGTACCAGTCTGGCAAATCAATTAGGGGAAGCTGTAGATGTTCACAAAAAGCTGGGATGTCTTCAGGCATTCTTAAGTAGTATTGTTTTCCCATGTATGTTAAGGTGACCAGATTTTTAAATTGAAATCCGGGGACTTTTTTTTTTTTACTAGTAATGGCGGCAATCAGCGACTCTCTGCCCGTCGCCGCCGCCCACTTCACAGCCTGTCAAGTCTTGCTCTCCAGGCCCCGGCTACTACTGGGTGGGGAGAGGAGGAAGATCACTCCACTATGGAAGGCAAGGAGATAAGCAGGCAGGCGGCTGGCCGGGACTTGAGCCAAGGCAGAAGAACATGCGAGCGGAGCTGAATGGGCATGCACCCGAAACGTAAGAAATATTCACTCCGCTCCGACCAGCACATGATCATCAGAAAGGGGCACAGATAATGGAAAAAATACACCCCTCTAAACTAGTAGGGGCGGCAGAGCGGGGGTGTGCAATTCAGATTTTTTTTTTTTAATTCTGCACTGACTGTCTTTGAAATTGCCCCAGCCCCTGTTCAAATCCAATCCGGGGACAAAACCGGGGACAGACTTGGTCCGGGGACAGTGTCCTCAATCTGGGGACTGTCCCCTGAAACTGGGGATGTCTGGTCACCCTAATGTATGTGGCATTCATGGCAAAAGGAAAACGCCAACGATATGGTATGCCTTTATCTTTCAATGCAGTGATCATAGGCCGCATGGCTCGTCTGTTCTGCAGTGTTATGTGAGATAGATCCTGGAACACGGTCACAGCATGTGCTTCAAAAAGGATCCTTTCATTGCGCCTGGCCTTGTTCAATATCTCCTCCTTTAGTGGGAAATTTTGTAAACAGCAAACTATATCCCTTGGTGGAGCTGCATCTGAGGGACGGGGTGCAAGGGCCCTGTGCGCCCGGACAAGTTCAATGTCAGTGTCCCTAGGGCAATCGAGCAGGTCATTAAAGACTGCTTGGAGTGTTGGTTTGAGTTGTGCAGCTTCTATATGTTTGGGTATTCCTCTCAATCTAATGTTCGCCCTGCGTCCTCTGTTATCTAAATCTTCTAAATGTCTATTAATAAGAATTAAATGCGTGGCATGGGATGAGACTGTGGATGTCAGCTTCTCCACCGCTCTGTCTCTTTTGGCTTCTGCTCTCTCAGTATGGGACAAGCGGTCTGATAGTGCCATAAAATCTGCTCTTAGGTCAGTGATGGCTGAGGAGAATGTACTTTTAATGTCTGCTGCAAATTTTGCCATCTCAGAGAAGCGCAGTGGGTGGTCAGAGTGGTCTGTGTCTCTTACCATGTCCTCTGAAGCCGACATTGAGTCCTCACTGTGTGCAGCCTCATGCTCCAGCAGCGCCATCTTGGCAGCAGCACGTCCTCTTGTCCTCAGAGCTTGTGTCTCAAATATCTCCGGTTTTCTGTGGGATCCGGGTGTAGATTGTGACCTGTTTTGTCGGTTGCTAGTGGGCACGTTGTCTCGTCTGCCCATCGCCGATTTTATCAAGGCTGGAAGGGGTTTTTGAGCCACAGAGGTGCAGAGCTCAGCTAGTCTGCTGCCATTCCCTTCAAGCTCCAGGCCACGCCCCCCTTCACTATTTATTTGATGCACATTGTTCATTATGGTTTAATAAGAGTTAACTTTATTTCTCCACCCACACACATTTTTGTATTGATCAGTACAGAGATAATGGTTTTGCGCACCTTCTAGATTAATTCTTTTTGTAAATCCTTTGTGTCCGGAATATAAGTTGCTGCATTACCTCTTTTTGCATTAAGCACGCATTTTTTTTTTGGTGTTTTATATCCTAAAATTATTTTCAGAGTATTTTTAATACCTTGGTCGTTTAGCTAAGCTATGTCCATTTCTACATTCCCCATTATAGTAAATTTTCCGGACAAGGATTTAAATAATCAATCAGTGTTGACTATAGGGGACTTATCCTGGAACAAAACATGAGAAAAAAACAGTTTTTTCAGAATCTAATGCTGTTCTAGTATCTCAGGGATATTTGCATCTACAAGACAGATGTTGTGATATTTAGTCTGATTGCTAATATGTAAAAGAACGCATCTAGAGTTTTAATATCACCAGCAACTTTAAAATAGTTTCTGATCTCAAGTACTGTCTTAAGACTGCTCTGGTGTGTGTTTTTCTATTCTCCACTGGATGTCAGAGCCTATAAAGTCAAGCTTTGTTTTGAGACGTACATTCTAGAATAAATCAGATTGAGATCAGTCTCCCTGCAATGTTTACACAATGCATATTTTCCTTTGGTTTGTTGCTGCTGTCACGCTCTCATTTCTTTCCCCTGGAGTCATGTTACCTCTCTCTCTCTCCATCCTGCCAGTGAAAGAACCCACCTGTGTCTAAGAGGCCGCCTGACATTCCTGGGAAAGTTTCTCCTCTATTAATGTCACTAAATTATTTTTTCATCTGGAAAAGTACTTATGTATACTGATCCCCACCAATCCTGTCCTCCTGGAGGCATAGATCATACTTTTACATATTTTTTTTTTTATCTTTGCGTCCTACTGTCCACCACAACTGCCATTTATTGACAACTTACATATATTATTTGTTAAAATGTAAATTTTAAATGTGAAAAAAAAAAAACATTATTTCATCAAAATAGCAGCTATCTGGAAGTCCACTATTCTTGTGTTTTATATGCTTTATCCTAAAAATCTTCATGATGTCAATCAAACTTTGGCATTATACTTGATTACAAGCTCATACCAATAAAGACTGGTAACCCCTGGAGGACCTCAGTGATTAGGTTTCTATCATACTTGTAACTAACCTTTTGGTTTCTGGATAAGAGAGTGAAAGAAAGGGAAAGAGAATACTTTACTATACCTGTATCTGTTCCAGGCCAATATACAGTATATGTCTTAAATAAAAGAGTACATGTTTTTAATAGGTATATTGTTTTTATTATTATTATTATTATTATTATTATTTTATGCAATACTTTTAAAGACCATGCTTAACTGTAGAATAATGCAATTTTTGTTGTGTGAAAGAGATAAATTGCAATGATTGTCATGATCTTCTTTTGACATCCAGACTTGTGTGGAGGTCTTAATTAGGTGGGGAATATTTTAGAACTCTGGACAGTAGTAGGAAGAAGGATGAAGTACGGGTATGAAAGCATAAAAAGGTGGGGGGGGTGTTACATTTGAGACCGCATGGAGGACAAATAGTGGTTACAGTATTTATGTTGAATGGTGTTTATGTTTATGGCAAACGTCCACAGCACCTAATCTCCCATAGATGACCGCATGTACAATGCAGAAACAAGTGTCTACCAGACTTTGGCTGGTGTAGGTGATTGAACAAGAAATTAGGTGTTGCGTTAATCTCATTCATAGCATAATATTGCTGAAAAATAGAAGTTGGGGTTCTCTTGACAGTGTCATTTGTTGTGTAGAGAGTGTGGGGACCGACTCCAATCTAAGTTTTTTTTGGCAAGAAAGTGGGTGCAAACAGCCCACATATTGTAGAACTTGTAAAAACAGTCTTTACTAAGATATATACACCTTTTTAATCTCCATGGTGTCATTAATCCTGGAATCCTTTCCTGTATGATCAGAGGGCCTCTCTCTTTTCTATAACTAGTGGATTAGACTTTTAACTGTTATGAGTATGTGCGGTGGGGGAAATAGGCACATAAGGGGAGAATTACTATAATTGGAGCAGACCAAATCTGGTGCATAGTAACAATCAGCTTTAAACTTCAGTTTTTTTTTCAATTAAGTTTGGAGAATAAAACCTGGAAGCTGATTGGTTAATATGCATAGCTGCACCAGAGTCTGTGTGCACCAAGTTTAGTAAATCCTCAATATCAGTTATTATTGAAGTATTTACCTTAAATTATTTTTTCTTTTACTAAATTCGTTTTAGTATAAATCACACAAATTAGGAAACATAAGGGGAATACAAAGACACTGAATTTCAAAAGAGCCAACTTCCATAAACTATCCTCCTTGCTAGAAGATATTGAATGGGATAAAATCCTAGGAACAAAGACACAGAGGAAAAATGGGTGTGCTTTAAAAGCATATTAAATAAGGGTATTAGCCAGTGCATCCCAATGGGAAATACATTTAAAAGAGCTAATAAAAGTTCTGGGTGGCTTAACTCCATTGTAAAAATGCATAAAAAAGCAAAGGAGAAGGCCTTCAAAAAATACCAGGTTGAGGGATCATCGTCAGTATTCCAAATTTACAAAGAATGCAACAAGAAATGGAAGGGGGAAATCAGGGCGGATAAGATAGTACACAAAAGGCACATAGCGGAGGAGAGTAAAAAAAAATCTCAAGAAATTCTTTAAGTATATAAATAGTAAAAGAGGGGGGTCAGATCATATTGGTCCCATAAAGAATGATGAATGGAATCTAGTTACAAAAGAAAGAGAGATGGCAAAGGTATTGAATTTATTCTTCTGCTCAGTCTTCACGAGAGAAACAGGGGGATTCAGTAACCTGCAATGTTTACCCTCATGACACATCACAGGAAGAACCCTCATGGCTAACAGAGGATAGAATTAGGAATAGACTTGAAAAACTTAACATTAATAAGTCACCGGGACCAGATGGCTTACACCCGAGGGTCCTTGAGGAACTCGGTCAAGTAATTGTCAGACCATTGTTCCTTATTTTTAAGAACAGTCTACTGACTGGTATGGTACCAGAAGATTGGAGAAAAGCAAATGTAGCACCAATATTTAAAAAAGGACCAATATATATCCAATCGAATTACAGACCAGTTTGCCTATCTTTAATAGTTTGCAAGCTCTTGGAGGGGATGATAAGGGACTATATAAAAGATTTTTGTAATGAGAACGGTATCATTAGCAGTAATCAGCATGGATTCATGAAGAATCGTTCTTGCCAAACCAATCTATTAACCTTCTATGAGGAGGTGAGTTGCCATCTAGATAAAGGAAGGCCCGTAGACTTGGTGTATCTGGATTTTGCAAAGGCATTCGATACGGTTTCACATAAACGTTTACTGTACAAACTAAGGTCTGTCAGCCTGGACCAAAGAGTGAGTACATGGATTGAAAACTGGCTACAGGGGCAAGTTTGGAAGGTAAGTGATAAATGGGGAATACTCTAAATGGGCCAGTGTGGAAAGTGGGGTTCCACAGGGTTATGTCCCGGGACCAATCCTATTTAATTTGTTCATAAATGATCTGAAGGATGGGATAAGCAGCTAAATTTCAGTATTTGCGGACGATACGAAGCTAAGCAGGATGTGGAAACCTTGCAAGAAGATCTGAACAAATTGATGGGGTGGACAACTACATGACAAATGAGGTTCAATGTAGAAAAATGTAAAATAATGCATATGGGTAGCAAAAACATAAATGCAATCTACTCACTAGGGGAAGAACCACTGGGAGAATCTAGGATGGAAAGGGACATGGGTGTCCTAGTAGTTGACAGGCTCAGCAATGGCATGCAATGCCAAGCTGATGCAAGCAAAGCCAACAGAATTTTAGCATGCATTAAAAAGGAGATTAACTCCAGAGATAAAACAATAATTCTCCCAGTCTACAAAACTCTGGTCCGGCCGCACCTGGAATCTGCCGTTCAGTTCTGGGCACCAGTCCTCAGGAGAGATGTGCTGAAACTGGAGAGAGTCCAGAGAAGGGCAACAAAGCTAATTAAGGGACTGGAGGATATCAGCTACGGGGAAAGACTGCCAGCACAGAACTTATTCTCTCTGGAGATGAGACGCTTGAGAGGGGATATGATTTCAATGTAAAAATACTGTACTGGTGACCCCACAATAGGGATAAAACTCTTCCATGAAAGGGAATTTAAAAATACACGTGGGCATTCATTAAAATTAGAAGAGAAGCGGTTTAACCTTAAAAAGGGTTCTTTACTGTAAGAGCGGTAAGGATGTGGAATTCTCTTCCACAGGCAGTTGTTTCAGCAGGGAGCATAGATAATTTCCAAAAACTATTGGGTACTCACCTGAGCGACCATAACTATGTAATACTGACATAAAAATACACACACACACACACACCGGTTGGACTCTATGGACTTGTGTCTTTTTTCAACCTCACCAACTATGTAACAAGGGTTTTTTATTATCAGTCAAATAGACAGAGCCAAAAATTCAGTTACATTAAACATTGAATAAATGTGAGTGTTAAAATAAATTTCCCAATCCCAATTGTCTGAAAATATGGCTGTTACTTTTTCTGTGACCATAATGTCAATCATTCAGTTTTTGGCAGCTTCAAAACTAAGAATTTGGGTTTTCCAAGGCCTTGCTATGGTCAATTTAGCTGCAGTAAAAAGGTGTAATGCCAATTGTCGCTCTGGGCGAAGTAATTCTTCAATCGGTTTGCATAGAAGGGCTTGGTATGGGTTCCGTTTGAGGTTGGTATGAAGCGAAGGAAGGCATAAACCCTGACCAAAAGTCTACACACTCTCAGGCATGACCACCAGATATATGTCGTCATTCCCACCTGTAAGCATCCTCTGAAACAATTTGGTGAATAGGCAGGGATAAAACGGGCAAGCTAAATCATTTTTTTCATGTGACTTACTATTAAATGCTTGGCTTGTTCTTTCATATTTTGGTTATATTATAAAATACAAAGATTTGTAAACTAGTCCCTAGAGAGAATGAAAAAAGACGGCACAATATGGGGCCACTTTCTTGAGATTGTGGCCTCCCCATCTCAGGATTTAATACAAGTTATTAAGCAGCATAGGTGTTATTTATTCAGGTTACTGCCTCTTTAAGAGATTAGAGGGAAGCTTTCAGGAGCAGCCAATGAGGTTTCAGGGAATTTTCTGGAAGCAGGGGGATAGGCTATATAAGGGTCATCAGGTGTAGGGCTCATCCTCTTGCCGGCGGACAAGTGAAGAAGATTGGAGCTGTGCAGTTTGCAGTTTTGCTTACCTTTGCAGATGGAAGCCCTGGTGATGCAGTTGCTTGAAAAAGCTGGCAGTACAGGCGGAGAAGCATGGCTACGTCATTGCCTGGCTTTAGCTCCGGAGGAGGAGGCACAGCTGGAGGTCCAAGAAGGAGGCGGCTTAGAGGTGTGCGGTGAGCAGCCACATGCTGATGGCACAGGGCGGGGAGTACCTGTGCCCGACCTGCAGGAGAGAGCAAGGAGAAGCGCAGCTCCCGAACGATGCGGCCGGGCTGTGGAAGTAGCCGAAGAGGTTCGTGTGCCTCAGGGATGGTCGGAGGAAGATGGCGGCGGCGTGACGCCACGGGGCCGCGGCGGCAGCAAGAAGAGGCGGACCCGCTCGCAGTTGCCAGCGGGGAGAGGATGACGGCGGGGCCAACCCCAGCAGCCCACACATGACTCAAGGGGGATACAGCCTGCGATGCAGTCTCCCTGGCAGCATACCAGTGAGACCTCTCAGCAAGGCACCCAGATGGCAGAGGTGCCTCAACAGATATCGGTTGGGCAAGCACTGCAAGTCCCAGACCCCAGAGTACTGCTGGAGCAGGAGGTTCAACACACTGTATTACAGCCTCCAGCAGTGGGTGAATTAAATCAATTAACTATGTTAACTAGGCTAGTATGTTCTCTGTCCTCTCTGGTTCAATCCTTATATAAAGTGTCAGTTCCTGCTGTTTCTCCATCTGCTCTGGTCTCTATGCCAGTTAACCCTCCTGTTACCTCTGCTATTCCTGTGCCATCTGCTCCTCCTAGTTTAGCATCACAACACAGTAATTTGTTAGGAGGTAACATATCATGAACAGCTGAGTCATTACACACAGCTAAAGTTAATGTCCCTGAGACATATATGAAGGATGTCATGCCCTGTGAAATATCCCCTTTAGGATATCATTTGACTGCAGCAATTAAGGATAAAATCTGGAAAGGGGATTATGTAGACATTCTTTTTCTTCTGCCCTCTCATAAGGATTTCATGGTCAGTAGGAGGGGTGAGGGGAGGATGAGAGGCGCAGGTTGATTCCCAGGTGCTTTAATAATTGGCTGCAGGCCTTTTGTATCTACTCCGGTATAATGGCAGAGAAGTACCCAGAACGGTGTGGAGGTTTTTTCCAGCACTTGGATCATATCTTAGAGGTGTAGCGTCCTCCCCAAAAGGTTGGGACGCTATCTCAAATATAGAGGAATGTCTGGGCCAGTAGTTGGGCTCAGACTGTTGAATTATATTGAGATTTGTCTCTGTTCTGGCTGTGGTGCTGCCTGGTAGCATTTTCCCTTGTTGCCTGTGGGTGGCGCTGCCACCTCGAGCTCATGTTGGAAAGCAGGCAGACCATGGTGTATTGAGTGACCCCTCTCGGCGGTGGTTCAGTGGGAGTGGTCGACCCGCTGTGCCTGCTGGGAGGGGATACTTAAGGGGCAGACGCCATTGTTCGGGGTCTTCACCTCGTGGCCCTCTGGGCGCGAGGTATGTTGTGTGTGGTTCTGGTCTCGGGGGCCACGTTGGCCTGAGGCTGCATCGCCATCTAGTAGGCCCAGCTAGTCTGGCTGGGGCCTACATTCGGAGAGGGGATCCCAAGTTGTCCGTCCAAATGGGAAGGAAGCTGTCTTAATGAAGGAAACCTGGGGAGGACCTGCCCTGAAGGAGACTGGCAAAGTGCTGACGTCTTGGGTGAGGCCTGGTAACTTTGTTGAGGAGGGATCCACTATACCACAAGCCCTGCAGTTTGCCGGATTGGCTTAAAGGCTCTTGTACTGCACGGTTGGAAGTTTGGGACTTTGAAATCCTGTGGCAGAGGATTCCTGGACTATCCATTTGCTCAACTTTAAAAGGTCTATGGCAGAGACGTTATTCACTTTAAAAAAAAAAAAGTCTGTGGTTTACTACAGAGCAGCACACATAGCAAGTCTTACTAAATACCAGGCATACCACGAAACCCCGTTATGGGTGTCCATAGAAGCCATTGAGTGTGACCCTCTCCCATTATCCAACTTATTATGGATGTCGCCAAGAGACTGTAAAAAAACTAAAAAACCCTATAACTAAACATTTAATTTCCCTTTGGGACAGATTCAAGACTAATGCCCCATACACACGATCGTTTTTCATGCCGTTAAAAATGCCATTTTAAAAAATGGCCATTAAAAATGATCGTGTGTAGGCTCCAGAGCATTTTTAACGACGTGAAAAACGGCCATTAAAAATTCCGGACATGCTCTCTTTTTTCACGTCGTTTTTCATGTCGTTTTTTTTAACGACGTGAAAAACGATAGTGTGTATGCTTTCACGACGTGAAAAAAACGCGCATGCTCAGAATCAAGTATGAGACGGGAGCGCTCGTTCTGGTAAAACTAGCGTTCGTAATGGAGATAGCACATTCATTACACAGTAACGGACTGAAAAGCGCGAATCATCGCTCAACAAACTTTACTAACATGAAGGGTGGCGTCATTCCAACGGAACTTCCCCTTTATAGTGCCGTCGTACGTGTTAAACGTCACTGCGCTTTGCTTGATCGTTTTTTTTAATGATGGTGTGTACGCAAGGCAGGCTTGAGAGGAAACATGAAAAAAAACGAGGAGAAAAACGTTGGTTTAAAAAATGACAGTAAAAACGATCGTGTGTACGGGGCATTATACTTCTCTTCAATCCCTGCACAATCCTCTACTGTCATTGTTTAAAAACCCAGCATTCTATCCTGCATGGATATATCCTAAATCCTTTAAAGAATGGGTGTCCAGGGATGTCTTATATATGCACAAATTTTTGAATGCATCGTCATTTATCACATTCCCATCCTTATGTGAAAAATATGGTCTTCCGCAATCTGAGTTGTTTAGATATTTACAAATTAAAAACTTTTTTACACCCCTCTTGAACATTACAACTTCATTGTCACAACTGTCCAGTTTCGAAGATATTTGTCAAAAGAATCCCCATGCCAGAGGTGCAATATCCACTATATACTCGCATATGCTGATACATTCTTGTGGTGATAAACCGTCTTATGTTGGTAAGTGGGAGGAGGATTTGGAACGAACATTAGAGATTTCAGAATGGAACCAAATATGGTCAACAACTAAAACAGCTTCTCCCAACAATATCCCAACAATAGCTTCTCCCAAGCCCCACTACCACAATATTAGATAATTCTATATGAAAACTAATAAATAAATAATTACCTACTTAAATTTGATAATTAAAAAGTATGAAAATTTTAAAAATATATTAAATGTAATGCACTCCCTAATACTTAAAAATTCTAAAATACTATAAAAGATTAGACCAAAGGTCCTACTACACTAGAGGACCAGTGGGCCTGACCAAGATATGTAGATTCGCTATATGGCGGAACAAATGGTCCCACTAACTTAGGGAAGTGAGAACTACCTATCTATCTAGACGGTACAGGGAACATAGCGCTATTCAATCCAAACGAGACAGAGGGGGATCTACACTACATTGTGTAACTCGATTCCCTTCATTTAGGCCATGAGGAACTAGAGAGCCCAAGGTGAATATCCAATATGCCTCTCTAGTACACAGGATCTGGTGTTTTTTACCACTGTCAAAATCAGCCGTTCGTTTTTTGCCAGCTGATATATAGACATATAGCCATATGGTGTATGTACATATACTATCTAATATACAGATGGTTATATCAGTGTGGATAGTGAGGGGTTAAGTATATATGGGCATGCCCTTTGGGTGAGAGGAGGAGTGGCCTGTGGTGGGTGGAGCTGTAGACAGGTGACCACTCACGCCCACTTACACATGGATATAAAGGAGTCCAGAGAGGGGTCCAGTCACTATCACTTTTTGGCTCTGAGGAAGAGGGTGCGCCCTCGCAATGCGTCAGCCGTAGCTGTAATACATGTCGTCTGGACTCTCTGGTCATCTGGTTCCAGCAGGAGGCAATCCCCTTTGATGGAATGGTTATGTGCCTACTATCATACTTGCTTTGTGAGTATTTGTAATCTTTTAACTTACTTTTAATAAACCTAGCCATTGGTAATGCACTAGGTCGGTGCGCCCTCTTTTTTCCTTTTACATTTTAGTCTTAAAGAATACCAATTATTCTGAGGAGGGCAGCAAGATTCCTGGTCATTTCCTTTCCTACGGAACACTCTGGTTGTGTCACTAAGAGACCAAACTTCCAAGCGCAGGAGGCTGTTTGTGTGTCTGTGAATAGGGTATTAATGCCATGGTAGCCGAATCAGTATGTTATATATACCTTTGTTCAACTTCTCTTGGATTTGAAAGGTGACTCTCGGCTCAACCACGCGGACCCCCCTTATATTCCAGTACTCTTTTTTCTCCATTTTATTTTCTTATACTTATTTTCATTTATTTCTTTTTTCCTTTCCCTTTGTTTTTGTTTTTTGCGATTTTATTACTATGATGTTGAAGCTCCCTTAGTATTGTTAATAACTCTTTGCTCCACAGAGGACAATATATATATATTGGTAGTTACTAATAATTGCATAAAACCTCTAAAACTTAATAATATTATTACCACTGGAAACGAATTAATATACCATACTTTGTCCACAAGTATCTACTAATATGTTTACTTATTGAAATAAGAATATTTGAGCTTCTCTATTTTTGATGTATTTAATGTATCATCTATAATTTGTATCACAACTTGTACTCAAAATATATTTGACACGAAAAAAAAGTCTGTGGCAGAGACCCACTTCATCTTGGGCAGTTTGTGGCAGAGACTGCCCTGTTGCTGGTTCGTGTGTCATCCCGGCTGCTAGACCATGTGAGGGGACTATACAGGTGACCAATACCCACTCTAACATTGAGAGTGGTGAATGACTTTGAGCTGATGTTTTGCAATTTTGTGCTGAGTGCCTGAACCTTCCCCTGCTTTTCTTCTGCCTTCTACTTTCTCTCAAAGTTATACATGCAGAAGAAAATAAAGCCTGACTGTTAAAGGTTTTACATCTGTGTAGACATTGCATTTACTACAGACTTTCCTACCCAGACAACGAAGCTGAAGAGGTAACGTGCAAAACCTAAAAACAAACCAGCAGCTCCTACGGGCTTAGTGCTACAGAGGCATATAAGAATTTTGGGGGCCTGGGTTGGTTTTATTATGACAAATCCCTCCGTCAAAAATTATCAATACACCCGTCACTTAGGTGGGGAATGAAGGAAGGATGTGGGTCTGTGGCTCAATTTGATTTTACCGCAGAAACAGGTAGCACCTAGACAACCCACGGTTAACCCTACAACTGTAGCTTTTAGAAAAGGCTGTTTTGCATTTAACGATAGTCAATGTCGCTGGAATGCTTCGTGCAAGTACAGACACAAATGTTCCATCTGCGCGGGGGGCGCATCCAGCAACAAAATGTTTAAAGAGAAACGCTAATGTAGGTCCGAGTCAAGCGCAGCATATTTTTCCCAAGAGCCTGCATTCCAATGAGGCTGGAAAGAATGCACCTGTGCCTGAACAGCTACCGAAACAGGGAGAAGAGGCATGTTTGCTCATTGAGAGATTTGCTCAGGGCTTTCCGATACCTTCTTTTTTGGGAGCGGGGTGTACAATGGTGAGGAATTTGAAGTCGTGGACCAGTTTCCTCAGATGGTAAGGGATAAATTGTGTAAGGAACTTGTTGCAGGCAGGATTGCAGGGCCTTTTGAGAACCCCCCCTTTTGTAATTTTCGGCTCTCCCCATTGGGGGTGGTGCCTAAGCGTGAACCTAACGAATATAGGCTCATACACCATTTATCATTTCCAATAGGTGATCCATTGAATGATGACATCAATAGTGATTTATGTTAAGTTTCTTTTGCCACTTTTGAGGAAGCAATTGGTAAGATTAGGTTGTTTGGCCCTGGTGCATTGTTAGCAAAGGCTGACATAAAATCGTCATTTCGGCTCCTGCCTGTTTCCCTATCGGCTTTTAATTCTTTGGGTTTTTCTTTTGAAGGTCAGTACTTTTTTGACATGTGTCTCCCAATGGGATGTTCACCGTCTTGCTCGTATTTTGAGACTTTTTCTACATTCCTCTATTGGGGTCTTTGTGTTCAGTCCGGTTCAGATAGTGTAGTTCACTATCTGGACGACTTTTTATTTGTCGGTCCATCAGATTCTAGGCTTTGTTCGGATTTGCTGCTGTCATTTCAAGTTCTATCTCTGGATTTTGGTGTCCCTCTGGCGGAGGAATAAACTGTTTTCCCCAACACGACTTTGGAATTTTTGGGTATTGAAATAGATACCTGCAGGATGGAATTTCGTTTGCAAAATTGGAGAAATTGAAATGGTTGATTGCGAGGGTGTTGCAAAAGAAAAAAAGATTCAGTTGAAGGAGATGCAGTCACTCTTGGGTATCCTGGCCTTTGCATGCAGAATCATGCCAGTTGGTCTTGGATCTTTTCGAGTCGTCTCTACCTGGAAATATCGGGCCTGAAATCGCCTCTGGATCACATTAGAATGACTACTCCGCTTAAATAGGATTTGATGGTTTGGGCAAATTTTCTTGACTGTTAAAACGGAAAGTCCTTTTTTCAATCTGATTTTGTAGTGGCACAGGATTTCCGTTTATTCATGGATGCTGCTGGCTCTAGAGGCTTCAGCGCTATCTGGAGAATGCACTGGTGCTGTGCGGCTTGGGTAAGGTCAGGGGCTACCAAGAATGTGGTTCTACTAGAATTGTTCCCGATTTTGGTGGCATTGGAGTTGTGGGGATCAGAATTTGCGAACAAGCGCATCTTGGTGGAATCTGAAAACAAAAGGAGTGCTGTATGGGGTTAACTGTCTCTCGTCCAGTTCTTGGTTAGTGATAAAAGCACTGCGTCAGGTGGTCTTTAGATGCCTCAAATTTAATATCTGGTTGAAAGCTAAGTATACTCCCGGGATATTGAATAACATGGCCGATTCTCTGTCTCGTTTTCAGATGGACCGTTTTCGGCTTTTGCTTCCAGAGACGGATGCAGAGGGCACCCCATGCCCAGAGCATTTGTGGGAGATGATTTAAGGGCGGTGACGGATACTATTAAGGGTTCCTTAGCTCCCAAGACTTGGTCCAGCTACTCCGGTTGCGTAGAGCAGTTGGTTGTCCTTTGCTTGCACTGAAGGTTTTATTTTCAATAGGCCATCTGAGGGCAATATTCTGGCGTTTTTGTCCATGTTAATGCGGCAGCGGTTTTCCAGTGGTCATTTGATGAAGACGCTAGCCGGCATTTAATTTTTCTTCAGGTTATTGGGTTTAAGAGCTTGTACTTCATATTTTTCTGTAAAACAGGCACTGAAGGGGTACAAGAGATTGACTTTTGTCTCAGATGACAGGAGGCCGATCTCTCTGGGCATCCTCAGGGGCCTCTGCAAAATTTCGGCAGAAGTTTGTTTTTTCCCTTATGAAGCTTTACTATTTATGACTGCCTTTGTGCTGGCTTTTTTCGGTGCGTTCCGCATCTCGGAGCTGGTGCCGGCAAATAAGAATGGTAATTCGGGGATTCTTTTTGATCAGGTGTTGGTGAATCAGTCGGGTGTTCACATTTGGCTACAACATTCAAACGCTGATCAATGTGGAAAAGACCGTTGGGTCAATCTACGGGAGCACGATGAGTCATTCATGTGCCCGGTAGCCACAGTTAGTCAATTTATGGGGCTTAGGCCTTCCGGAGGTTTTTTTTTTCTCGTTCACATTAATTTACAACCCCTGACCACATACCAATTTGATGCAGTCTTAAAGAAATGTTTGGATAGAATGGGATTAAGTAACTTCAGGTTTTCCTCCCACTCATTTCGAATAGGTGCAGCCTCTGAGGCGGCCCGGTTAGGGTTCCCGAACTCTGATATTAAAGCAATGTTTTAACCACTTCCCTACCCAGCCATAGACAAATGACGTCCACAGATGGGATCTCCCATCCTGGGTGGACGTCATATGACGTCCTCGGCTTTGTAGGGGGATATCTGAATGATGCCTGCAGCTAGAGGCATCATTCATATATCCTTTTAAAGTGCCGGCGATTCTGTGCACCATAAGAATGATCATAGCGGCGGTTCCGCCGCTTGATCGTTCTTATAGGCGGCGGGAGGGGACACCCCCCCTCCCGCTGCCATCCGGTGCTTCTCCGGGCTCCCCCGTGCGATCGGGGACCCGGAGCGAATCTTCCGGCATCGTTGGTGGAGTCACGTGATGAGCATAGAGATGACTGGTGACCAGATGGTCACCAGTCATCTCTATGATCGTCGGAGGCCCGGGCGCGATGTGATGACGTCACGCCCGGGTCCTCAAATGTAAACAAAGCCGCCATTGCGGCTGTAAGTATGAAATCAGTGAAAAAATTTTCACTGATCTCATGCTTTCCAGCCTGGAGGAGAGATGTGGGGTCTTATTGACCCGGCATCTCTCAATACAGAGGACCTGTCACACACATTCCTATTACAAGGGATGTTTACATTCCTTGTAATAGAAATAAAAGTGATCAAAAAAAAAAAAAAGTAAAATCATTGTAAAAAAATAAATAAATAAGTAAAATAAATAAATAAATAATAATAATAAAAAATTTAAACGCCCCTGTCCCCGGTAGCTCGCGATCAGAAGCGAATGCACACGTAAGTCGCCCACATATGTAAACGCTGTTCAAACAACGCATGTGAGGTATCGCCGCGTGCGTTAGAGCGCGTGTAACAATTCTAGTACTAGACCTCCTCTGTAATTCTAACCTGGTAACCTGTAAAAAAAATTAAAGCGTCGCCTATGGAGATTTTTAAGTACCGAAGTTTGGCGCCATTCCATGAGTGTGCGCAATTTTAAAGCGTGACATGTTAGGTATCTATTTACTCGGCGTAACATTATCTTTCATATGTTCCCAAAAAATTGGGCTAACTTTACTGTTTTGTTATTTTTTAATTCATGAAACCATTTTTTTTTTTTAAAAAGGCGTTTGAAAAATTATTGCGCAAATATTGTACAAGAAAAAATGTTGCAATGACCGTCATTTTATTCCCTAGGGTGTCTGCTAAAAAAACATATATAATGTTTGGGGGTTCTGAGTAATTTTCTAGCAAAAGAATGATGATTTGTACATGTAGGAGAGAAGTGCCAAAATAGGCCCGGTATTGAATAGGTACAAAAAGCCCTGTATTGAAGTGGTTAAGGTATATGTTCGTCCTAAATTATTTATTTGATTTCTAGGTACCCAGCACACAGTTTGGATTCTGGGGCACTCATTTATCTATTGGGCTAAAAAACGAGCGGCTCAACGCAGTTATACAACTAATTTATCTCTGCATCCGGACTCTTTTAGGTTATTTTGGAAAGGTATCAGAGGCCTTCAGTGGTACCAACTGTACTTTCATTTGACCAGGTCGTGTCAAGTATGGCCATCGCCTTCTATTTTGGTTATTCATTTGGGAGGAAATGTTTTGGGAAATGTAAAAACTTTAGATTTATTGTTTATGATCAAGCGTGACTTGCATCATTTTAATATTACCTCCCCAGGTACAACACTATTTTTTTCCGAGGTGGTTCCTCATCATTTCTGGCTCTCCTCTGACCAGAGGAGGGTTATGGAAAAAATGAGGAAAAGAGTCAATAGGGCTCTGGAAAAGTTCATGCCACAAATAGGATAATCCACCAATCGGCATGTGGACCTGGAGGGCGGATATCCAGGTCTATACAGGTCGGATGGTGTTCACTTGTCGGAAGTGGGTATGGGTATATTTAATTTGGGTTTACAAAATAGCATTGAGATGGCCGCGACCCTTGGGGTGGGACCGTCTTGATGCTCAAGACCGTCGTGTGGGGACTGTTATTTATATTTGAAGTTGTGCTACTGCTCGAGTTCTGAAAACTGAGCAGCTAGAAATCTGTTGATTGATTATATATCTGAAGTTATGAGTGATAATAAATATGAGTGATAATAAAGAGTTATTGGAAATTAATTGTTAAACCAATAAAGGTGTCGCAGCCAAATTTTTTGCCAAATAAGAAGGTTTTAGTATTTAATTTATTGTATCTGGGGAAGTTTGGTCCGGGTGTGTGTGGCCTACAATCTCATGAAAAAAAGGGGCACAATATGGGGCCACTTTCTTGAGATTGTGGCCTCACCATCCCAGGATTTAATATTAGTTATTAAGCAGCATAGGTGTTATTCAGGTTACTGCCTCTTTAAGAGATTAGAGGGAAGCTTTCAGGAGCAGCCAATGAAGTTTCAGGGAATTTTCTGGAAGCAGGGGGATAGGCTATATAAGGGTCAGCAGGTGTAGGGCTCATCCTCTTGGCGGCGGGCAAGTGAAGAAGATTGGAGCTCCCTCCCGCCCCAGTCGCGAACACCTCTTATGTGGTTGGATCACCCTGGATTCTGGGGGGGACTGTTATTTACATTTGAAGTTGTGCTACTGCTCGAGTTCTGAAAACTGAGTAGGTAGAAATCTGTTGATTGATTATATATCTGAAGTTATGAGTGTTAATAAATATGAGTGATAATAAAGAGTTATTGGAAATTAATTGTTAAACCAATAAAAGTGTCGCGGCCAAATTTTTTGCCAAATAAGAAGGTTTTGAGTATTTATTTAATTTATTGTATCTGGGGAAGTTTGGTCCGGGTGGGTGTGGCCTACAATCTCATATAGTTTAGCTGTATGTAGCGCTACCCTCCGTAGGAGCCGCTGGTATTTTTCCCAGGTCTTCCCCCTTCACACAGCCAGGTGCACACACACCCACTTCCACTCATTGTCTTCAATGACCAGTCTAGGGGTTTTGTTTTTGTGTTTTATTTTTGGAGAACTTGGATAAAGAAGGGAATTTAGTGGGATATAGTGATGAGCCGAACACCCCCGGGTTCGGTTCGCACCAGAACCCGCGAACGGACCGAAAGTTCGTACGAACATTAGAACCCTATTAAATACAATGGATGCGAACGTTCGAATTCTAAAGTGCTAATTATAACAACTATTATGCATGTTATTGTCCTAAAAAGGGTTTGGGAACCCGGGTTCTGCACCAGGGGACATGTATCAATGCAAAAAGAAGTTTTAAAAACGGTCGTTTTTCGGGAGCAGTCATTTTAATGATGCATAAAGTGAAAAAAAAAAAGTCAAATATTCCTTTAAATATCGTACCTGGGGGGTGTCTAAAGTATGCCTGTGAAGTGCCACGTGTTTCCCGTGTTTAGAACTGTCCCTGCACAAAATGACACTTCTAAAGGAAAAAAAAGCCATTTAAAACTGCTTGCGGCTTTAATGTAATGTCTGGTCCCGGTAATATGGATGAAAATCTTTAAGAAAAATGGCATAGCTACCCCATGACCCCCCCCCCCCCTACCCCAGCCCATTACCAGCCCCTTTGGGTCTTGTATGGATATTAAGGGGAACCCCGCACATAAAATAAAAAAGGCCCTATATACTCTGAACAGCCGTATACAGGCGGTGCATACAAGACAGGGACTGTAGGTTTGTTCTTATGTAGAATCTGTTTGTAATTTTGAACAGGTACATTGTTTAAGTGTAGCTCCAGCCCAAAAATCTATTTTTAAACTTTTTGGAAAACATAGGTAAGGGTTATCACCCCTGTAACATTTGTTTTGCTGTCTGTGCCCCTGTTCAGAACATTTCACCTCACTTTCCGTCCCAATGACAACTGTTTTTGAAATGTGGTGTTTTTCTTGAAACAAGGATTGGTGATAAAGCATCAGTACAGAGGAGACACCTTTCTCCCATATTAATTCTTACAGGAGAGAATTTTCCTTCCTAGGGGTAGATTTCCTCTCACTTCCTGTTGTCTTCTTGCGTTTGCAAGTAGGAGTCGTTTGTAAGTTGGATGTTTGAAAGTAGGGACCTGCCGTATATACTCTGCAGAAATAGGCCCCTTAGTTGTTGGTGTTGGCACAACACTGTAAGCACTCACAGTTACTCTTGGTTGGTGCTGGAACGCCCTGCTGTCAACTATTATATCAGGAATTTTAATTACATATAATTGTTGAACAGTGGTAGTGAAAATTGGGCCTTTGATGGTGGTGCTGGTGCCACAACACTGTAAGCCCTGACAGTTACTCTTGGTGGGTGCAGCAATGGGCCCTGCTGTGAATTATTAGATCAAGAATTGTAATTGCATGCCCCTGTTGAACAGGGGCTGAAAAATTGGGCCTTTCGTGGTGGTGGTGGTGGTGGTGTTGCCACAACACTGTAAGCCCTCAGAGTTACTCTTGGTGGGTTCAGGAATGGGCCCTGCTGTGAATTATTAGATCAAGAATTGTAATTACATGCCCCTTTTGAACAGGGGCTGAAAAATTGGGCCTTTCGTGGTGGTGGTGGTGGTGGCGTTGCCACAACACTGTAAGCCCTCAGAGTTACTCTTGGTGGGTGCAGCAATGGGCCCTGCTGTGAATTATTAGATCAAGAATTGTAATTACATGCCCCTGTTGAACAGGGGCTGAAAAATTGGGCCTTAGGCACTGGTGGCACAACACTGCAACCCCTCACAGATACTGTACTTGGAGCACAGCAATGAGCCCTGTTGCAAAGTATTGCTTCAAAAATTGTAATTACACGCCCCTGTTAAACAGGGGCTGAAAAATTGGGCGTAAGGCACTGGTGGTGGCACCCATAAACAAAAATGATCTTCCAAGCTATCATCATCAATCGTATCATTGAGGACTCGGAGGAGGAGGATAGCCAGTCAACATAACAGCACAGGCACTCAGCATCAGCATCAGTCTTGAAGGGATGTGACATGTTAAAATCAATTAGTCTGTTATATCAGCATCAGGTGTGTGGTAGCTGGTGGTGATCCAAGACTGGTTCATCTTGATGAAAGTCAGTCGATCAACCGAGTCGGTGGACAGGCGCACCCTGTGATCCGTGACAAATCCTCCAGCAGCACTGAATGTGCGTTCCGAAAGAACGCTGGATGCAGGACAGGCCAGTAGCTCAATTGCATACTGTGCAAGCTCTGGCCAGTGATCCATCCTCAAGACCCAGTAAGCCAGAGGATTTTCGGTGGGGAAGGTGTCCAAGTCTGACCTTGCCCCTAGATATTCCTGCACCATGTTTATCAGACGCTGGCGATGGTTGCTGGAACCGATCATACTTTGGGGCTGCGGACTAAAGAATTGTCTGAACGCATCGGTCAGACGGCCACCTTCCCCACCGCTCCTTCTTTGACTGGCCGAAGCCTCAGCAACTCGTTGTCCAGGACCAGGAGTTTGTAACCTCCCAGTCTCTGGGAACGCGTTGCACAGACCTTTCTGCAAGGCCTCCCGGAGTTGTCTCATCCTCTGCTCCCTCTGCGAAGGTAACATAAGGTCCGCAACCTTACCCTTGTACCGTGGATCAAGGAGAGTGGCCAGCCAGTAATGGTCCCCCTCTCCTTGATCCGAAGAATACGAGGATCCTTCCGCAGACTTTGCAGGATCAGGGAGGCCATGCAGCGTAGGTTTGCTGAGGCATTCGCTCCGGAGTCCTCTGGGTCACTAAGGACGACATGATCCGCAGCCACCTCCTCCCAGCCACGTACAAGTCCACTGGTTTCTTGGGACTGTAAATCATCCCTAAAAGACTGCTGCTGATGATGCTGAGTGCCAGCCTCCACTTCCATGCTGACACAATCCTCCTCCTCCTCCTCCTCCTCCTCCTCTTCCTCTTCCTGTGCGATGGGTGGGACAGAAGGAACACTGTCTGGGTAAAGGGGGCCTTGAGAGGCAAGGAAGTCCTCCTCTTCCTGCCTCTGTTCTGCCTCAAGTGCCCTGTCCATTATTCCACGCAGCGTGTGCTCCAACAGGTGGACAAGAGGTACAGTGTCACTGATGCATGCACTGTCACTGCTCACCATCCTCGTGGCCTCCTCAAATGGTGCCAGGACAGTGCATGCATCCCTGATCATGCCCCACTGGCGTGGAGAAAAAAAAACAAGCTCCCCTGACCCTGTCCTGGTGCCGTAGTCGCACAGGTACTCATTGATGGCCCTCTGCTGCGTGTGCAGCCGCTGCAGCATGGCCAACGTTGAGTTCCACCTGGTGGGCATGTCACATATAAGCCGGTTCTTGGGCAGGTTCAACTCCTTTTGCAGCTCAGCCAGGCGAGCACTGGCATTATAAGATCTGCGGAAATGCACACAGACTTTCCTGGCCTGCCTCAGGACATCCTGTAAGCCCGGGTACCTGCCCAAGAACCGCTGCACCACCAGGTTAAGGGCGTGAGCCACACAGGGCACATGGGTCAGTTGTCCCTGTCGGAGGGCGGAGAGGAGGTTGGTGCCATTGTCGCAAACCACCATTCCTGGCTTAAGCTGGCGTGGCGTCAACCACCTCTCGGCCTGGCCCTGCAGAGCAGACAGGACCTCTGCCCCAGTGTGGCTTCTGTCCCCCAAACACACCAGCGCAAGCACGGCATGGCATCTTTTTGCATGCGTACTTGCGTAGCCCCGTGAACGGCTACGGAGCACCGCTGGTTCATAGGACAAACCACAGGAAGAGGCCATGGAGGAAGAAGAAGAGGAGGGGTGGAGGAGAGAGGTGTGTCACAACCAGTAGTAGCATTTTGGAGGCGTGGCGGTGGAACAACCTCCAACACTACTGCACCTTGTCCTGCATCCTTCCCAGCTGCCAAAAGAGTGACCCAATGGGCCGTGAAAGAAAGGTAACGTCCCTGTCCATGCCTGCTGGACCATGAGTCAGCGGTAATATGCACCTTACCGCTGACCGCCCTGTCCAGCGAGGCCAAGACATTGCCTTCCACATGCCGGTAGAGAGCCGGAATAGCCTTCCGTGAGAAAAAGTGGCGTTTGGGAACCTGCCACTGAGGAACCGCACATTGCACAAACTCACGGAAGGGGGCCGAGTCTACCAACTGAAAAGGCAGCAGTTGAAGCGCTAGCAATTTAGCCAAGCTAGCATTCAACCGCTGGGCATGTGGATGGCTGGGAGTGAACTTCTTTCGACGGTCCAGCAGCTGGGGCAGGGAAATTTGCCTGCTAGAATCGGACGTCGGTGTACTGCTAGCAGAGTGGCCGCAAGTACTTGGCTGTGACACACCTAATTCTACACCTTCATTCCTCTCAGTGCATGTTTCAGAGAGGACTGAAGTTATAGTGGGGTTGGAGATCCCAGCTGATGCGGTGCAAGGAGAGGTCCGCTTTGTTCTTTGGTGTGGGTCTTTGAGGTAGGCTTGCCAACGAGCTGCATGGCAGGTCAACATATGTCTGGTCAGGCATGTGGTACCCAAGCGGCTGATGTTTTGGCCACGCGATATACGCTTGACATATGTTGCAAACAGCAGCTGTGCGATCTGATGCACTAGCCTCAAAAAAGGCCCACACCAAGGAACTTTTTGAATGACGGGCAGAGGCTGCGCCCTGCACAGGCGGAGCTCTGCGGTGTGATTCCGTCGGTGTACTGCCCTTACGCTGGCCACCAAAGGGCATCCTGCCTCGTTGGAGATGTGCCTCCTCCTCATCCTCCTCCTCCTCCTCTCTCCTATTAGGCACCCACGTGGAGTCAGTGACCTCATCATCCCCTCCCTCCTCATCACTGGAGCCAATCTGGCAGTATGCTGCAGCTGCTGGAACATGACTGCCAGATTGGTGTCCTTCTTGAGCATCCCCTCTGTCTGCTCTCACGCTACTGCCTTCCTGTAGCTGGGTTTCATCATCAGACCCTTCGAAACGCTGGGCATCCTCCTGGAGCATGTACCCAACACTGTGCTCAAACAGTTCGGGGGACTCCTCAGGAGGAGGACATGGTGGGTCTAGGGAAGGAGTGACTGATGATGAGTCTGACATTGATACCAGGGAAGAGGACGCTTTGGCAGCTGCTTTGCCAGTACCCTGAGCCTGGGTGAGAGAGGATGAGGAGGAGGAGGAGGGCTTGGTCATCCACTCTACCAAGTCTTCGGCATGATGTGGCTCAACATGTCCAGCTGCCGAAAAGAAGGACAAGCGTGTCCCATGGCCATGTGCTGATGACAATGCACCGCGTCCACGACCAGCACTGTTGCCCCCAGACACAGAGCCTGCTTGCCCTCTTTTATTGCCTCCTGACTGTCTGCCTCTCCTTGTTTGCCTTCCAGACATTCTAATAGATGGCCTGCAGGGAGATGGGAAAAAAGCAATAAGGGCTACCTTCAGGTGTCCTTCTCTGTCCCTTTACGTAAGGATTTCTAAATATGGTTGAGGATTATTGCTTTTGCACAGAATAGCACAACGACAATTTCCCTGACTGTCCAAAAAACAAGGATTTCAAAGATGGTTGATGAGGAATGCTTTGGCACACTATAGCACAAGGAGAATTCCCCTCACTTTCCTTCTTTGTCCCTAGAAACAAGGACTGGCACAGTGAAAGAAACTGACACTCTCCCTACCTACAGTTTTCTGTCCCTAGAAAAAATGTTTTTTTAAAGCACACTGTAGCACAAGGAGAATTCCCCTCACTTTCCTTCTTTGTCCCTAGAAACAAGGACTGGCACAGTGAAAGAAACTGACACTCTCCCTACCTAGAGTTTTCTGTCCCTAGGAAAAAATGTTTTTTTAAAGCACACTATAGCACAAGGAGAATTCCCCTCACTTTCCTTCTTTGTCCCTAGAAACAAGGACTGGCACAGTGAAAGAAACTGACACTCTCCCTACCTACAGTTTTCTGTCCCTAGAAAAAATGTTTTTTTAAAGCACACTATAGCACAAGGAGAATTCCCCTCACTTTCCTTCTTTGTCCCTAGAAACAAGGACTGGCACAGTGAAAGAAACTGACACTCTCCCTACCTAGAGTTTTCTGTCCCTAGAAAAAAATGTTTTTTTAAAGCACACTATAGCACAAGGAGAATTCCCCTCACTTTCCTTCTTTGTCCCTAGAAACAAGGACTGGCACAGTGAAAGAAACTGACACTCTCCCTACCTACAGTTTTCTGTCCCTAGAAAAAAATGTTTTTTTAAAGCACACTATAGCACAAGGAGAATTCCCCTCACTTTCCTTCTTTGTCCCTAGAAACAAGGACTGGCACAGTGAAAGAAACTGACACTCTCCCTACCTACAGTTTTCTGTCCCTAGAAAAAATGTTTTTTTAAAGCACACTATAGCACAAGGAGAATTCCCCTCACTTTCCTTCTTTGTCCCTAGAAACAAGGACTGGCACAGTGAAAGAAACTGACACTCTCCCTACCTACAGTTTTCTGTCCCTAGAAAAAATGTTTTTTTAAAGCACACTATAGCACAAGGAGAATTCCCCTCGCTTTCCTTCTTTGTCCCTAGAAACAAGGACTGGCACAGTGAAAGAAACTGACACTCTCCCTACCTACAGTTTTCTGTCCCTAGAAAAAATGTTTTTTTAAAGCACACTATAGCACAAGGAGAATTCCCCTCACTTTCCTTCTTTGTCCCTAGAAACAAGGACTGGCACAGTAAAACACACTGACACTCTCCCTACCTATAGTTTTCTGTCCCTAGAAAAAATGTTTTTTTAAAGCACACTATAGCACAAGGAGAATTCCCCTCACTTTCCTTCTTTGTCCCTAGAAACAAGGACTGGCACAGTGAAAGAAACTGACACTCTCCCTACCTACAGTTTTCTGTCCCTAGAAAAAATGTTTTTTTAAAGCACACTATAGCACAAGGAGAATTCCCCTCACTTTCCTTCTTTGTCCCTAGAAACAAGGACTGGCACAGTGAAAGAAACTGACACTCTCCCTACCTAGAGTTTTCTGTCCCTAGAAAAAAATGTTTTTTTAAAGCACACTATAGCACAAGGAGAATTCCCCTCACTTTCCTTCTTTGTCCCTAGAAACAAGGACTGGCACAGTGAAAGAAACTGACACTCTCCCTACCTACAGTTTTCTGTCCCTAGAAAAAAATGTTTTTTTAAAGCACACTATAGCACAAGGAGAATTCCCCTCACTTTCCTTCGTTGTCCCTAGAAACAAGGACTGGCACAGTGAAAGAAACTGACACTCTCCCTACCTACAGTTTTCTGTCCCTAGAAAAAATGTTTTTTTAAAGCACACTATAGCACAAGGAGAATTCCCCTCACTTTCCTTCTTTGTCCCTAGAAACAAGGACTGGCACAGTGAAAGAAACTGACACTCTCCCTACCTACAGTTTTCTGTCCCTAGAAAAAATGTTTTTTTAAAGCACACTATAGCACAAGGAGAATTCCCCTCACTTTCCTTCTTTGTCCCTAGAAACAAGGACTGGCACAGTGAAAGAAACTGACACTCTCCCTACCTACAGTTTTCTGTCCCTAGAAAAAATGTTTTTTTAAAGCACACTATAGCACAAGGAGAATTCCCCTCACTTTCCTTCTTTGTCCCTAGAAACAAGGACTGGCACAGTGAAAGAAACTGACACTCTCCCTACCTACAGTTTTCTGTCCCTAGAAAAAATGTTTTTTTAAAGCACACTATAGCACAAGGAGAATTCCCCTCACTTTCCTTCTTTGTCCCTAGAAACAAGGACTGGCACAGTGAAAGAAACTGACACTCTCCCTACCTACAGTTTTCTGTCCCTAGAAAAAATGTTTTTTTAAAGCACACTATAGCACAAGGAGAATTCCCCTCACTTTCCTTCTTTGTCCCTAGAAACAAGGACTGGCACAGTAAAACACACTGACACTCTCCCTACCTATAGTTTTCTGTCCCTAGAAAAAATGTTTTTTTAAAGCACACTATAGCACAAGGAGAATTCCCCTCACTTTCCTTCTTTGTCCCTAGAAACAAGGACTGGCACAGTGAAAGAAACTGACACTCTCCCTACCTACAGTTTTCTGTCCCTAGAAAAAATGTTTTTTTAAAGCACACTATAGCACAAGGAGAATTCCCCTCACTTTCCTTCTTTGTCCCTAGAAACAAGGACTGGCACAGTAAAACACACTGACACTCTCCCTACCTACAGTTTTCTGTCCCTAGAAAAAATGTTTTTTTTAAAGCACACTATAGCACAAGGAGAATTCCCCTCACTTTCCTTCTTTGTCCCTAGAAACAAGGACTGGCACAGTGAAAGAAACTGACACTCTCCCTACCTACAGTTTTCTGTCCCTAGTGTGAGGGGGTTAACTCGGTAGCGGGTGTGTGTGACCCCCTGGTTGGGCTCCCCACACAAAAACAGGGCCAGCAGACGGAGGTTGTGGTTTTCAAAATCAAAAGGTGCGGTTTATTTCTCTATGTACAGTGACAAAAACACAGCAAAGCCAAAAAGAAACAAACAAAATAAATCCTGGTCAGTTTGACCTCTGACTAAACATGCAGGTTTCCTAAACTAACAACTGGGATCAGCCTAGTGCTGTCCTAGTCCCTAAGTCCCTGGTTTAGTAAAAGTCCAAACAAATAGCCACACAGGCTTTGCCTCACCGCACAGGGGTTCACTCTCCCTAGACAGTCCACACAGGTCTGGTTCCAGGCATGAGCTAACATCTAATGAAGCTGGGAGTTTTTATAGAGGCCTTAAACGAACTGACAGGCTTCAGCTGGTCTCATCAACTCCCTGCCTCACGACGCCCAGCACTCTCCCTAGAGGTATGAGTCATTCATGAGCCCACTAGCCTCAGCTGGGCTTCATCAACTCCCTAGTTGTATAAGTCGGCATAAAGCCTGAATCTGGGAGAAATATATCTACCCCCCTGGATGCAACCAGGTGACTTTACCTTCCTGCTGTCACATACCCCCCCCTCTTGTTTTAACCTTGGGGTTGGAACACCAGCAATCAGGCATTCATGTACTCGAGACAAAGCATCCACATTCCCCATTTGAACGCCAGGGCGATGCTTTACTGTGAAGTTGAATTCCTGTAGGGCCAGGAACCACCTATTCACTCTTCTATTTGTCTCCTTGTTTTGAGCCATCCACTTTAACGGAGCGTGATCCGTAACCATGTCAAAGTGCCTACCTAGCAGATAGTACCGAAGGGAATCTAGAGCCCACTTCACCGCTAAACACTCCTTTTCAACCGTGGCGTAATTTACCTCATGGGACTTCAACTTCCTGCTGAGGTAAATGACTGGGTGCTCTTCCCCGTTCCAGACCTGGGACAATACTGCTCCTAACCCCACATCTGACGCATCACTTTGTACGACAAAGTCTTTAGAGAAGTCGGGTGAGTACAACACTGGCTGGCTACATAAGGCTTGTTTCAAGAATTGGAATGCTGCCTCAGCCTCGGGGGTCCATTTAATCATGACCGACCCTTTCCCTTTCGTCAGGTTGGTTAGGGGCACAGCCTTAGAAGCAAAGTGGGGAATGAAGCGCCGATAATAACCCGCGATTCCCAGAAAGGCTCGTACCTGCTTCTTGCTGTTGGGACGTGGCCAACTCTGGATGGCCTCGACTTTGTTGAGTTGGGGTTTTATTACTCCCCTGCCAATGGTGTACCCAAGATATTTGGCCTCCTCCTGCCCAATGGTACACTTCTTGGGGTTAGCCGTAAACCCCGCTTCCCGAACAGAGTCCAGGACTGCTTGCACTTTTGGCAGATGTGAGGCCCAATCTGTGCTATGGACAATTACGTCATCCAGGTAAGCCGCAGCATACTTCCGATGGGGCCTCAGCATCTGGTCCATTTTCCGCTGGAATGTGGCCGGCGCATTCTGTAACCCGAACGGCATTCTCTTATATTGGAACGCCCCGTCTGGGGTTACAAATGCGGTTTTCTCTTTGGCCGACTTGGCCAGGGGAATTTGCCAATACCCTTTTGTGAGGTCAAGAGTCGTCATGTATCGGGCTGTTCCCAGCCGGTCGATCAACTCATCTATACGTGGCATGGGGTAGGTGTCAAATTTTGTAACTTTGTTCAACTGACGAAAATCGTTACAAAATCGCCAGCTCCCATCCGGTTTAGGCACCAACACAATGGGACTAGACCAATCACTTTGGGACTCCTCTATCACCCCTAAGTTCAGCATTTTCTGTACTTCCTCCCGTATTGCCTCCCGTCGGGCCTCTGGGATCCGATAGGGTTTTAACTTCACCCTTTCACCGGGCGGGGTAATAATATCATGCTCTACCCCAGATGTTTGTCCCGGCAGCTCAGAGAACACCTCCTTGTTGCGAAGCACAAACTCCTTAACCTCCTGTTGTTGGGGTTGTGACAAGGTGGCTGCTATTCCAACCTCCGGAATCACGCAACCAGTTTGAGCTGGTGACCAAGTTTCTGCGACTAGGGACTCTCTATCCCTCCAGGCTTTCAACAGATTAACGTGATATATCTGTTCGGGCTTTCGCCTTCCTGGTTGTCTGACCTTGTAATTCACTTCGCTCACTTTTTCCATTATCTCGTAGGGGCCTTGCCATTTGGCAAGGAATTTACTTTCAACCGTAGGGACAAGTACCAATATCCTATCCCCCGGGGAAAAGGTACGGGTCTTTGCTCCACGGTTGTACACTCTCTGCTGTGCCAACTGCGCTTGGGCCAAATGTTCCTTCACGATGGGCATTACCTGTGCAATTCGATCTTGCATCAGGGCGACATGCTCAATCACACTCCTGTGGGGAGAACTCTCACTTTCCCAAGTTTCCTTGGCAATATCCAACAGCCCTCTTGGGTGTCTCCCATACAGTAACTCAAAGGGGGAGAATCCCGTAGAGGATTGGGGCACCTCCCTAATAGCAAACATCAAATAAGGAAGTAGACAGTCCCAATCCTTTCCATCTCTATCCACCACTTTCTTCAACATTTGTTTTAGGGTTTTGTTGAATCTTTCAACCAGCCCATCGGTTTGGGGGTGATACACAGATGTACGCAATTGCGTCACTTTGAACAATTTACACAGCTCTTTCATAACCCGGGACATAAAGGGTGTACCTTGGTCCGTAAGCAGTTCTTTACAAATACCCACCCGGCTAAAAACAAGAGATAGCTCTTTGGCTATGGTTTTGGCCGAGGTATTTCTGAGAGGGATCGCTTCTGGATAACGGGTGGCATAGTCCATTATAACCAATATGTACTGGTGCCCCCTAGCGGACTTGATTATAGGACCTACCAAATCCATTGCGATTCTCTCAAACGGGACCTCAATGATGGGTAGAGGGACCAGCGGGCTACGGAAATGTGGCATCGGGGCCGACCTCTGACACACAGGGCAGGAGGAACAATAATTTTCTATGTCCTTCATCACCCCAGGCCAATAGAATCTCTGTAATACCCTCTCTCGGGTTTTCTCTGTCCCCAGATGACCTCCAAGAATGTGCCCATGGGCCAACTCCAACACCAACTTCCTGTAAGGTTTGGGCAC